>JAKLTH010000074.1:2400000-3600000 GCA_025175895.1 Wurfbainia villosa | reverse complement strand
AGCTACCTTTGCAGTTGCTGGAGCTAGTAAGGAGAAACTGACCAACGCATTGAAAATACTGGTTGAAACTGAAAAGCAACTCAGGACTTCGAAGGATAAATGTACATGGCTTACTGCAGCTCTTCTTCAGTTTAATACAGGAGAATCATGTTCCTTGTCCAGAATGAATGATTCTATGGCAACTCGGGAAGTTGCTCGCTCAGCAGGTAGTGTAGTATTTTGGATGCAATTTCTTTAGCAAAGTATTAGTTTTTCACAATTGATGTTTTATTTTATGATTCAAATAATCACTCGAATTAGGTTTCTCATGCTTTGGAATCTCTCCATCTGTATAATTTGTTCATTGCCTACAATCACTTATTTGTTCTATGCAGATGAGTATTTGTGCACATCACCCAAGGAGAGTATAGGCAGTTCTACTTTTTGCGACAATGAGCAATCCACTTTAGAAAAGCATTATGATGAAGCAGAAACAAAATACGTATGGCAGAAAACCATTGAAAATTTCCAATCAAAATCACTAAAAAACTTCTTATGGAAAGAGGGAAGGTTGTCATCTATTCTGGTGCATGAAGGTAAGATAAATTATACTATTGATTTTATTAAATATAGGTTGATTATTATCAGGTGTTTCAAAGCTTATCGATCATTTGTTTACTGTTTGATTACTTCTTAGTTGCACTTCCAGAATTTGTTGCGTCAAGTGTGTTTGCTTGCTCTCTAGTACTGGTCTTGATAAATCAATTTGTGAATGCTACATAAGTTACTAGAGATGAAATTCAAGTTTTATCTTTTCATTGTTTAGGCTTGACAGTTGCCGATGTAATATTTCATGATCCTGATCACGCCCTTCGGGCGGAGGAATTCCGGGAAGTGATTGTAGCTTCTCTTCAAAGCATTCTCAGTTGCAATGTGGATGTTAGAATCAGTCTCGACCCGACAGTTACAGTTAAGGCTTCCAGAAAGGAATCATTCAGATTTTTGTGCTGTTCTGGTGCAAGGCAAAAGGCAGCAGCATATTCATCTGTAAAAAGTATCACACTTTGTGGACGAAGACTGTGTCGTCGCTTGCAGGTGTATTACAAAAAACAGGCAAGTGATGAGGAAATTGACAAACTTTCTTCCCTTAAACAAAAGGAGAAGTCATGTATCATGGCTCTATTGCATTTTCAATCAAAGAATCGTTGAAGTACGCTTAGATAAGAAAGGTCCTCTCCTCAAATCAATGGAGTTGACATATCTAGCGAACCCACAGAGGAAGAAGAGAAGTAAATGAATCAGCCCAAGGGTAACAGAGACTCTTGGAAGTTAACATCCAAAAGAGAATGTGGAATGATTCTGACATTTGCTTTTGCAATTCAAATGAACGCATTGACTATAATAGAGCTGAAGGAGAGAAAAGGTGAATGATACTCGTATGTTTTCTTTTGATCCAAATGCATCTTCTATATTTTTGAAAGAAATTTGTATTTTGTATTAAACTCTTACCTTTTGGTCGAATCTACTACCTTGTTCGCTTCGCTGGTTAACATTTTGATCCTGTATTGCTTTTTTTGCATTCAGAAGATGTGCAAAGTTCTCTCAATTCTGATGTTGCATCGTAAACGCTAACTTTTCATGAAATTAAATCATAATTTATAGGTTTAACATTGCATTAGTTTGGAAGGATAATAATAATCTATTTGCAGTAAGAAAATATCAGATTTTTTCGGATGCATACAAGAGAAAAGAGACGAAGGAAGCTTTTAGTTTTGCTTTGGATGCTTCCTTCAGGCATTGTGCGAGTCTGTGTATATTCTGTCTTCTATATGGATTGTCGTTGACTGGAGATCTTAGCTTGTGAATCTCGATGGGGGAGCATGGCAATCTAAGCACATGAAAAAGTGGAATTGACTTTTCAGTTGCCATCGGTGGTGATGTTCAGTCAAAGGCTGCAGTGGTCAGTGGCTAAAAAATTGAATAAGTTAATAAATAGTATTTTTTGAATAATAGCTTTAATTTAGTTGAATTATTATTATTTCATACGTTGCTAATGCTACAAACCAGCCAAGTAGAATTAAATTTTATAATGTTTCAATTTATTTGATAAAAATAGTCGAGTGAGTTAAGTTCAGCAAGTCGAAGTCGGAGTCTAAAATGAGGTAAGTTGTTGAAATAGTTATTTAAACTTAGTTCGATTTATTTTTTACGAGCTTGAGATTGATTTAAATTTAATTTGGTTAAATTTTATCGCGCTTTCCATTTGAGTTTATTTGATTGTTTGAAATTTTTATATTTTAAAATTTATTTGATTGATTATTCAGCTTGTTAATAAATTTTTTTATTTATTTATCATGTTAATAAGAATTTATTAATGAATACGATTTATAAATTTTATTAGTAAATATTATTCACGAATAATTCATTAAATTTGTTTATATAAATAAATGTTAACAAAATTTATTCATGAAGTAGTTTATTTAATATTATTTTAAAAAAAATTAATAATAAAGTTTTTTTTTTTATTTTACCACTATTTTGTTTATATAAAATCCTGTTTAAATTTGTGCGTTTTTTTTTGTTAACCTGCCAACTTATCCTAACCAAAAAATTACACCTCGACATAATTAAAGTGGCCCCGCTATAAACTCGCCAATCTAAGTGAAGGTTAAATCGCAATGGAGTATTAAAAAAATTGATTAGTTCCGGTAATCTCGCCGTTCGCCAAAGTCTGCCCTAATTTAAACCCGCCGCCCCGTCTTCCCTCCACTCCCTGTAGCTTCTCCCCCAAACCGCCCTCTTTCTTCTCTGTCTCCCTACGATGCCGGCAATAACCTCGCCTTTGGCCGCCGCCTCTCCTGGCGGAGGAGCAATCGAAGCGGAATACGAGCCGTTGCTGGCGGAGAATCCCGACCGCTTTTGCATGTTCCCCATCGCCTTTCCCTCCATCTGGGAGTTCTACAAGAAGGCGGTGGCCTCCTTCTGGACGGCGGAGGAGGTAGACCTGTCGCCTGACCTCCCCCACTGGCAGCACCGCCTCTCAGCCGACGAGCGCCACTTTATCTCCCACGTCCTCGCCTTCTTCGCCGCCTCCGATGGCATTGTCATCGAGAACCTCGCCGCCCGGTTCCTGGGCGACGTCCAGATTCCTGAGGCCCGCGCCTTCTACGGCTTCCAGATCACCATCGAGAACATCCACTCCGAGATGTATTCGCTCCTCCTCGACACCTACGTCAAAGATCACGAGGAAAAGTCGCGCCTTTTCCACGCCATCAACACCGTGCCCGCCGTCGCCCGCAAGGCGGACTGGGCTCTTCGCTGGATCGACTTCTCCGGCTCATTCGCTGAGCGTCTCGTCGCCTTCGCTTGCGTCGAAGGCATCTTTTTCTCCGGCTCCTTCTGCGCCATCTTCTGGCTCAAGAAGCGCGGGCTCATGCCCGGCCTCACTTTCTCAAACGAGCTCATCTCCCGCGACGAGGGACTCCACTGCGATTTCGCCTGCCTTCTCTACTCCCTCCTCCGCAACAAACTCTCCGAGGACAGGGTCCGCGCCATCATCGCCGACGCCGTGGACATCGAGCGTGAGTTCGTCTGCAGCGCTCTGCCTGTGGCTCTCGTCGGTATGAACGGCGACCTCATGAGCCAGTATATCGAATTCGTGGCAGACCGCCTGCTTGTGGCGCTGGGCCACGGCAAGATGTACGGCGCGGCCAACCCCTTCGACTGGATGGAGCTCATCTCGCTGCAAGGGAAGACCAATTTCTTCGAGAAGAGGGTGGGCGAGTACCAGAAGGCTTCGGTGATGTCGAGCTTGAACGGCAATGGAGCCATCCACGAGTTCAAGCTGGACGAAGACTTCTGAAGCCTTCCAACTGCTTGTTTCAAGGATTGTAACCCCTAGTTCCTTCTCGACTGTACAGTGCTCGAGGAAATGCCAAGGTGGTCTTCTGCTCATCCACTTTTAATAAGTTTCATGTTTGAAGAAATGCTCACGAGATGTTTGCATCAAAGTGAACGATCAGTCGTGCTTGATATTCTGTATGTTTTTTCTTTCTTTCCGTGAATCAAACAAACTACAAATTCATGTTGGTGTTCTCTCGGTAGAATTGGTTGAAAATGTGGAGCTAATGAATAATAAATAAGCACATGCTCATGCTCACCCAATTCAATTTAGGCGAAACAAAAGGACATGCAACTAATGGAAGTTTAAATGAAAATCAAATCATGAATTGCAAAAGAGAGAGTCTCTAAGTTCCCATGCGACTTATCAAAGCCCTTTGCACCAAAGTGCAAAGCAAAACTACGAGTTCAACCGCTAGAATTAAATGAAAAAAAAAATAAAAAAATTCAAGCCTCCTAGAAAAGTAAATAGTACAATGCAACCAAAAGAAACACTTTAATGGTGGAGGATGAACGACGGTGAGGATCAAGCAGTAGGCCAGTCCTTTCGAATCTCAAAGTAGTAGTCCATGTCTAAATAACATTTTCCATCATCATCCACAAACTGAAACGAAAGATCAAAAAAGGAACTCATTTTTATTGTTGTTGTTCGAAGACAACGAGAATGAAAAGGATATGTTGTAATTTTTTACCTTTGTTTTCGCTGAATACGATCCCCTCGCGAAGTAACCGGAAGGGGCAGAATCTTCTTCCAATTCGTATGTGTAAGGCTCCTTTTGAGGGCTGAATGTTCCCAACATAACTTTGTTCTTCGCAACTACATCGAGGAGGCATCATACCACAAATTCAATGCGATCTGATCACTCAATATGTTTTCCCAAAGGGAAAACAAAAACAAGAAATGAAATAGAAAGAATAGGATGAACCTTTCACTCCGGTTTTCCAAACAATGTTGGTGTATCTAAGACCCGAAACAATGTTATTAGAGACGGCGAAAGAGAATTTGAGGCGATAGTGACAACCTTCCTTGAGTGCAAATGCAAAACCCTTCGAATCAGGCTCGAAAGGAATAGGCAAAACTAAATCAGGACGATCAGGAATTGTTATGGTCAACTCTTGAAACTTCACATCCGGATCCAAAGTCTCTGACAATATAACATATAAAATCTTGATTAGATATAAGCGTACATAATTTAAGATGAACAATAAGAGAAATAATGTATTCAAAATTCATTTTTAATCATTTAGAAGCTATAAATAGAAATAAAGAACCTTAAATTTCATATCTTTTTTTCAAATAAAAGACACAAGCAAGCCAATTTAAGAAGCTAAAGAGATTAATAATTAACTACCCCCAACTTCATCGATATCAATGCTTCCAAGGAGTTGCTCCTTCCATTTCCTCAAACTCTCATCATCCTGAAAAAATGAACATGCATTTTCATTTTTACCATTAAATTTTATATATACAAAGAAAAAACTTAAAGTGAATACCTTATCCATCTCGAGTTGTTCCTTGAGAGCAATTTGAGGGCCGAGAGCTATGGCTCGCTTTTCGTCGTCAACGTCGTCGTGACCACCATCCTCATTGTCTGCAGAAGCAATAGAGGCATGGCTCAATTTGTGATCGATCTTCTCCTCATACTCATTAGATACCCTCTCCTCCTCCTCCTCCTCCTCCTCCTCCTGGTGCTTGGAGTTGTCCATGAGTAGTAGAGTTGAAGTGAAGACCTATTGAGGTATGGAGAGCTTCTGAAACAACCCAAGACAATCTTCTTCTTCTTCTTCTCAATCTCCTCTCCTATCACACTTAATGCATTTGCATGCACACAATGAGAGAGAGAGAGAGGAAGTCTTTAAAAAAAGGTCTCTTGTTCCTTCCAAAGATTTTGGCCATTGAGAATGAAATAAGGGTGGTTGGTTGGTAGTTAAGGGGATGATTTATTAAACTTAAAGCACAAGAGAAAAAAGAAAAAAAGAAAAAAAAAAACAGCTAAGTAAGAAGGGGAAAGGTTGGGATATATTTACCATTAATTATTTTATATTTGAATTTAAATATGCTAATTATTATTTTTTATTTTTAAAATTAAATTAGCAAGTTTATAGTAAGAACATACACGTGAAAAGGGCAATGTGTGTCCTTTTGTTCTTGTGTTGGTTGATAAAAATCATTTAAATTTCCAAGAAAATTCACACAAATCTTGTCTCGGCATTCATTGGTGACATTTAATTTGAACAAATACATCTCGTGATGGATATTAACTATTGGGTTGAATTTCTATTTGAATTCTTAGATTCGGGACTAGGAAAATAAAGTCATAAAAAAATTGACAAGAAAATCAATCCATTATTTGTATTATTTTTTAATTTAGGCATGATAATTTGATAAAAGTAAATGTTCATATTATTTTATTCTTATTCTTTTATGCAAAAAAAAAAAAAGGCTAACTAAATGGTTACCGGCCGGCAACGGACGTCGTCGTCGCGAGGCTCCGGTGAGCGTTCATCCGTCGGTGGGGTGACCTAGCCACGTGGCGAGCGTGTATTGGTTCTTCCACCATGGAGGAACGTGGAGCCCTAGCGTCCGCAGTGACCTCCGCGCGGCGTCGGCCACTTCCCGCACCGCTCGTCTCACCGCTTCCTCCCGCGCCACCGCCACTGCCTTAGTGGCCCTCGCCACCTCGAACTCTGCCGCGAAGTCGAAGTCGAAGTCGACGATGTATTTCCTGCCCTTCGCTTCCTCTGCTGTGCCCTCCGCCGCCTCCATAACGTCGAGGTAAACGTAGTTGCCGGAGGCGAGACCGCCAGAAGCGTCCCGCAGCACCTCGCTGATCCTGACGTTGTATCCCGCGGCCCTCAGCCACGCGATCACCGCCATCCGGAAGGAGGATCCAATGCCGCCGGATCTCAGCCACGCCAGCTCCTCCACTGCTGACGACGCGACGGTGGAACGGGTCGGGATCAAGCGACCGGCACATCAGATTGCGAATCGTACCCATGACGGCGAGATCGCGGCCATCGGAGGCGCCGTCCTCGAGGCTCAGCCACTATCAGACTGTGCTAGGTATGACCCAAACTGGGCCACACGGCCCGGCCCAAGTCGTATTTGCCGCCCTAGCTCATTCAGCGAAGAAGAGAAGAAACAAACTAAAGCTTTAAAAGCAGCTTGCAATCTTAATAATGCAGCGTGTAGATTGAAAAGCTCAAGAACTACAAAGAGGCAGAAAAGCTTTGTACTAAAGCATTCCCACAACTACACTACTAACTATCTTTCACTGTTTAATGTTCACTAAACCCAATTATTCCCATAACAGGTTCTGGAGATAGAGAGCAGAAATGTAGAAGGGGCCAAGCTCATATTCAGCTTGCTGACTTAGATCTCGAAAAATCAGACATCAAGCATGCACTTGAAATCGATCCTGAAAACAGTCTGTAAGAGTGCATTTCTTCTGTGCCTGATTGATTACTCATGGTTTTGCCGGCATAGGGATGTGAAATTGGAATACAAAATCTTGGAGAGAATATTAGAGAATTTAAGAAGAAGGAAGCCAAGTTTTATGGGAACGTATTTGCCAAAATGAGCAAATAGGAGCAAGTGGATGCTGATCGACAACCAGCAATTTTCACTCAAATGTCAATTGATTGGAATACAAAGCATTGAACATACTGCAGTTTGATGTCCCCCAACTGTTTGGTGGCAATATGCTGGAAATTGGAAACTATTGCTAATCTTCTTCTGTTGGTGTTGTGGCATTAGAAGTCTTCTAATTTGTGTTCTAAACTTTTATATGTCTGAATGATATTAATTGCTCAGCTCTTTAAGAAGACATCTTCATGGTTCAGAGTGAGATTTTTAGTCGCTTTCAATCTTTTATCCACCAAAAATACTTTTGGTGCTTGTTTCGTTGCATTCTGTGGCAGAGGCAGTTTAATCCTTAAGATTAGACCAGTAAGGAGGCCAAGTTTCCTGCAGTTATTTTGCTGATAAATTGATTGTAAGAAAATATAGATTTTATTACAATAAATTCTGATACAAGCAAGCCATACAGGTTCGATGCCCCTCTCAATGGCAGTTCTTGCAGCTAAGTTTGCGACCGAAACAAGAAGCGGAGAGAAGAAGGCAATTGCACCTTACTGTAGCCAGAACCCATTCATGGTGCTGCTGAACCCATCACATCCAATATGAGCTACATGCAGCACATCTGTGGGCAAACCTATCTCCATGTCTGCCTCCTCTTCCTTGTAAACCAAGTGCGACAAGCTCTTGATCATCTTCTGAAACCCCATGGAGACGCTGAGCTTCGGAAAAGCAAGAGCACTGAATGCGCTTTTGGTCTTCTCAGAGGCGTGCATTGTGCAATCTGTTTGCGGCTTCTTTGGCTGGTTTTGATTTTCGCAGACTGCCACGCTCGACAGAGAGACACAGGGAGTAGAGAAACGAAGGATAGCGAACCGATCCATTGCTCAGTCTCTCTTGTCACTGTAAAATGAGGCCTAGAAGGGCGTGTTATATCTGTATGTGTGTGGCTTTGTTGCCAAGCATGAAAGATTTCATCCAAGTTTGGTGAGGAGGGAAGAAGACATTATGTTGGTTTGGTAGCTTTTAAGCTGCACCTCTCTTCAGGGCCAAGAATTAACCCTCCTTGCTTCCGGTGCTGCCTCACCACCAACTACACTTCAAAAATTCAGATCAGAAATAAACTCAACAGCCTACACGATGGATAATTAAATTTCTCTCTCTTATCAAATAGTTGAGGAAATTAAAACCTAGTTTTTAGTTGATGAATGACTAGTTCTCCTGACTGTAAATTGATTTCTCTGCTCATAGCAGGCATGTCTATTTTGTAGTTTCATATCCATCTTGTTAACTTTTGATAATCTATAGATGATAGTTCAGATGTATTTTCTTTTACTCTTCGAGAGAGAGATATAAATGTAACTCTCAATGTTTCAAAAATAGATAACAGCATCTAAAGTAGTAAATTCTGAAGCAAAATCAGATTCTGAAAACTGAACTAATGGACTGAACTTATTAACAGCATCTATGTTTGTTTCCATTATTTGTATATTGTTGAAATATGTAGTTGCTCGAGGTTATATTGCTGTGCGTGTGTTTTGCTGTCAGTAGATTCTGAAAAAAAAAAGACCACAATGTGCAGAAACTAAGGGCAGCTCGAATCAAAAATATGGATAAACCAAACACTTCATTTCATTTGTAATGAGGATATCTGTCGTCAATAAGGAGTCACATAAGGCATAGCAATGACATCCACTGGCTCAATTCTAATTGGTATATCCCAAACCTGGGACACCTCTTCATCTGCGACCTTCAGCCTTGGCTCTCGATGCATTTTACAGTTGCTGAGAAGCCAATCCAGGTCGTCTTCCTCGAGTTCGACTTTAGGAATGATGTATATCAGGTCAAGGTAAGCATAATCCTCGAGCTGAGGAGCTTCTTCTGGTTTATCGGTCGCTTGAGCCGCTGCAGCAGCATCCTTAAAGTTTGCCAGAAATTGCTCTTCATGGACATGAGAGGAACTGTTTGTTCTCTGAAACTCGTTTGGTTGCAAATTAGTTTCTGCAATACGATGACAAATTAGTTTTGGCAGAATAGGAGAAATAATTCAATTAGAATTCTCACTGAGATTACCATTCACATCATCTTCCTTTCTCTTGTTAGATTGGTTCTTCTTCTTCTTCTTGTCCTTGTGTTGATCTTCTTCTTCTTTTTCAAAATACCTCTAGAATTTAAAACTTATCAAAGTTACTTTGAATTAACGTTTAACCCAATTGAGTAATGAAAAACAAAATCAATCGGAAGATTACATCATAAGAGTTCAAAAAATACATTGCATATGATCATTGGCCATGACTGCCTAAATATATTAAATTCAAAGGGTGAAATAGTAGAGTTTTGCAAAGGTTGGGGTAAAATATCAAGCTGTAGTAGTAAAAAGATGAAACATACTCGTTTCCTGTCTGACTCTGTTGGCCACCACCTTCAACTGCCACCTCCATGTTCACTTGCGAATGTGCCTTGAGCTCACGGGGAGGAGAGGGTTTAAGGAAACGTCGACGGAAAAGTTAACAATGAAATGGGAGATGAATGTGCTCAATTAGTGTTTTAGAAGGATTCAGTGAAAAAGTGTGATATATTTGTGATGGGGAATGGCAATCTGTTTAATTGGTGTAAAATTAGACAAAGGATGAATTCCTGATCGATCGATTATTTTGACAAATTTTTCATCCCTTTCTGCCACCATCTGCGACCTTCCCATCTCTCTCGAGCCGCAGTGCTGTTCATTTCCCTGTTTCGCGTAAGCCTCGATCTTGCTTTTCTTTGCCGTTCTGCCACCATCTGCGAGCTTCCCATCTCTCTCGAGCCGCAGTGCTGTTCATTTACCTGTTTCGCGTAAGCCTCGATCTTGCTTTTCTTTGCCGTTCTGCTTTTGCTTTTCGCCCTTTCCGCCTGCGGATACATCTCGTTCCCTGTTTCATGCTCGCTTGTGTATCTCGTGGATTCGACGAAAGGAATAGAACGGTTGCGTCCCCTAGCAATCTGAGGTTCTAGGGTTTAATCGGCAACTCTGCGAGTTCTGTGGATCTATGCTTTTTAGGCTTCCGTTCCGTGCTCGGCTTGGCCTCGATCGAGGAGCGATTCGATTCCTCGACCGATTTGGGGAAGGCAGCTTCAAGAAAGATTGGATTTTTGATTCAATTTGGGGATCTTCTCGAGGTTAGGGATGACGATGAGGCCTCTTCCGGCGCCGGCGGAAGGATAAACACTGCTGCTCGACGAGCTCACTCGCGCCGGTCAGCGGCGAAGCCAATATTTTTGTCCCCTTCTTAAGCTTCAAAGAGAGTAATAAGATTACAATGCATTGTCCTTTTTGACGGAATCAAATAGCCATCTTTCTGTAGAGAATCTAAATCGAGTTCCGGCTAGAGAACTCCAAAGAAGGGATTCTCCATGGCTGAGTAAAGCTGTGATAGAGCAGCATTCAGAACAGTGGAGTCGACTTTGTCCCTCGGCAAATACAGATACTCGTCCCCTTCGACCTTCTCGAATCCACATAACTCGAGAAACTGGACGCCTCCCTTCAGCCTGCCAACTCTATCCTGTTGAAGATCACAGGAGCTCTGGTTTCTCAAGAATATCAGCTGTGTGAAGAAGCTGTGGGTTTCTGGTTGTACCTGGAAGTTGAGATTTCCGAGTCGAATCTTCCTGAACTTCTCCTCCTCTGGATTCTTGGCGACATTTCGCACGTAGATAGCAAGAGTGGCGAAAGCTTTATGAACTCCAGCATCATCATTCTGCCATTTTTTTTGTTAAACACTCTGGAAACTCAAAAGGTAACAACAATATGATTCAAACGTAGTCAAATAACAATTGTAACCTTGTGATTCTTCTTGAGAGAACGTAAGCAATCCCTCATCTGCTCTGCCCTTTCAGTAGGCTTCACGTGTTTGGATCCCTGCATAGCTCAGAATACAAAGGTCAACACAAAGTTTCAGTTTTCATAATTAAGACCAATTTCATTCATCTACCTTATTTTCCCGCACAGAAAGAGAATGTTTTGCAACTGCAGGATCTTGGGGCTGCAATCGCTGCTGCCTTCTTCTTTCTGCCTGAGTTATGTAGAGCATAGAATGTGATAGATCAGAGATTAGTTTACTTTCACATTAATGGCAGCTACTCATGATATCCAAGAAAAAATCTCAGCGAAAATTGAAAAGAACTGATGACTGAAAAATTGCAGTCGTGACCTTGTCCTCCTCCAATTTTTGGAGGATCCTTCCCCTTGCTCTCTTCTCCTCCTCTTTCTCTGCCTTCCGCAATAATAAATTTCTGCATGAAAAGGGAAGAAAAGAATCACCTATTAAATGGACAATTATGGATGAATGAATAAAAAAAAAAAGAATCTTTCATTGGGTAAAAGAATGTCAATTTGAATAGGTACAGGCCTTTTTCTTTCATTTTCCTCGTTACTTCGCATTGATTCCTGATGCTCTTTGCCTGCCCGTATTCTTTCCTACACAGAATAGTTACAGAAGGGTGAGTTGACAGATGAACTGACACTCGCCCCTGAAAGTGTAAGATTCATAAAATGAAGCTGGCGTCACTACTGAATGTTTGATCTACCAGAACAAGCCATCAAAAAGATTTTGACGTTCAGTGCAAACCAAACTGACCTGAAAATTTTGGCTTTACTTTCAATACCTTCGATCGAACAAATCCCAATAAGTGATCTCAAGTAGGCCAGTTTGCAATGGATTTTGCAGGTGGGATTGGAAGTACAAATTTATTGGAATACATATCTATGATGTATAATAAGCTTGCATTCGTAATTTCAAAGGGCAAATACCTTCTCTCTTTCTCTTTGCAATCTCTGTTCTTCTGCATCTCTATTTCTGCGAGCGAGTTCCCTATGAAAATAAGGGATTCATTTCAGACAAAAGATGCAATGTATAATTCATGGCAATAGATTTTGTTATGGAAATGACATTGACTCATACATAATTGGCTACATTTTGGAATGGCCGAAGTAAATATTTTCAAAAACATTAGCTAGGTTAACTCTTGAATCAGAAATGTCATAGAACAAACCAAAAGGTTAGCAGTACAAGTATAATACTCAGAAAGAAAATGTACGTGCTAAATATTCATTTAATTAAAAGCATATCATAAGAAGAGACAAGTAATTAAGGTACATCCTAAATATATACTAATAGTAATTGATGAGGGTTTTTATGCTTCGGTGGAAAAGAAATAAAGGGATAGCATTTACAGACCGTAGTTGCTCTAGTCTTGTTCTCACTTCATCCGGGGTCATCCATGACGTTCCATTTTCAATTTGGACGTTGACTTGGACCTGAAAATTACCACAAGATGTTAGCCAATTTTGAATATCAATGAAATAATGAACAAAAATAAAGTCGAAATAGATTCAGCGATGCCAATAAATTAATAATTAATAAGGTTTTTAGGTGATTTTTCTTAGAAAAACATGAGATGTAAATTATCATTATATTCAACATCATGTGAAGTTGTGAATTTTTCACACATTGAGAAATAAAGCAACAACAATCACTTATTGGAGCATAGCTCATATATCTTTCAGACAAATAAAAAAAAAAAATGTTTTTGAAATGTTGGTGAGACTACAAAAAATTCTAAAGAATCGACTATAATTAAGTGACCAAAAAGGTATATAAAGTATAATTTGCCAGAAACTTGTGTAAAAAGTAAGAAAATTCACCATGCATACATAGAATAGGTGAGACAAGGATCAGTCATAGTTCCAACCAAACTCCACGAGTCCAGCCAGAGATTATTACAACTAGCAAGAGTTGCTTAAACACAATAACTTAGCGGCGGAAACAAAAATGAAGGATCAAAAGAAATGGTAGCTGTCCCAGATATAGATATTTCATCATTCTCAAGACAAGAAATAATCATGCATCTCAAAGACGAAAGAACAATTACAGTGTAAAATAAAAAGTTAATCAAAATCATATATCCATACCAATGGAATTTCATCAATATCTGGGTCGTTTTCATGTTCTAGAAGCCAGCTTATCACTGCCTCAGTAGTTGAATTACCTGAAATTACAAAAAGGAATTTATAGTACAGGAAGTATTAAATCATAACTGAATGTCTATTTCAGATTTAAGACTGTCACCGAAAGGAATTTATTGGATATGTGAAGTGGAACCGAAATATGAAACACCAACAATTTCCTTGTGTGAGAGTTAGAAACTAGAATAAATAAATAAATAAAAATAGGAAGATACACCATTCCAAAGGAACAAATATATGGATGCTACAACTTCATTTTGAGCAAAGGTTTCAGCCCTTACAAGAACGAAACGATATCGGTACTATGCCAGTGTGACAACACATTAAGGAGGCGAAGGGTGATGCCGAGGAGGAGAAGGATGAGACACAAATAGAGGAGAAGGGTAAGACGACGAGGAGGGTGAGCCAAAATGGGAGGCACAGTTCAATCAAACCAATCCATGAGCCTCCTAGTCTCTTGTCCTACCTCTCAGAAGTGGTGTGTGGTTCACCCTCCTTCTCGGTTCTGCATGGCACACCTCCCATCAGAGAAGAATGCTGGCCCTCACCTTATCATGTACAAGCTGTGGGCAGGTAAAACCATGGTTAACCGGATCATGTTTGCTTAATTTCTCAGTTCTAAAATCCTCATCTCGATTCAAGAAGTATGTGTTACTCCGAGCATGTAAGTTCCATAACAGCTTCCCAAATCTAAAGTCTAAGCAATGAAGTTGTTCTGGATAATTCAAGATGGTACCAATCATGTTCTCTTTTGTGGTACTATTTATACCCAAATCCTTTTTTTTGTAAAAAAAAAAAAATTGCGCTGATTTGCAAAGCCAAGAGAGATAAAACTCAAATTCAAGAAATCAATAATCAAGATATCCAGAATCCAATTTGTTGAAATATATATATCTCTTAATCCTCCTAAAGCACAATTAATAAGCATTGCACAAACAGAATGGGTGAATAAATGGAAATTGAAGAACAAAAAGGGTAACTTAGTGCTGACCCGAAAAATGAAGTGCTCTTATAGCACGGACAGTTGGAAATCCCATTGATTCGAGCTCTTTAAGCATTTGCTTGTTAACTTCCGGTACAGCCATTTCTTCGGGGGGAAGCCACTCTTACGAATGGTCAACCTTCATCGGCAGAAACGACACTTAACAAAGATCAAAACCAAATAAGTAGAAAATTTTCCTACGAAATTTAAGAGACTGCCTCTGATTCACAATGCGGGGCGTCAAAAGCGGCGTCGCTGTGCGAGGAAGCTGGGGCAGGGTGCAGGGAGGGCGAAGGGAGCCATCGGAAGTTAAATACGCCGATTATGAGATGGAACTGGGAGGAATCCATCGGAGGAGGATGAAGAATCTTGGACGAGGAGGGTGGCCGCCGCCCTCCGCTCGCCCTCACCTTTCTTCCTCCGATTCTTGCCTTCGCGCCGACGTACTGGTATCGTTCGTGGCCTTCCCGGAAGGAAAGCTGGTTTATACACGACATGAGTAGATCTGTTGTTTGACATAAATGCATTGCACATTCTTTTCCTCCATGTAATGTAAAGTAATTAATAGCAGATTTAGTTGAATCTAAACAACATTAAATCGCTGGAAATAGATTGAAGTCGTCAACGATCCTCTTCGGTTTCTCAAAAATTCTGAGTCTCAACGTGATAGTAAAAAATCATTTGAATTAAAAAAAAAATTATTTTTTTTTTCGAAATCGATCAATATTATTTCTGTAAATATCGTCGTATCTTAACCACCATATCATCCCCATGTAGAACTATAAACGAATCGATCCAAGCCAAATTGTACAGTGTTCAGACTTGTTTAATAAAATAATCAAATCAAGTTAAGTCTAAAATTAAATAAACTATTGAAAAATCTATTCAAATTTAATTTTATTTTTTTAGATGGAACTTGTTTTGAATTTGACTTATTTAATGAGTATCAAATTTTTAATCAAATTCGATTAAACTTGATTCAAATTTTTTTAAATTTAACTTATTTAAATATTATTAAATTCATAACTCAAACTTATTTATTTATTTAAATTTTTAATATTTTAATCTTTATTTATAAATGAGTATAAATAAATTCATAAATAATTTTAAAAATATATAATCACAATATTATTTATGAATACTATTCATTCACGAATAATGTTCATACAAAAACACTATTCATAAATATTGTTCATGAATAATGTTCACAAACATTAACAAATTAAACACATTTATGTCCAAACTTATTTATTTAATTTATCAAACTGTTTAAACTTATCTATTAATTGATTTTGATATATATTAAACAAACATAAATAAATTTTTACTAAATGGAATACTTAATTCATTTACAACTCTACGTGCAGGAAGACAAAAACCACATTAAATCTCTCAGTCACACAGTGATGAATAATTAATACCAAATTAAAACAACATAAATAATGATAAATTAATAGAGGGGAAAAGGAATAGTTTAAAATTTAAAATTTAATTATTTAAAAACAATTCGAAAAAAAAATTGCTTTTGTATGTCATAGGCAAATACAATTATACAGATCTTTCCCCGACGTTTCTCTTTTGTTCATACGCATATGAACTCGAACAAAATTAATAAAAAAGAAAAGTAAAATTACAATAATAAGAAGAGGAACCATTTTAAAAGTTTCCAAAGCATAAATTATCAAACAAGATGAGTTCTTAAATGATTAGCAATCGAACAAACTTGGAAAGGTCAAAAACTCAATCGACTTCAAAGTTATTTGATTCATAAAAAAAACGAAAATAACTAGTCCTCCGAACACAAACTTGCAGTTAGAATTCATCAATAAAAAGACCTAACGAAATAATAGATACTCTTTACTACATTCATTTCAAGAGAGACAAAACAAAGCAGCACCCTAATATATTGAGTCCATTGACACTAGCATTACAACATGTAACATGGCTGACAACGAGATCCAAACTTTACTCATTTTAACGAATCTCACGTTTAGCTAACTTGTTCGCGGCATCCGCTATGATTCATCCTTCAGGCGCGCAATCAATTCATCCTGTGATAACGAAACAAGTAGTGCACGTTTAGCATAAGCTTAATAAGAAATAGGCTTCGCGAGGAATTTAGGAATTAGGGATACAGCGACAACTCCTTGCCTTTCTCCCTTTGGGTGAGAGTCCTCTTTCCTTCAGAAGTGCACGCAATCTTTCAACGGACATTGTTTGAAAAGTGTGCTCCGAAAATTCACTGCTTGAACTCCCTAAAAACGGAAAATTTCTTAGCAATGCAACTCTTTGCTGAACCTTGGACGATTTACAGCAAAGGAAACAAGTTGACAATCATAATAGAAACTACTGGCATATAAGGGGCAAACAATCCTATTTTTCAATATTTATAAAGCATTTGGAACTTCTTTGACAAAAAGGGAATTAAGTTCGGTAGTTTTGATTCTCACAGAGACCATATTAACATGTCGTGGGATCAAGAGAAGTTTCCATCAATTGTCAAGCCCCGCGATCACATGCATGATTTACCTTTAATGGCAACATCAGAATAGATGTCAATATGAGGGTGATGTGCCCCGTGTTGATAGAATATTTCGCAAAGTGCAAATAAAGGTCTATCATTTTGTAGACATCTAAACACGTATAGCACCCTTTGATCTATAATATTTACCTTTCATCCCAAAAAAAAATAAAAAGAGAAGTTTCCTCAGTGTTCAGTACTGATCTATAGAATTGTTAGTAGAAGTAACAGATTTGAGGTAATATCAAATGTCTTTTTGTCGCAGTACAACATATTTATAGATTACATAGAAATTTTTTCTCTTCGATACAATATAATATTTATGTATGAAAAGTGACATCTACAGCCGCATGGAATAATAGAAACATTCTAGAATAGGATTTAAGTTACAGCCAAATCCAATTCATGCCACCTGGGTGCAATTTTTCTCTGCCATTGTTTCATGTAGTCTTCAACAGGTGTTACATTCATGTATCAAACATGTGTGATATAAAATGTTCAATAGTTTGAGAGTTGATAGATACTATATTTGGACAAGTTGAATCTATTAGAGTTGAATGCTTAATGGGTGGAGAAAGACTAGAAAATTCAAGTAAATGTAATAAAACATATTTGATATAGATCTTCCATGAAGTTCAAGGTTTATATAGGCAGCCCCAAATAGTTGGGACTACCTTCAATTAATACCTCTGTCAATTTTTTTAACAGCAGAAAATAGATTGCCAAATAGGGCATCAAGTTAGCATATTTAATAAAAAAAAGTTTATTTCACATTTTTTTTAGTAGAAAACATTCACCCTATTTTCCTTCCCTCTCTTTTCCCCCTTTCTTTTCTTTCACTCTTCTATTCTTTCTTCTTTCTTTCAGTATTACTCTTTATTACTGCCTCTGGTGTTGGCAAAACAATCCTAGGGAGAAAGATGGAGATTTTGGGGTAATACTAAAACTCAACTTGAGTGAGAGAGACTATAAAACCAGATAAAACTCACAATTTTTTTGGACCAAACATGATTTTAAGGCCAAGCCTATCTCATTTTTAGGCAAATAATTTAAATCCTTAGTTTTAACTTCTCCAGCAATTTTATAAGATGATTGAATTATCCAAAAAGGTCATGTTTGCCTTTGCTGAAAAAGATTCTAACTCTGGCTATTCATATTGATATGAGTAGATATGACAACCATGATAGGGAGATAGAGAAAGAGAAATAGAGAGGAGATACAGGCAGAGAAAGTAGAGAGGAGAAATAATTTATAATATTGCTTAATTTGTCCTCTGTCACATCATGATTACTTATAAAATAAAAATATAACTTGGTCACAGTAAAAATTTAATTCCTATCTCATTAGATTATTGGTTTCTCTGAATTAGTTCTTTGTCAAGATTGCTTCCCTAGTCCCGATTGAGGTTAGAAGCCTCCCTTGGTCAAAGCAAAATACAAACTTTAGTAAAGCTCAACAGAACATGTAGTTGATCATCAGTAAGTCATGTCTATCCTATGTTCCTTGGGTCAACTACATAGGTATTATCCATTACGAATATATCACCTACAATAATCTAATCTTTGAACTTTTATTTAGGTTAATTAGAATTTTCTTTGTATTTGCTCTACCCATAGTGCAACGATAAAATTGTAATCTTGTGACCTAGAGGTCACGGGTTCGAGTCCTGAAAACAACTTCTTGCAAAGCAAAGTAAGATTGCGTACAATAGACTATTCTCTGAAATCCCGTATGACGAGAGCTTCGTACACCGAATTGCCCTTTTTTGCTCTACCTCGGGTGCCTTAACTATACTTAATTTAACTTATCTACCTATATAATCTATTCATAATCTCTATACATGTCAATATCATATTAACATGTTGCTCTTATTTTATCATCTGTTAGAGTTGTCAACTAAAGCTCAATATTTTTTTTTAATTAATGTTTCAGTAAATCTCAGCCTCTTGCAAAAAAGGATAAAATTGCGTACAATAGACTTTTTCTCGGGACCCAAAATAGCGGGAGCTTCAGGTACCGAACTGTCTTATTTTTTTCAGTAAACCTCACCAGGAACCACACACATCCATTCTGCTACATTAAACTTTTGCATGTCTCGTTTCTTAATGACTCAATGCTCTGATCGGTAAAATATGACACATTGTATACAAATGGAAGATTGCAACATATCTAAAACTATCTATATTTCATTTTGCTCATTTGGTTCTACAGAGCATATTGATGTTGCTTAATTTTAAAACTCCTAAAATAGATATTTTGCTTTTTCAAAAAGAAGAATCTTCCTCAGATTGATTGCCTTCAATGTGCTGTGGAATTATTAATTAATTGATCCCATTTACGTATCAACACTCCTATTTCTACTAAATTATTTCCACCCTGAGATTGTGGGGATTTGTTTTGTTGTATTACCAAAAAAATAGGCTAATTGTAGAAATTCAAGTTGCACAGCATGCAGAGCCACTCCTGAGCTGTGACAACACAAGATCTAGGTTAAGGCAAGAATGCACCTTTCGGCATACTCTCATAAAAAGTCAAAACTGAGAACTTAGTTGGCATTAAAAAAAAAACAGTCCGGTGTATGAAGCTCCCGCCAATGTGGAGTCCCAGAGAAGGAGTTATTGTCCACATCCTTACTTTGTTTTGCAAGAGGTTGTTTCCGTGACTCGAACTCATGACCTCTAAACTACACGTAATAATTTACTGTTGCACCAAGGCTCCCTTGCAGAATTTAGTTGTCATTATGATATTAAAATTGTATTAAATTTTACATTGCCAAGGTTTTTTTAAAACCAATCATTGAATCAGGAAATGAAAAGATTAAAAAAAAAACAGCCCCAAATATTAGTATGTAGTAGGTCTAAGGATGGTGATTATCTCAGTCACACTAATTCAAAAGGCTCATTAGTCATTATATCCAATACCAAACATTTTGATCATTCCCTTCACACAAAAAATAAAAATAAAACACGGGAGAAAAAGTAAATGATCAGAAAAATGCAATTTGTTATTGATACTTTAAGCTTTCATCATCCACCATTGGTAATTAAATCTTAACGGAGTATTTCCAATGACTATTACTGGATAGAATTACCTTTAACCTTTTTTGGTGGAGCCCTTCCCTCTGTAGTTCGGACAGATCTGGAAAAATAAAGGAAAAAGATAAATGTGATTCTTCAATGCCTCAATAGATCATACATTGTTATTTCTTGCCAGCAGCCTTCTACTATCAACAACTAGTTCTCACGCTGGATGATGTGTACTCTTAGTTTCCATTGTTGGTGTGATGTGCAGATCAATTTGAATCGAAAATTAACTTGTTCTGTGTGTGTGTGTGTGTGTCTATATATATATATGCACAAATTATATTCCATTAATTGTGTGATTCTAATTTTAACCACCTCCAATCTAAATCACCCTTTATATATATATATTCTGAGTAGGTTGGGAAAATTCCGAAATGACAAATTTAAAAGTGGAAATGTCTTCATATTCTGAGTATTCCATGCTGTCTTGAATTGCAAGGCAACAAATATAAACATAATGGCAATCGATTCATAGCACCTAAGAAGAGAAATAATGAGGGTAAGATCAATGCATTGTAAAACATGTGATGGAGAACAATACCTTTTACCATTACAGCCATCCGTTGAAGATTTAGAAGTTACATCCTTTAACTCGCTCTTTTGCTTGTTGATTTGGAGAGCTCTAATCAATATGTTTGTTGTGTTTGTCTTGATTAATTGATCCTCTAATAATAAAAGTGAAAGTATGGGAAATATTAATCCTATAACTATTTAAAACTGTGTCTAATAAAAAAACTACCAGATATTCTTGAAAAGATACGCAGATAAAGTTCTTCATCCAAATCAGGAAAAACGTAGAGCATGTGAGAAAAAAATTAATACAATCCCTAGATTTGCAATTAATTCATATATCTATCGACATAACACATAAATCAATTCTGAAGCGTCAATGTCACTGCACTTGCCATTGCCAAGACCAATGTATGTGGTAAGAATATGAAACGAAATCAGGAGTTTCTGACCATAAAATACAGCAATGCAACCTAAAGATGCACAGAGCGGCCAGCATGAGTAGATCCGAGTTCAGATCAACTATAGTTCGAGTTCAAATTAGTTAGATGTAGGCTTCACTGTGATAAAGAATTGAAATTTGAGAATTTGGAATACAGTCCTGCTTTATTCTAATCTGATCTAGTCGTGGTTCACATAAAAAGACAAATTTTGAGAGCAGCCAACAAAGTAAAAGGAGTGGAAGCGACCGACCTGGTGGCGCGGTCTCATGCTCGCAAACATACACGCGCATTGTCCCCTACAAATTGTTCTAGATTCATTAGGAAACTATCGTGAACTACTCCAAAATATAAGAAAACGCCACGCTGAGGAAAACCGTAAAAGAATAAAGATAGGGTTCGGATGAAGGGGAGTGGAGAGGAAGAGAAGAGCACCGGATTGGAAGGCAGCACCGGGGAGGAGAAGAGGCCGCGGGAGGGGAGTCCGACGAGGTGCTTCGAGGCTCCGCCGGCCGCCTCCGTCGCTCCCCCGTTCGACCGAGGCGAGGAAAAGAACTCCATTAGGTCCACAGACAAGGGGCTCGAAGGGGAGAAGCCTCCGTGACGACATCAATATAGCGTGGCGGCTGGCGATCGAATGATTTTTGCTTCGAACTGACAGCTGTCCAGAGCCTGTCGGTTCATGCCCATCAGGGTCCGGGCCTCCGGCTGGGCCGAACTGGGAGATGAATGATTGTTCTGATATTTTATTCCATTTATGAAATTTGTTTACTTTTTTTTTATTTCATTTTCTAAAAGTAAATTAAAAATAAAAATAAAAAATGATGTAAAATCTGTTTGGTAGTTTGGTTCACGGGAGAATTTTTTATTTTTCTTTTTCAGAAAATAAAAAATGATTTTTTAATCATTTTCAATTTTTTTAGAAAATACTTTTTTATTTTTTTAAAACGAAAACGTAACAGAAAATGATTTTATAGAGTTTTTTCAGTTTTCCAGAAAATGTTCCTTTATTTTATAGAAAATGGAGATAGAAAATGTCAATCAAACGTGTTTTCTCATTTTCTCATAAAATAGAAAATTTTTTCTCTATCAAATACTTTTTTGATGTCACATCGTTAAATACAACATATTCAAAATATGGGGAGACATTTGAAGGTGAGAACGTATTTTTTACTGTAATATTGTTCAACGACGAATTTAGAAAAAAAAATCATTCAGATGACTCCTAAGACCTAAGAATTTATTCGAAGGACGGAGTACAACTTCAGTATTAGATTGACATTTAGAGATGATGTGATTACATAGTCGAAATTGAACCGTAAAAACTATAAACACTTCTTTAATTTATTTTTGGTAGTCAATAAAGATCACTTAGGCTCCACTTTACTTACTCATTTATTGGCGAGGCGTCTCAAAAATCCATGAAATAGGATCGATCACTCTCAGAGATTAGTCGAACAAAAAATTCAAATACTTTGATATCAATAAAAAAACAAAAAAAATAACAATAATAATCAGTTATTTTTATTCTTTTTAAAAATTTATAAAATAATTTTTATTAGGCTAAATTTGATATGTGGAAAGAAAATAAAATAAAATTAGAATGAAATAAAAGAAAAGATATAATAACAATAATAATCAGTTATTTTTATTCTTTTAAAAAATTTATAAAATAATTTTTATTAGGCTAATTTTGATATGTGGAAAGAAAATAAAATAAAATTAAAGTGAAATAAAATAAAAATATAAGAATGAAAAATTAGGATTGAATGGTAGAGATTTAAGAGCTGTCCTACCATTTATCATAATTTTAAGGACTTTTTTGTTTTCCTATAAAGGTGGGCATCCACAATAGATGAATATTTTTCTCTAATATTTATGATTTTAATGATCACATCATCGATCAAATATTTTATCCTTTAAATATTCTATCGAAATATTCCATACATCAAATTAAAATAATAAAAAAATAAAAAGTATATTTTAGTATATAGGTGGGTCCTACTATAGGGCCATTTATTCATTTTTTTTTTTGAAAAAAAAAAAGATTTTTTTGGCATTTCTAACCCGTGATATTTGGAGTTCCACCGTGGATGCTCTAAGAAAATGAGTCATAACTCATGAAGTTTGATTTGAATGTGAAAATAGAAAGAAAAATAAATTTGGTAATATAAGATGGAATGATAAGCGATCGATTCTTTGACGGAATCGGGGTTATCGATTTCGTTGTCGCCGACCGTATCGACGGCATCGTCGCCGACCATCGGATGCGTCGGTGGTCGTCGCTTGTCGATCATCGCCGATCACCGACACGCTTGCCGTCGCCGTCGATCGTCGTCACCGTCTGTCACTCGCCGATCGTCGCCGATCGCTCGTTCGGCCGCCATCGATGTTGGTCATTGGTATGCCGTTGTCCGTCCATTGCCCATCACTCATCGTCCGCCACTCATCGACATCGATCGTCAACCATTGATCGTCGACCGTCAACCAACAACGATCGTTTATTTGGGAATCATTCCGAAACCTACCGTTTAGGTCGGGTTTTATCGATTCCAAAATATTTGAGAATCGTTCCAAAATCTCAATCCCAAATCTGTTAACCAAATACCATATATCATTCTCATTCTTATTCCTTCGTTCGAAACCCTTCAACCAAACACCACCTCATTCTTTGTAGTAGAGCTATAAAAGAATAAAGTCAAGTCAAATTTCAAATTTGTTCGATAAAAATAATCAAATTAAGCTATGTCAAATCTAAAATCAATCAAACTATTGAAAAATTTGTTCAAACTCAATTTTATTTTTTTTTTTTAAAAAATTGAGTTTGATTTGAATTTGAATTTGAATTTGAATGGAACTTGACTTGTTTATTGGGTATTAAGCTTATAATCGAGTTTAATTCAAACTTTTTAAATTCGATTTATTTAAATATTATCAAGCTCTTAAATTAAGTTTGTTTTATTTATTTTAAATTTTTAATATTTTAATTCTCATTTATAAATGAGTATAAATAAGTTTATAAATAATTTTAAAATGAATTTGTTAATGAATATTATTCGCGAATATTGTTCACAAACATTGTTCATGAATATTAATAAGCTGAATACATATGTATTCAAATTTATTTATTTAATTTATCAAATTATTTAAACTTATTTATTAATATTAAATGAATATAAATGATCAAATCGAATATCAAATTTATTCGTGAATTCATTTACCGCTCTACTTCATAGATAATCAAGACTTATTTAAAATATATTGATATAATATCATATATTTTGCTTTTGTTGAAAAAGAAAGAAAGAATATGATCGAAAAAGAGGAGCATAATTTTGACCCAAAATTTTCCATCGTAAGAAATTCGAAAGGAGTAAAGACATTCTACTTTACTGTTCTAAATTCGAAAGAAGAGAGCAACATAAAAAAAATAAAAAAATTAACACCGAAAAGAAAAGTTAATACGAGACATAAATTTTCTACTATGTATTTGATGATGACATATAACTCTCCATCAACACAAGAATCTAAATAAAAAAAAATGTCCTGAGAAAAAGATCTAGTGATTAACATTGCTTGGACATGCCAACCTTTCCAAGTCCAAGTAAATCTGATTCTATTTCATCGTAGAATCTATGATAGAATCTTCCAGTGTAATTATCCTTCTAATTTATGAAAGTACATTTTATGTCTCATCTGCAGAGTTTATTAGCTTGTCATATTATTTTGGGTATTTTCCTCTTCAAAACAGAAACATATTAGGCATTTAGAGATGATGTTAAAAATTTGTAAAGATAATGATGTGATTCTTTCGCTTACAAAACACAAGCTTGCAGTGTCAAAAATTGAATTCTTGGGGGGCCGAAATAGGAGAAGGGAAATTAAAATTCCAGCCTCATATTATCAAGAAAATATGAAGGAAATGGATCTCCCAGAAGATTTTGATGACGAATCAGAAAGTGATGCTATATGCAACATGTCTGAGGGAGAACTTGATACATAACAACACTGCAATTCGATAACAAATACTCTTCCTTCAAAAGAATTTCTATTTGTATTATTTGGAGACGATCATGGATGACAGGTGCAAATAAACATCCCAGAAGAACAAATATATTGTGATCATTCATGACAAATGAATAAAGAAGTCCAGACTATCAATGATAGATCAATCCCTCACAAATACGAGAGTATCATCCTTTCATATATTATTTATTAGTCTTAAAGGCCAAAAGTGATTTATCTTCCTTACAATAATCCGAAGACGAACTGATAGGGATCATTAGATTGACAGATTTCAACATTTATATCATAAATAAAAAAAATCAAATATATATTTTTAAAAATAAAGATACATATTCTTAAAAAAAAAAAAAGATGAGTTAGAAAGTAACTCTGGTTAAGTTGTTTTGGGGTTGGGTTAAGGGTTTGGAGATAGTTACTTTTTGGTTGGTTGGGTATTATTTGGATTTGATAAACTTTCACAGTAGTTCTTCGCATTTCAGATTTGGTGGGAAGTCAAATTGGGGATGCAGCCGTGCGGGCGCTTCAAATCCTTGCGTTCGACTCGATTCCTTCCGATCGGTAATCTCTTCTTCGCCTTCCTCGCGCCTCCTCGTGCTTCGGATTCCGCGTCCGTCGCAGTTGGTCGCTGGGGGTCGTGTGGTTTAGGGTTTCGAGGCTCGTTTGGCAGAATTGGAATTGGACTCTTTCCGACCGGTGGGTTCGCGCCACCGTGATCTCAGTTTTGTCGGCTGTCGTTCTTCTCTTTCCGCGCTGTACTTTGGCTTTTTTTCCCCATTGTTTTTTGTTGTTGTTGTTGTTGTTTTGGCCCCTTCCACTCTGTTGTTCGCTTGCGTCAATTCTTTTTTCCTTGATTCGTGTTTGCTTTTGGACTGTCTTTTGTACCCCGGATTTTAATTGTAGATTAGCATTTACATAATGACATTTTCATTTTCGAGTTTTTTAGTTTTTTTTTTTCACAATTCTTATGCGTTCGATTTCGTGCTTGCAGGTATTTGTTCCATTTTTTTTTTTTGTTGATTCATGGGATAGTTGATTCTCCTATTGCAATTCGGATGAGAGTTATCTATTTTACACGTTAGTATTTTCTGAGTTATTTCGGAGAATTTCCAGCGCTGTAGTGTTACCGAGATGGAGTCAAATGATTACTCTGACCTGTTGATTGGAATCTCAGACTTGCCGCTGACTGTTCATTAAGTTTAATTCGAGCTTGTCCGCTCAAATCTATCAGAAAGAGTGCAAAGAGCAGCATTGCAATCACTGGAAGAAGGTTAAAAAATGGAGTGCAATAAGGATGAAGCCCTCGTAGCAAAAAAGATTGCTGAAAAGAAGTTCGCCGAAAAGGATTTCATCAGTGCAAAGAAATTTGCCTTGATGGCCCAAAATCTCTTTCCTGCTCTCGACGGACTGAAACAGCTGATTGCAACTCTAGATGTTTATATATTGTCTCAACACAAGGTCAACGGGGAGAACGATTGGTATGCTATTCTCCGTGTGAACTTCACAGCAGATGAAGACATTGTGAAGAAACAATATAGAAAGTTGGCTCTCCTGCTTCATCCTGACAAGAATAAATCAGTTGGCGCTGAAGGTGCTTTTAAGCTAATTTCAGAGGCATGGAGTGTCTTATCGGATAAGTCCAGAAGAACACTTTATGACGAGAAAAGAAGTGCCAAAAGTTTTATGGAGATAGTTTTCCAAACAAACAAGAAAAGAACTGCCTCTACTACTGCTAATGGATTCCCAAAATTCTTCAACGGCACTGTAAATGCACACACTGCAAAAGGCAGCACCAAAGTAGCTCCTGCAACCGTGAATCCTTCACATAAGCCATCAACAGTTGAAACATTTTGGACTTCATGTTCTAAGTGCAAAATGCAGTACGAGTATCTCAAGCTGTACCTTAATCATACTCTTCTCTGCCCGAATTGCCACGAACCTTTTCTAGCCACAGAGACAAAATCTCCTTGTGAATTTGTATCCTCAGTGCCTATTTCTCAGCAGAGTCAACCAAACTCCAATCATAATGTATCAAGCAAAAATGTCTATGGTCAAGGGAAAAGCAACCCAACACAGAATAGAGCAAATCCAGGTTCTTTCAGTCACCCAAATTTCCAATGGGGCCCTTTTTCTAGAACTGCAGGAGTTGCAAGTGCAGCTGCTTCTTCAACTGCTGCAGCACATGCTGCAAATGTTGTCCATCAGACTTATGAGAAGGTACGTAGAGAACGTGAAGAGGCACAAGCAGCAGCTAGAAAGAAAGAGGCTCGCCGCAGGAAGAATAATGCTCTAAAGAGAGATTCTAGCGCATCTGGAATACTTAAAGCAGGTCAAAGTAATAGTATACCTGCAGTAAAAGGGGTAAGTATTGGTGATGATCCTGGGAATGACCATACAGAGGTTCTGACACAACAGATTCCTGCTAAGACAAACCGAGACTTACTTAAGTTTAAAATGGCTGGAAAACAAAGCAACCAGTCCAGAGAGTTTTATCTTTTTAGTAAAAAAAATATGTTGATTGAGTTGAGTAAGTCAGCAATAGATGAGAAATTAAAAGAGTGGAAACCTGCTGCCTCTATGAAACTTGAGGTGAAAGACGATGCTAAAAAGAGACAAAAACTGAGCGAAGCTAGCAAAAAAGAAAGCAAGGATGTGGTGCATCAGAATGTTACTGGTCAAGAACAGCCTGTTGAGCAGCCGGTTAAACCTAAGAGTGGGATAAAACAACTTATTAATGAGAAGTTATCAGATGCTGATTCAGACAATGAGACTAACGAACCGGTATCAATGGACGTTCCTGATCCAGATTTTCATGATTTTGATAATGATCGTACAGAACAATCTTTTCAAGCCGATGAGATATGGGCTACATATGACGATGAGGATGGTATGCCTCGTTACTATGCTCTGGTTCAGAAGGTTATCAAGTTGAATCCTTTCAAAATCTGCATAAGTTTTCTGACGTCAAAGTCTAATAGTGAATTTGCCCCTTTGAATTGGGTTGCATCTGGTTTTCCAAAAAGCTGTGGAGATTTCAGAGTAGGGCATTATGAAGTGAATGACACAATCAATATTTTCTCGCACAAGGTTAGATGGGAAAAGGGTCCTCGTGGTGTCATAAAAATCATCCCGAGAAAAGGTGAATTTTGGGCTCTTTACAGAAATTGGTCTCCAGAATGGAATGAGCATACTCCTGATGATATCATCTATAAGTATGACATGGTAGAAGTACTTGAAGATTATAATGAAGAACATGGTGTATCTGTTATCCCTTTAGTGAAAGTTTCTGGATTTAGAACAGTATTTGGCCGTAGCATGAATTCCAAAGAAGTAAAGAGAATCCAAAAAGAGGAAATGTTTCGGTTCTCTCACCAGGTACCTTCATACTTACTTACTGGTGAAGAATCTGATAATTCTCCCAAGGGATTCTTTGAGTTGGATCCTGCAGCAACCCCTTTGGAGCTTCTTCAGAAAATCAATACAGAAGTGGAAGTAGGAGTCACTGAACCAATTGTTACCAAGATGTCATGAACTTAATATTTTTAACCTACCAGCATCATTTTGTTCGAGGTGCATTTGATCATTTAGTTACTGCTGCTGTATAGTAACTGGTGGGTCTGATTATTATTATTTTTTGCTTATTTGCAGTTTTCTGCGGATGATCCAAATTTTTTTGTGTGCAACTGAAGTATTTCCGGACTTACAGTTCAGTTTGTGGTGCCTAATTTCATATAGCAAAGCATTTACTGGTGGTTACTTAATTGCTGCCCCTCAAATTGGTAAGGCGACAATTATCATCCCCTATACATTCAATACTTGTATTTAGAGAATTATACAAGATCTATATATTCACATTTTTTTTTCTCTTCAATCACACTTCCCCTGTATTAATGATGTAAAACAATGCACATGTTTCTCCATTTGGTTTTATGTATGGCTACACCTTTCATACTTGTTAGAATACGTAAAGATTATTTCCTCATTGACGGTAAAATTGTTATGAATATGATCCTTCCACGAGCTGGTGGTTAGCTTTCACTTTTGTGTTTATTTTCACCCCTGTTTTTGTGGTGTTTCTATTCTCGAGTCATTGAGTGCAAAACTTCGAATAGGTTCGCACGGGGCTGTAAATGAGCCAAGCCAAGCCAAGCCAAATTTTGTAGTGTTCAGACTTGTTTGATAAGATAGCCAAGCCGAGCCGAGTCAAACCTAAAATTAACGAAAAATCTGTTCAAGCTTGGCTTGGTATTTTTTTTTTTAGCTTGAGCTTGACTCGAGCTTGAATTGAGCTTGGCTTGTTTAATGAGTATCAAGCTTCTAATCAAGCTTGATTAAAGCTTGTTTAACTTTGATTTATTTAAATGTTATCAAGCTCTTAAGTCAAACTTGTTTGTTTATTTAAAATTTTATTAATTTAATCCTGATTTATAAATGAGTATAAATAAATTCAAAAATAATTTTTAAAAGAGTATAATCATAAATCGGCTTGTTAATGTTCATGAACATTGTTCACGAATGTTGTTCACGAACATTAACAAGTCGAACACATACGTGTTCAAGCTTGTTTATTTAATTTATCAAGCTGTTTAAGCTTGTTTATTAATTGACTTTGATGCATATTGAACGAACGTAAACGGGCTCTTACCGAGTCGAACACCAAGCTCGTTCATGAACGCTTGGTTCGTTTACAACCCTATTCGCACCTATTTCAACCATGTTGGACGTCTTGTGAGAGTTGCAAAGTTTCATTATCGTGTTGTTTCACCGAGTACCTTAAGGACACTCTTCGTCATTGTTTCAGTTCTAGTAAAACTTTTCAAGCTGAGTGAAGAGAAAAGTATCCGATGGAGATGGTGGCAAGTTGTTCATGTCGATCACTCTATTTTGCAGGTTATTCCTTGTGCAAGTTAGCCTCCGGGGCTAGTTTAGTTGGTAAATACAAAGAAGTAAATTTTAAGTGGACACTTAGATTATAAATTTTAGTTTTGCACTTGTCACTTAGGTTTTTGATTTTTCTCCTCCACTGATAGGGACGGTCGGAGAAGACCATTAATGTGGTGGTTCCTTTTTTTTTTTTTTTGGGTTTGTTTTCCAGTTTGCTAAATTTTGATGTTTGGCAACATCTATATATAACAAGTTTAGTTTTGTGAAGGTTATAAACTTCTTTAAGTTGTACAGCCACTGATTCTCCAGTGTTGTTGAAGAAGTCAGTACTAAAGATTTGAGCATTTGACCGGAAGTGTTGATGTAAGTTGACTTTCACTTGAGAAGGATGTTATTTAAGATTGTGTTCAGACTCGTATGCACATGCATCAGCTGAAAATCATGGCACAAACGCTGATAATTTAAGTTTGAAGGGTTGTTATCTGTAATATTTTTGATATATTATTTTATTTAGGAAAAAAATTTATAAATGCATTATGATTGAAAATTAAATTGTAGATATCTAAGAGTCGAATTTTTTCAAATCGTGAGAAATTTTTTCTTGCAACGGCAAGAGAGATGCTCAGCAATGTGTAGCTAGCGCACAAGTGTTTACATCGCGATCTCGCTCGATTCCAACGAGAGAACACTTCGGACATCTTGTTAAATTTTGCGAAGCATCATTCCGGTGGTGTTCTGCTGCACGCACGAGTACCTTGTGGATACTCTGTGTGCTTCAATTGTCATAAAAAATTTCAAGTTTGAGGTTGGGACAGTCATGAACCGAGAGTTACTTTGGAGTTTACACGACGTTCGCGCCCATTGTAGCAATCATCATATACAGAATCTGACCAATTATTAATTCCATTAACATTTTAAATTGCCTTTAGGATTAAATAGAGGCAAACTCTGCAGATATTGAAAAACTGAACCCTTCCTATCTATTTTGTTATTTGACACTATAATTAAAGGGCAGACATCCTATAAACAATTTGACTAATTTTCCCTAAAAAGTGAATATTGTAGAAAAATATTTAAACTCACAAGTGCTTAAAGAGTTTTCTTTTAAAGATAAAATATGTCATTGAAACTGTCAATCTAATGGCTCATCCTCACTCCGATCCTACAAATATGAAAGAGAATTAATCATAGATACTAGATAGTCATTGATTTTGATGTAATTATAAATAAGATGAAGAACATAATCCAACACAGATATTAACCAACCTGCTGACACAGAAAATCAATCAGTACAAATTTTGCACCGCACACATATCATCCAAATAGAGCCCATCACAACAATCACTAACCACGATGCAAGCAAAGTGCGAGATATAAAATGTGTCCTAGAGATTATAGACGTAGCTATATTCCTGGAAATTATAATTGTTCAGAAAGCTAAAAAGTTTTAAGGGAAGCTGCAGAATATACAAAACAACCAATACAGTCCCTGTAAACATTTCTACTTGGCATTTCAACTAATACCATTTTTTTTTTCAGATAGCAAATTTGCTACTGTACCAAAATACCAAATGAGTAGGTTGATTACATTTTTTTTTTTCCTTTTGAATTTCATTAACAACAAGCCATTACAATAAGGAAAAGGCATGATCAATCACAGAATAGCTGTTTCAAATAGATCAACATCAAACTCTTGTTTGTTTCCATGCAAGTATAGAGTTAGGCTGGAACAAACAAGGAAACTTAGGAAGAGAGGAAATAATTAATTGCATTGCTTACAACATCAGATTCTCAAACTGAGCTCCTCCATTCATCCCTGTAGATTTATCATCAGTTGTCACTTTTCCTGTGTCGTCATCTTTTGCTTTTTCTTCCAAGCAACTGCGCCCATGATCAGATACGATTACTTCGAGTTCATCTGATTCAACCTTTGGAGAGGAATCAACAGGAACAGCTGTCATGGCAATGGTATGCTCTGACAGATGTTGGTTCAGAGTTGCCAATTTCCTGGAGGAGATGAACACATACAACACCATCTGTGTTGCCCCAGATGCAAGCCCAAAGATGTTTGGAACCTGGAAGAAATTGACAGCAGGCGAGGCATACAGCTAATGAGATCGGTTGAACTCAATGAATAAATGATTGCAGAATTATTTACCAAGATGTATAAATCCTGAGTGAGGAAGCCATAAGCAAACCAAGCGACGGCGCTAATTGTGAGGAAAAGTGAGAGGTAGAATGGCATGTACTCCACACTCTTAGTCCGCACGACGAGCCTCTGAATTATCAAGTCACTCTATCAATACAGTGTTAACCAAAGTACAGAACAAATTATATCAAAAGGTTTTTGTTTCTCAATTACGATGATGCTCAAGGGCGCAGCAAAGACGCTAATGGAGAAGGCCATACATATCCAACCTATAACTTTTACACGCTCAGGGCCATGAAAAGCAAGTTGTGTTAATAGAATGATTGAGCCGAATGAAACCACATTCAACAGGAAGATGAATCGGACAGTGGAGACCTACAAATCCAAAGGTATAACTTTGTCAATAATGTGTTTCGGCAGTGGGCAATTATGTGGACTTGAAAGACAATGCGAGCTACTATTTCACATACCCTTGTGGACCTGGGAGCATATATGAGGTAGATGCAAGTGTAAATTGTCTCAATCAAGCACCCAAATGAGTTGATGGTGATGAGAAGTGTTGAGTCTGTTTTTTCAATAGCATAGTAAATCCATAGCATGGCACTGAACAAGGCAACCACATATGGAACTGACTGAAACCCCTCCGTTGATCTCATTTTATACACACGGTAGAATGTAGGGCTGTGATGCAAAGAATTTAAGAGTTTGATCACATTGAAATTCACATGCTATGAAGATGATAAGTTGGGAATTATCTCAAGATGGAAAAAGATTTAGTAGTATATACTCACAGTGGAGCAAGATAAACCATGAATGAGATTATGTTGCCTGCAAGTCATGAAAAAAATGGATATCCATTAGTAATTTGACATCAAAGTAAAGGCTGACAAGCTCTGTAGCAATAAAGGACAAGTTTAATTGCATGCATTTAACTCTTTAGATTTGTCAATGTTCACATTATCGTAGTTGTGTACTGCTGCTCATTTTAGTATTTAAAGGGCAAGTTTAATTGCATGCATTTAACTCTCTAGATTTGTCAAAGTTCACATTATCATAGTTGTGTACTGCTGTTAATTTTAGTATTTGGTATTGAAAGTTAAGTTGCACCTTAATTATATTGCTTGCCTTAGGCAAGAGCTTAAACTGAAAATCAACTTCCGTATTTAAGTAAATCTCATAAAATACAGAAAATGAGAAGACAAAGATGACCGGTATCTATTGATTTATCCAAAATTAACCTGCACAAATCTTTGACATTTTTTTTTCATAACTAGTGATTGTGCCTCCCTGTACCCTCCTAGATAGCCACTAGAAAATTTTGTCAAAGGATCATCTTACTTGATTTCAAATTTAAATAGAAAAACAGAACGAGAAAGGTGCACAAACAACCCAAATCACAGCCTAGTATCATAAAAGGCTCTACAAGTCGCGCAACAACTTCCAAAGGTGAATCTGGATGATAAATTTAAAAAAACAAAACAAATCAAGTAGGCAATAAACTTTTCTGGGGCAATGAATGTTTTCTACCATGAGACTTAGAACATAAGAGGAAAAAATGAAGGGAAAAAGGAATCTATTTACAAATCAATGGTGTAGTATTATACCAAGAATGCCAATGGCCAAAGTCAAAGGATGGTTCAAGGGCAGGCCAGCCATTCTGTTTTAAATTGAAGAAGAAGGGCTGAGGAGGAGAGCAAGAGTGAAGACTTTGTGCCTCTCTCCCTATCCCTTCGTGTTTGACACATGATTCCTAGAGGTCCATTATATAGGAGAGTCCAAAGTAACAGCAACTTCTTCTTTAGGTATATATCACTGTTAGGGTTCTTGGATCATTAAACACACAATAGAAGTTGTGTAATCCTGTGCAGAAACCAAAAAAGATTACTTGTATTTAACTTGTTGATAGGGTATTATAACAACAATTGCAGTTACATTAAATGTGGTTTGTGATATACTTTGTTAGGAAAAGGTTTTTGTCGCGAACCTCTCTGTCATCTGAAATCTTCCCATCCGACGGACATATGTATCAGAATCTTCTAATAACATGTTGCCATCTTTCTAGCACCTAATGCTAATGGATTGATTTCAATTTTAAGAAACGTCCATACACATTTTTGTCCTTTTATATTTCTAGAATTTAAGAACATAAACTGAACAACTATGAATGAGTGAAAGGTAGAAGTGCTAATTAAGTTTTAGTAATTAACTTTACAACTAATTGGTGCACTGTTAGTGTAATTTCACTTTGCAAGAGGTTGTTTCCAGGATTCGAACCCATGACCTCTTCTAAAAAGTGTTAATCTAAAGATACTAATTTAAAAAATCAGATAAGTGGTGGACCAAAGAGCATCATCTTAGCTTTAATGAACCGCCTTGTGAATGCAGGTTTCATAAACCGGTTAAACACTATAAATCAAGCCTTCAAGGACCTAGAACCATCCAACTTCTGAAAATGCTAATGCCATGAATTAATGCAGACTTCAGAAGGTGCTCCTCTTAATCCTTACCTCAACACAGTATGGTCCTAATATGTATTTGCTGGCAGAGTCGTTGCTCACTGCAGTTAAACAAAACTAGAAAGATCTGCCATATGATTTGGAAAATTGATAATGTATGTGATGATATGTCTTATGGCAGTGTATGACAAAGAATATTGTTTGGGATACACATACAAGACCACAGTAACAATTCATTTTTAAAAATTTTATCTTTTCACCTAATTGTTTGGAAATGATTTGATTTTTTACAAATTTCCGCCTTCATTCCCCTATCAGACAAATGTCCTTAATATACTTCTCTTATTATTAGTTGTATCAAATCATCCTTGTTCATACTAAGTAATAATAAGAATTATGAGTCATTTATTAAAAATGTAAAGTGTTAAATTGGATGCCAGATAACTATAATTACGTGACAAACTAGCAAATTGCTATTCAACAGTGTTCTTGCTGAGGACGATAACCATATTCTGACACTGTTCTTATTTTAATTTTATCAGATTAGTTGCCCAACAAACAAGAGAAAAAAAATTACTTTTGCTACGCGACAAACTCAATGCATCACTGAAAGTTCTGGTCTGCTATCTACCACTGCATCTATCTCCAACAATAGACATGAGATGAGTTTTGCACCTTATCATTCTACTACATTTGGAAAAGGAATCCAGAGGCTCATCAGCATACTTGCAGGTGATCTCTAGAGACAATAGGTGCGTGTTAAAATGGCATTGAATTGCCACCTTTCCCAACCACTGAAGCTTTTCTACCATGTAAATATCACTTACAATTCTAAGAAAGACTTTTCAAGTCAATGGGAAGGTTGCTGCAACCTGCCACTTGATCAAATACAGAATTTTCTGTAAAAGTTTATACTGGATTATTAGGAGCAGAAACTAGATAATGTTTACAGCATCAGAGCAATGTTAAAGAATTATGAGAAGATGGGTATGGTTTAATGTGAATTGCAGTTAATCAGATGCAACAACTATAACCGGCCTTTCTTCCTCTAGTGCATGTAAATAGGCTAGACAAGGTTCATTGCTTCAGTTTGACTTTATTAAATCCAATCACTACAAAGCCACTGTCTAATTGTTTCTTACGTTTACTGTATATACCCAGAAAAGGGAACTTTTGAAGTACAGAACTTACCTTAATGGAATTACTAAATATCTTGAATGTTTCAGCTAACCTGCTTGAATATAATTCTAATTTCATCTTAAGGCACATTTAAATTAGTTGATGTATGTATTTAACAGATGAAAAATTCAAGGAGCCACAAAGTCATATTGGTGGTTCAACCAGCAGAGAACTGGACAGAATGGGATCCCCATTACCATGCCCAATTTTCTGAAAACTAGACTGGAGCAACTGGCATACCAAGTTAAATAGAGAAACTATTCAAAATTTGAGAACCAGAGGCAGTCAAGGCAATCCTCAGTTCAGGTCTCAAACCAATGCCCATGCCTCTTAAGTCAACAGAGGAGTTGAACATCAATTTTGTACTTCAACAGAAAGTAAAGGGAATAAGTCAGAATAATACATTTACCAGGAAGGATCAAATGGTACAATCCCAAAACACATAAGTTGGTTTTAAAATTTTCATGCCAACATATTTTTGTGAGAGTGCCCTAGGGTAATCATATTGTATACTATAATGTATGGATACACAATTTTGTAATTGCAATATGAATGAATAAAATTAGCCTTTCATTATATATTTGTAATTGTTAAAAAAAGTCCAACTGATACTCGTCTACTAGTGTATCGACCCAAAACGATGTGAGATGATAATAATTCATATAAGTAGCATATTAAATATCTCTGGTAATAGTAATGTAGAAATTGAACATCAAATAAATAAATGCACATTATGTTTCTGTTATTGGATACCAGTAAGTGTTCTCATGTCTATAGGCATGGTAATTGTTAGACATATTTGTTGGGGTTGTCGGTGAACAAATCACTGAATGTGGCTCAGTATTAAAAATTCATTTGCTAACTATCTACTGTCTATGGAAATCTCTTGCAGGTGGTTGCAAACAATCCTTGATATGAGACTACCACAATATTATATAAGGACTGTTATACTTTTGACACCTATGAGTTGAATCTTAATTGAAGAATTGCACATACACTTGTCGCTAGATATATTCCAAATCGTATAGAGGTGGGTGTATGGCCAATTGAGCATCACTCCAGGTAGAAGGTAGAAGGTAGAAGGTAGAAGGAGATATCTGACAGGCCAATTCAATGGAGGATCAGTCAAAGAAATTTATGCATGGTTAAAGTAGGATTGACATGGGTCTCAATTTACTTTCTAGCGAGTGGATCAAGAAGAGATCCATGATAATATAATGAGGATCCAAGGACAAACACTACTTCAGGCCACGTCATAATAAGAGGATCAAATTGCACAATAAACATCCGGTTGAAGGCTTTGTAGATAGTCATATCTTTCAAGCTTTGGTAGAGGTTGATCATGATGCACACATAAGCTAATGAAGAGGAGTCTTCGTGCAGACCAAAGAGTTTGTTCATTTATGGTATGCTGCTAATAATTGTAATATCCTATAGAATGACACACACAATAGATGAATTTCAAGCGCTTTATGCATAGTGGCAATCAAAGGGAGAAATTCTAATTGTGGCTAATTAAGTGATTGATTGGATCGATTAAATTTAAGAGGTTTAGTTGTAATAAATTAAGGGGTCAATTTATTATTAAACTTTGGACGAGTAAATTGGAAACCAATTAGGTGTTATTCAGGTTTTCAATTAGAACGAAAATAGTTACCTAACTGAAGCACTATTAAGTTTCTACAAGGCCGATTAAATTCGTAGACATGTTAAAATTTAAAAGGGCCACAATTAGATCATTTCATTAGTGTCATAGATTAATCAGGTAAAGTTTATCAGGTGAGTATCCTCTATTGATTAGAGAATATATCTCATTGAGATTTTAGAGACGCTAAAGATTTGGAAAGATATAAGATAATTGAGATTTTCTCCCAATGTCTCTCTTTTCCATGCTTGGCCATTCACAATTAGAGGATTTTAAGGGGTTCACCGGTGTCATAGATTAATTAAGTACAGCCTATTACGTAGATGATTATCCTCTATTGATTAGAGAATATAATTCGTTGAGATTTTAGATATATGAAAAGATTTGGAAAGATATAAGATAGTTGAGATTTTCTCTCAAACTCTCTCTTTTCCATGCTTGGCCAATCACGCCTAGTGGATTTTAAGGGGTTCACAAGTGTCACAGATTAATTAAGAAGGGTCTATTACATAGATGATTACTCTATATTGAAAAAGAGAATATAATTCATCTAATTGAGATTTTAGAGATATGAAAAGATTTGGAAAGATATAAGATAATTGAGATTTTATCTCAATTTCTCTCTTTTCCATGCTTGGATAATCACACCTTGAGGATTTTAACGGGGTTCACAAGTGTCATTGCAATTAAGTAGAGTCTATTGCAATTATTCTCTATTGAAAAGAGAACATAACTCATCTAATCGAGATTTTAGAGAAAAGGAAAAATTTGGAAAGATATAAGATAATTGAGATTTTCTCGCAAGTTCTCTCTTTTCCACGCTTAACTAACCTTGAGGATTTTAAGGGAATTCACAAGTGTCATAGATTAATTAAGTAGAGTCTATTACAATTATTCTGTATTAAGGAAAGATATCTCTCTCTTTTCCATGTTTGGCCAATCAAACCTAGAGGATTTTAAGGGGTCCACAAGTGTCATATAATTAAATAGTCTATTACATAGATGATTATTCTCCATCGAAAAGAGAATATTAGATGAGATTTTAGAGAAACTAAAAAGATTTGAAAATTCAGATTTTCTCTCAATCTCTCTCTTTTCCAAGTTTGGCCTTCCACACCTAGAGGATATTAAGGAAGTGGTCAGCCACCACCTTGGACTGACCAACCTTACCTCCTCTTTCTCTGGCACACCAGTGTTGAATTGTTCTCTCAATTCTTGTTTCCATCAAGAGTTGATAGGGAATTCTCTCCCTCCATGCAATTGCTTAACCCTCCATTTACTTGGAAGGAAATTAAATTAAAAAAAAAAGAAATTATTTTCCTTTCTTTTATTTACTTAGTGGGCGGATGGATTTAAGAATCCGTTAGCGGATCGCTTCTTAGTTATTTTTTCTCATAAACCCAAATCGGACAGAAACTCTTTTCTTCCTCTTTTTTCTCTAATGCACCAACACTGCAGGCCGGGTGGGGTGTGCTCGGGTCATCACAACCCCACACAAATAGCCTCGTAGACGGCAACCTCGTAGCCACTTGACACGGGCAACAACCTCGCACGGGTTGCCACCAGTGGCAACCACACACGAGTCACCTCTCGAGCAATGACCTGCACAAGGTCGCCCCCGGCTATTGTCCGGCCTAGCACAGCCACCGTCGGTGACCCTGAACAAGGTCGTGGCTGCAATTGGCAGCCCGGCACGAGGCCACCTCTATATTTTGTTTTTTTTTTCCCTAGCCTTTCCTCAATGATCTACACATGAAGGATTCACTGTATGGACGACTTCAATTTGAATATTGCCTCGATCTAATGTGTTGGTTAAGCTTGATCAAACCTAAAATCAAATTGAAATTTCTGCCAACTGCAATCGAGGCTCACGATCCCAACACAAACAACAAACATACTCAGAGTTTGCCATGTAAAATAAATAAATAAATAAAATGTTAGGTAGCTTGTTGATTAATGATGTTGAGAGCTAACCGATTCAGATAACTTCAATTATACCTGAAATCGAGGACTTTGAGTTCTGTTGCAAGTTCATATTGGTTTGCTTGGGCAGCGACACCGAACCCCTAAGTTGGTGTCATGTGGCAAATTCATATTCGTTCGGTCGTTCCTCCGCAGAAGAACAGGTGAACCTATTTCCAAACAAAACACAGCAAATTCATACTCGTTCGGTCGCGCCATAATTGCCATCAAGAACATGATTAGCACATGGAAGCGAGTTTCTTACCCTTACCGAGTTACCGTCGACTCTCGAGAAGGAATGGCGACTCTGAAAGAACAATGGCTGACGGCTAGACCGAGGCGGCAGAAACGGCGTCGGTGCTTGAGCGGAGATTCGAAACTCTGGAGGTGATCAGCCGCACTTTGCGGTTCCTATACACTATCTCTACCTGAACCGCCCGACCCATGCCGCCAACGCCGCCTCCGCCTCCGTCGACGAACTCCCTGAGCCCTCGCCCTCCTCGACCACCTCCTCTCCGCCAGTGGAATCGTCCCCGCCACCAGCGGCCCCCACTTCTGCGCCGGCTCCGAACTCTCTTCCCTCGACTCCCTCGCATCCGCTCCCTCCGCCGATCGTGCCGTCGCCAGCGAGCTCCTCCGCCGACGGATTCTCCCCCTCCAATCCGCCATATCCGCAATTGAACAATGTCGGAAGCCGCTGATCGCGACGATCCACGGCGCCTTCATCGGCAGAGGGATGGACCTGGTGCCGCCTGCGACATTCGCGGCTGCGACGAAGAGACCCACTTCGCGGTAAAGGAAGTGGATCTGGCCCAGGCCGCAGATCTGGCTTCGCTGCGGCACCTTCCGGCTACCGTCGGGTAGGTAATGGAGCCTACATGGCGGCCACGAGGCTGATGGTGACGGCGGCGGAGGCCAAGACGACGGCGCCAGTCACCCGCGTCTTCCCGTCGCGCACCGCCCTGGACCAAGGAGTGGGCGACCTCGCGATTTTGTTTCGTTAAAAAATGATACGATTGACGGGCAAATCGACGGTGACGATGATGAGAACGAAGTCGGTGATGCCGGTTAGTCGGGATCTGACGGTGGAACAGGGCCTGGAGAAGGTGGCCCCGCGGAACGCGGCGCTGCTCATGTCACGTGACCTGGAGGAGGCCGTAGGGGCCCAGATCGAGAAGCGCAATCCCAGCTTTTTCCAAACCGTGACGTGGAACCCGGGACGCAGATTTGACCGTTGGCTTGCGCTCGTAGTTCTACATTTGAAGCTTTTAATACGAAGTGAAGATGAAGAAATGAAGCGCATAGATTTTGAGTTAGCTGTTACGCGACGTTGGTAATGAAAATTATTATTTTTTTAGGATTTCAAATTGCTGTCGTGAGAGTTAGTTACCCAGAGACCGTGAATTTTAGTAAGATGTAAGCTACACTCCCGGAGAAGCACCATCTGTGTTATTACATATAACTGAAGGAAGAGATTCGAACCGAGGCGAACGACAAATAGCATCACAATCGCGAGAAGAAACCATGAGAAAGAACATTTTTCATCTGAAACCGATCGAGAAGTAGTTTGCTCCCTACTATCTACAAACTCATTGTGAAATCCAGCCATAAGATAAACCACAAACACTCGCTCACTCAGCAACCAAGCAAACCTAGTTACTGCGTCACGATAGTGAAATGACCTTCGCAATTGGAGCTGTCAGAAAAAAGAGATCGGCAACAACAACAACGACGACAATACTCATCGATTAAACTCTCCATTTAATTACCATTTCCAACATCTATTCAGAGGACTTGACAAAACGACCCTTTACTCGTTTTCTGCTGTCAGCTCTTGCCTTCCTCGACACATAACGAATCTGTTTATCGAATCTGCGCATCGAAACAAGTTAGCCATGTCAAAACCAAAACAAATTGTATAACGATGTGAGCTAGAATTTTAGTTTTGAAATTCATACCTGCGATTTTTTCTCTTCTCTCTGTAGCGTATCATGGCGTTGCCCCTGTTTTTAGCCAGCAGTTGGCTGTCCGGCTTGTTTGTTTCTTTAACCATATCGTTTCTGACCGAGGTTTCTCCGAAAGATATTTGTCTCGCGCGGCAATGATCGTGCGATGAATCGACAAAAGACTGGATTAAGGTCGACATGGAATCTGTCGGTCCTTTTACTTCCGAGAAGTTTGAATTGCGCTTCCATTTGGCTGCGGCAGTACTGGTATTCTGCTGGAATACGAAATACAAAGGTAAGAAAACAAAGATTGGAAACCAGATACAAGTTGATTTGATGGACTCTGTAACAAGGCAAATTATTGTCGATGTTTTATTGGATTTGGATAGTGTAAGAAAATTATAGAAATTAAACAATAAAATTTGCTCACTTTATGTGACTGTATGCGGTGGATATTCGATGAGAATATGTCGTCGTTTGAGGAAGGACAAATGGCATTGCCAATTTCATCCAACATTTTCATAGCTGAGATTGAGTTTTCCTTGATAAGGTCGCTGTGACTCTTGATCATGAAACCTTCACTGTTGGTCCCGTATGCAATTTCAAGTGCACCAGACTCCTTCTGATCTCTTAATCTTCCAAGATTAAAATCCCATATCTAAAATTTAGAACATAAATTTGTAAGAGGAACTGGAACAGCCATGAAAATAATGAAAACATTACAATTAAACTATTGGGCATGACGAATAAAGAAGAAATGAAGCAAACTGACAGAATAATTCGCAAATGGCCCGTAGACAAATCCAGGAAGATTTATATGGTTTGAGGATGAATTCTGCGAACGATGCTAGATTTGATTATAAGAAATATAATCGAGCTATCTTTTAAAAGAGAAGAGCTTCAAAGTGGGAAGTCCTGTCTTGGATTAAAAGTGTATCAAACGCATACTGTGAAAGTTGGTCTTCAATGATCAGATCTGAGTGACAACTTGAGGGTAAATCGAGTTTTTTCTTACATGTAAAATAATAAATACCTTTTTGGGCCTAAAACAGCAAAATATGTTTCATCAGATTAAGAACTTTTTGAGTAGCCAAACACCTGAATCACAATTTTCAAGCAACTTTGGTGCGATATTCCCATCTTTCCATTCTTCTTCCGAAACCTCTCTCAGAATTCATAAATGATTTTTTATAGATACAACAGTGGTTTGTAAAATCCAAATTAATAACTCTTATTTAGAGGGGGAAAAGGTAGGGGGAAAAAGTCCAACAATCTCAAGAAATTAATGGTTTTAAGAGTAGGTCCTAAATTAAAGGGACTAATCAAACATTTGTAGAGACAAAACCTGAACAGGATGATCCGGCGGGCTGCAGTCCCACAGCAGAGATTCCTGCTCCACAAACCGATCGCTCCCCTTAGGCTCCGCGGGATCCAGCATGAGCAGGGAGGCGTACTGCATTGGCTGTGGCTCATGGAAATTCTCCTGGCTACTTCCGGCAGTCCGTCGCGGTGTACTGGGGCAGAGATCATCCGATGCCGAGTCCACCAGGTCCGTCCTGGAAAGCTCCAAAAGCTGTTGGAAGAGCTGCTGCTTGCTCTGGGAGTTCTTCTGCCGCTCGGCTATCCCCTGCATATTGGGAGCACAGGGCACGTAGAGGTCGCCGAATACCGGATCCGCGACGAGGACTGGATCCAGTGGTGACCACATGAAGAGCGACTGGTCCGGGATGGGGTTTATAGGTAGGGAAGAAGAAGAATCCGACTTCTTGGCGTTGAGATCCAAGCCCCAGTAGGCGGCGAGCTCCAGGGCAGTGGGGCAGCCGGAGAATCCCTCGATAGAGACCCGTGGGTGGCGATGATCGCTTCCTTCGCCGCTCCCGTAGGCGTCACATTCGCAGTCGGGGCAGAGAGCGAGGGCATCTGCGGCGCACCGGGCGCCGGCGGGCATCGCCGCGCAGTTATCGCAGATCGGGGAGCGGACGTGCTTCTGTGACAGCGCGTTCGCCGCGTGCACGTGGCGGTCGCACGCCACGCAGAGCCGAGCGGAGTCCGCGCGGCAGAAGAGCATCGCCTCTACTTCTCCGCAGTAGTCGCACGCCGTCCGCCGCCCCGCCGCGTCGCTCGCCTCCGCCATTTCCATCTCAAAGAAAAACCCTAGTTGCTACCCGTCTGGTCCTCGAGCTGGTGAAGCCGGAGGGGGAGGAGCCGGAATTCCACTTTTTATAAGCGGCAGAAGGCCTTCGTCTCACCGCGAAGAGCCACGACAACGCCACGTGAGGAACACGTGGTAGCGGAAGATGCCTATCGGATTCTGAGTGTCGCTGGACCATAAAGCTGTCCATTTCCGAACAGCAGACAGAGAATCCATTCGCTTGATCTCTCTCCACGTCGGCTGCGTCAGATACGAAAGGGACAGCAGTTAAAGGATGCCGTGCGGGACCCACACATAAAAACCAAAAAATAAAGGAGGAGGTTAAATTCTTTTAAAAAATAACAAAATATTTATTTAATTCAATAGTCTTTAGCCGAAATTTAATTTTTGATCGGAGAATTAAAATAAATAAATAAATGTGTTTTAGAGAGAATTTTTTTTGCCCTTTTCATGTTACTTTCATTCGTACGAAATTAGACAATATTTTAATTCTCTGCCTACTGTGGCCCACATGAGATATTTCTCCACTTGGGTTCACATTAGGACGTTGACCCAACCGTCACTTAATCGGTAAGGGTTGACTTTGCATTTTGTGGTCGACGCTGAAAATGAAATCTATAATGATAGATTAAATCAGAAAGATTTCTACCTTTAATTGCTAACATTATGTAGACTTAAACTTTGTTACTTTTTTTGGATGATTATTTCATATTTATATGTGTATAAACATTTTATTATTAAAATGAAATTTAAATTATTATTTTCATATCTTCCTTTAATTTATTTTATTTTTCATAATTTTCTATTAATTAGTTAAATATTTTTACTGATCATATTGAAAATTAAATATATATATATATTTTTTTAACACAAAAGTTAATTATTTTATGCTTAAGATAATAAGAAACACAGGGAACTTAATTAAATTTACCCCTAACCTTCCAAAAGATTAGGAATTCTTAAATGTGACTTATACTTAATTAAGACACGGTTCTTGCATTGATAGCTAAGTGTTGTCGGCCAACTAATATTACTGGACTAATCTCTTTTTTTTGTTATTATTTACTTAATTTGCTTTTTAATTAATACATCATTATTATACCTTCACATGTGATGTGGATGCTATAGTGCTTTTTAGAGGTAAATAAATGTAGTTTAATATGAACTTAATTTGGGTTTAGCTTGTTTAAATATATATTATCGAGTATATATGTTTAATTGTTTTGAGTTGTCAATGGATATTACTCATAAATATTATTTCACAAAAAGCTTAGAATCTTATTCTTGAATATTAACGACATCTTCGTTCATAATTAAATTGCCACCATGCGTTTTATCCTTGAAATCGCAATAAAAAAATGGGTGAAACATATCCTTAATCCTTTGTTTAATCACTCTTTAATGGTGCCTTTTCTGAAATGCGTCACCAGTGACGCACACCTTTTCCGCATTGCCCCCCTCATGTCTCATAAATTATATAAAACGGCAGATGCATTATGCATGTGTGCACGTTTTCCCACCTCATTAAATTAAGTCGTCGGGATCTTAATTACCAAATCGCTTCAATTCTCTATTCCGACTTTCTCTCGATTATCAAAATAAGAGATAAATAAATGCTTTTTTATTTTTTTACTTTAAAAATATTTTTGTTTTTGTTTTTAAATTGCAATATTATCGAGTTCAACTTTTCAGTGAAAATGACTTCATTGGCTGAAATTGTAGTCTTAGACCATTCGATTATTTCACTAAACCATTTAGTTTTTTTTTTGTTGGATTTTCTCAATGATACTTTTTGGTCCTCTCGTCGAGTCGTCGAGAGAGATTGAGTTCTCACATTCGCAATAATATTTTTGTCAAAGTCAACATAAATTAAATGATCATCGATATTTCGATTACGACCCTTGATATTTAAATGAGATGGGAGAAGGAAATGATGAAATATTGAAGACAATCTTTGCAAAGAAAAATAAAACAGACAAATAGAGAGATCAACTTTTTTTTGTTTTTGTTTTTTTTATCTGTGTGAGTCTTATATAACAGCTTGTATGATGGATTTTTCATTTGTCATATTTCTTAAAGAATGATTAAAAGACAAACACTACACAGAATTTTCATATATTTTGATATATTTCTTTTTTATCATATATTAATGAGATCAAAATATTTTAGATAAATTATCGTGTATATCATATAAATCGAGAGCTCAGGAGCAAAATTTGAGAAAAAGTCGTATGCATACATTTAGACAAATAGAGACAAGTCTATTCATCCTTTTTTTAGTCTTATATAACAGTTTGCATACACTTTATCGACAAGTCTATTTATCTGTTATATTTCTTAAAGAACGATTAAAAGACAAACACTCCATCGAATTTTCATATGTTTTGATCATATATTTCTTTTTTGTCACATATTGATGAGATCAAACTATTTCAGGTGGATTATTATGTATGTCATATAAATTGAGAGCTCAGAAGTAGAATTCGAAAAAATAGATAAGACTCGGCACTAAAAAAAAGTTGTATGCATATATTTTGAAAAGGTCATTCTCGAGAAGGATCTCATGTATGCATTTGAGAAGTGTTATATGCATTCATTCAGAAAGTGTCACATGCATATCGCTCGGTAAGTGTTGTCCTTACAAAGGATCCCATGCGTGTGTACACTCGAGAAGAGTTTGTTAGTGCTTATAAGATTCACATATCTCTACAATGGTATGATATTGTCCATTTTGAGTCTAAATCTATATGATTTTATTTTTGAACTTTATCCAAAAAATCTCATATCAATAGAGATATATTTTCATTTTATCTTTTAAATGTTTTACTAATATGAAACTTTGATTATATTCTCAATATTCCAACAGAATTATTATCAGAAAAAATTACATGCATGCCCTCGGAAAAGGTCATATGTGTACACTTGAAAGAAAATCGTATGCGCGTATTCAGAAAAAGTCACATGTATGACAATAGTATTCACGCGAAACCAATATAGCATTCCAAAATACCTAACATACTCAGAAAAAAAAAAATCCTTTATTATGGAGAAGAATTAGACTATAGATAACTATGAATCCTTACTTGAAATTTCGGATACAATCGCTTAAAAATAAATTAATTTTGACCTAAGAGATCTTCCATCGTAGATAAAGATTTAAAATCCATATAATTGTACTATAGAAAATATAGATTATCTCACAAGGAAATACTTATAATATTAAAATATCGTATGATTCAAAGATCAAAGAGATGTTAGATGCTTGTGCGATTTGGCTCGTTGAAAAATTAAAATTATTCTTAGCCAAAAGTGGTTGACCTCGTGGCATTATAATAAAATTTAAAATTTAAAAATTAAAAATTGGATTCGAAAAAAGTGTGATTTCGATTCCCACAAGACAACCACAATGTGTTGGCATTCAAAGTCTAGGGGAGATATCTTTGGCACCCAAAAGGAACCTTTGGAGCTTAATTAAGACTCGTGGTCCCCTCCAAAGGAAACATTAAGAACGTTAGGATCATTTTTTTTTTTTGTATTTGGATGAAAAAGAAATGAAGTTAGCACGAGATAATAATTGTATATGTTTAGAGGATAAATAGGTAATATTTTTTTTTATATTATTAAAATTAAAAAATATATCATTTTTTTGTTTAAATCTTTTGCCACACTTTTTTTTTTCCTTTTTTTATTGCATATATTATGAATGTTCGGTTCGACTAATCTCTGAGAATGATCGACCAGTATTACAAATCTTGGATCTTATTAACATTGAAGCAGGGTAGATCGAGTCCAAGTGACCTTCGGTCAAGAAAAGTAAATCGGAAGCTATCACGCTTTTTCACGATTCATCCTATTCGAATCATATTATTTACGAACGATCGATCAACGAAATCGTCTGTCCCATCGACAAACTTCTAAGTCTCAAAATTGTCCGAATAGAATTTTTATAAATTCGCCGTCAAACGATATCGTAATAAAGGAGGATCGTAATAAACTCCTAAGGCAGTTTTTTTCTCTTTTCATATTATGTAAATTAATGCAGGCCGAGATTTATCAAAAGGGTTTAGGGCAGCTCAAGATGTGTTGTCGTTCAAATTGGGCTCACAGAATACCATGTTTGAATTGCAGCCCATTTATAGTTTAGATGTGGCCTACTGGGCCCTTCGAATTGAATTCTGATGACTTGCGATTTCTAAATTAGTTTAGACGGGTCGAAAGGACCCGACCGGAATCGGACCGGGCCGTGGTCAGGTCCGGTGCTTAAGTCAGCGGGTTTGACCGGACGTGGCGATCGGTTTTAAAAACCAAGCCGGAAAGCGGCGACACGGCGTGTCGCCGCGATGACACGCGTGTCGGCTGTTTTCCGTTACACGACATGCATGTGGCCGAGCGTGTTGCTCTCTGTCCGTCACGACACGGGCATGTCACACAGCGCGTGCGTGTTGCTCTGTCGTCGCGATACGAGGCGATGCAACGATCTGGACTTTGGACCGAAACCGCAGCGTGTCGACCCGTGGTCGGTTTTTAAAGAAAAGAATCGGCGACCACGATTTGGCGTTGTAACAGACCGGCCACGACCGGCGAACGTGGTCGGTAGTTGGAATTTTTTTTAAAGTTTTTTCTTATAAATACACCTCCATTCCTTTCGTTCTTTCACAAATCACAACTTCTCTTCTCTAATTCTCATTCCCTCATTTGCTTTCAAGTCTCAACTCTCAAGTCATATTTTTTACAAATGTCCGAGCCGAGGATCAATCGTAAGAATGCAGTAGGTGCGAAAGAGAAAGAGCATAATGCCACCACCGCCCGAGTTGACCGAGCAAGGCGGTAATTCCACCTCCATTCGATATCGGCGACTATGATCTTGATATTTCCGGTGATGAATTTCAAATCGTCATCATCATCAAAGTCAAGAAAGTAGGAAGCAATACATCCGTCTGATGGCGGGTTCTACGGCTCTGAAACCAACTCGAGTGCCTCGCCCGCATCCGATATCTTCACCAAACATTTCAAAAAAATGCGCTCCCCCGGTGACATGCAAGCAAAATGCAAATATTGTTCAAATGTTACAAATTTCAACAAGGAGGAGGTTACTAACCCTTACTCGACACGTGGAGAGAAATCATCCGGTGGAAATTGGTATTGATCGTTCTCAAACTCAAATTCAGGACATTTTCTTCTCAATCGGGTTGGGGTACGAATCTAAACTCTTTAAATTTGTGAAACTAGATTTAGAGAAGAAAGCTGCTAAATTTTGTGCAATTGAACAACTTTCTCTTAGTTTTAGTGATAAATTATCTTTTGAAAATTGGCTTTCTACAAGTCACAAATCCTTCATTAAATGTATCCCAAGAAATACTCTAAAACGTACACTTTTAAAATTAGTCTTAGAACAAAAACAAGAATTGATTAAAAAATTTTCTAGTTTAAGCGAAAGTTTCTTTGTGTTAGATATTTGGAGTGATCGTTGCAAAGTTGTTCGTATATGGGTATTACTTATCATTGGATTGATAATAATTGGGACATTGAAAAGATTGCTAGCGTATAGATGTTTTAACGAAACACACACGACAAAAATATTTCACAACTTATTTTTATTATTTTAGAAGAATATGGTCTAACTTCTAAAGTTTTTCAATTTCTTTTGATAATGCTAGTCAAATACATCTAGTATTAGTAAACTTATTGATATATGTAAACCATCAATAGGTGGAAGATTTTTTCATATTAGGTGTACGTCACATTTTAAATTTGTGTGTGTTCAAGATGGACTTAAAAATTTAGGATCACATATTCAACCAATTAGAGTGCAATTCATTATTTATGGACACATCCTCAAGTAATGAAAGAATGGAGAAAATTTTGTAAAATAAATGACATGAAGCCTAAGCGGTTTGCGTGGCGTTCCAACTCGTTGGAATTCTACTTATAAATTGTTGTTATTTACTTTTGAATATAAAGATTTATTATGTATGTTTTCATCAACATGTTCAATCACGTGATATTTATTTGTTTTCAAATCAATGGAATATATGCACTAGTATTTGTGAAATTCTAAAAGTTTTTAGTGATACTAGTGACCCAATTATCGTGTTTATTATCCAACTTCACATTTAGTTTTAACACATTGTTGTAATATTGCATGTATTTTTAATGAACATATTCAATCAAATGATACTTATTTATCTCAATGTATTTATGTAATGAAAGAAAAATGAGAAAAATATTTCTTAAACATTCGAAATATTTTTATGTGCTTTTGTTTTAGATCCTAGACTTAAATTAGATGGTTTCAAGATATGTTAGTATTATATTATGAATCTTTAAGTCCTATTACGAAAAGCCGCTAATATTCCTTTGATTTTGTTTAATATTAAAACACATTTACATGATATTTATAATGAATATAACATTAAATATGGTGAACAAATTATTGGACGTAAACACATCAATCCACTACAACTAGTATTATTACTTCTAAACTCACTAAAGCACAATTGTTATTAAGGCAATCTGACTAACGTCGAGGATCCTCGAGTTCCAGGTCGGGAACTTGAGAATTATTTGACCACTTCTTTTGATTTTAGTGATGCGGATGAAGAAAGCCGACATTCTAAAATGGTGGTCAAAGAACTCGATTATTTCCAATCTTATCTATAATGACGAAATTCTAGCTTCATCCGGTTTCAGCGATTGCGGTGGAACAAGCTTTTAGTATCGGAGGAAATACATTGGACGAGAGGCGTTCTAGTTTAAGGCGGAAAATTTGGAAGCCTTGATGTTTACTCGATGATTGGTCAAAACTGCAGTCAGAACCCAACGTATTAAAAGTGAAGAAGACCAAGGACGAAAAATGAAGGAACATCGAATCGGAGAAATAAATCTGAAATGTATTTGATTTTTTTATTGTAATAGATTTTTTTATTTAAGTCTAAATGTAATATATTTTGTATTGAGATAATGAAATATTTGATAGAGTTTTTATAAATTTAATTGTGAATTTTTTTTTATTTTAATTATTTACATCATTTTTTATTTTTTTATTTATTTAACTAAGACGACGATTAACCGGATCGGACGGACCGGACAGGCCGGACTTGACCGAACCGGACCGGGCCGGGCCGCGGTTCCGACGAGGCCGAAACCGTATGGCGGTCGGTTAAGAAGTCGATATTTTATCACCGGATTTCGGCGGTTTGATCCGGACCCGGACCGAAACCGGACCGTGGCAAGGTCTAATTGTAATAGTAAAAGCAAAAACTGTGGGCAAAATTGTCTTTTTAATTTTTAGCACTGATTATTCTTCGCTTCCATTTCCGCGTCTCCACGTCGTTCCCAAACCCTTTCTCTGTCCTCTTCCTCCGCCGTCGATGGCCGCATCCGAGGAGCACCTCCGGCGAGCTCTGGCGGAGAAGCAAGGGTCAGTTGATGCCCAAGCCGAGACCGTACGCGCTCTCAAGTCCCGCCCTGATGCCCATCAGGCCGAGATCGACGCCGCCGTCGAGGCCCTCAAAGCGCTCAAGGTGGAGGCAGGCGCCGCTGCCCGCCGCCTTCAAGCGGCCATCTCCAGCAACAACGATGGGGCCTCTGCTGGAAGCAGGGACGCTTTCCGTCAGGCCGTCGTCAATACCCTCGAGCGGAGGCTCTTCTACATTCCATCCTTTAAGATCTACCGCGGTGTGGCTGGGCTCTACGATTACGGGCCTCCCGGATGCGCCGTCAAGTCCAATGTGCTCGCTTTCTGGCGCCAGGTAATGAAGCTGAATCCTCGATCTTGGCACCACCAGATCCCGATTTAGCTGATCTGTGGAAAATAGTTGTATACTACACAATAGTGTCTATTAGCTCATAGCCGTCTAAATTTCCCTGTCTAAACAGTGGAATCAACAAAAAGGGAGTTTTTGTTGTAAAATTCACTTTTTTTTGGACCCGATCTAAGGTGGTCTCGTGATTCTTAGCATGCTTTAGTATTTAGCCATAGTGATTCTAAGTTTGCTGCTTTCAACTTTTTCTTGGGCATTGTATGTAGCTCGCTCAATTTTACTGCCTTTCATCTTAGCATTTTGTTCTGGAGGAGAACATGCTGGAGGTTGATTGCCCATGTGTCACTCCTGAGATTGTCCTCAAAGCATCTGGGCATGTGGAAAAGTTTACAGACCTGATGGTGAAAGACGAGAAGACAGGGACGTGCTACCGGGCTGACCACTTACTCAAGGATTTTTGCAAGGAGAAGCTTGAGAAGGACCTTACGTTGCCCCCTGAGAAGGCTTCAGAGCTCAAGCATGTCCTAGCAGTGTTGGATGATCTTTCCGCTGAGGAATTGGGAGCAAAGCTGAAGGAGTATGGGATCACAGCTCCTGATACGAAGAATCTTCTCTCTGATCCTTATCCATTCAATCTCATGTTCCAAACCTCCATTGGGCCATCTGGCCTGAGCCCAGGGTTAGTTTTGAACTTATCTTAGATCATCATCACGTTTGATATATATTAGAAGTAATCTCTGTTGCATATATGTTGGTTTTAGGTATATGCGGCCAGAGACAGCACAAGGGATCTTTGTGAACTTTAAAGACTTATACTATTATAATGGGAATAAGCTTCCTTTTGCAGCAGCTCAGATTGGTCAGGCATTCAGAAATGAGGTGTGGCTCTAACTCATCGTGTATATATATGATTACTTTTGACTATGGGTTTTGGCATGAAGGTTAACTGGAGCATATTGAATAAATTGTTCAAAAGTAAACTAAGTTAAATCTTCTATGCCACTGTTCATTGTTCTAGTGTATTTGGTAAACTATTTGACACTTACCCCAAATGCTCAGCTGAGTATTTACCAGTAGTTAACTATTGTAATTATTGGGATGTTGAGCTACTTACTCACGACTTTATTTATAGGGTTAACTTCACCTTGCTTTCCTTATGTATTAATTTTGTCATTCTTTTCCATTCAGTATTTGTGTTATTTTTCTTTTGTGAATAGTTGATGTCCCCACAAGTTTTTTTGGAAATAAGTTAGCTAGTCTTATCTTTGCAGCATGAGGATTTAGATTCTGCCATAGTTCTTTCTTGGTTAATCTGACAGTATTTAGTTATCTGTGTCGACCAGATTTCCCCTCGCCAAGGTCTTCTAAGGGTTCGTGAATTCACTCTAGCAGAGATTGAGCATTTTGTAGATCCTAATGACAAGTCTCACGCCAAGTTTGGTGATGTTGCCAAGTTGGAATTTTTTATGTTCCCTAGGGAGGAGCAGCTTGCAGGTAAATCAGCACAGCCTATGGTTCTGGGTGAGGCAGTTTCAAAGGTTTGTCTCTAGTCTAGCTGCCACTGCCCTATTTTCAGAGTATATGTTCTAGTTTTGTGAAATATTATCTCTGAAATTTCAAGATTTTATCTCCAGGGAATTGTCAACAATGAAACTCTAGGTTACTTCATAGGGAGGGTATATCTCTTTTTAACACTGCTTGGGATCGATAAAGAACGATTACGCTTCAGGCAACACCTGCCAAATGAGATGGCTCACTATGCTGCTGACTGTTGGGATGCAGAGATAGAGTGTTCCTATGGTTGGATTGAATGCGTGGGGATTGCTGATAGATCTGCTTATGATTTACGGGCACACTCAGTAAGTCTGAATCCTCATGATTGCTGCAGCAGGTTCTAACATGTAACAAGCAATAATTATTATGCTATTGCCATTATTTATTTATTTATTTTAACTTCATTCTGAGAAGGATACAAATTAAAACAATAATAATCATGGTGCATGCCTTATTTTCTTAAGTGACTCACACCTCTTGCATTCTCCTTTCTCGTGCCAGTTTGCTTAAGAAATGAAAATATAGGCTTGTTGGTTCATCTTGTCATTTCATGTCTGGTTGTATTAGCAAATTTTGTAAGATTGATTATGGTTGAAGATGATTGTTCTTCTTCTTTTTTCCCCCCAACTATTTGATGACAGTTAAGCTTTTAAGCACATATCCATCCACACACCATAGGAGAATATTTTTGGCAAAGCATGCAAATGCTCAGTCACATCTAGATCTAAGTGTACTTTTTTAAACCTAATATGAATATTTTTTATTGATTTCTAATTAGCCCCTTCTACATGCATCCTATGCTTCCAGTCCTTCAGATTTCTCACATTTATATGGGAAGTTTTACAAAACTCTATTTTGTGGGTATCTATGTCATTGTAAATTGTTCACAGGAGAAAAGTGGCGTTCCTCTGGTTGCTCATGAGAAATTCCCAGAACCTAGAGAGGTTGAGGTAAGCTGTTCTTCCTTTCTTTTCTGATTTGGAAATTTATTTTCTTACATGTAGATTGACGAGCTATTCTTTGGTCTAGACTCCTAGATGCTATTTCTCCCTCTCTTTCAAGATTGAGTATTTCTGATTCTCCTTGCTTGTGGTTCAGAAACTTATTATTGTACCATCAAAGAAAGAACTTGGTCTCGCATTCAAGGGCGACCAAAAGATGGTTGTTGAAGCATTGGAGGTAAAGCACGAAGTTTGTTTGCTTATGACAATTGTGATACCATATTTAACATTTATATCAATTTAATTTTTGATTGCTCCATGGACAGGCCATGAGTGAAAAGGAAGCGTTGGAAATGAAAGCCACTTTGGAATCTAAAGGCGAAATGGAATTCCAGATATGCACCATTGGGAAAACTGTTTCCATTACAAAGAAGATGGTGTCTATCAGCATGGAAAAGAAGAAAGAACACCAAAGGGTCTTCACGCCTTCTGTTATTGAGCCATCTTTCGGAATTGGGCGAATAATTTACTGTCTTTTTGAGCATTCTTTTGACACAAGGCCAAGCAAAGCAGAAGATGAGCAGTTGAATGTGTTCCGTTTCCCTCCTCTTGTAGCTCCTATCAAATGCACTGTCTTCCCTTTGATCAAATCACAAAAGTTCGATGATGTTGCCAAAATCATTGCCAAGTCTCTTACAGCAGCCGGAATTTCACATATCATAGACATAACAGGTGCTTTGGAAGTAGTAGATTGAACAATCAGCAAAATCAAATACCGACCTAAGTTGTGATTAAGCATGCCTTCTTATATAAGCTTAATCAATTTGTTAACTTTACACACAATTTTGATGTCGTCGCTAGCATTCAGGTTTACAATTTGTCTTTCTGTTGGAATTTTGCAGGTACCTCAATCGGAAAGAGGTATGCTAGGACAGATGAGATTGGAGTACCACTTGCCATTACTGTTGATTCGACGACAAGTGTGACTATCCGTGAGAGGGATAGTAAGCAGCAGATACGTATCAGCATCGACGAGGCGGCTTCAGTCGTGAAGGAGGTAACAGATGGAGAAAGCACATGGGGGGATGTAATGTGGAGATACCCAACCCATTCGGCTCTGCACACCGAAGACGAATGAGCAAATGAGGAATGACATACTCGGATTGACGAACAATTCATTCGCCTTGCGAATACTTGCAGTTTATTAGACTTGGGCGATATAATTGTCAGTGAAACTTGGACATAACTTTGTTGTATGAGTTTCCAGTTTCCACATGGTTTGGCTTCTTTATTTATCTAAAACTGTAATGTTATTTTCAGAAGTTCTGACTTTAGAAGTGTGAATTTCACAATTCCGAGTTATCATGTCAATTTTGACACTGTTTTTTTTTAAATTATTAGTTGGTTCCACAAGATTCAAGTAATCAGGTTGAAGAATTAGTCAAATACAGCATCATTATCAACTGCTCCGATCATTTGAGATTGAGAAAATGTAAGATTTTATTGCTGCCAGTGATAGTTTTTGTAAAAAATGGCAAAATGAAATTTCACGTATCTTATTTTGTACTCATTTGTTTTGTATTATCACTTGGCATTGGGGGAGTGACCTCTGCTATTGTGTCTCCCACTTTATGAACAGTTGTATGTGATGCCATCATGCATGCATTCCCTTCACTAAACATGATCATTATTCATAATCCCACATTCTTCATTACCCCCACACATTGACTCACATTATTTTAAATATCATGTTAAATTTAAAATAAGATAGAGAGATTTTGCTAGTTTAATAAAGTTTCTTAACTTTTCCACAATAATATAAATGGATAAGGTCCGACAACATTAATTGCATTCTTATCTTCTCTTTTTTTTTTTTTAAATGTCAAATACCAATTCACCATTAGTTTGACTGATTTGAAAACCTCTTTCTATTTCTTATGCGAGTTCGCATGACTTTAGTATTTATATTTGGCAGAAATTTGAAATTTATACGAAATTATGTGATTGTTAAAAAAAACAAATTTCTTTTTCTTACAAGAGTATTAAAATATTTTGCAAAAAGAAAGTGATAAGTAAAAATCAAATTTTGATGTAAAATTTAAAATTTTCATCGTAATTTAGAAGTTTTTTATTGTTTTAGTCAACGATTCAAGAGGTATTATCCTCTCATAATTTATCTCTTCCGTATTGATTATAAAATCGATTGATGAAGATGTTAAAACGAACAAATCGATTCAAATTTATAAGATTGTCATATATATATATATATATATTCATCCTCATTTAGAAGTTCTTAATTTTGATCAATAATTCAAAGAATATTATCCTGTTGTGATTTATTTTTTCATATAAGTTAGTCATATGTACCCGATAGATTAGTAATCTCTACAAGTGGGCCACACCTTCAAATAGCATGTAAGCCGGAGTAGACAAGTGAGTGTGTTAAACAAGAGAAACTTTTTGCACAGAAAGATAGGGAAAAGAAAGAGAAAAAAGGGCACCAAAAATTTCGAAAATAGTTAAGCTACAGCGTCGATCGTACTCCGAGTAGTTGGGTTCCGCATGTCACGTGGGCATCTCTGTCCAATGACTATTATGGTTAGTCATGGGTGTCACAACAACGGGGACGTATATTTATTTATTTGGAAGTCAGGATCTTTTCTCGCGTCATCATTAGGCAAACTCGAAAATTTCATTTTGGTATCCAAAATTTATACGAATTTCCGTTACCGATCCTACCATTTAAGACTTACTCATATTTATTTTTCAAATTAAAAGAACGTCCCTGACAATAGTTTTCAACAAAATACCATCCTAATTTTAAAAATATCAAAATGAAAGCGCATCTTATTCTTTATTATTATGTTTCAATATTATTATAATGACTTTGTTAAAAAATATTATGATACATAATAACTTTATTTAAAATTTTCTATAATATAAAGTAATTGGTCAAACAATTATTTACAGTAATTTTAATTAAAACTGTCAAAATAATATTGAAGTAAATTAAATTAAATTAGAGTAATTTTAACAGAGTTAAAAATGATTTTTTTTTTATATTAGTGCCATATCTACTCATTTTAATAAAAAGAATAATTTTAATTTTACAGTGTAGTACTTTATGTAAAATTATTACAAAAATGAATAGATAAAGATATTTCAATGAAAAATAAAGTGGAGTGATTTTTTAATATTTTAAAAATATTTTATTGTCGATAATAAAAATAATGTGTGCTTTTTAATTTTTGTTAAAAATATGAAAAATCTGAACATAATATTTTTCTAGCTTGAAATTTGAGTTTCATATAGAATGAAGTGAGATTTCTGATATTATGGGGTTGAAATTTGAAATTTCCTCTCGTATATTTATATATTAAATACAATATCAAGGTCTCATAAATGGAAAACGGACCGGCAGTGGCACTGGGTCTACTCTGCTTCAATCAAGATCTTTCCGTAGTCTCTCTCCTACTCGCGAATCCACGCGTAGAGGCGAAGGCGATCGAGCGGCGATGAAGGGGAAGAGCCTTCCGATCATCACGTTCGAGCACAAGAGGTAAGCGAGGAGCAGCAATCCATCTCCTCCTCCGTCGCCCTGCGTCGTTGTTCCTGTTGGTGGAGATGGCGCAGGGTGGCGCCACCACGTGTTCATCTCGTCGCAGATTTATCCACTCCGCGATTTCCGCTCTCACTCCATTCCGGGTTCTTTTCCAGCCCTTTTTCGCTATTTTTCAATTTTTTTTCCCGTGTCCTTTTTGTTTCTGTGCCTTTGAGATCGAATTGGGCAATGTAGTTACGATCCGCGCTTCTACTTTTTATTTTTTTTATTGATTCGTGTTGGGGATTCCGGAATATTTTCGTAAAATTAAAAAAATGAGCCGATCGCGGATGATTCCTTCGCGAATCGGCATCCTAGATCCCCTTCTGGAATCTAGGGTTTTAGCTTGATTGAGAAATCAGTCGATGGGTCATGTGATTGGAGTTTCTTTCGAGGTGTTTGGATTGGATTAAGCATTTTCTTTTCTATGGCAGTTGAATTGAGGTAGATTCAGGACAATTCCTTCTTATTTCTAGGGTTGTAATATAATGATATTTAAGAGCGATCCTCGGGTTTTGAAGTTTTTGAGATTTCATTGATGTGTTTTGTGCTTGGTGGTGGAGATGTGAGCAGGGATGCCTACGGGTTTGCTGTGCGGCCGCAACACTTGCAGAGATACCGAGAGTATGCAAACATTTACAAGGCAAGGATGACATTCGGATTTTTCTTGCATTATTCGGTCGAGTTTGTGGAATAATGCTGTGGATCAGTTTTAAAAACTTTGATGCGTTTAATTTTGCAGGAAGAGGAAGAAGAGAGATCGGAGAGGTGGAAAGATTTTCTCGAGAGGTTGTCTGGTTCTGGTATCGCCCTCATCGATGGCTTATCAGAAGGGAGAACTAGCATTAGGGAGCATTTGGAAGCCGCCATAGTGTCTGGAATGGAGAATGCTCTCAATGAGACTAGGGACTGCAATGCCATTGATGAAGTTCGCTCCACGAAACAGACATCAGAAGAGGAAAGAAAAATTCATTGTGCCCAAACTTGGGCACAGATTCGCCCTTCCCTAAGTGGCATTGAGCAGATGATGAGTCACCGGGTAAAAAAGAAAAAATCAGAAGGTGGTGATCAAGCTGCCCCAAAGAGTAGGCCAAACCTTGCACCTATAGAAGAGTCAAAGGTCTCAGAAGACTCAGAAGAAGAATTTTATGATGTTGAAAGATCTGATCTAGTTCAGGAGGTGTCTTCTGGAGATGATGGAAATGCTGATTCCAGTACAAGTATCTCTAGTCAAGGGGTACCAGAAGAGACAAAAGAAGAACTGGAGTGCTTGGTTCGTGGGGGGCTACCAATGGCTCTTAGAGGAGAGGTGTATTTCACTTGCTCCATATACTTCTGATATTACAGTTCTTTTTTACACTATTAATCTTTACCTGCAACATTCCTTCATCTGTAGCTATGGCAAGCTTTTGTTGGTGTTGGAGCACGTAGGGTGGAAGGATATTACAATAGTTTGCTAGATGTAGAAAATAATACAGATGGCAAAGAAGTTGATTCTATGATTATGGATGGGAATGGAAGCAAAAAAAGGATCTCTCAGGGAGCTGAAAAATGGAAAGGACAGATTGAGAAGGTTGCTATCAACACAAGCTTTAGAACTATCTTTTATTTTATGTAATCCCTTGCCACTTGTCACAGTAATATTACTGCTCTTAAATTAATGTGTTGCTTCCATTTTCAAGGATCTGCCTAGAACTTTCCCTGGCCATCCTGCTTTAGATGAGAATGGAAGAAATGCTTTAAGGCGCTTACTTACTGCATATGCTCGGCATAATCCATCTGTTGGTTATTGTCAGGTGTGTTCTTTATTACATTATTCTTTTCTAAATAGGCTTGCAATGAGTTTCACCAGATTTGACCTTTATGTTCTATTGCACGTCACACTCTAAATTTGATCAGCACTTTTTCTTCAGCAAATATTGGATGCACATTTCCATTTCTAATAGTTTATAGATATCCTATTATATTCCTTTTTAATACATTAAACTGAGTTATATCTTCTGGCGTGAATTGCAGGCAATGAACTTCTTTGCAGGATTACTTCTTTTGCTGATGCCCGAAGAAAATGCATTTTGGTAGGCTGAACCATTTTTTTCGAATTTATTGAAGGATATATTTTGCACATGTAGCGAGAAACCATGTTGATTTTCACTAATTTGCTTTAGCATTGCAAGAAATGACTTGTTCCTTAACTATATATAACTCATAAATTTACTGGTTCTAGTTTATTTGAAATAACCACAGGACTTTATTGGGTATCATTGATGACTATTTTGATGGTTACTACTCTGAGGAAATGATTGAATCTCAGGTGATCCTCTGTTGCTAGTACCTTTGGGTTTCATTTCAAGTGTATTTTCCACTGACAAAGTTCTCTCAGTAAAAGGGCTTGTCTTGTAGATGTATTGACATAAAAACATTCATATATGTCCCAGGTGGATCAACTTGTTTTTGAGGATTTAGTCCGTGAAAGATTTCCAAAATTAGGTTCTAGCCTCCTGTAACTTGATCAATTTTGTATATTTTTTAAAGGAAAGCTGAAGTATTAACAAGCACATTTTATTGGTCACGATTCACTTCTAATTTTTTTCCTATTGTATTGTAGTGAATCATCTGGATTATCTCGGAGTGCAGGTGGCATGGGTTACAGGACCGTGGTTCCTTTCCATTTTTGTGAATATGCTTCCCTGGGAAAGTGGTCAGGTTTTATTTGATGTTGTGATACTTATTTGCAACTATTTAATTACTTCATTTTTTAATCTTCTATTTAACATTATCGTTGTTTATTTATTATTTAGAATAAAATGTCTGATTTTATATTTATGATGTGTTGGAAAAGTACAGTTCTTCGAGTCTGGGATGTGCTTTTGTTCGAGGGAAGTAGAGAGATGCTTTTTCGCACAGCATTAGCTTTGATGGAATTATATGGTACTGATCTAATGTTTTTTAAATATCCATTTGATAATATGAGAGAAGTTTAATTGGAAACTGACGTCTAGTGTAGTTTAAAAGTTCCAGTGAGCTTAACAACAGTACTTTTCTTTTCTTATGCATATTTTTAGGTCCTGCAATTGTAACAACAAAGGATGCAGGAGATGCTGTAACGTTGTTGCAGTCACTTGCTGGTTCTACTTTTGACAGTAGCCAGCTTGTTCTGACCGCTTGCATGGGATATCAGCCTGTAAATGAGATAAAACTACAAGAATTAAGGAACAAACATCGACCATCAGTGATTGCTGCCATGGAGGAAAGGTCTAAAGGGCTTCGTGTTTGGAAAGACTCTAAAGGTCTTGCAACTAAACTATATAGTTTCAAGCGTGACAATGGACCACTAGTATCGGAAGCAAAAGCTAAAGAAAATGTTGGTGAAGCAAACAATAATGGGGACATCCAATCCACCGAGTCTGATTTGACAGATTGTGAGGATGTTCTCAGTACTCTGACAGTTGATGCAGAGTTGGATTCTCTACCAGATCTTCAAGAGCAGGTATTTCTTCTTTTACTTCTTTTTATGTGCATTCACCTTTTCCCTAGTGAGACTGAAAACTCTGTTACTTAGGGAAAGCATTTAATTTGACTATCACAATGTCAAACACTTACTACACACTTACTCACTACACAATGTTATGGCTTCATTAAATTGAAAAGCTAACCAAAATTTAAAAATGTTTACCTTTCGTAAAAGAAACAATCACCGTTTAAAATGCCCTTCCGTGCCGTAGTTTCAATCTCCTTCCTGAATTGTTGGATTTCCATATCATGCCATGCCAATCTTCAACATGCTTGAAACTTTTCTGAGATAAACTCAATCTAATCCTATAACAACTATCTTGACTAATGATTATATTTAGTAAGCATCGTGCATCGGATTGGACATTAGTTCTTGTAGCATTGGATTAATTTTATATTTTCTGGGACCCACATTAACTAATGCTCCTAGGACGGTTGTTTGAATTGATTTCTTTATACATCCATAAATATATCTTGTTTTCATAGGGAATTGGACTCGATTGGTACAATTGAATTCAAAATAGGTACGAGTATAAGATATAGATATATTTCAGTTTTCTTCGATTCTAGCATATTCCTAATGGCCATTGTTAGTGCTCTCGTTGGTGCATCTCTTCTGTTTTAGTGTTTCATTTGCACCGTGTAACTACCAGACAAAATTGAAGTTTGAGTCATTGGAATACAATCTTTCTGTCCTGTCACTACCGTCTGTTGAGGCTTCTCCTCTTTCCCTCTTCTTTCTTTTTAGTTTCATCTCCTTCCTGTGACCAACATACAAAGTTGGAAGGTGAGTTATGAGAGAAGTCTTACACGATTCTGAATTGTACAAGTTCTGCATCAGCATCTAGAATGATACTTTTCGGCAAATACCATTCGGTATTATAAACTACAAGAATGATTGTTGTAGACACCAATATTATAGACTATGTGCTCTAACCTCATGCTCAAAGGCTAGTTTTGGTTCTTATGACCTCACTCTTACTACATTCTTAGCTTTTTAACTTGCATGGAATAAAAATTTCAGCTATATTTGTTTAGAAATTTAATCTGGTCAACTGGTGGGATATTGCTTGCCTCCTTTTCTTTTCACAAGTACTGTGACCATTTACACTTTCCTATCATGAATAAACATGAGTAGATTTTATGTTGGGTGATGAAACTAGTATTCTTTATTTCTATGTCCATTGTTCTAAATGCTATTCATGTAAATTTGAACAAGAAGGTAGATAGCTGCAGAGAACTTTCTTTTGAGATATTACAGATTGATGGAATGTAGTAGATCGGTTTGGGAAGAGAAAGAAATTAAATTGAAGAAGATGGATCTGTTTGCTAGTTTCTGAATCTTAGAAGCTGTCTAACTTTGATTTTTGTAAAAGTGAACTGATCCTATTGGCCAATGGAAATATCAGCTTCATTTTATATATTTTTTGACAGTGTTCTTACTAGACATGCAAATTTTGAATAGAGTAGATTTAATATCATTTACTGGCAATTGCTATAGCAGTGACTAAAGATTCTTACCGATGCCATCTTGATGGTTCACTTAGGAATTTGTACATGGCAAAGAGCAGAGGATTGCAAGTACACATGTGGTTCATCTTTCCAATATACGATCTATTGATCCAATGAATCCAAAGAATTGAAAATACCATACTGTCGTGATATACAACCATTGCATCCTGGAGTTATTTTGAAATTTGTGTCTGTTTTTTTTTCAGGCCACATGGTTAAAGGTGGAACTATGTAGATTGCTTGAGGAGAAAAGATCTGCCACCCTCAGGTTTGTGTTTGTACACTAATCTTTTAAATATTTCCTTTAGCTATTAAATTATTGCAACTGCTATTTTATCCTGAAAATGCAAGAACCTGAAACCATCTGGAGAGTGATTTTAGATTTTTGTTAAGTTAAATATGATCTACTGGCACAATCTGAAAGAGCCTTCTCATATCTAATTCATCTCAGCACTTATGTCGAGCCTAAGTTTCTGTTGTTGTTCTTTTTCTGCCATTTTATAGAGCTGAAGAGTTGGAGACTGCATTAATGGAGATGGTGAAGCAAGACAATAGACGACTTTTGAGTGCAAAAGTAATACAAGCTACTCATTTTTTGTTTGACATTGTTAAGGTTGTTTAAACTTATATATCATACTTTTTTGCTAGGATGTTGTCACTCTCAAGAAGGGTCCCAATATAATGTGCACATGTTCTTGAGGTCATCCATATTGATTGCCTTAAGTAATGCAACAAACAGTTATAACTGACCATTGCTAAGGCAAGAACCACTTGAGTCACAATGGGCAAGAACTTGGTTGCCTAGGTGCACATTTCATAGAATACTAGAGTATAAACCGACCAAGATGTAATAAAAAAATTCATCCTTTATGTGACTTTGAGACTTGCTATAGCATTAGTAAATCAACTGATTTTTTTTTTTGATACTGGTCATAAAAGTGCTTAATTTAGTCAGGACGACTTTAAAAAGTTTTATCTCAATGCAAGCACTGCTTGATCAGAATGGTCTTTGCTACAAGGATTGATTGTTATATCTAGGTGATGACATCCGAGGACAATTGTCATAGACAACACTCTTCTATTTTATCTTTTGAATTCCCCTGCTTGGTTGTTTCACTTCCACTTTCTTCAATTTCCTGTTTGAGCTTCTTTTCCTTATCTTCATCTCTCCCTGTTTTCTTTGAGATGATGAAAATTTTCATGCTTCTTATTTCTCTCTTTCTCCCTCTAGTTATTGCTTAACTCCCTCGTTTCTGAATTGAGTATTTCTATATATCTATATGTAATGAAAACCTCATACAGCTTTTTTTGCCAAAGCTAAAGGTTTTCCTATAGTGGTTGATTTTTATCTTTTAGCTCCTCTTAGGCAACAACAAAGAGAAATTGCATGTTTCTAATGCCAACTAATTCTTATTAATGACGGGTAAACTTCATGAATGAAAAGGATTCATGCCTTCTCTATAATAAGTAACCACCTCAACGGACATAGTGCTTTAGTGTATTAAAATGCCTAATGTTTTGACAAATTAAACTTCCCTGATTGACAAGTTAATTTTCTTGCAGTGATCACATGCAAAATTTCCTTTGACTACTGTCAGACCATAACATAAAGGGTGAAAAAAGGAGTTAATGAAGAAGCATTTTTCCTTGATCTTTTCAAATTTTAGTAGACAATAGATTGACTTTAGTCATGCTATAATTTTGTTAAGCTAGAACCTTACCTTTTCCACCAGACAATTGCTTTCAAGAATTTGGTATATACTACTCACCATTTGTCTTAATTTAAATACTTAACATCTACTAGAATAATATGTTATTAAAACTGTTTTTAGGTTGTGATATTAAAGGTTTTTATACATGTGCATCGATCTCATATTCCAGTTAATATTCGACTTGTTTGAATATATTAGTTCATATCATATTTAGTTTTTTTAGTAAATATCATCTTGTTTTAACAGATCTTTGATAAAACTCAATAGTCTTATCTTTTAGACAAACTTCCTTTGTAATAATTCCCTACACTTAAGGTCAAGTGTTGTGCATTATGTTCAGAAGATGGAAGAGAAAGTATTCTTAATCAGTTTTGAAGTGCATGCGAGATTGTCAAATTGCTTCAGCATTTTGAAAAATTCAATAATCGGGTTTTGAATGGAATGATTTGTAGTTCTCAAAAATGACTACTTTGTATAATTTCAGCGGACAAGTGGTACCTAATGAAAGGCACAGTCATACATCCAAGCATTACAGGATTCTAAATTGGACTAATTCTTTGAACATACCGATTATTTCATACAAAAAATATCAATATTTTTAAGAATCAAATAATCAGGTTTCGAATGAAATAAATAGTATTCTTCAACGACTTGTATATGATAGACTTTCTGCAGATGTCTGATTTCTAATGAAAGGTGCAATCACAAATCGCACTAGCAGCACTTATAAAGTTGGATTAATTGTTTGAACACCCGTTTTTTTCATTCCATATCAAAACTTTGCCAATAATAGGTTGAACAATTGGAGGTTGAGATAGCTGAGTTACAACAGGCTTTAGCAGAGAAGCAGGAACAAGAACGTGCAATGCTTGAGGTGCATCATGCCTTTGTTCATCTGTGTATTGATATATGATTATATCCTTTCACACTATCCATCATAGTTAATTATATATCATACAAAAATAATGCACTTTGGTTGTTGAAGATATTGATGCGGGTTGAGCAAGAACAGAAGGTTACAGAAGATGCCCGCCTCTTTGCGGAGCAAGAGGCTGCTGCTCAGAGGCATTCTGCTCATGTCTTGCAGGTTATTCTCATCCTTGATTCATTGTTTTTACCAAGCTTGGATACTCATACCTTGTTCTCACAATTAAGGTTTATATATACAAATGACCTCGAGATGGCTTTCATGCAGTTGGGAAATGAAAATCCAGCATATGTTAGGGAGTGCTGTCTTGTTAAATAAGATGAAGATTTGGATTACAAACTTTGTTAATGTTTGACATTAAACTCAAAAGTTGCAGACCTAATAGCATTGCTGATGACTAATTTAGAAAAATCAAGAATGCCTTGAGTAATTTTCTTTTGTTTAATTATTGTAGGTACAACAAAATTTGTACTCCTATATTTACTTTCCAACCTCTAAGGTATTAGGCTATTGGTGGATTATATGACTAATCATACTACGTTCATTCTCACTCAGCAGCCACATATTAGGTTTTTTTTATGTCCTGTCATGTTAATACAGCTCTCAGATTATCTGTCGAACATTATTTCTGTAATTATTAACTTACACTATAGACAACAACTAATCTTGGGTGCCTTTAGTTTAACTAATTCAGCTAGTTCAGTTGTCCAGGCTTTGGTTTGAGTTGCACAAGGTTCGGGTCAGATCCCACTCCTTGTTGCTCTGTTGGGGTTTATCCCTTCCTTTCTTCTAAGGAACTATCATTTTATGTTAACAAGATCTTTTTTTTTTCTCAATGCAAAAATTTTCTTGGAAACAATGTTTAGCCAACCTCACAATATTAAGACAACAATTTAAAAATGTTTGCTTACATGCCTGGTGCTTTACCAATCATAGTATGTATTTGAATTTCCTTGTACAACTTTTACTATGATCTTGTATCTCCATTTTGGTATTATAGATGGTTCTTCCCAGTTATTTAATTATGAGAAAAATCTATGTCATCAAACATTGATTATTGATGGCGATCTCTGCATCTGGGACTTTTAATCCATTATTGCTAGATATATGCAGGAAAAATATGAAGAAGCGATGTCTTTACTTGCACAAATGGAGAACAGGGCTGTAATGGCAGAGACGATGCTGGAAGCTACATTGCAATACCAATCTAGCCAGCTCAAAGCACTGAACTCTCCAAGGTAGGCACGGCAGACTACTGCCTGTTTATTTTACTTTTTTGACCTCTTTGTCATTAGAGGAGAATCTACTTTTCTGGTTATTGCAATACTTGTTTATGCGCCTTCTACGGGATGCCTCAAACTATCCTTTTTTTTTAATCTCCTTTAACTTATCCAATTTTTTAAAATATCCTTATTGTGGTTTTCCTTGAGCATTGTCATTCTTGTATCAAAAGCATCCTCAAGGTGCTGCTGGCATAAATTAGTACCAGTCTAATGTCTTCTGCTTGGCACACAATCTCTTCTCATTTTTCTGATGTCAACATGCAGTACATTCACGTGAGTTTTGCTATTGTATAGGACACCAAGTTCAGATAATTCATCTGTTCGTTCAAGTCAAGACTCATCTCAGGAAATTCCTCCCAGAAAAATAAGCTTGCTTTCTAGGCCATTTGTTCTTGGTTGGCGTGACAAAAATAAGGTAAGCCCTGTGCAAGCAAATTCTTCATTTAATTTGCATTGGAACATTTTGACATTTCTGCTTAATACATGGCTCTTACCTGAACAAATTTACCAAATACAAATCACGGTTCTCCATTAACAAAGCTTCAAATGTTTAAATGAAACGAGTAGATTTATTCTCCAGTAATTTTATTTTATGATTTAGTGAAATTCTCCTGGTGAACTTGAATCTTTACAGCTTTTCTATGATTTGATGCCATCGACATCACATTAGTTTTTATCCAAAATATAACATAGATTCAAGACACAGCATATGCAACAGTCTCTAGATTTCTGCGTGGGAAAATCTGTAAAAATGGGTCTGTACAGCCTAGAATGATCAGTTTATATTAATGTCAGTGTGATATGATATCTTACACTACCAACAATATGAATTAATGTAAATATTTTTTTATTATATTAATCTTGGCATAGTACGTTGTACCTGTCCAAGAGAAATTTGAGATCAGCCCCTGACCAAAATTTTAGATACTGTCACAAGAGATTTTTTACTCGGCACATTTAATGTCACTCTCAACTTAATTGTACTCTTCTTTAAAATTATATGCATCGAAGAACCATCCATTGCCACCATAATTCTCCCTTCCCTTGGACAGTCACCCCATTACTAGCTATTCTTTCTAGTGAAGTGCCACAAGAAATGTGGTGAACTCAAAGCATAGAAATAATGCATGACACTAAATGGGAAAACTTCCATCGGCATTCAAATGCCAATGAGTCGTCGTTAGGTATATGCTCGTTGAGTTTCCTTGTATACTTGATTTTAAAACATTGTACTGTTATGAGAAAATGTAAAATTCTATAAAGCCACAAAATGCAATTATTCTCACTAAGCAACTGGCACTTGCCTTGATTATGGTACTCAACAATAGAAATTGCGAGAAATGTCATGGTGCTAGAAAGCATATGTGTGGAGTATGTGGTTGGGTCACCAAACAACGAGCATGAAAGAATCTCTAGAAGCATAAAAGGTGGAATTTGTGCTTGTGGAAATTGCTGAGTTCTGGGATCTGATAAAGGTCCAAAATTTTGTGAGAACAGCAACTGGCTATTCAAAAAACTGTGTTAATTTGCATTATTGTTATTCACCAATTGATTTCACTAAAAACCACTCAATTTTTATGTTTGTTTGAGGCGTGGAAATGGGAAAGATGTAGAGTTGTCATCGTAGCCTTTCTCATTCTTTATAGAGGTTTTTGCTTATATTCATTGTTCGGCGTGTTTTAGTTGAATTAAACAGATTGCAAGTTGAATCTCTGAATCTCCATGTATTGTGGCCCAACTAAAGTTGAATCTCTATGTATTGTGGCCCAACTAACCTCACATCTCATTGCATATTTGGTCTGACTCCTGAAATGTTCATGCGCTACACCGGTTGGCTTGTGCAGCTGCATGGATCAACTTCTTAAACAGTGAGAAAGATTCTGGGACTCCTGGTTTAGGATAACATAATCATGCTTAGAAACACCTATTTTCGTGTGCCTACTGAGAATTTTTGCAAGGAGCAAAAGACTGATTCAATCCATCTATTACACCACATCCACATCAGATGACTGCCTTAGCTTACTAGAACTGAGCTCCTTTTTTCAGTACGTAGTTAAAATTAACTTCAGTAATCTAACAAGGTGAATCCTCCTATAGTTCTTCTATGATGCATTATTATTTATTATGCATAAATACTACATTCTGGCCATTGACCATAGTTCCTGTTCTTATATTTTTGTGATCCTGTTGAATAAGCTTCATAAAGCAAGATTATACACATGTATGGCTAATGAGATCTGTATGGCAAATTTATAGCCATTACGTGGTGGCAAACTGGGGATACTCGTCCATATCTCAATCTTATTGTATTTGGATGATCACATTTCACGTTTCTACTCATATCTCAAGTACGAATCTTGCATTTATTTTGCAGAGTAAACAGAATAATCCAGAGGAATCCATTGACGGGGAGCAAAATGTACAAACTCCCCAGAGTGATATGAACGGGCACCAGGAGCTGGAAAAGTAAAACTTTGGAGAAGGAGAGGTCTCATCGCTTGTTCCACGGCTGCCATATATTTCGATGCTCCAGCCTTTGCCCACGCGGGGAAGAGATGTTATTGTGCGCTCTTTGTATGCATTTAGGTTGCACAATTCATGTTGTAACTTGTGTAGGCAAATAGTATTAGTTCATCTGTTGATTGCTTGTTATTAATAAAAATTTAAGTCTGGTTAACTTTTCTGTGTCATAGACCTTGGTCGCTAATGGCAATGCTCAGGCCCGAAAATATATATATATATATATATATACACCAAGTTAGCGGCTCTCTATTGCTTCCCTATTATGGAGGAGGATAAATCAATATCTCAATTGACAAATATAAATGAGATAAGTCATCGATAGCTCAAGGATATGATTTTTGTTGGGAATTGACCTATGTTCATTATAAATAATTTTTTTTTACTTGTCAACTAAGTTAGTCTTGGAGGCTTCGGGGCTAGAAATATAAGCACCTAACAAAGACGGTTTTTTATTTTGATGAAAAATGATCATAATGTTCATCTAAAGTATTTGTCCATCACCATGTGACCATTTAAATGTAATGTTCATCCCAAGTACTTATCGATCACCATTTAAATGGAAGGTGTTATCTCCGTGTGACCATTTAAATGTAATGTTCATCCCAAGTACTTATCGATCACCATTTAAATGGAAGGTGTTATCTCCGTGTGACCATTTAAATGTAATGTTCATCCCAAGTACTTATCGATCACCATTTAAATGGAAGGTGTTATCTCCGTAGATATGCATTTGTGGAATTGTGGTCGCCTGTCACCTGTGGAGCTGTGGGGACTGGGGACACTAGTTGTTTCTTAAAAGTATTGGGCATGATCTATTTTATCGAACCATTGTAAAAAAATTTAATTATTAACAATTTTATAAACAATTTTAAAAAATAAGTTTTTTAATTGACTTATTATTGTTTTTTTATTTGGTTTTTTTATGTATTTTAATTTTTTTATTAAAAAAAATCCCACGGGCTAATCATGGACCAACCGAATTAGATCGGATTTGTTGAGTTCGATTTCAGCTGTAGCTCGAATCTGAGCTCCTACGACCGCAACCCGACCGGGACTGGGAGTGGTCTCCTTCCTGCCCAAGGGCGAGCCCGCTTCACCCAGGCCGACGGGCTCCGCTGCCCTCCCTACTTCCGATACCCTTCCGCCTGGGGCCTGCTCCTCCGCCGGACCCGCCTGCTCTGACAAGGGTGCGGTAGCCTCATCGGCGTGGCCTACAGCAGCGGGTACTCCTCCGCTTCCTCCTCCTCCAATGCAACGTTTTCGGAGAGCAACGACCAGGACGCTTCCAGTACGGCCCGCAAGCACAAAATTAGGATCGCCTCGCCTCAACCCTCCTCGGACGATTCAGGTGCGCCCTTTTTCACACAATTTGGCTTCGAGTTGTAGACTATGGCCGCTTTTCGTATACTACATGTGATAACGAAGAGCCTCTACAGTTGAGTTGGCAACTAGGAACAATTCTGAGATTTCAAGCGATCCAAAGAATCGACAGTGGGATTTTCTACCAATAACAAACTAATTTTATTCTATAAATTGATCGTGGTTAGCACAACATACGCTGTGCCCTGTTCATTCCAACAAATGTGCCTTAAAGTTACAGGCAAACAAAAACAAGCATCTTCCTGCAGCCTCTCATTATCTTATCTCACTCATTAAGTTGCTAGTTCTTTAGCAACATTGAATATGAATCCAGTAGAATGTCATCAGTCCCCGGAGCTACCACCCCCATCTGGGGAATAGCTTGTTGGTCCAGACCCTGTTGTAAGAAAGCTCAGTGTCATAACCACATCAGTCATCAAGGGCCGAACTGCAGACTCCTCTTGGAGACACATCGCAGCCACTGCAACGAGTTGATTCAATTCTTTCAAATTAAACTCTCCATCCAGAACTGGATCGACTAGCTCCGGGTATCGCTTTTGATCTTTGAACACTGGCGTTGCCTGTTGAAGTAACAAGATAGAAATAGACTGATCAAGGTCTCTCTATCTGACAGATGAGCTCAATTAAGAGAAATGGCAGGGTGGGTCAATGAGGGCATACCCAAGAGACTAGGTTTTGTTCATGTGTCGGCTTGGTGGTATCGATCACTCTTCGCCCGGTTATTAGTTCCAGCATAAGCACTCCAAAGCTGTACACATCTGCCTTCGCAGATAGTTGGCCGGAGCTTGTATATTCAGGTCCAGAATAGCCATAAGAACCCATCAACTCACCCATTTGCCCTAATCTTGAAAGCCCAAAATCAGAAAGCTTTGGGGTGAAATCATCATCCAGCAAAATGTTGGACGATTTGAGATCGCGGTAGATAACCGGCGGATTTGTTTTCTCATGCAAATATTCTAGACCCTGTGCAGCACCATAAGCTATTTTTATCCTAGTTTGCCAACTGAGAGGTTGTTGGTCAGATGGAAGATCTGCCAACCAGAATCATATGTAAAAAAGAAATTCATTAGGAAGTATTGTTGTTTCTGAAACAATGAATCTTTCAGCAATTTCTACTTGTAAGTACCTAGCAAATGTTTATCTAGGGAGCCCAAAGGGATGAACTCGTATACTAAAAGCCTTTGATCACCATCTGTGCAGTATCCAATCATGTTGACAAGATTTTGATGATGGAGAAGACAGAGCTTTTTGACTTCAGTAACGAAGTCTTTGTTTAATCCATTCTTGTCTAGTTGCTTAATTGCCACGGTCTAGCAAAAAACTATCATATGATTAGCCATTATAGACATATCCAAATCTATATGCATACACAACTTAGCTGCCAAAACAAAAAAAAAAAAAAAACAAACATGAGCTTAGCCATGCTTATGATTTTACTTTTCACCTGTCCAGAGTTCTCTAAAGAACCTTTGTAGACTCTACCAAAACCCCCTTCACCTAAAACATAATCAGGTCGGAAATTTTTGGTAGCTGTGGCTAGCTCGCGAAATGTGAACGTTTTCACTCCATCACTTTCATTGCTAACATCAGTCTGGGAAGGGGCATTGGAGCTTTGTATTGGGACATTGGTGTTCTTTTGTGTGTTATCTGCATATCAATGACAAACCACTTGAAACGTAGGAAAAGGAAGTAATTCAGAAATGAGATGAAGTTACTGATATTACATCGAGTTTGTTTAGTTTTACCAGCAAATAAGTACTGAAATGAGCCTGAGTGGTAGCAATGCTACTGCACATCCCATAAAATATGTGAATAACTTTGCTAGAAAAGTAAATACCTCGTAGTTAAACAAATGGAAGTGAATTGTTATTCAATATAAGGTAAAGTATTCGAAATTTCTTGTGCACTACTTGAGATTTATAAAGGTCGATGGTGTGGTAAAACTTATGTAGCTGAGCTTTTGTGGAGATGATAGTGATAAAATGCCAAAGAAATCACAAAATCATCCAACATTTTTAACCTTATATGTGTTCCTTGATTGATAGGGAGGGTAGACAAGAGAAGAGAAGCTCACCATGCTCATCCTGTTCCGCATCCAATGTCAGAGGCGGTTCCTTCCTCGAGGCACTCCTCTTCGACGAGAAACAAGGAAAACAGCTCATGTTTCAGCGATTCTCCTCGAGAACCTCGAATTTCATAGCAAAACATCTACACCGGCATTTCACCAAACAGGTGACGTCCCCCACGCGAGCATCCAGATTCGCATCAAACGCGCCAGAGCTTCAGGGCATGCAAAGATCCGTTTTTTAGGACCAAGCGGCGAAAGGAGAAAGGTGAGGCAAGGTCAAGCGCGCGAAGTTGGATGAAAGATTGGATTTTGATGGAGGAACCAAGGAGGAGGAGGAGGAGGAGGAGGAGGGGAGTTGGGGAGGAATCACTAACCAGAGGGAGGAAGGGAGAATCCCCGTTTTGGGGAGGGGGGCGGCGATCCGTCCGGCGCCTCGAAGGAGAGCCAGACGTGGAGAGGACATATTTGAAGAGCGTGCGTTGAGAGCCAGACGTGGATACGAGCTCGCGGAGAGCTGGCAATGGCGGTGGATCGCCTCGCCTGCGGTTAGATTTCTTCCCGGCATTAAAAATGGGCTACTTATTCATTCATTCATTTTTATATTGAAAACAAAAAACCCTTTGTGCCACTCCTCATATCATTTGTTTATTGTTTTTGTGAAATAGAGACGGACTTTGATATTTTATTTAAATTTTTAAACTCTCCTCCTTCAATAATTTTTATTAGTCTTTTTTTTTTTTTTCCCTCTGCAAGAAATTAAAACCATCAACTTAGCGATCTCCATCGGTCCATCCCAAAATTATTGTGAGCAAGATAGATCACGGGAGTCCTTTGAATCTTAACGCGATTGATAAAATCGTGGAGGATCGTTCTAAGCACGGGAAAAGTTTTAGACCTCCCTCCGAGATTTAATTCGTGTCTCATTCGCAAGCTGTCACATGACTTTACCAATGCGTCATCCTCGTAAAGACTATTTTTTTTTCCCTTTAGATGGTCAACGAAGTGTAATATTCCATCGGTAGAGCAAGGGCCAAGGGTCAATTCCCATCGAAGACAGGGTACTTATCCTCCATTGTATCAGACACTGGTACAATTACAAATCGATCGTGATTTATTTTCCTATATATAGTCGTAGAGTTGACCTTGAGGGATGCCTAAGTTGAGTGATACTACTTTTTCCATCAATATTAGTCTCTTTTTTTTTCCCTCCCACGGATAAACTCGGATGATTAGTACAGTGCATATATTACATAATAGAGCATGGGACAATCCTCATATCTGGCGGAGCATCAATCTTCCATTGTGTTAGACATCGATAAAGTCGAAGATCTATCGTGATTTATTCTCTTTTTTCACTGTAGTCATTTTCTTCAAATTTTTTTCTAAATTTTTAAATTCACTTTGGTCTATGCCTCCTAATTTTTAAACATTTTCATTCGACTTGATATTAAAAAAATATCCTCAAAAGAAATTTTCAATTCGTATAATCTCGAATTTGAATGCTGATAATCTCTTTGTCAATAGTAAATGATTAAAAAAGATCATCTCTCCATATAGAATCTCAAAGGGCTGTTTGTTTAGGCTCGTGTTTTTCATTTTTTGGATTTTTTTTTCTTCAGTTTTTAAAAAATTCTCTCTCATAAAATGAAGATGGAAAATCACCAATCAAATATTATTTTATCATTTTTTAAAAAATAAAAAATTTTCTACGAACTAAATTAAACGTCACCTTAGTATTCCATGGAGATTACTTAATGTCTCCTTCCAAAACATTTACATCAGCAGTTGGATTGGGCCCTCGAACGCAATGAGTTAGCCCAATTTCAACTAGCCCAATTACACCTAATATCTGGTGATTTTTTTCATATACAAGGATGAAATAGGAAACGAAAATAATAAGTAATGTCTAATTTTATCTTTAAACATTTCATTACATCATCATCTCCGCAAAAGTTACTCGAAAAGATATCTTGATAATCGCAAAGAATTATCATTGACTATGTTCTGATTGATAATCAAAGATAAAATGACTTAATATAATATCTACGATCAAATATTTTCGACTGACCAAGTACATATAAGATCATATCGATTTTCAATAAAATTTGTCATCGATAAGATCGATCTTTAATGAGTCATTCTAATTTTACAAGTCATCCATCATATTTCGGAAGTCGGACATCATCCACATGGTTGGGCAGTCGGGCATCATCTGTATGGTTGAGAGATTGCGGACGTCATTCACTCAGAGGTCGAGCGTCATCATATCCACACAGAGGTCGAACACTCTACACGCTCGGGAGATCGAACGTTACTTGCACTTCGAGAGATCGGACTAGGGGTGTAAACGAACCGAATCGAATATTTAAAAAAAAATATTCGAGTTCGAGTTCGATTCGAAATTTTTGAATAGACTCGATTTAATATTCGAAAATTGATACTCGATTTGATATTCGAAAATGGATGCTCGATTTAATATTCGAAAATTTTTAATAAATAAAACATTAAGGTTTGTGAACAGTTCGTGAACAATCGAACAATATTATTTCGGTTCGAGTTCGATTCGAAAAATATTTGCACATATTCGAGTTCGACTCAAATTTGGTAATTTGGAATTCGAATCAAATATTATTTGAACCGGCTCGAAAAATTTGCGAACCGGTTCGATTCGTTTACACCCCTAGATCGGACATCGTTTGCACTTTGAGAGATCAAGCATCTCTAGCGTTTCGAGAGATCGGGTATCTTCGGAGATCAGTCTAAGCAGTGCAAGTCTAGGAGGACTAAAAATACGTGAGAAAGAGGGTCGAGGAGCACCTCACGAAATCCCTCTGACATTCAATTCAGGAAGTGAAAAAGAAAATGGAGAAAATTATGAGGCGTTTGGTATCTATTTTTTTATCCGTTTTTCATTTTCATTTTCTGCGAAAACGAGAAAACGCATTTAGTTTGCGTTTTTCATCTTCATTTTCTAGAAAATAAAGGAGCATTTTCGGGAAAATTGGAAAACAAAACATAATCATTTTCTGTTTCCATTTTTATTTTTCAAAAAATAAAAGAACGTTTTTCTGAAAAATTGAAAAATAAAAAAAACTTATGGGGCATTTGGTAGAGAGAAAATTTTCTGTTTTCTGTTTTCTGTTTTTATTTTATGAGAAAACGAGAAAACGCGTTTGGTTGACGTTTTCCATCTCCGTTTTCTGAGAGAGAATTTTTTGGAAAACTGGAAAACAGAAAAAAAACTGTTTTATGTTTTCCAGAAAACAGAAAATGAAAAGGCTACCAAACAACCCCTTATTTTTTCTGTTTTTTGGAAAAAGAGATAATAAAAATAGAAAATAAAAAAATTTCTACGAACCAAACACCCCCTTAGAGTCTTCTAACTTATCCCTTTTTTGCTAAGTCGTCTAAAAAATTATATACTTGCAACACAACAAGAAGAAGAAGAGATGTAACTATTTAGAAGAGTGAAGGTGTGGAAGGGCGTGGCAATACGGAAGTGATTAAATTATGGTCGATTAAGTTTAACTCAATTTGAATAATGATTTGACTTTGTTTATTTCCACCGTATCAAAAGTATAAACGGGTCAAAGTTCATATCGTCGTATCTAGTCTCGCTGCTGATTCAAACCGTCGTCGGTCGAACTAACTCGATCGAATAACTCAGCTATTGCAGGCTCCAGACAAATTGCAGGCTGAGCGGCGAAGGCGGTGGGCATCACGTCAGTACACCAAAAGCAGGTCCAGATAGATAGATGGCTAATATATAATGCGCTGACTCAAAAGGCCACTCCACAGGTCATCACAGCGGATAAACTCAAAAAAAAAAAACAAGAGATTTATATCTCTCCTCGTCCGTTCCTTCTTTAAATGCATTTTCCAGCTTCAGCAGGAACCAGCAACAGTCTGGGCATGTGAACCGACCGGCAATAATTGAAGCCTTCGATCCTTGTCATCTTCTTTGTTGGCTGCTGTTTCAGGACAGAGACTTGCGCATCGAACATGGGCGCATTCGACACACCTGATCATTGTAAATCCCATTGCACAGTTTCATTCGCGATTCATTCATCTGCCCTGACTGACTTTTTGTTTTTTTGTTTTTTGCTTGCTTGCCTGAAAATGCAGGCCACTGAAGAATTAATTAGAATCCGATATCTGAATATCTTCGACGACTGTACCTCGGAACAGCAGTTTCCTGATATTAGTCAAAGGCTAAACCCTAATGAAGTGACTCCAAATCTTTCTAAATCTCCATGCCCGCTGTCGAGATTTTTGTCTCCGACTCTAAGCGCGCAGTACATCTCTCGACGTCGAGAGATGGCAGACTTCTTCGTCGCTTTAATGATTTGGGACTGAAAAACAAATCTTATGGAAGATTCACTCCCACTGCTCTTCTACATTCTCTCGTTTGTCTGCTCCGCATGCATCGTCGAATTAGGCTTCAGTCTCGAAATAAAACCTTTTTCCAAGATTATTTTATAGCTAAAGAAAGGAATTAAAAAATGTTTCTTAATCTTCCGTATGGTCGGTATGACTGACCAGTACTTCTCTAATTAGGTCCATTTTAGCTCGAGTTGGCGAGACAGAGTTGCAGAGGAGAAATTAATTAAGAAGTCCTCCTTAATTTCTAGTCGTAGTTAATTTTGTCGATGCGCAAAGCGTTAGGCATTGATCGAACATGAACTCGATCATTTGTTGCTTTTTAGGGCATGCAGTCGAGATAATTGAGGCGATGGAAGTCTCCGCAGGCGGGAATAACGCGTTGATTGAGACGGTGTGATAATTATAAAATCGACACAGATCTATTTTGAAGGATGATGTAAAAAAAATTTTAAGATTCTTCATTGTCTTTGATTAATACGTCAAGATCTAATCTCCTATAATTTATCTCTCTCACAATGACGATTCTGATCTTTTGCAAAAGAGATAAGACAATTGAAAGATTGATACGGTCTCTGCAAAAAGATTGGAATTTGCCAACTTAATCAACCATTGATTTATCCGTAAATTTCATCGTATTTTAACTATCATATCATTCCCGTGGGAACAAAGATTGACACAATCCCGTAAAGTGGCAGCTGGGGCAATATAATTGATGCTTGTAAGGAAAGAGCTAGGGTTAGGGTTAGCTAGCTAGGTTTTTGCCCGAATATGTATGTGTATGTAGTGTGAGGCCACAAGTGAAGACGAGGAGGGACCATTTTGTGAATTATGATAGTGATAGTAGCTAGATAAAATAGAGAAGAGTTCACTTGTTCGCACCTTCAAAAAAATGTTTTGAAAATGAATATATTTTTGCGATTGTTTTATTTTAATATTTATCATCATTTTTCGAGCGATGAGTTTTGAGGATTCGGTAGATGACAAATAATAATAATAATAAAAATAAAAATAAAAATAAAAAGAATCAAAATTGGCATAAAGTCATTCTTTTTGTTAGTTTAATTTGGTTAAATATCATTACATTAATTCGTAATTTTTAGAACAAAATCTATATGAAATTTTTGAAAATCATATCATTTTACCCCTCCAATTAACATTGTGAGCTAATAGGCCGGGCTCAAATAATGGCAATAATTTTGACCCTTCCTCTCTAGGTCCTTTCGTCGTCTATCTATCCTATCTATATATCTTAATTAGCGACCTCTTATTTAGTAGATTAAAAAAAAAAAGAAAAAAAACAAATATTAAGACTTCAAGAGGTACAGTATAAAATTTCTTAAATTTCGAAGACAAAGTAAGAGATTTTAAACAAATTTATTTCTTCCAAACAAACAAAAAAAGAAAAACATTGAATCCATTCACAATCGCACATGTCTCTTTCTCTAAATATAATAGACATAGTGGCATTGCCACCAATCGACAAAAGTGAATCCATCGACTTCTTTTTGAGAGTGGAGATGGTCCCCTAGTCACAACTTACAAGCTCATTATATTTCACCTTAAATCGAATGCCAATCCTAGAGTCACACTCGTGATGGTTCGATCGAAAAAACTCATGAACCATGACCTCGATCGCCCTCGTTCGGCCGGTTTAGATAAAACTATTCATGTATATCCTTATCTAATATATATATATATATATATATTTTCTTTCTTTCTCTTATAGCTTCGTTAGACTTGCCCACTCTTTAATTTATTCAAGTGATACATCATATCGAATCTTATGCATCGATGCATTAAAGTATGAAATCCAATGGAGCATCTTTTTATAGGATCTCAACTTCACTAGGAGACAAATAATTCATATTCATTTTTTTGTTCTTCTTCTTGGGGATCCATCTCTTATAATTTTCAAAATGACAATAAGTGAATTAATATATATATATATATATATATATATATATATGAAAAAAAATTTATCAGTCATCAGAATAAATTCAAAATGTATAGATAAATCACGATGAATACTTAAGTATCACGAGTAATTCGAGTAGTGTGGATGTATGATATGCTTTGCATAAATGTTAGAAAAAAAAAAGCTTGTTTGGAAGCAAGAGACAAGGACCAATTAAATAGATAAAGCCATCCAAAACAAAATAAAATTAACCTTTTGTGTTCTTGAGAAAGAAAGGCATATTTTTTTAAAAAAAAATAAAAAATAAAAAATAAAATAAAATAAAGTCAAGGGACACCTCATTCCATCACTCAAAAAGATAAAGAGTGTGTGGATGTTCGTGTGAATAATGGAAGAGGAATGTGAGACATCTCTATCTATATTTATCAATTATTCATTTCCACCTCTACTTGATTCTCATGCAAAGCTCTCCAACAACAAGGGCAAGCCAAGTGTACCCTAAGCTCCAATTCCGTAGAAAGTTTTCAAAAAAAAAAATTATATATTTATATTTATTTGATTCAAAAGGCCTTTTAGGTGATGTACGTGGTAGGCAAAGGGATTAGGGGTTCTTATTCTCTAATTTCAATACTTTTTCATGCATCAAAAATTTTATCTCTCTCTATATTATATATATAAGCAAAACATTTTATTCGATTTGATTTGATGTCACTTTGATGAAAAGTATGCATATCCTTCAATTTCGGTGCACGACAAGTGTTGAGCAAAGAATATTGTGATTATTTAATCTATTTTGGTGGTGGATGCATGATTACAATCTAAAAGAGGGTAGGCAAAAATATATATATTGATAATGTTATCATAAGAATTATATTTAAAAATTGTTTAGCTTTTATTATTAGGAGTCCTCTAAATTTGACTCAATTCACTAATATAGCAAAGGAACTTTTGGTTCCTAGGATCATTCTTTGTCCTTTATCATGTGTCATGTCCTTATCTCTTATTAAGTAGCCAGGCAACTAACTAATTGCATCATTAATTAAGTAGTTGATTAATTCCGCAATGCTCCCGTTGACAAAGTGTTGTCCTCCATTAATTGCCCTCGGCATCAATGGATCATCACCTATCACGTATATATATACATATATATATTCTTCGATCCTAATTCAAAGATTAAACGATTAATGACTTCTTTTATAGCCACGTTTAAATTAAGACGATGGTTTAATTAGGATCAGATAAGTATAGCTCGATAGGCCCATCGGAATTAATTAATTAGTCGATCTCCAACAGTCACTTAAATTGCCTTTCTACCTAACTTACGTCTTTCATTTTGGCTTTTGCCACTTTGGGGCAAATTTAATGATCCAAAAATATGACCATCGTTCTTTACCTTTCTTGGCTAATTATTTTTGGTCTCGTCGAAAAAATTCCACGTGTCCATTGGGCTGACTCACTCTGCTCTGTCCATAAGAACCACAAAATTGGACCGGAATGTCTCCAATTATTCGAGTCGAATTGGACCGGCAGTTGGTTCTCGAATTGACCGGTTCGGACGTTGGGTCCGATATCACGGCTGCGGGAGCGTGGGCGAATAGAAGGCCGCCATCTGTCGATGTCTCGGTCTTTTAAAGCAAGCGAGGCGACTCGTCGGAGTCGTTGAAGGTCGGGGGGTTGAGTGTATTATTTTATTTACGGAGAGACCCTCGGAGATTATAATATTGCCAAAGAGGAGGAATTTAATAATGGGAGTAAAGTGAACTTTTATTCGTATATGGTCCTTGGCCGAGGCCGCAGAGGGATGCCGACGCCGGTTAGCAACGCACGCGCCTGCCTGACGGAGGAGGCGGCGGCTGCCCTCGATGAGGCGGTGGCCGCTGCACGCCGCCGGTCCCACGCGCAGACCACCTCCCTCCATGTCGTATACGCTCTCCTTCTCCAATCCGGCGGTGGGGCCGGATCCGGATCCGGCGGCCAGTCGCCTTCTTGCTCGCTCCTGCGCGATGCGCTCTTGCGCACGCGGAGCGCGGCATACTCTCCCAGGATGCATCTCAAGGTGCTCGAGCGTTGCTTCGGGATGGCGCTCGACAGGCTGCCTTCGTCGTCGTCGTCGTCGTCGTCGGGAGGTCAAAAGGAGGGGGGCGGGGATGGGCCTCCCGTGTCTAACTCGCTGATGGCGGCGATAAAGCGGTCCCAGGCGAACCAGAGGCGGAATCCGGAGAGTTTCCATTTGTACCAGCAGCAGCAGCAGCAGAACGCCGCCGCCGGCGTGGCGTCGACCTTCTCCGGGGTGAAGGTGGAGATGCAGCAGCTGATTATCGCGATATTGGATGACCCTATTGTTAGTCGGGTATTCAACGATGCTGGATTCCGGAGCGGGGACATCAAGTTCGCCATCATCCGCCCCCCTCCGACCATCCTCCGATTCCCTCACGCCGCCAAGTGCGCGCCGTTGTTCTTGTGCAATTTCTCGGCTGGAGATGGATTCGAGGCGCCGGTCACTACGAGGAGGATTGGTTTTCCTTTCGCCTCTGCGGCCGGTCAGCTTTCCTCCGACGGCGGCGACGAGTACTGCCGCAGGATTGGGGATATTCTCTCCCGGAAAGGAAGCGCAAGGAACCCGATGCTCATAGGCGTCGGGGCAGCAGAGGCAACCAGAGACTTCTCCCAAGCCGTTGAGCTGCAGAATTGGGCGGTCTTGCCTTTGGAAATTCGTGGAATCGAACTTGTTAGCGTTGAGAAGGTGGTGGCTGAGCTCAGAACTGGCCGCTGTGATCTGTCATCCATCGACGCTAGACTGATGGAGTTGAGAAAGAAAGCGATGATGCCCGGATTGGTGGTGAATATAGGAGATTTGAAGGAGATTGTGGAACGTAAAATTGAATGTGATGAGCACGAAAAGCGTTTGGTCTCGGAGCTCACGAGGCTACTCGAAGTTTACCAAGGTAGGATGTGGGTGATGGCCTGGTCTGCGACATACGAAACATACATGAAGCTCCTGTCCAGGCATCCATTGTTGGACAAAGATTGGAACTTGCAGCTTTTGCCGATCACTTCAGTGAGAAGTGGGATGGGTTCATCATTTCCAAGACCTCGCAGGTATGTTAATTGGTGCTTATCAATTTGGTTCGTGTCTGTGATACATGATGATGGTGAAATTATTCTGCTAGCTGATCCTCTTATTATGCTTAGCTGACCTTTCAGTATATGCTTTGTGCTTTCAGTGAACTTTACGGTTTCTCATACTTGATATGTGAAACTTAAGCCTTGGACAACATTCGAAGTTTAGCTTTTTAACTATTTTAGGTTTCTTAGTCATCATGCTTCTCGGCTATCAACTTTTTGCAACTGGCACAAATTTTACATCCAATAAAATATAACTTCTTGACTAAATTTCCAATGCCAAAAAAGTTGTTGAATTTATCTATTGTCTAGCATATGATGAGCAAGTAGTTTTCTCTTTTTTCTTTAGTACAAAAGACTCGATCTAAGGAAATAATATCCTCTTTTAGAAAACAAAAATAGAGCTTTCAAGCAGTCTCAAATGGAGCTTGACTTGGGCCAGACACTTCAGCTTACACTGAAATTTCTACTTAATTGCTTGCTAGTATACTTAAAAGAGTATAGAATTTCCCATGTGAATGTAGTAGTATGATCTTTTATTCCTTTTAATTTCAAGATTTTTTTTTTGTTTTTAAAATGGAAAACTATATTAGGACCTTGATAGAAAATTTTGTTTCCTATCCTAGTAAGGAAAAGAGCTAATCATAGCTGAACCTAATCTTTTGCAAAGGCATCTTTTTTACACATGCCTTCAAGCTTTACCTGACTTTCATTTTGCTTCGTTACATTGTGCCAAAAATCCTGAGAGAAAAAAGGAAACCACCATTTGTCTAGGATTTGTCACCAATATGGTGTAATCAAGGTAAGTATTTACAGAGAAGAAAATACCATTGTCTGCTCTCTCAATTTCTGAAGAAAGATTTGATTTTTCCAACCGTTTTGAATATTAGTGCCACATTTACCTGGTACCTATCGTGTCTAAATCTGATGGATCTACCCCTTAGTAGTCCATTTGTTTATTTATTTGCACAATTGAGATGACAATTTTTTCAATAGTTCCTTGGCTTTGCTAAGCAATGCATGGATGACAAACTTCTAGTTTAGAGTTGTTGCAATAGTACGAGTTGGTTCTTAAAATTGAGTTTGAGACATTTTAGTTGGTCTACGGTGATTTCTAATGGGTTTTTTTTTCTGTTGGAAACTTTTTTGAGGTGAGACTTCACTCTCTGGAATATTTGCATTTCATAACGTTTAGACAGTTTTGTTCTTAGAATGTCAACCATGCTGTATTATGTCACAGTATGATGGAGTCATTTGTTCCATTTGGAGGCCTTTACTCTACAACATGTGAATCTAAAGACCTTGGCAGCAGTATATCTCCACCAGCATCTCGCTGTGAATTGTGTGATGATAAGTATGAAGAAGAACTTTCCATTTTTCTCAAGGGACAATCAGCTTCAGTTTCTGAAAAGAAAAAAGACACCTTGCCCTTTTGGCTGCAAAAAGCCAACACAACTGGCTTGAACAAAGAATGTAATGCAGAGCAGGTGAATTTTCTAGTAATATTAGATTCTGTTCTCTTTACAAGGAAATTAACCTCTCTTAGTTCACTTCAATGACAATAACTCATTCAGAAATTTCATTGAATCACCATGTGTGGTGTGAAATAAAGTGAGAAATACATTTTGGTAATCTACTTCTTTGTTTGTTTTGTGGATTCAAATCATGTGATTTTCTCAACTGCAGGCTAAAAATGCTAAAACTATGGAACTGGAAAAGAAGTGGAATGAAGTGTGCCGGAAAGTCCACAACTGCCAGACATCAAAAACTGATATTTACCCTGAAATTCCTTGTACCGCAGATACTTCGAGTGTTTCTAGCAAAAATAGAACCTCCAGTAAAATTACTGAAGAATCTCAGACTCTTGGCGATTCACTATCTATCTCACTGGGCACTCAGACAATCACCATGGCCAGCCAGAGTATCTCGTTGCCTTTAGTTATGGAATCGAGAAAAAGTGACCCCCTATCAAAACTACAAGTCAGATCTTCCAAAAGTGAACAGCTTTGGGGAGTGGATCTCCCCTATCACCGGGGTGAGGAGCATGCTTCCCCTTCCTCTATAACATCAGTAGCAATAGATTTGGCTTTGGGTAGCCTCCCCGAGACCCTTTCCAGCGATGAAAAACCTGCTAGTGAAGTTCAAAAAAGTCACGTGGAGAAAATGTCAAGTTGCTTGCCCTCAGTTGATACTGTCAAAAGAGATGTATCAGATGTTCCTATTGCATCATTTTCCTGCTCCGGCAATCAAGAGTACCAGGCAAAGAGTGTCTATCCGGTGCATCCGATCCACTCATTTCCACAAATCTCAAATGGCTGTGCTTCTACTTATGTCAGACCCCCTTTCCTAATCTCAGGTAGTACAAGGCAAAATATCGATCTGAGCAGCTACAAATTATTTTGTAAAAGTTTCATTGATAAAGTTGGCCGACAAGAAGAAGCAGCTATTGCTATTAGTCAAGCCATCTTCCGTTGTAAAATCGATGAAAGGCATCGTGGTGAAAGACTGCGAGGGGACATTTGGCTTAATTTTCATGGTCCTGATAAGATGGGTAAAAAAAAAGTAGCAGAGGCACTATCAGAATTATTACATGGAAGTAAAGATAACCTAATTTGTATTGATCTAAGTTATCAGGATAGTGTTGTTCGGCCCGGTACCATATGCACCCAACAGGAGGTCACTGAAAAAAATGCACAAGTGAGAGGAAAATTGCATGCTGATTTCATTGCTGAGGAGCTGGGCAAGCGATCATATTCTGTTGTTTTCCTTGAAAATGTCGATAAAGCTGATTTTATCGTTCAGAACAGCTTATCTCAGGCCATCCGCACTGGAAAATTTCCTGATTCTCATGGAAGAGAATTTAGCATAAACAATGCCATATTTATCCTGACTTGGAATAGAACCATAGCTAAAGACTTATCTTGGAGAAAAGATTGCAGTAGTTTCTGCGAGGAGACTGTTCTGACAGCTCAGTGTTGGCAGATGAAGATTTGCTCTGAAGCATATCAGGAGACAACTCGCGGTAGTTCAAAATCTACTATCCAAAAACCCACTACAAGTCGAGTATATCTACAATTATCTTCTTCAAGTAAGCGTAAAGCCAAGTTGTCTGATGATTGCTGTGATAGGCACTTTGGAATGTCGATGTCTGGCAAAAGAGCGCACACAATGCCCAAGGGCTTCTTAGATTTGAATCTGCCTGTTGAAGAAGTTGAGACAGATGCAGATGCTGATGATTATGATTCTAGCAGTCACAAAGAAAATTCTGTATCTGACAACTCAGAGCTGTGGATCAAAGAATTCTGCGACCAAGTTGATGCAACGATAGACTTTAGGCCTTTTGATTTTGATGCCCTTGCCAATGATATTTTGAAAGATATAAACAGGATCTTTCTAAGCGCTGTTGGTTCAGACTCCTTATTGGAGATTGATCCAAAGGTCATGGAGGAGCTACTTGCAGTAGCCTGGTCATTGGAAGATCGAAGACCTTTAGATAATTGGTTCGAGCAGGTTCTTGGCAGGAGCTTCAGGGAGGTGATGCACAAGAACAACCAATCAAGCAATAATATTCTTAAACTAGTTTGTGAGGATGCGCTCGCCGAGGAGCATGCGCCAAGAGTTATTCTTCCTTCAAGAATCATCCTAAGTGATAATTTATTGAGTTCTGTAAAAAAATAGCTTGTTGCTTTTCTTATGGAATAAGTATGACCTTGTTAGTTGTCGATCCTGTTATCTATCTTGTAAATTTAAAGCAGTCTATATTATGGGAAGTGATTATTACTATTCAGGTAAACATAGTAGTAGTTTATGTTTCTGATTCTAATGAAAAAAAAAATGCACTTATTGTTGCTTTAACCACTAATGTTTATGATCAAATTTGTCATAAATCTCAAAGTTGGTCATATTGTTTATGACCATGTTTCTTCTTGGATTAGTAGCTCACATTTTATGGGGTCTGTTGCAGGTCTGGTTTTAGCAGCATTGGTGGATGGAGATCTGCTTCAACTTGTTCAATTATGGACATCTCAGAACATATCTATCCCTACCCAAAAAAACTGTTATATTAATGTTCTCCTCCGACTATCTCTACCAGTAGAAGAGTTAAATCAGGATCTCAGATAACAAATACAAAGAAGAGAATTGAATCGATAGTTCAGGATGATAAAATCTTCGAGAATTGACCCCTGATCATTTAAAAACTATTTCTTTGTATTTACTTAGAGTAGTTTTCTGTTGTTCGAACACTCTATATCCCACATTCTCCTTGTATAATTGATCTTAAGAACATTCAAAATTTGTTGGATCAAATTTATTATTATTTTGTTGGGGTTTTACAGTTTTAAGAGATCATTTCCTTTGCAGGTACAGAATGGCAGCAGAGATGTTTACTTGAGTCCGTCATTTTTTTATGCAAGTTATGTGAAGCGGGCCAATGGTTCTTTCTTCCATGGAAGAAAAGGCAAGCTCCTTCCATCGAAGTAAACAGGCGGGAGAGAACTATGCAACCGGCAAACCCCAGAATCTTAAAAAAGGAATAAAAGTTTTCAAAGGTGAATGAAGATTTTGATAAACTTGGAGGGGGGAAGTGTAATTTGCGACCTAAATTTAGCAACGCCCCCGAATTATTAATTCGGCTTCAATTTCAGATCTGCATCTCGTCGTCCTCTGCCTTCCCCTTCCCTTCGCCGATGGCTTCCTCCGCTCCTCCTCCTCCGCCGCCTTCGCTCCCACTCTCCGCTCCAGTTCCCGCAGGATCCGAACCCGCCGCCGCCCCTGCCTTCCGCGTCTTCCTCTCGCGGCTCAACGACTCCGTCCGCCGGTCCCTCTCCGACCGCCGCCCCTGGTCCGAGCTAGCCGATCGCTCCACCTTTTCCCGCCCGGAGTCCTTCTCCGAAGCCACCTCCCGCCTCCGCAAGAACCTGGCCTACTTCCGCGTCAACTACGCCGCGGTGATCGCTGTCGTCCTCGCCGTTTCCCTCGTCACCAACCCTTTCTCCCTCCTTGTACTCCTTTCGCTCCTCGTCGCCTGGTGCCTTCTGTACCTCTTCCGCCCCTCCGATCCGCCGCTCGTCCTCTTCGGCCGCACCTTAACCGACCGCGAGACCCTCGGTAGCCTCGTCCTCCTCTCGGTCCTCGTCATCTTCCTCACGTCCGTTGGATCCGTCATCGTCTCCGCCCTCGTGGCTGGCGCCGGCATAGTCGCCGCCCACGGGGCCTTCCGCGTCCCGGAGGATCTGTTCCTCGACGAGCAGGATTCTGGAAGCGCCACCGGGCTGCTGTCCTTCCTCGGCGGAGCCGCCTCGTCCGCCGCCTCGACACCCGTCCCCGTACGCGTCTGATCCTCAGATCTGATGGTTTCAGCTCTCCACCAAGGCGGTTAGATCTTGTCTCCCTTGTCATTCAATCACTTCACATGTTTTAAAAAATCCGTAACATGTTACAGTATTTGATTATTCTACAAATAACTAGATAACTTTGATGTATACTTGTTCTGTTCCCAACTCTACCTTCGTTTATGCAATCGGTCACCACATAGATCTGAATATTTCCTATCGTGGATGCAAGGACGAGCTACTTCGCGTCATTCTTTTTGAATTTTGATGACTGCAATATTAAAAAAAAAAAGATTTTGCTCGGATAACATTTTTTTTAATGCTTCATTTGCTTCTTCAAATTATGCACTTTTTTCTTCAAGAGCTGTGTTCTTCCCCGTTCAAGCTACCTCATCGAGATTCGAGATCGAGCTTATGGTTCCTCCTAATCTCTGGTTGACCAACAAGCATGGCAACTGAAGAAGATGGCCATGAATAATACAGAGAAAAGAATGTTGCTTTTGCCTTCGGAAATTCGATCGTGATCCAATTAATATCAAAGTCTGATTAGATCACGATCGAAATTCGCTCGGATTGTGACCGTTGATATTATGACTGTCGACGACTACAATCGGATCGAATTGGATTTCGATCGTTGATGACTGCAGTATTGACGGTTATAATTTGATCAGATTTCGATCGTAATCTGATTAAAATTCGATCGCAGTTCGATGACGGATCAATGATGGTTACGAACATTGTTCATGAAAAAAAATAGATGAAGAAAGTACTATATATTTTTATTATTATGCAATTCAATTTAATTGAACGATAAAAAAAATTATCACTCACATGACGCGTAGCAATTATCACCTAGCGTATTAGCTCTGTCTCTTTATCTACTAATGCAAAAAAGATTAAAATCCGTCAACTTAACGATCTCTACCAGTCCATTTTTGAACCATCGTAAAGGAGGTAAATCACGATAAATTTTTGACCCCTGAGATTAGTAACTAATATATGAAGAAATGACATTCTCACATTTACAAAGGATTAACTCATTGTTCTCTGATATATCGTTTGCATGTGTTAACCATTGAACCCTTACCGACGGAGCCTCTGCCTGTGTTTATCTACGTACAATAGTAAAGGTGAAAACTGAAAGTAAAAGGTGAAATCCTCCCTTGGAAGTCGATTGAGGATAGGTAGAGCGGGCAAGCTCATCATCGCCCTCAGGCGGCATGCATCAAGAGTAGAAAGATGCAAATCAGAAGAAGCAACGATGAACGACGCATAGTAAATCTAGCAGAAAACCACGTAAAGACCGCGGAAATTACAAACGAAGATCCGGAGTTTGAAAACCATAAAGGATTCAGCATGCAGAAACGTTGGCAAACCCCAGATCTACGATACAAAGTGAAGAAGAGATCAAATTGCGGGTGGAAAGAGGCTCAGATTCTTCTTTTCTCGAACACAAACGCGAAGCAGCTATCCATCTTCCCTCCCTTTGTCCACCCAGTTCGACCGAAAGGGTTAGGGACGGCCGCAGCGGTTGCCATTCCGGCCAGCGGAGCTGCTTCGACGAAATCACTGATCGGAAACTGGAGCTTCTGAGGGTCCATTCTTTTAAACATCGCCACAACCAGAGAGAGAGACAACACAAAAAAAAAAAAAAAAAAAAGGGCATTTTGTTGGATCTTTCAAGTATTTTCTCTGCCAAGGCAAGTAAAATCAAGACGTAAGAATCATCAGCAATAAGAACAAAAAATGCAAGCTCAACTGAGTCAGCTTTTCCATGTTAAAATAAAAATGCACTTTTGATGGAATCGATTGGAGAAATCGAAAGAATGATATGAATTGGTTTAGAAAAAGATTTTCGGCAAAACGAAATAAAAAATTAACACAGCAAAAACAAATCACTCCAAAAACTTTACAGCCCCGAAATTTACCTCGCTGCTTGTAACAATGATAGCCACTTCGTCCTCTCGACGGTTGCCTTCGAAACACAGGTCATCCATATCGCTTCCTGTTCGCAATACAGAAACAGAAAGAGAGAGAGAGAGGTGCGGGGCGATCGGCTCGGTGTAAAAAGAACAGGCAAGCTCTTCATCGCCTCAGCAACGAAGAAAGACAGGATCAGTAGCAACAGAAACGGAAGACTGCATTGCAGAAAACCCTAAATCTAGTAGAAACCATATAAAGGCCGCACCAAAAACAGAGAATTTGAATCTTTGAAAACCCAAAAGAGATTTACAACCCAGAAATTAATAGCAAATCTGGGATCGTAAGTAAAAAACCAGGTTGCGGGTGCAAAGAGGCTCAGATTCATCTTCTCAAACGCAAATAAGAAGCATCCTGCGAGCTTCGCCCCCTTTTTCCGCCCCGATCCGAACGGAAGAGTTAGGGATGAACGCAACGATTGCCGTGCCGGCAGTCGGAGCTGCTCTGCCGAAACCCCTATCGTCGATGATCGTTCAAGCAAGAGAGAGAAAAAGAGAAAGGGAAGAGGAGAGAGAGGAGGAAGAGGCAAGCTTCTCTCGATCTCAATTCGTTTTAAATCGGTCTTTTTGTTTTAAATTGGGCCTGCTAAATCAATTAACTGGGCCGATCTTCGGCCCAAATCAAGTTTTTGCTAGAGCCCTATAAATTAAACAGCGTGTCCTCTTCTTCTACCCAACTCATTAGTTTAAGTATGAGGCATCAGAGGGCCGCGGCGTCGCCTAGGGTTTTAGGTTACCTCCGGCAACCTGCGGCGACGCCGGTGGAGGTAGAGAAAGATGAAGATGGGTGTTTTGGAAAGGGTTGCCGCTTCCTTCTCGTTTCTCCTGGCCCCTATTGCCGATGATTCTTTTCTCAAGTAATATCCCTTGAAAAACCCTTTCTCGTATGCTTACTGAGGCGATGATGATGAACTGAGACCGAAGGCGGATTCGATTGGCCAATCGGAAGAGGAGGTCATGGTGAGGCAGCTCGGATGGCCGCCATGGCAACCGCTGCTGCCATGGATGCCTACCTCTCAGGTTGGGATCACTCAATGACCGATAAAAGGCGAATCTGAGCCTTCTCTTTACACTCCTTTTTTTTTTTTAAATATAATCTTCAACCTTCTTCACTAATTTTTCGTCGATTTGATGCCAAGTTTTTGAGTTTGAGTTCGTTTCATTGTTCTCCATCTCTGAGTTTCCTTGTTTGTGGTTATTTTTCCTCAACGCTTCTGCCTCTAAGATCTCTCTTATTCTCTTCCGTAAAACTTTTTTTCTGTCTTTTTTGTATCTTATTCATGAAACGAAGCTTCTCCGATGCGTTCTGGGTGAGATTATAACATATCCGCGCTCCCGAAAATAATTGTTAAATTCGTAACGAACGAGAAAATGGTAGAGATATGAAACCGCACTTATATTCCATTGCTCTAAGTTGCCGATGATCACTATATTACTGTTTCAATTACCCAGTTCTGCTTCAGATAATTGATGATCGATGAAACTATTCAAATCTGAGCTTTTTTTTTTTTATTGTTTCTTGTCTTTCTTTTGTTTCTAGATATCGTTACAGTGTCTGTTAATTGTGATTTACCAATGCTTTTGCTGCAATTTTGGTTTAGCTAAATATTGTAAAATGTTTATAGCGGTGTTTGGCTTCTTCGTTGACATGCTTCCCACAAATTGTATTTCTTGGCAAAAGATTTTCATTTACAGCGTCAATGACAATAGAACAGGGAGAAGATCCTGCTATTACGTGCGTCGCCGCCGTCGACATCTGCTCCCCTAAGCCCTGCTGGAGCTCCACTGTTGATTCCGACTTCTTCGGCCGCTTAAATTCCAGCATCATGGTACCCTGCGTTGCCGGTGTAGATCGTTTGCGGCGGCAGCTGAGTTTGACCGTGGCTGCGCTCGCCCGATTTTTCTCATGAATTTTAGATCAAATTAGCAAACAATTACATTCCGATCAATAGTCTAAGAGAGAGATGATCGCTCTGGGCTCTAATGGAGCATTGACTTTTACTTCTTGAATAATTTTATCATCCGTATTAGATTTGACCCTTTTTTTTTTTTTTTTTTTTGGATAATTTTATAAATTTTATAATACTTTTTTGGAAGATTGAAACTGTCAATTTGAATTTGAATATGATGATCAAAATATAATACTAGAAAAGATTATAAATCTCTTTTAGAATTGATTTATGTGATTTCTATAAATATATTATATAGAGACATAAATTTAATAATACTCAACTATTTGATTAGCTGTAAGTATGGAATTAAATTCTCTTGGAATTAATCGGATGATGATTTAAATAATGCATTAAAAATGATTAATCAATTTATTTTTGATCATTTTAATTTGCCGTTTATTCATAAGTCAAATGTGAATGGAATAACCTTGAAGTGGTATGCGGACTGATGGCTCACCTGATTCGTCGATTTGTTAAGCAACGTTATTGATTACCCAAACGTTGTCTTCGAGCTCAAGTGATCTTTTTTGATTCCGCCGATCTCTGATGGAACAAGTCATAAATAAATAAATAAAATTATAAAAACAAAATTGATAATCAATTTTGAAGATCAAATATCTTTTATCTAATGAGAAAATGGATGTTAAATACTTCTTTCCAATTTTCTTTTCAATATTTATTTTTTTGGAAAGATATTGAAAATTTGCCAATGTATTGTATTTGTGTTTGGAAATTATTTTGTATTTTTAATCGAGAATAAATAATAATCATTAATTGAGAAGATTCATCGAATGCCGCTCTTTCGTTCACAGGAGCAGCGACAACTACATGGAGATGGTCACCTTCATCAAACCCTAACCCTACGCCCCAATTCCTCCTCCGCCAGATCTTGATCGGATCTCGCGGATCCAGCTCCTCCGCCGCATGGCGTCTCCGCCAATTCTATTCCTCTTGCTTTTCCTCCTCGCCCGCGCCGCTGCTTCCTCCGTCGACGAATGCAGAGCCGACACTACGCTTTCGGGCCTCGAGGCCGACCTCGCCATGGTACAGCACCAGGTTCGCGGAGTCGTCCAGATCCTCGACGCCTGCTCCTTCTCCGTCCGCGGCTTCGACATGCTCGCTGGCTCCGACCGGGTCCGGTGGTGGGGGGCGGCCGGGGACGACTTCCTCAACCTCACGCTTGGTTCGCCGATCTCCGACATGCCCCTCAACCACACTTACCGCAACGAGTCTCTCACCGTCAAGCTGTCGGGCAACGCCTCCTGGGACAAGATCGCCGTCCTCGCCATCTGGGATGAGGCCACCGCCTCGGATTTCGGCCATGTGGCCCTTTTGAACGTCTCCGAAAATGAGACCGACTCCGATGTGGCCTCAAGCCCGGATCTTTCCCCATCACCTTCTCCAGCCTCCAATCCTCCAGTCGAGATGATGAAGAACAAGAGCCGGCTCCATCACCAGCCGACCGTGTTCGAAAATTGCCTGGCGTTGTCTCCCAGATTTAGACTTCGGTGGACGCTGTACCCTGAATCCGACTCCGTCGAGGTCGGTCTAGAAGCAGCTGTTGGCTCGGAGTACTATATGAGCTTTGGGTGGGCGAAGCCTGGTTCGCCGTCGCATATGCTCAATGCAGATGTTACTGTGTCTGGGTTCACTGAAGAAGGTATGCCCTTTGCTGAAGATTACTACATTACACAATTTAGTGAGTGTCTTCTTCACAAGGATGGCAAGGTCGAAGGTGTTTGTCCCGATACAATCTATGAAGGATCGGATCCAGTTGGACTTGTTAACAATACTGAATTGATATATGGTCATCGGAGAGATGGGGTAGCATTTGTTCGGTACAAGCGCCCTCTAGTCTCTGTCGATGAGAAGTATGATGTGCCAGTGAATATCACTGAGAACATGACTGTGATTTGGGCTTTAGGTCTGTTGAGGCCACCTGATTCCCTCAGACCTTATTATCTTCCTCAAAATCATGGTGGTTCACTAGAAACCACTTACAATTATCTCTCCCTGAATTTATCTGATGAGATGGACGATTGCTTTGGCCCTCTGGATGCCGAAGATAAAGAGGATCAAGATCTTATCATTGCCGATGCAAAAACACCGCTAATCATTACATCAGGGCCAGCATTGCATTACCCAAACCCTCCAAATCCTTCAAAAGTGCTTTATATCAACAAGAAGGAGGCTCCACTGCTGAGAGTTGAAAGAGGTGTGCCAGTTACTTTCTCTATCCAAGCCGGGCACGATGTGGCGCTTTACATCACTTCCAATCCTATTGGTGGTAATGCAACATTGCATAACATGACTGAAGTCGTCTATGCTGGTGGACCTGAGTTTGAGGGTGTCCCAGCAAGCCCAACAGAGTTAACATGGTCGCCTGATCGAAATACGCCGGATCAAGTTTACTACCACTCCTTGTTTGAACAGAAAATGGGTTGGAAAGTTCAGGTAGTTGATGGTGGTATTTCAGACATGTACAGTAGCAGTGTTCTCTTGGATGATCAACAGGTCTCCTTTTTCTGGACTTTATCTGAAGGCTTCATCTCTGTTGCTGCTCGGGGTGAGAAGAAAAGTGGATATGTTGCGATTGGATTTGGAAGTGGAATGATAAACAGCTATGTGTATGTTGGTTGGATAGATCTTGATGGAAAAGGTCATGTAGACACTTATTGGATCGACGGCAAAGATGCGATGCATGTGCACCCGACTTCTGAAAATTTAACCTTTGCTAGATGCAGTCAAGAAAATGGAATCATAACATTTGAGTTCACTCGTCCTCTATCCCTTTCATGTAATGGAAAGATAGAGTGCAAGAATATCATCGATCCGACCACTCCTCTTAAAGTTATTTGGGCCATGGGCTCCCATTGGTCGAAGGATAATCTAAGTGAAAAGAATATGCATTCTGCTACGAGCAATCGGCCAGTCAGGGTACTTTTGTTGAGAGGATCGGCCGAGGTAGAGCAGGATCTGCGGCCTGTTTTGGCTGTTCATGGGTTCATGATGTTTGTGGCTTGGGGCATCCTTCTTCCTGGGGGAATATTGGCTGCAAGGTATTTGAAGCATATAAAGGGTGATGGCTGGTACCAGTTGCATGTCTATTTGCAGTACTCTGGAATAGTCATCATGTTACTTGGTCTTCTTTTCGCAGCTGCTGAGCTTCGAGGTTTTTATTTAAGCATAGTGCATGTGAAATTTGGTGTAGTCGCTATCTTATTGGCATGCGCCCAGCCGATAAATGCATATCTACGGTCCAAAAGACTAACGGAGGGAGAGATGGCATCTTCCAAAAGAACAATCTGGGAGTATTTTCATGTTATCACAGGGAGATCTGCTATCGCAGTCGGAGTCGCTGCACTGATCAGTGGAATGAAGCACTTGGGACATCGATATGGCAGCGAGAACGTTCAAGGTCTTACTTGGGCATTAATATTATGGGTTTTAGCTCTTGCACTTTTGGTTATGTACTTGGAGTATTCAGAGATTAAGCGAAGACAAAACGATAGGAGCTCTTTAAGAGGTGAATGGGTGCTGGGGAACAGTGATGAAGACGATTCACTGGACTTGCTGCATCGCGAAAGAACTGCTACTAAACCAGAGTCTCAATCGTCGGTGGTAATGGAAGTGCAACTTGAACCTCTTTAACAGATAGGATGCAATTTTATACACAAAAGAGAAATACAAATACTTCAGCTATCATTTTAATGTATAGACAAAGAGAAGAAGAGGGCGCCATGCCAAACGATTATGTTACCTTTGCCTGAGACAATTATATTTTTTGTAGAGACATCTTGCAACAGCTTACCGAACCAACAGGTTAGAAATGATTATTCACTTCTTATTATTCTCTTTATATCTGAGTCATGCATTTAATACAATTTTGAAAGGATACAAGAACCTCAGTTAATTCTGTGTTTTGCTCAGCTTGCATTTTATATGTGTTTATATAGTTTTAATGGCACAATTCGATCCGAATTGTCACACTGATTTTAGCTAGTGGAGTCCTTTTTACTTGGGTCATATGTCACTATGCCATTTTTTTTTTTTTACATTTGTTCAAAAAAAATAAAGGGAAAAAAGGATGCATAAGTTCAATTAAGTATTCATCATCCAATTCCATGAATATAAGACGGAAGAAACTCAAAGTTGCTAACAGCATCAATGGAAAATGCAAGCAAAGAAAAAGGAAGAGCTTGAGGTAACAATTTCGAAGAAAATAATATGTTTGCTTTTGGGGCCTTGGGCAAACTAGAAAATTGCACTTTTTTTCAATAGGTTCGTAGCCAGTGAAACCTCCTGCCTCTCCGAGGCAGGCATCAGATCGAGTTTACTTTCTTCTTCAACAGAGAAGAAAGAAATCCAATGCAATTAAGATGTCGACCAATCCCCATCGACTCTCTTTGAGGCAAAAAAGGGAACAAAAAGTGATGCGAGAGATAAATTACGAGAATTATTTCTCTAAAAATTAATCATTGTTCTTTGGAATTATTTTGTTAGTTATTTGATTCTCTCGTGAAAATAATTTCCATCTTACTTTCTTCTTCAACAGAGATGTCGACCAATCCCCATCGACTCTCTTTGAGGCAAAAAAGGGAACAAAAAGTGATGCGAGAGATAAATTACGAGAATTATTTCTCTAAAAATTAATCATTGTTCTTTGGAATTATTTTGTTAGTTATTTGATTCTCTCGTGAAAATAATTTCCATCTTAGATTTTAGGGGTCACATGACGATGACGCTCTCATTTACTTGAATGGAAAATATAAAATTAAAAAATAAATATACCACACAAAAATATGCAAAATGATAAAAATTCGTGTTCATTTATCATTATTTTTTAACTATTTTTTTTAAAATAGCAATAATAATCAAATAACAATTAATTTGAAAATTAGATACATACTCTTCATTTCCGTTGCAACTCTATTTTTCATTTTTGCTCAACAAGAGAGGGAGAGAGAGCGAGAGAGAGAGGAGTTCCACTGCGACCACACGTCCTCCGCCGCCGGCCCGTGTACGGCCAGTACATGCCCAACGGGAGCCTCCAGGAAGCCCTCTTCATCCCCGCCCGAGAAGACCCTTTTCCATCGTCCTCGACATCGCCCGAGCCCTCGCCTTCCCCCACCTCGTCGAGTTTGATCCACCAGTCGTGCACTGCAGCATCGATGGACTCCGCAGCTTCGATTTCCAGGCAAAGATCTTCGATTTTGGTCTCTCTCGGATAAAAACCGTTGTAGATCTCCCCGAGTTCTTCGGCCAGGATCTAGGAGAAATAGAGTTCTTGCTTGCGACAGAAAGGAAAGAAGTGTACTTTGCAGAGTTCAGTAAGAAAGGGGCGCGCGCTGCAAGAAAGAACCCAGGTGGTTCCCAACCATCAGTAGCCAGGGCGGAAGAGTTTACCAGTTCTAGCGGACATGATTATTCCGAGCGCAGCGGGGAGTTGAATGAGAATTTCAGCTTTAGAAAAGGATGGAAGAAGAAGAGTAGATCGGCTGGCAGTGACATGTTCAGTATAGAGAAGCACAACCAGTTGGATTTCATTGTGGCAAGGTGACAGCTTGAGGCAGTTCACTCAATAAGCTTGATGCAAACCGAATCGAATGGCTTCACAAAATTTACTAGATCAGAAAAACACCAGATGCAAAAAGAACTACACCAAACAAAAATGATTAGGATTGGGAAGATTCAAAGAGAACAAGCTCAATTCAAGCGATGAGAGCATTGTCTATTCAATTGCGCATGATCTCTGATACGATGAGTACAAGCAAATATGATACCTGACATGAAACAAATGCCCTTGGCAGTATAGTTTCCAACTAAATGATATTGATTTCCTTGAGCCAAGCCGTGTGCAGAGGACATGGATCTGTTTTTCCTTCGGATAGTGCCTTTTCTGTGAGCGAATAAAACCAACCATTCCTCCAGTCGAACTGTACATTTAGTAGACAATGTTCTACCCATGTCATGATGCTGCTGCTAAATAATAGGTTCGTATAATTTGATCCTAGGCATTCTCACCTCCTTAACAGCAGTTGGAAAATGTGCAACTGCCCTGGAATAAGCACATAGCCTGTCTGCCAATCCTCCTCCAAATGTTATTCCCTTTTCTGCAGCAGCAGCAGATGCTAGTTCCGCAATGAGGCTTTCTACCTGTAATCGACACACACAGAGTAAATAGACACATTTGTGCAGATTAGGTCAAACTCAAACATTAATTATGAGGTGGTTGGTCCATGATATTCTTTATTACAAAAGATTAGTGGCACTTTGCTCCATCTAGATCTCTAGTGGAGACAGACAGTTGACTGGAATTATTTCCAGAACAATAAAGAAAGGTTCACCATGCCAAATTCCAATAGTCTTAGGCAAAAATAAGATCATGAGTGTTATATTTCATTCACTCACAGACCGCCAACAAAAACAAATGTTTCAACTTTTAACCAGGACCACGAGAAAGATGGAACTAACCTAATGCATTCTTTTCCCTCAAACAATGAGTACACTTCTCCAACGTGTTTTTTCAGCTTATTTATGCCAAAATGATTTATATATAAAATCATAATCAAATCTAGAGTCATTCTGAAAATCCTTAGTAACAATGTATAACCCAGAGTTTATTCTGATATCGTCCTCTTTTTGTAAATCACAGGTTAGCCATAAAAGTCTCCAGCTTCCATTTTGTCTCTACAATGGTCCAAACACTTACCTCAGTCCGATATTCCTTTTCAACAACACCAACAGTAGCTCCTGGATGACGAGCTCCAACAAGCATGAAAGCTGAGATCCATATCAGCTTCTCCAGCATTTGCTTCTGAAAAGCTTCCTTTTCGAGGACCTTAATCCAATAATTAATGATACATAATTGTCAGCATCATCATCCTATCAAGAGTAAGACTACAGATACTGTTGAAGGCCATTTGAGAGTAAAGGAAGTTTTAGGTGCAGAAAGAGCCAAAATAATACTATCGAAACATGCATGTATAAGGGATCAAGAATCTCAAAGTGTGGCTTCTTTAAGGGAGCATTTTATGGAAGAAGAATACTTCGGTTTGAATTCAAGTTTTAAATTAGTTGTTTTGATGATTTTTTTCTTAAACACAGCTAGCTTCACCAAGCCTTGATGGCAAACATTTTATAGTTATTGCAGGAGTCTAGGGATGAAATCAAGTTTGATGGCCCAGGTTATGGTGCCAATTGCCAAATCTCTCTTTTTTTTTCCCAAATTTGTTTACGCTATTGCTAACTCATGAAGATGGCTGACAACAAGACTCTTAAGCAAGCTTCTTTCTCCATAAGAAGCTTAAATCTCCCTTTCATCTTAAGAAGATGACCATATCTACTAGGATGAAGCATCATATCGTCCAAGCAAGTGTGCTGGAGCTGTATAAACAGTTTGATATTTCTAGGTTGATTCAGATAATTAATAGTATGCAGATGTTGAATCTGAATCTTTGCTTCTTCAGATGCTGTGAAATTATGGTTAACGAAGGAAGCATTACACAAAATGACACAGTTCAAGGACTATAAATTATTACTCACTGCAAGTTACAGAGTTCACTAAGGGTTCAAAGTCAGCGTCTGGACCTGAAAGCTTTGGTAAGTGAACTCTTTTAGCTTCAGTTTCATTTAAGCGTGTAATAGAAGTTCTAACAGTATCACCAACTCTTTTAGCTAGGTATGCATGTGCCAAAGGTGTTCTCTTCTACTCTAATAAGGAGGACAGTGAACTCTTCATAAAGGATCATATTGAAGCAGTAACCCATGGCCAATTTCCTCAAGGTAGCTATAAATTGAATCCTCTTTCTTTGTTTTTTTTTTTTTTTTTTTTCTAACTGAAGAAAGCAAGCACAAATGTTTAAACATGAGAAGCAAATTTCCATCTGTGGAACACCACAAGAAACCACAGCAAAGAGAGCACAAACCTTGCAAGAAAGGCCACCTCTTTGGAGACGCGCCGCTATCGCTGATGCCCATTTGCCGAATGCTGCTGTCAACCCTTCAGGGTCAGTGTCAGTCTTCCCATCAACCGGAGCTTCTCCAAGCTTCGACACAGCAAAATACGCCAAGACTTGATCTGCATCGCCCAATCCCTTGCTTTCGAGCCAGGGTTCGAGCATACCATTCTGGAAGAACACCAAATCTGCCACCACATTGCGATTCCAAATTATGGATCGTAAAAGTAGGCGAACCCAAAGCAAAGCCAGAAAAGAGAGGGACTTCGTTCGTGTTTAGGAAGATTAGGTTAAGTGCAGACCGTTCCACCGGGAGCGAGGGGTGGAAGCGAGGACGGCCTCGAGGTCATCGTTGCGGGTACAAACGAGTATCGGGCCTTGGAAATCGGCAGGCACCGGCTGGCCCCGTCCTACGATAAAATCACGACCGTCTCCGAGGGATCGCAGCATCTGGCCTACCCTCCCTCCGCCGACGATCACTGCGGGCGCCACGGCGGTGCCCATCGTCACCGTGGAAGCCCTAACCCCACGCCTAGGGAACGGATAGCAGCGGGAGAAGAGGCGAGCGGTGGCGATAGGCGGTGCCAGGGAAAGCTTAACGGCGGTCGGCATCTCGGCGGCGGAGAGGCGTCAGAGGGGCGCCCGCCATGGTTCGATATGTTGGCGAGTGAAGCAGAGGAGAGCCACCCGTTTTGCCGTAATCCGATTTGGTTCAGCTCAGGCTCATGTGACGGCCTCGTGACAACATATTAGTAGACAGTTCTTGATCATTCGATAGATAGCCTTTTAAAAAATATATATATAGATCTGAAAATTTAACCTGGCATGCAAATCAAAACGATAAATCAATTGTTTTAAAAGAAATTAAATTATTTTGGTTTGATGTATAAATGATTTTCCCAAATTCGACTCAATCCAGTTACAATAAAAATCAAAAGTGAAACCAGTCAGATCGGATCGATAGAAGAAAAACCAATGAAATATTATGAATCATCCATTGAAAAACCAATGTAACAGGGTGGTTTCGAGAATCAGTCTGAGGCTACTTACAGATCAAAAGAACTTAAGTTTGCCCTTGTCTCATTCGATAGATATAATATTCTAGCGAAAATTTTATTGTAAATTAAATCAATCGTTAAATTATTTTGGTTCCAAATGTATAAATGACAAATCGACTCAATCAGTTACAATAAAATCAAAAGTGAATCCAAACTCAATCGGATCGATGAAGAACCAACCGAATTATGAATCATCCATTGAAAACCAATGAATGGTTTCGAGAATCAGTCTGAATTCAGATCGAATTGATTCCTTTAAGATTTTCACAAAGATTTTGGATCGATTGAGCAAAGTGACAGCAAAGTACAGATAGATGGCGCATAGGAATGCCAATAGCGCTAGCATCGTCAGGAGGAACCTGTGCCGCTCGAAGAGAATAGACCAGTCGCCAGGCTCGTCGAGGCCTGATGCCTTGCTTCTTAGACAAGGATGCAACCAAATTTGCTGGCTGTGATCTCCTTCGAGGAGAAGATACTGAATCAACAACCACCATCGTCTTTTAAGCGCTGCCTGGAATTTAGCATTAATAAGTTGAGGATATAATGATAAAACTGATTGAACTAGACTCTGATAGATTTTTGTGGTGGAATGATATTGCATTAAAGTGATCACAGCCAGCAAATATAAGGAAAACATTGTATGAACACATCGGAAATGAAACAAGTTAAACATGCATGGACGAGATGATGCGGTAAGAAAGGATGATGAGCATAGTGGATGCACAAGGAAAAGCGCAAGTATGAACTCGCTGTGGTTGGAACAAGCAAAACATGCATATATGATAAGAGAATTATAAAGAAAGAGATTTATAAGCAAAAAAATATATATGTTGGTTAATCTATGTCTGTTAACAAATCAAACAAGATTTAAACTCTCTTATAAGCAAGGGTGTTGAATGGGTAGAAAACAAAAGACGAATCCCTAAGCATGTAACAGGCATAAGCTTGAAAAATAGTGACAATAAAATAATTGCACAACAATGTAGTACCATGTGTATGCATATATGTTAGCACACTTTTATTTAGATTCTTTTGTTCATGTCATGCCAATGTTTGTAAATGTCTCTAGCTGACTACAAATAGTTGGTTCAAGCCCTGCATCAGATTTTTAAATATATATATATATATATAAAACCAACAATCCCCTTTTTGCTATTATTTTTAATGTTGGGAATCACTATTTCCAAGAATCATCAAACAGCAGCTAAAATGCTTCTTTTTTTTTTTTTTTTGAAAAATAAATTGGTCTAGAATTCTGCTGATTCACATAACCTAATTCAACCTTGACTAGTATGTCTTTCCTATCATATAATACATGTCATTATTCACCTATTTGTATGAATGATGCTAAACAATAGCCAAATAGTAAAGCAGTAAACTTATGTGTTTCTTGTTGCTATTGCTATTGTCAAGTACAACTCCGTGAATGTGAATAAATGACAAACTTTATATCATCTTCACATTTACTAAAGGGTAGATGAGAAGGTACTGATTTGGCTATTATTAATTTCGCCCGATAATTCATATAAAGGAGGGAAGTGAAAAAGGTCTTCTTGCATCCTTAGCAAACTCATCGAATGACCCAAAACACACTCAGGTATTCCACCAAAAACCACACTACAATGGCTGATACATGTCGATATCTCATTAATATCTAATTCCAACCAAAACATAAATCTCAAAGACCTGGATGACCAAATATGTCGCTTAATATAAACAAGTAAAGCTAATAGAAGAAATTCCTAGACGTCCAACCAGCAAACGCAGCTAATGGTAAAAAAGAAAAGCCCACAACAGATTCAATGTAGTTTTCACCGAGGCTCGCAATTTGCAAAACTGAAATATTTACTTCCGGAAACAAATCTGAAACAAAGAATAGGAGGACGCTCATCGCTAAGCCGCATCGACCACAGCAAACCAATATGAAAAAATCAAGGATCTCAGACAAAATAATTCTACGATGGCCCGATCCATTATGATACTCTTCTTCTATAAGCATGCAAACTCTACATAGAAGACGAAGGCAGACAATCTAATACATGAGGAAAAAACACAGAATCTTACAGAAATCGCCGCAGAGACAAACCTAAGTGATAGCTCCAAACGTCGAGATCTAATTAACAAGAGACGGCGGAACTCTAAACGCAGATGAAAGACCTAAGGGGTCAAAGTAACCGTCCGGAGAGAGAGGTGGCCGGTTGAAGATTCTCACCGATCGCCAGGGGCCAAGGCAACACCGGGTATCCGCCGAAGGAGCCGGCGATTTCCGCTCCACCGGATCGCCGTCCAGTGAGAGAGCAGCGAGAGAGCGACTAAAGCGGCCCAGTTAACACGCTTGCGGAAACGGTTCGCTCGAACCGATATAATACGTTCAAACCGTCCGGTTCACAGTGCGCTGGACTTTCAGTTGCCAGAGCAACCTGGGCTCCACTCTCAGCCAATCGTAAGCCAACACGCAGTCCTGTTAATTACGTCTCACTAAACCCTACAGAATCGTGGTTACAGCAACATAATTATAGGATTGAGACATGCACTAACCCATCAGGTTATCATTCCTTTGTGCTCTAATCATCATCATTTAGAAGAACTAATTGAAACTTATCCGATACATTACACTAATCATAACTAGTTATATTTTGTGTCTATATTTTGTTCCACTAGGTGCAACCTATGGAATCTGTGATTGCATGGTGCAAGCCTACCTAAAATGAATAATTCATTAACTCAAAAGACAGATTCGTTCGGTTTAACATTTTCGTAACTAATATGAATAAGATTAATCATGATAGATATTTATTTTATCAGTATAGAAGAGGGGATAAAATGAATAATTCTCGAAGAGGAAAAAGAAAAAAGAAAAAAGCAGGATGTCTTAGACGATTAGTTTGTTCGTTAGCTCATTTGATCGATTTGATTGTCTGGGATAAGACACTAATGTTCTGATTTACTTAGGGAAGAAAGAAATAGAGACGGTGAAAAAAATAGAGATTTCCAATGGATAATTGTTTTTTTATGATTCATCGTTGTCTTCGTCCTCAATTGTCAATTATTGTCGTCGATTGTTATCATCATCGTCGATCACTATCATATTACAATCATCGTAGTCGTCGACTATCAATCATTGTTATCATCTCACTAAGTGATGGGTGATACACATAAATCATTTTTTCTTTCTTTTTATTTTTTTTTCTAATTTTTTATTTTTTTTTAGAATTCTTTTTCTCTTTTTTTTATCAAAAAATATCTTCTTTTTTTTTAATCTCTCTCTTTTCCTTCTCTTTCTCAACAATTTTTTTTTTCTTAGAAAATTTCTTTCTCCATGATCCATATTTGAGAAGGAATGAAGGGAGGCTAAGGCTCAATCTCTATACCTAATGTTTAGTTAACTGAATTATTAGTGACAGCGGATGTTTATTTTAAAATAACTATACTCCACTCGATTATGTTTTATGAAAGAAAAACACAATGTTCCACTTGTTGATAATAATTATATGGATATTTATTACATAAAATTATCATTTATTATTTTTCATTAAATAAAAACAAAATAATTGACCACTAAAAATATTTGAGGTGAATATAGAGCCCCACTTCGATTTGCTTTGCTCATTCCCTTCTTGCCTGACCAATTGATACACTTGAAAATGGGACCGATCATCCTTTTCCAAGAACCTTAATTATATTACCAAAAGCAATTGGCAAGGGGGTTCCAACTTCCAAAACATAGATTAATGGAACTTGATGCTAAAATAAAAAATTTAATTAAAAAAAAAAGAGATGATCAAATATAATTATCATTTAAAAAAATATATAACTCTAATTTTTAGAGGTGTGCAATCGATTAAAAACAAGCCGACTAAATATCGAAATTGAATAAATTGAAATTTTTTTAACTAGATCGAACCAATCGAAAATTTTCACTGAACCAAATCGATTTGGCAAAAAAAAAATGATTTTTTCAATTAAAAATAAAAAAAATGTTTTTTTTACCTCTAATCGATTGATGGCTCAAATAAAATCAGTCGACTGATAATCCAATTAATCGATTGATGATCCAATCAGTCGACTGATTCGGTTAAAATCGATCAATTCGATTAAATCGAATTTTTTCGGTTGAAACTCGAAATCGAATCGAAAAAATCGAATAAACCGATATTTTATTTTGTAAATAATCGAATTTTCGATTGGACCGAATCGAACTTTCAAATTTGATCAATTCAATCGTTTTTTTTATTTAATCGATCAATTATGCACCCCTAATCACATTAACAATTCTTCTCTGCTTTTTTTATCAGTAAGAAAATAAATCAAGAATTCAAATATCAAATACAAAAGAAAATATCAATCTATAACTCAAAATCATAATCTCTTCGAAAATTAATCTTTACTCATTTAAAAATTATTTTTTTTATACTCACCAATTAAATTATCTGAGAGTTAATATAATTGTCATGGGGCCCCACTAAGCACCTTTGCCTTGGCATGATTTCATTCCATGAATCATTGTGGTACCTTTCGTGAGTCCCTCCATTACTTCTTTGCATATCTAGTGCATTTCTCACTAGGCTTGAAGGAGATGGCTAACAATGCATGTACATTATTTTTGGTGTGGGACCCTTGGCATTGGATAAGTACGCGCCCAATGGGGAGATCCATTTTATACAAAAAAAAAAAAAAAAATATTGGCGAGGAATATTTTGTTGGGATTATGTCATTTGGTTTTGTTATTATATAATTACGAATATTTTAAAGGTTAATAACTATTTATTTATTTTGTTTCATTGCAAAGATCGCACTAATAACCTTTTGGCTTTGTTTCTTTTATTTTATATAAATTTCTCTTATTTTAGCATATGGTATCTCATTGAACTTTGCAAATTTTAGAAATCTTTCAAATTTAGTTTATTAATCGTCGGTTCAAATAATTATTTACAGTCATTTATATTTAAAATTAAATAGTAAATTTTAATTATTTAAATTAAATTTACATAAATTCAATTACCCATCTAATTTATAAATGCTTCTCTACTTGCTCATCTACGCAGCACACAACAACGCGGCGCTCGAAACAGAGCTCGAGACTTTACAATGAGGCCGATGAACGGATTCCACATCCCCGCCACCGTAGCGCCGCCGCCGACTGCCACTCACCGCCCCACCAGCCTTCCTCACTCGGCGTTGCACTCCCCCGTCCCGTACCTTTTCGGCGGCCTGGCCGCCATGATCGGCCTCGTCGCCTTCGCCCTCTTCATCCTCGCCTGCTCCTACTGGAAGCTCTCCGGATACCTCGACTCCGCAGGAGACGCTACTGACGGAATAGGCTCCGGGGCAGACCCCGAGTCTGCCGATGACGCCGCCGCCGCCGTCTCTGTCAAGCGCCCGCGAGGCTTCGAAGAGAGCTTCGTAGTCATCATGGCCGGCGAATACAAGCCCACCTTCCTTGCCACGCCTACGGATGGCGTATTCTCCGCGTCCTCCTTCGCCCATAGGAGCGGTGACGCCGGGGGCGCCGCGGCGGTGATAGACGAGAAGAAGACAGGGTCCACGGTGAGGTCACCGCCCGGCGACGCGAGCCAGTGGGCCGGAGTGACTAATTAAGTTTTTTTCACGCACATAGTTTTCCCTCTTTCCTTAAAATTGTATAATTTTCTATAATTTCAAAGAATTCAGGGTCTTTTCTGATTGATTTACGCATAAGACGATGAGAATAGGAATGGAAATAGAAATGAGGATGGATTTGATAGTACGGTGGAATGAGAATAAGTTTAGTCCTTCCAATAACATTGTTTGGTTTATAAATTAAAAATGAAAGTGGAGACGACATCGATGTTATTATCGGGTCGCAGATCGTCGTCGGTCGTCGATGGTCGCCGATCATCGTCGGTAGTCGACGATCGCGGAGGGTACTGGTGGTCGTTGCCGACCATCGATGATCGGCGGTTGTTGGCCGTCGGCAATTGTCGGGTGCCGATGGTCGTTGGTCACTAGTCGTCGGTTGCTCGTCGATCGTCGGTCGTCCGTCGACCGTTCGTCGATCGCTCGTCAGCTGTCAATTGTCATCGGTCGTCAGTCATCGGTGATCGATCATCGGTCGTCGATTGTCACCTGTTGCCCATCACTAGTCACTCATCGTCCATCGTCTGTCGCTCGTCGACACCGATCATCAGTCGTCGATCGTTGGTCGTCGACTAACAATGATCATTTATTTGAAAATCATTCTCAAATTCACCGTTTAAGTCGGATTTCATTAATTCTCAAATATTTATTTGAGAATCATTCTAAAATCTCAATTTCAAACTCATTAATCAAATACTATATATCTTATTTCCTCGTTCTAAACCCTTCTTAATCACAACTCAAATTCTGCACGTCCTTGTAATAACTTTCTAGATCAATATTCACGGCATAATCATTTAAAAATATACAATAAAATTATTCTCACTGTTTTTTTTTTTCAAAATAATAATTTTGTAAAGTAAAATAATGAAATTACAAAGGAATAGAGTCTTCCCTTAGAAGCTTAAAAATGGGGCTTCTTGCAATTCCACCTAAAAACTTTTTTACATTGTAACTTTGTCTTAAATTTATAACATATTTGCGGTGAATTTACTCTTTTTCTTTTTTTCCAAATGAACTAGAAGATGTTCCCGACAAAATGTCAAATTGATAGTTCAACGTCTTGAATGTGTAGGTAACATCTAAAGTCTCCTAGCTCGCTAGTTAAAATTTTAATTTCAGATCCAAATAAGATAATTATGTATTGTTGTAGCTATGTCAACAGAATGGTAACAAACAATCTTTGAGGACTCCGAAAGCAAAATTGATAAAAGGAAGGGGCACAAAAGAAAGTGATTTGATAGAAAATGACACGGTTTTCACAAAAAAAAAAAAACAATAAATAAGGGCTTTAAAGTAAATGGTGGAGCGGTATAAAAAAATCCTGAAAAATAAAAGGTTGCATTTGAAATTAAAATGAATTCTGAAAAATATAAAAAAAAAATCCAATTAAAAGGATAAAAATAGAGAAATTTATTTCTCAATTTGTTGAGTTATTTAAGCCCATTGGCCTTCACTTGCCAGGCCCATTGACGAAACAAATGAGCCCAAGGGTACTAGAGAAATCAAGGAGCTTAAAACAACTCTTCATCCAAAATAATAATAATAATAATAAATCAAATTAATTAGAGTGATGAAGAAGTTTAACTAACACAACTCCTACTTACAGTGGCGGAGCTAAGTGTTAGTTTATCTGTACTTTAGCCCAAGCTCAATTTAAAATCTGATAGATCATAATCAATTAATTTTAAAATTTTGGATTAAATTTCACAATTAACTCGGAGTTTTTTTTTTCATTAAATATTTAACCGGATATATCATAATTCTCAATTCTACCCTTGCCTACCAAGTGTCGTAGAGTTTGGATGGGTAAATTCTATCAAGTTTGTATGTTTTTTTTTTAATTCTATCTAAGAGATTCATTCACAAAACTTGCATATTTTGGATTTTTCTCGCATAAACTAGACTAGGATAATGCAACTCTTTGATTGAATTGGTCAATTAATAATTTTAAAATTTTCCCCCTCATTTGTCATTATTGTCATAGTGTTTTTGTCTTGACTATCTATAGTCAATTATTCATTTATTAAAAAAAATGTATTAAACTTTAAATAAAATACAAATTTTTTACTAGTTTAATTAATGACTTTCAAAGGGATGATAAAAATGGAAGTCTCCACAAATCTAATAATGGAATCATTTGGAAATCAAATACCTGTGATCAGTAAAATTTAAAAGTAGATCAGAAATTTTGTTAAATTCCAAATTTAAAAGAAAAATAAAAGGAGAGGATAAAAAAAATCCCCCCTCCAAAATGATGCTTAAGGATTTGTGCCAGGGGATTTGGAAAAGGCCGTCGTTTCCTCCTCCCGGTTTATTCATTAGCAAATAGACTACACACACCAAACAGGAAACCCGATCAGCACAAGTTAGAAGGGCACGACGCCGTAGTCGGCCTCCACCAACGCGAATTCCGCCGCCGCGCCGCCCACCGCGGCCTCCACCTCGTCCCTCTTCGCGAACCGCCCCTTGATCCGCGGCCGCGACTCCGCGTAGGCCTTCCGAGACGCGTACCTGATCATCTTCTCGAACCGCCGGCTCTTCCGCTTCTCTCGGTACCTCATCACCCGCGCCTCCCGATCCGTCCGAGCCGCCGCTCCGGCGTAGGCATCCGCGACTTCTGGCGCTGTTCCGGCGCTCGCGCTTCCGTCCGGCACCACACCCGCCTCGGACGACGATACCTGATCCGATCCAACCGCAATCGGGTAAGAAATCGTAGATCAGCATCAAAAAGGGCTTTTAGATCTGAGTGCTCGGTGTGCACTTACGCTGTGGCTCATTGATCGGGTGATGTAGGAGCTGTAGGAGGGATTCGATTGACCGCGGTCAAGCTCGACGGAGGCATCGGGCTGGAGGAACGACGGAGGTGGCCGAGATTCGACGACTCCGGCGAGCTTGGCGAGGAAGGGAACGACGCTATCCGTCTGGTGGATTTGCGCGTCTATCGAAGCGGCGTATTCCATGCCAAGGCACGAATCAACATCCGAGAAGAGGTAATCCGCATAGTTAAGCTCCGGCGCTCTTCCGATCTGCTTGGTTCGATTCGAGAGGAGGTACGGCTCAGCCCTGGCCGCCGCGTTCGTCGCCGCCTCTTCGTCGTTGAGCAGGAACGCTGCCGCGGCTGAGTAGGGTTTGAGCGGCTCGAGGAAGGGGAGCAGCGGGGCGCGGTCGTGGCGGCGGGCGAGGGGGTTGGCGCAGTGGATGTCGGCGTCGCAGGAGACGCAGAGCGCCGCCGCGTCCGCCTTGCAGGTGACGACGGCGGGCGCCTGCTCGCACACCTCGCAGACCCAAACGCGCTCGTGACGCCCGCAGCCAGCGAACACCTCAGTTCCGCCGTGCACCCTCCCGTCGCACCCCCCGCAGAGGTACGCCGCGTCCGCGCGGCAGTACAGCACCGCTGCCGCCGCCTTGCACGAGTCGCACCGCCTTCTCTCCCAAATTCTTCCTTTCGCCTCCGCTTCACTCGCCATTTGCTCTTCCTTTTCGAGTTTAACTTCGAACTTAAAATCGTTTTAACGAGTTAAATAGAAGATGATGATTAGATAAAGACGTGCAACGCGGCGACAGCGTCAGTCGAAAACATTGGCACCAGTTATCGGATTGGAGAAACAAGTGGGACCAACCATTGGTCCGCTGGCACGACAAGTGATACAGCGGGTGCCACAGTAAAAGAGTAACTCGGTGACGGCCAACTTTTACAATTTTTTATATAGACCGGTCGATACGTGGCGGCTTCGAGACCGCGAGAAATGATACGGGAACTTTAAAACGGGTAGGCATTGGTGGCACCTCATCCACGTAGTGTCGCTGTGCCGACGTGGGCCCCGTGAGTGAGAAGGTGTGCAAATCCGTCAATTAATTATTATTATCTGATATCTTATTTAATATTTATAATTCCTTGTGCAGGGCTATAACTACTCACGCGTGAAATAATTATAACTCCAATAATTCTGAAATCCAGTTCATATATGTTTGACGGCTATTTGTCATTATTATTTAGATATTAAACATGTGGCCCCAGTTAAACTAGGGCATATTATTATTTTTCTGGGTGAATTAATTAATTCCGAAAAGCAGGAGTCCTCCTGACGATGGCGATGACGTCGGCGCTGCTGCCGTTGCCATCCGCGGCAAAATTCCGGACAGGCGACGGCTGCCTCCTCCAACGACAGGGGCCTCCGTCGACGCGTGGAGGATACAGAGAGGACCGCCTAATGTTTTACTACCACAATGTTGCAGGGGATCTGCACACTACCGCGAGCGAAAAGGATTTGGGGCCCGGTTTTTAATTGGGCAAAAAGGTATCGCTGTTACGCTGTGTTTTAACAGTGACTGCCATCCGTTTTTATATAATATATCGGACTTTGAATTCAATACGTATTTTTACCTATTTCTTACAAAAAAAACAAAAGGAAGTATAGTTGCTTGCTTCTTTTCTTTGCTTCTAATTATAGAACAAGTAGATCCATGAAGCATTAAATTATCTTAGCGTTTATCTTCCTCTTGGTTCTAATTAGGGCAGTTAGGTTAAGGACTTGACTAATTAAATTATAACGTACTGCTACGTGTCTATTGCCACCTCAAACCGGTCAATATGTCGGGAAATATGATGAATTTTAGTTTTCTTTATTTAAAATGACTATTAAAAAAAAAGGACATGCATTGGATTTCATGTTATCTTAATTATTAATATTTTGACTCACTTTGTTGGAATATTCTGGAAGGACTGAGACAGTCAGACCGGCCAAACTCGGTTGTCTGTGTATCTTGATTTGAGACGTCTTAAAGCCTTGGAATCTCGTGAGAGCTTTAGAAAATCTTACATGTATCTTTTACAGATCTAATGACATTGAAGTTTGAGGGACGTATCTAAACTCAGTCTGAAGTTTCTCATTTTTTAGGTATATTTGTTGTTAGGATGGGAGCGTTGTAAAATGTAAATGGAAAGACATGGAATAGATGCAAGAGGGTTTTATTGTGCAAGAGATTTTAGTTTCTCATTGGAAGTTTTAAGGTATCTTGCAGAGTCGACTCTGAGAGAGGATTGCTGGAGCTCTCGTTCAAGGTCCAAAATTTGATTTTTCACAAAAAGACTTAAATTTTATAAAAGTATAAATTTTCATCGAGGATAATTTTTTTTTATTATTTCACCCATGATCTATTAAATTTAGACCATTTTCAGGACCCTCTTTTGTATCTTGATTGGTTTATATTAATTCACAAATATGAATATTGTGAACAAGTACAAGGGGAGAGACTTTCTCACGTGCGCACCTATAAGAGGTGCATATTTAGGGCTCAAATTGTATTGAATTTAGGTGACTCATGTGCGTATGTAGAATGTTGGGTCAGTTGAGACAAAATTTGTCAAAGTGAATGAATCAATTTTTTAACATCTAAATTATTTTTGCGATAACGAACCGAAACAGTTGATGTTTCATTATGACAAATAAAAGTGATTTTATATCTTTTATTTGGCTAACTATAGCACCATGGAGATACTCTTATAAAAAACACAGCGATTTACCAAACAACGCTTCTGAAGTTTGGAATTGCCCAAAAAGCATCCTTTACTTTCATATTTACCAAATAACGTACTTAATTCCCTTTTTACCCTTCAAAAATAACGCACTTAATTTCCGAACGTACTAGAATTGCACTATCACTGTGGTGTTGGGAATTTAAATTCCAGCACCACAGTGGTGCTGAGATTTGAATTCTCAGTACCACGTTCGAAAATTAAGTGCATTATTTCTGAAGGATCAAAAGGAAATTAAGTACGTTATTTGATAAATATGAAAGTATGGGACACTTTTTGGACAATTTTAAATTTCAGGAGCGCTTTTTGGTAAATTGCCGATAAAAGAAAGTAAGATCATGAGCTCTCTTGTATTTATTTCACTTGACATAACTCCTGTGATAATACTCAATACATTTTAGTTTGTCGTGACTATCAATGCTTGGTGGAAACTACGATTTCATCGTTATGTCATGAAAAACAAATGATCTACGATAATCTAAAAGCACCTTAGAGGTGGGATAAATTTATTTTAAGGAATCTGTGTTTAACGTAGACCTCGATTCTCAGTATTAAGGGCGACTTGACACTCGAACTCGCCGACTCGACACTCAATGACTCGATTGTAAGTATATAATTTTTTTTCTATGTCTTATCAATATGAGACTTTGATTTTATTTTTAATACTTCAACAAACCCTCTTAAATAAAGGGTCACATTGACCCCTCAAGTCTATCCATCCTCAAAGGATTTTCTCTTTTTGATGTCCGATTTTTAATCTACTTGGTATTTCTGTCAATTGTTTGTTCCTTCTAATCTAATTGGACTTCTTGCTAGTTGTTCGATCTTTTTAACCCAATTAGATTTTCTGTCAGTTGTATGGTCCTTCTGACTCAACTAGACTTCCTGTTTGGTTTATGATTCTCTTAATACGGACATGAGAGTCCCACTTCTTTCGTTCCGAGGTATATGATTTGACATGAACCTTGACTATAATATCAATTGTTGGTGTATATAAGATTCATATATTTCCACAATTATATAATATTGTCCACTTTGGATCTGTCTCCATGACTTTATTTTTTGGCCTAAGTTCTCATACTATTGGAGATATATTTTCATTTTATCAATACATAATCTTTTACATGTCTTACTAATGTGGAATTTTGATTGTATTTCAATAATTTCAACATCTGTGCCTCGACGACTTAGTGATTCGATAATTCATCCACTTGACACTCGACGACTTAGTTACTCGACAATTCAATCATTCGACACTCAGAGTCATCGACTCTATACTCGGTACTCATTGACTCGATCATTCAATGATCCGATCACTCAACACTTGACCTTATCATTTCAACTCAATTTTTCAAAGCAGTTTGAGATAAATTAATTCAAGACACTCAATAATTCTAAATTTAAACTATTATCTCTATATCAAGTTTTAAATAATCATATCGAATATATGAGTCGACTAAATAAACGAATTAAACTAAAAATAAAAAATGATTAACTAGTTTTTTTTTTTGGGTGGTGCCGTTGTCGTCGTTCTTAGCAATGCGCACAAATTGTTTTTAGAAGAGCAATATGATAAATAAAGTTTTCTTACGTTTTGCTCTCATTATTTATTTATATAGACCACGGCCCAATTTTTAGTGTATTGGATTAATTGTCGAGGCCTAATTGCTACAATGGGCATTGAGTTGAGCCCATTGGATATTCATTAGGAGAAATAAGAAATTATATGACAAAATATGATAATACTAATGTCAAATATGAGATTTTGTCATGATATATTAATCCCTTTGTAGGGAAAAGGTCAGAAATTCAGTAAAGTATTTCACATCCATTAGAAATTGATCTCAAAATTTTATGTGATAAACATTTTACTAATTATGCCAATTAGTGGAGGCAAAAAAAAAAAAGAAAAAGAAAAAAGAAAGAGATCATGACTGGTATAATGAATGACTAATGACAAAGATGGCTAAAGTAGAACAAAATAGTGAAGTTAGCGTTTACTAAATAAAAAAAACATTTCAAAAAATATCTCAAAAGCCTCGAGCAAACTTTAGTATTATTAGTAGTATTAGCAAGAGTTTTAAGTGTTAAAAAGCATAATTATTATTCATTAAAAATTAGTGACTAAATGGCTTGGATCTTAATTCGTGTAAATATTTTGCAAATCGAAATATTTCAAAGAATGAAATAAATTTAAACAATAAAATTTTGAAAAAAAGAAGAAGTTATTATTATAATAATATATTTATTTTTCTTGATGCCGTCGTTTTTTATGTATTTTTTTTCTTTGACTCCGCTGCGATTCACCGGAGTTTTTGGAACCAATCCAATTTTGAAGATGAAGTCTGAGCGATAACGGCGAGGAAGAGAGGAGATGATGATTAAGAGGCAGAGATTGATTGGAATAGCACTGGTTACAGAAGCGGAGGAGAGGGCGACGACGGAAGAGGAGCGAAACACTTTCTAGGTCAAGGAAGTTCACAGTCGTATTGCTACCTGCGCCGCGGCTTTGCTTCAAGACGCCAGCTCCGGTGCTCCTCCTCGCATTCCCACTGCAAAGGTTCGATCTTTTTTGTTTTTCACCTTATTTGCCCTTTTTCCTCCGCTTCCGCTTCCGCTTCGAAATCTCCCCGTCCCGCCCTGACGCGCCGCTTCAGAAGGTTCGCCGATCGCAGAGTGCGGATTAGGGTTCCGGAGGCAGTATGCACTATGATCATTCTCGAGCTCCTGACCCCGGAATCTTTTGCTTCTCGAGTTGGGCCCAGTTATTCTAGGGTTTTGGCCCGACTTGATTGCGATTTACTTCGAGATCGAGTCTTTCAACTAGATTGGAGCTCGGGAACATTGCCTTCTAATGGTGGTTTCCCCCCGTTGTTGGTCTAGGGTTTTGTAGCCCGAAGTTGAGATTTTGACCAGCTTGTTCTGAGATGGGGTCGATGAGACTCGTTCTTGCTCCTTCAATATCTTGGGAGTGCCTCAAGATTTAGTTTATTTGATTCGAAGACAACAAGGGCATTTGTAGCTCAGAGTTGATTTTGTAAGTTACATGGCTGCCGTTCAATGAGAGATGCCGACATCAGAGCCTTTGCAGTGTAGCCGGATCAATGCTAAAGATCTCAAGATGCAGATAGTTAAAAATCTGGGGCGTGAGCGATCACAGCGGTATTTTGTTTTTTTGAATAGGCTGTTGGCTCAGAAGCTGAGCAAGTCAGATTTCAACAAGTTCTGCATTCCTATCCTTGGCCCGGAGAATATCTCTTTGCACAATCAACTTATTCGCGCAATCCTTACAAATACTTTACAAGCGAAAATCCCACCCATAATTTCCCTTGATAAGGCTGCTTTTAAGGTTGTCGGAAAGAAACCATCCCATGGTGCAAATGTGGTTAATCATGTAGCTGCACCATCATCCTCAAAAAACACTGTATTGACTAATGGACACATCTTGCCGGCACCAACCCGCAAGGTCAAATTGTTCAATCATGATGAGAGAACCAAAGACCACCCTGGTGCTTCTCTCCCACAGAATGGAAGCACAGAAGTTGCTTTTCAATCTTCAGTGTCATCAGAGAACAATGCTGTTAGGGAGAATGGATTCCTTGCTCCTTCCTGTTTAAAAAGATCCATGCAGCAGCAGCAAGATGATTCCTCTGAACCACCGATGAAGAGACCGAGGGCAGAATGCATTACACCTAGCAATCAAGCTGAAGCTGTTCATGAGATCAATGGTGTGGTTGATAATGTCACTGTGGAGGATGCAAAAAAATTGCGACAAACTGGTGACTTTAGCTCCAAGAGAGATCCTCTACAGGCCCCACTTGGGATTCCTTTCTGTTCTGCAAGTGTAGGCGGGGCACAAAGATCTTTCACTTCAGTAACTGATTCTAATAATTGTAGTCCCAGCAGCAGCTTTTACTCTGGAGAATTATGCGACACTATGGCTCTGAAGAAGAGGATGGAGAAAATATCAGAGGCACATGGCTTGGTGGGAGTTGAATTGGACTGCGCTAATCTATTAAATAATGCCATCGATGCTTATTTGAAGTGCCTAATTAGATCATGTGCTGAATTAGTAGGAGCAAGGTTGAACCAGCTGAGGCATTCAAGCTTCAAGCAGCAAGCTCAGGTCAACCCCATAAATGGTGTCCGGCCTGGCAATCATACTCATGTACAGAATAATCCAGTGTCTTCAGAGCACACACAAAGGCAGAATCCATGCAACTTTATGTCTGTGGAGGATTTTACGGTGGCAATGGAGTTGAATCCGCAGCAACTAGGCGAAGATTGGCCAGTGCTAGTTGAAAAAATATACTTCAAATCAAATGAAGAATAAGACAGTTCCAGGGTTTTCTTTTGTTCTATCAATTCTTTTATGGTGGATCTTTAAGAACCTCGAGAATTGTTTTATTTTTTACTTCTCATATCTATTGGAGCATTATCACGGAGTAGAGCACCATTCTTTTATATTTATTACTGGTGAGCTCAAGTGGATCAAAATAAGTCAGCCTCAGAAAGAGGGAATCTCGGCTCATTATTATTTGTTTGGAAACCATAACGAGGCATGTTCCACCTGTACACGAGGTGTCAAGCTTTAACATGGTTCACAGCATTAATTAGAGATCAGTTTTGCAGAATACTAATGTAGTAGTGTCTGATGTTGATTCATACAGATGAATGCCAGTCATGTAGGATTTGCAGGAGTGACTGTCTGTAACATTGACTGCATGAATTCCTATTGTAGTCTTTTTAATGTGATTCCTTTTGAAGAAAAGGCTGTGCCATTTGGCCCATTTCATTACCCTACATTTCCCAAAAAGTCCCCTCAAGGTCCCGTGTACCTATTTTTACTGTCATGGGATTTTAATCTAAATTTTCTTATGGTTTCCTGAGTTTCTCTTTTTATTGTTCAACGGCACTGCAATATTTTTTTTTCTTCTTGTGAATCATTTTTCCCTAACTCATATCAATTAGATTTACAATATTAGCATCCTGAAGTTTCATATTATTGGTTGTTCTTAGTGTGTGAAATTCTTAAAATACTTGGAGATAGTTGGGCTTGCACTTGCTAATCTGTTGATGTGCCTTTTCTGACTAAAGCATGTGACATCCATTTATGTATATAGGTGAAACTGCTTGCATTGTCATCTTTTAGACACATAGTAGACCAGGAGCAACACTATATCATTCTCAAAATTTCTAAGAAACCTGTGTATAATGCTACCTGTTAAAAGTTTGAATATCGAATTGTTTGATAGCTTAAACTGTATATTTACTTTCTACAATTGCAATCTTTGAAGAGCCTGCTACAGAATGTGGTTGTAACAGAGAATTTTTTAATATTACCTGGAAGGAACTCTCAGAATATCTCATGGATTTATCATTTATTTTCCTGATAACTGTTTCCATTTCCTCCTAGTACTAACTTGCCAATCCCAAATGTTCAGGATAAACACGGCTTGATGACAACAATGATGACTACTCTATCATAGTAACATGGAGTGGGATTTGTCTCTTGCTTCCATGAATTGCAACATTTCATTCTTCCATGCATCCTTCCTGTCTCTGGATTCCAATTAAGTCTCTCCTACTCGTCCTTATTTTTTTTCTGATCACAGGCGGCCTTTATGACTGAACAAATCTCTCTGTGCTTGTTTGTCTCATATTTTCCTCCAAAATATCACTCATAATGTAGTTGGATGATGATTCTATCACTTCTACCAATCACTGGAGATGTTGTTTTGTATTCTTATTAATTATAGATAGTTTGGTCATGATGTAGTAAAGAGGAACTCTTTCTACGGCCATGTTGCTCCTCGGATAGTTTCTTTCAGCCACACTAATTACCAAGATGATCATCAGAGCTCGACAGAAATAGAGAGGTAAGTGGAAATATCCTGAAGGAAAAACAAAATTTGGATCCTCATTGTAGATCTTTATTCTTCAATTAACTCTCATATTCTAACTACTGTATATTTTCTTTATTTGTTCTTAATTACAGTCGATGCTTACCTCTCATCATAAAGCCGAAATTTCTCAGTCCAAAACACAAGAAGATGGATTCATGGTTCGAGTTAAGTGTCTGTAAGTTTTTAAGAGGCCATTTTTTTTAAAAAAAAAATTCTATCGTCCTCAACTGGGTGCCAACATGTGTTTTCTTATAAGACGGTTTTCTTTGATAACCTGTTTCTAAGAGCTGCACTGGTACTTGTATTAGTTGATACATGTCGCTTAATTGTTGGAGGAGCAAGCATTTGCTTCCACAAGAAACCTTGCAATAATTTATTATGGAACTATTACAGAACTGTGCTTGCAATTATGATCGGCCGAATCATACAATCGTAGATCTACACATCTATCCTTTCCACTCAACTTCAGTAAATACTAGTATGTTTCGTAGGAATACTTACCTTTTAGTGACCGTTATTATGCAAAGTTATATTCTACCAGGTGTGATCTATCATACCAACTTGCCAGGGCAAAAGCCCAAGTGCGAGAACAAAATGGGCCGTCAAAGTCGGTCCAATTTGAGGGCCCATTATCGCGTATCTAACGGGCTATAATGGACGGCCCGGACCAACCTATAACTCTATAAAAGGGCGATAAACCTTCCGAACTCATGCCGGGCGTACCCCATTTTTTTGTTATCGAAGGACAAAAGCAGCCTTCGGCGACGGCGATCGGAGGTGGAAGAGATCTCTTCTTTCCATGATCGGCTCCTGAAAAGAGTCAAACAGCAGGCACTTGCTGATCTATGGCGACAAACTTTTCTGCCGCATGGAGTCGATATGATTTCGGTGAAACCCTAGATACCTCACTGCAACTCGCGGCGGCGACTGCCTTCGCTCCGTCATCTTCCCTCTCGACGGTCAAAACGAGTCGTCGTAGGCGCGATCGCTGGAGAAAAGGTAGCTGTTAATTTCCTGCAAACTTTTCTTTCTAGATCTGTTTAGCTCCAAGTTGTCCTCTTTCGCGATCTCTCTGTCTCTCTCCGTAATCGACTCCTAAAGAGAGTCAAACAGAAGGCGTTTGACAATCCATTGCGGTCCTATCTGCCGGAGCCGAAATGATTTCGCCAGGCGAAGATGGCTTTGGATGTCTCGTGCATCGTCCTCTGCCACAATACCTGGCCACATTTTCGGCCAAAAGATTTTATTTTTCCGTCTTTTCTCGATCCGGTTCCTTCTTTCTTTTTCACTTTGCCGTTTCTCTACTTTCTTTTGGTTGTGATTTGGTTGGAAGAATGGCATTACTTCAGACAACGGGTGCTTGGTTGATTGGGTAACGAGCAACCTTTTGCACGGTGCCTATAGAAATAAGCTGCCGCACGATGGCTGTGGACGTGCTCGAAGCCTTAGCCTTCGTGCTCATCTGGAGTTGCAACATTTCGCTGTCGCCTAAATTTCCTCCGATGTTTTAAAAGCGCTTGCATTTATCGACGAATATGTGATCTTTGATATCGTCATCGATCGCATGATCTGATTTGCGAGTTATATCAATGGTTTGATGCTAGGTTTTGGTGTTGAGATGTCAACTGAGCTGCTGCTGCTGATTTCGCTCATGACAGCTACACTCGATTAGTAGCGACCACCGGAAGCCTGCCTGTTGCTGCCGATGCTCGAGGTGGTGGCACTCCTCTGGAAGGGCGACGAGGTAGGAGAAAATAGCGCCGGCGAACAATCCCATGACGTCGTTGAGGAGCTGGATGAAGCTGGTCCCGATGCAGCGATCCATCGCCTGGTCTTCTTGATCAAAAGTTTTAGAAAATGATTATAGTTATTGCAAAGGGCAATGTTTTTAAATAAAATATTTGAATCATGAAGTTTCTAGTGCATTTTTTATTATTGTGTAAATAAATTCGCGTGTAAATTCTCCTTTTTAAATCGTAACTGTTATAGTTCCTTCCTCAGTGATGCAGAACCATCTAAAACCTCGGTAAGGAAGAATAAACCTCCGATGGTCTTAAAACTGAGGGAGGATAAACCCCTGAGAAAAATGACTGCTCTTTAAGATCGGAATGCTTTTCATCTATAAGTTATGGTGCCAACTTTGAACCAAGCTACCAACATGATTTTTATGAACGGACGAGATTTTCCCTGAAGAAAGAAAGCAATGATAAAATTATTATTTTATGATTTAGAACTAAGTTTTAAAATTTGAAAATACTCTCTTGTGAATCAGAATAAAACTAAGCACAATAAATTTATAATTTTTTTCTAAGAATCTCGCGTGACAAAAACTTCGCGCACCAGATTGTCCGGTGGTTAGACAGTGGAGAACGCTTTGAAGTAGGAAATTCGGTGCACCTAAGAGATTGTGTGAGCTTTTGCAGAGATTGAAGCTCGAGACAATCGTCCAACATAGAAGACAGCTTGATTTTATCGTGCCTGCAAAGTGGCATAAAGAATATGCCTACCCATATGATCAATCTTTTGGATGTATAAAACTTCTTTCCTTGCTGTTCTCTTGGAGCATGGAAAGCTTCGCGTCAAGAAACATCAAGCGCTATGAATTTATTTTTTCTTTCAGGAATCAAGGATAACATACGTATTAACAGACATATCTAACCCTCACTCAGCCTCTCAGTTGTACATCACTCGAACCATATTTCAGTATATCCACACACACACACACACATACATTCACGGCTGTGGTCGGTTATTTGTTTCCACACTTGATTTATTGTTTTGAACAATCTAGGAAGAGGCTATGACAAAGTCCCCTTGAAATGTGTCGCGTTGCCACAGCGAATGTTGCGCACAATAGCAATAAGCAAATCCCAAAAATGAAAGACTGAAAAGAAAAAAAAAAACAATCTATAGGTTACATGGCATCCTGGACTCCAGATCCAGTGGTCTCTCTTCTCTTCAGAAATTGGGTAGGGTAGCTAGACAAAAGACCAGAACTTTGGGCAAAGAAGTACAGACATGAGAGACACAATCCTGTAGAAGTAGCCAGATAAACCCATAAATAAAAATGAATTAAATTGAAATTTTTGAAATATTGGTTTATCAATTTGATTTTTATTTGTAATCTAGGTGAAATTATTGGTTGTAGTTCTGTTTCAGTTTGAGCATACACAAACAGTTTTTAAAATTGAACCAAGCCATACAGATCAGCTATAGACATATATTAGTCGTACAATTTTAATATCACGAGCGGCGGATATCTGGGCACCCGTGCACACTGAGCAAGTATAGTAATGAAAAGTGCATAGTAATTTTGCCCGACGTCCACGCCGAAGTTGCTCAATAGCGCAAGCAATGATTGAATTCTGATCGCGATCTGACCGGAGGAAGGGCGACGACGATCCGAACAGATTCAGGGGCTGAACTATAGTGTCCATCACTATAACGATGCACAGGTGACAACATTGTGCAAGCCCAGTTACTGTGCAATCTCATAGATCAGACAGTGGAAAAGGAGTCGTGCACAGACACACATGGATCAGTCGTGCAACATATCATTTCTCATAAATTGGATATAGTTAAATTAATATGTTAATTATATATTCTTTTACTTTTTATAGATTTGTTATGCTCATCGTTTGGTATAAATCTTAAACTACAATATTTGAATTGTTATATACTAGATCTTTACTCTAAAAATGGATCTTTATTTTGTCAATTAACAACTTAAAATTGAACCAAATGGAAAACAAATAGATAATTTCAATTTGGTTTTAAACCAAAATGAAACATCTTTAGTATCAATTTGGATGTTTTAACTAGCATGTTTTGATTTGGTTTTGGATTTTCTTATCCATGGGATAAATCAAACTGTGTCTGTAAACACTCCTAACAAAGAAGAGCAAATATGAAGTATATAAGCTAACAGGAAGAGATTTACGAAACAAGAAAAAATAGAGACCAAATGAAAACTTTACCAACATAAGCAATTGTGGCACCTGAGGCAACCCGTCCCAAAGCAGACAACAGGTACAGTGTAAGAGTTACCTGGAAATGATAGTTTCAACATGGTGAAAAAGTGTTCTGGCATGTAGAGTCAATCAAAATAAGAATTCAAAGATAAAACCTTGTATCATGTGGTGTTTAAACACGAATTACTTATATATGACCTTATGCTATGCTCGGCATATAAGCGTGATTTGGAGAGTTCTATTTTTGAAAATCAGTATGCTAGAGGGGAGTTGTTAATGCTCAAGAGATACAAGGAGCATTGGCATTTTGAGTTGGTGCTCAATGCAAAACTAACATGTATGCATTTGAAACAAAGCTGTGCAAACTAAGAACTACAAGTAGCAAAAAGGTCATGAAGCTAGTGTCTTTCAATTCTCGTTGTTAGGTTTCAAGTAATTTGTCTTCAGTAATCCAGGAAAAAGGAGGATAAAAAAAACTTCCTATTGTTAAATGGTTCCACTATAGTTAGGCGTCTTCAGAAATAAAGAAAAGGAAAGAAAACAGCAAGTGGAGGAATAGGAACAGGATGATATTTAAAGCGTAGTTACAAAAATTGGACCAGACCAACTGGTTCAACTGGGAAAACTGGACTTGTGCAATTGACCAAAGTAAAACTGAAAGAGCTGATCTATTTTTACTCAATCAGGGAAGACAATTGACCGATTCCATAAAAATCTGAATGCTTTTGACAATCTTCCAGAAACTCCCAAGATACCCATTTACATAGTATAATACTAGATGGGTAAATAGGTACTTCTACAATTTTAAAAGAACAGTAACACTTAAAAGAATAAACAAAATCTAACTTTTACAGACGTGAGCTGGCTTCTGCTACGTAAGGTTTGTTTGAGTTTTATTCTGTTAAATTGGTTAAAATTAATTAACCTATTTTTTTTTTCTAAATCAGTAATCTTTAGACCCTAGCAACTTAGTTATATTTATACTGATTAATGTACAAATCTAATTTCTATAACTAAAATTTAAGACGTAACAATTATGTAATTGGCTGGTGAATTAGAGATGTCTAATAAGTTAGCCTGTCCGAGGGTGTCACCTACTTCAGTTGGTAAGGACCTTGTCAGCTACTTCTGGGATAGTTTTCTGTTAGATAAGCAATTCAACCAGTGACAACTAATCCGGTCAGTTTAACACTAGCCTGGAGCTTTTTCTGTTTGATTTCTAAAACTTTGATTTAAAGGAATCTGCCTTGGCTTCTCATTTTGAAGTCTAATGGAGCTAACCTTCTCGTTCAGTGCAGCAGCTAAATCCTTCAGTAGAGGAAAAGCCATGCAAACTTCGAACTGTGCCCAAACAGTGGAATTATCATATGAGATTTCACTCGACATCGACAACTGAATTTGATTAAAATGAGAAAACAAAGCAAAACATGCATATGGACTACAGAATCGTGGATATGCAATACGCAATATGACAATGGTAATGGTGATAACATTTCTTTGGGCAAGGCACCATAAAAATAATAAAAGAAATTAATGGATTCAATCATTGAGGATATTTTTTTTAAATACAAAATAATTCTATAAATTTAAATAAATTATAATTTGATGTAGAAGATGGGATTCCTGAGAGTATGATCAGCATCAGCATAATATCAATTATTAAAATGTTATCATAATTGAATCTTAATTTTGGCTGTTGGGTTGGTATTTGAATTTATTTTATTGGATTCTTATAAATATTGCATAAAGATATAAATTTTTATCGTTGAATGAAATAATTACAATAAGAGCCGGTCCTCCATGTTTTTGGGCCATGGGCGAAAAAAAAAAAAAGGGTCCTTCTATAGATAAAAAAAAAATTTCCCCAACAAAATAGGCCCCTTTTCTCTATAATCTTTAAAAAATTTTGATTGGGCCCTGGGCGGGGGCCCCAACTGCCCCTGCCCAGGGCCGGCTCTGATTACAATATTAATTGTGTTGTATTTTTTTACCTTTAGTTAGTTGGATTAATAGTAAATCTTTATAAAGAAGGCTAAGAATTAATAGTAGATTTTTAAGAAGACAAGGTTTCTGCACTCTCTAGCCATCGATATGGAAGGTATTTTTTGTTTGTTTGAATATGAAAGGTCCTCTTTTATTGAAGGAGAAGTCAAGGTCTTGTGTGATAGAATGCATCATTAATGAAATGAAGCATGCAGATTGATTTGTACCAGTATAAAACTCTCACTATAAGGACAGCTAGTCTAATATAATTCCTCCTACATTTGATGGTTTCAAATTTTAGGAAGGGCACATGTCCCATCATGCCTCCATGTAATTCCGCATGTGCTTTGACTACACATCACACTTTGGACGTTCTATCATGGAATGACACAAAACTGATTATCTCAGAAATGTCACAACAGATTATGTACAATATTAGTTGTTTTTATTGATCTGATGGTTCTCTTTGATTGAGAGTTGATTTTCTTCTGAAGCAATTACAACTCACATCGAGCACACTTCAAGCATGATCAGTACTTGCTCCGAAGGATGAATTAGAGATCTAGCCGTGGGAGCATTCTCATTCTTGTTGGACTCTATAGATAAACTGATTGAAGACTTCAACAATATATAACCACATATGACATGCAAGATGCATAATCTCTAATTTAACCATTTATTCAGACCATAATAATGTTGCATATATGGTATACATCATGCAGTGAAGCATGGAAGCAACCACAATGAATAATCTTTTAAATATAGGATGAAGGTGCCAAAAGTACTTCATTACAGAATCTAAATCTAAGGTCAATACCTTAAAGAACAATCTCTTATCATGGCCTGTTGCAGCAACTCTCAACACCGACTCTGCAGCCCCAACGGTATTAGCCAAACAAGCAACAATGGCATTTGCCGTGTCCTGAGATACTTGCCATTCAAGTGGATCCACAGGAACTCTGTGAAGTTGTGCAGACAAATCATATATTAGAGTGAGAATCATCCTCTGGTACATCCTTAAAGTAAAACTCAGAAATAAGACATACACATTCAGTATCATGTATAATTAGAGAAAGGCAAGCAAGCACAGGCCATGTTCAATAATTGTTTTTTTCTTTGCAAAAAAAAGCAACCAGAACTAATTTTATGAATTTATTTTATGCCAATTGTAACTAAAAATGTTCTTTTCGACAAACACGAGGAGCTATTGTTGGTATGTATACTTCAGTTCAGAAATGAAGTTGCATCCTGCAGCTGTAATTGAAGATGTGAGCAAGAAAGGAAGGTCAAAACAAGCAAAGTAAAAGGATAGAAAAAGAAGTAACCGAATGCGTGCTTACATTAGTTGGCCACCTAACCCAAAGGTACCAACTGAGAAATACCATATCATAGGGAATCTCCATTCGAGTATTAGAAATGAATCATAAAAAGCATTTGACAGATCAAACGATCAATCGGCTCCACAAGGTACAATACAATATTTGCTTCTTACAAGTTAAGACACAATGCACTAACTAAAATTCTTTCCCCGCTCACTCTTAAAACCTGCTTCCCATATGTGACTCTTGGAGAGAAAAAAATTCCAAACATACTACTTATAGTCAGATAGATTATAACGACCAAGATAAATGAAAGAAATGACTCATTAACTTTATCGGGCCTAATCATCGTTCCAAAATATTTAAGCCTAAGTCGATAGTAGTTCATGCATCTAAGCTCTTAAACATTTTTAATCAGCTCAAAACTCTTCATGTGGGATCAAACTAAAATGTCATAATATAAACAGCTATCCCTTGAACAACTAGATTACTATAAGCTGTGTTCATGATAAGCTTAGTGTTTGAAGAATGTACATCAATACAATCCATCTAGATCATAGAACTTAACAAGTAACTTGTAAGGCTCAAACACTACTCAAAATGGCAAAGCTCAAACCAAAAATAGTTCACTCATCAAAGATTTTGAATCCTTTTATAGCCCAGACTCTCCATGTGGGATTAACAATTTATCTCACTTAAGACTTGATGCCCCATCAGAACCCAAAGTGCAACTCATAGTTCAATATCAATTTGGTGGCATGTGAGATTGAAAATCCTTTCTAAGTGCCTCAGTGAAATTATAAGTAAGTCAGGGCTAGAAATGAATTGAGATTCCACAAATTCCATGCCTAGGAATAATTCATTCTGCTACTAATTTTGCAACCCATCAATTAATTTGTTAGGCCAAATCACTGACCTAAACTCTTTAAGCTCATGTTAACAGTGTTGTACTTATCTACGCTTATAAACTCCCTTGACTAACTCGCTATATCCCTCTGAGATTAAACTAAGGGATCAAACATGAAACAAATCTCACTCTATGGTGCATATACAAACAACTGGCCCAAAAAAATAAAACAAAGGAGAGTACGAACAAACAACCCCAACTGGATTTGTTTTTCCACAAAGCCTCGACCTTACCTTGATCCCTCGACAATTAGATTCCAACTATTAACTAGAATAGAATTCCTAAAACTTAAACAGGTTAATAAGGCAGGCAAATAAGGTTCGATGACAAATCGACGATGCAACAGAACTTTATTGGGACGAAATGGGAGGGAAGGGAATTACGTGATGTTCATCTGGCGGAAGAGCATTCCGAGGATGGCGAGCGAGCAGAGGAGGACGAGGAGAACGTCAGAGACGAGGGAGAGAAAACTCGACCCCCGGTAGGCGCAGTGGTAGTAGACCAGGCTGCCACACACAAGCAACACCGCCGTCCGCCCTATCTCCATCCTTCCTTCCTCCGTCGCCGTCGAAGCCAAAGCCTCCACGGCACCCACCGTCGCCCTCCTCTCTCCCTCCGCCATCGAAGATCCCACCGAACCCTAACCCCAACGCCTCTTCGTCGAATTCCAAGTTCTTATCAAGCGACCGAGCGGCGTCGGGCTGAATGCGGCGTAGCCGGCGGTCAATGCCGAAATGACTCGCCCATTTACCTGCTTCATTACTTGACAAAACTGCGGGCCCCAAATCCTCCATGGAAGAGAGAGGCAATTTAATGAACCACGGATATTTACATTTTCCCGGCGAGTGAACTAACTTTCTCATTTAACCCCTCAGAAGTTAGTAAATCATATTTTACCTCCATCTTTATTAATTAGACAATTTTATCTACATGATAAGTACTTTCTATCTTCTTCGTTTGACATTTTCTTGTCCTTTTTTCATTTTCCTACGTTCAAATTCCTTTAAAAATATGTCCAATGCAAATGAATATATTACATACAAATTAAGATTAATCAAATACACATTCACATGATAAATTCTCAGTCCATGTATAATTTTGTGTATAATTAATCTCAGCGAAAATTCAATGTAAATATACACTTTTGCCTTTCTTTTGATGTGTACAAGCATCCTCTAGTGTCTACTCACAAAATACAGTTTCCTTTTCAATGTTTAATTCATCAGCATTGCCTCCAATCTTCTTCTTCGCGCTACGTGTTTCAGTTTCTCCATGGCAACAAGCCCAATTTGTCTGACGCGCTCTCTCGACAAGCCGAACCTGATGAAGACAATAAAGTTCTTAGCGAGGATCAGCATGATACATTCTGTAGAAATACGTACATCGCATCGACAAAGTAGAATAGTTTGACGAACATTGCAATTTTATAAGTAATATCATCTGAACTTTCCTCGAGGCACACAAGACTATTTCAGACTTGGCACATCAAACAACAATGCAGCTTCCACTTTTACAAGGAACTTGAACAATGTCACGAGTGTACTACTAATCTCATGAGTTTTCCTCAAAGCTTTAGAAAGAAAGACAGATGCTGAAGAAAGAAATCCTTCCTTTCAGAGTTCGGAAGATGTTCCTTTCCTTTTTTGTAAAAGTTGAATTGATCTACAGAAGGAAACATTGGACATCACTATGCTAAGGCTGAAGGGCCAAGTAATTGATTTACATATCGAAAAGCAAGAATCTAATGTTGCTGTATTTGAAAATTTGAAGGTTGAACACGGGAACACGAGTCCCGAACCCTTGTAAACCAGTATAAAAAGAAGCACTACAAAATGCAAATTTTCCTATCCATGAGACATTGCTAAAAGAAGCATTTTTCATCATGCATTATCAGATTCTCTTCAGGAGGGAGCAACACATTCCCAGGAATATGCAGCTAAACATTCAATTGATCATACAAATTGAATGTGAAATTTACTCAACAAGTTTGATACAAGGATGATACTTACTGTTTGCCGATTTCCTCCCATGTATGGCATTCACTGTCGATACCATGATAAAATCTTATGATATCTCTCTCCCTCTTGCTCAGTATTGTATTCAAAAGCTCATTGACTTCATCCTGAGGAAACTTATATACTATGAGAATTGCATGGTGAAGACAATATAACCATAAATTTAGGTTTACTTATCAACCAAAGTTTTTATTTAATTTACTCAGTGGTAAAGAATGGAACATGAAAATTTAAGGCAAGCGAAATTCCACAACAATCATAACTAATAGAAATACCTTAAGGGACCATTCATCGAAACCATGCCAGGGGTTATTATCAAGTTTAGTATCTGCAATATACTGAAAAGGAAACAGTATTAGGAAATTTTATAAACATCAGAAATTAAAATCAATAAATGCTTTACCTACAGAATTGAAATGCTAAACTTACACTATGGAGAGTCTCGCCAGGAATGCCATTCAGTGATGGAAAGGCTTCTCTATCAAGAGAAAGAACTTTATTTACGGCCTACGTTTACAAATAACTCAATATTAGTTGCTCCTAAGTTACTATCAAGTTACAAATCAAAGAAAAGAAGTGGGAACCGAACTGTCCCATAACTGTGAGCTCATACCTCTGTAGCGTTCCTTACTTTCTTCTGTGACATATTCAGGGACTCAGCAATTTTCTGAAGAAGGGATAAAAGTAATTAACCACTTGTGAAAAAGATCCAAAGAAATGTGAAGTCCAGTGTTGTGCAATTGATTTCCTCAAGAATACAACAAAGAAGTGTAAAATGTGCAACTTACTTGAGAGTAAGGAAAAATGTACTAATTTGAGTTTTGCAATATTGAGCTACTGGTAAGTGTAAGAGAACAAGGTTGAATTATCAAAAAAGTGAGTGCTTATCGGAAGGAATTGAGAACAACTACTAGAAGGTGGCATTCTAAAATTAAGATCATCAAGAAGGTAGGATGGATAAGAAAATAGGTATCGAAGTTGCCTAATTTTTAGATACATATAAATAAGAATGGCAAATAGATTATTTTAAGTACGGTTAACTGTAAAAATATCCAAATCCAGACACTTGCAATCATAACTGAAACCATCAAGCAGCAGGATGAATTTTAACTTACCTCAATAGATGGTGCAATTCCCTTCTCTTCCAGCCTAACTTTTGCGTGCTTAATTGATGTTAATCTCTCATGCAAATGGATAGGCAATCTTAGTGTCTTGGAGTTCTTAAACAGTGCTCTTGTGACACCCTAGAAAGAAATACAGCCCTTATTAAAAGATTGGAAATCAAATTGGAGTTCAACAGTAAAATGACCAATGAAAAATAACAATAGCTTAACGGATAGATATATGCACATTATTACAGACATGCAAGACAGTTTACAATCAAACTGTCACCCATAATATGCTGTTGTTATCAACTAAATCAATAATTTAATTTACCTGCCGTATCCACCAATATACATAAGTCGAAATTTTGAAGCCTTTAGAAGAATCAAATTTTTCTATCCCACGAAGTAAGCCAATCAAACCAGCCTAAGAAAGATGAAAATTATATTAGCACAAAGATTTGAAGATCACAGTGTGAAGGAATGTAAGTGTAGTGTAAGATTCCGTAACATGAAAAATTCGATAATGAAAGACTCACCTGGATAAGGTCAGCCATAGCTGTCCCCATGTTATCATATTTCTGTGCAATTGACATGACTAGGCGAACATTACTCATTGCAAGCTTTTCTCGTGCTAGAGAAGATTCGAATATTTTTTTCTGCAATTCAAAAGGTGATATCCTAAGAGAAGAAGCCCATTGTTTGTCTGTTGGTTCAACTCCCAACTTTACTTTCAACCTGAAAACATAAAAGCTCAATTATATTCCACAAACAACGATAGGAAGAGAAGATAGCTAATGGCAGTAGGATTATTCTAGACACGCACACACATCCAAAAAAATTTTCCACTTGACAAAGTAACTACCAATCCAGTTATTTTAACAACAATGGATGATAAATTTGAATTAGTCAATACATTCTTGTTTATGGCCGCTTCTAGTTTGGGCTCCAAAAGGATTTGTTTTGCTCATATTTTACAAGAGATGCTTATTTAAGGCTGATCATATTAGAGCTCATCAAGAAGTACTTGTTGTTATGATCATTGGAGGAAGAGTATCTAACCCCCCAAAAAAGGTAAATAGCCAAGTCAAAGTTTGCTTTTCTAGGAAACGATCAATTTGAACTCTGTAAAGAGAGAAATCTTGATGGAAAATTTGAGTTAATGAGGGAAGAAAAAGAAAGCATAAAGAATAAATTCATGTAGTAGATATCTCATGATTGCAAATGTAAAGCCACTCACTTCTACAAACACGCATAAATAATTAGTCTATACCATTCCATGACCTTAACCTTTCTTAATGTCTCATATGGCATTACATAGAAAACCTCAGAGTATCCTGCTTTCATCTAAATATGTAAACAAAATACACTTAGTGAAGCTTAACATGTTGCAAGATTAGTGATTCTAATGAAAATAGACCGGAGTACATTGTCAATTGCCCAAACAACTGATTTGCTTCCTTTTCTTTGTCAATGATATCAAATATAAATAGACATGTAATAATGCTTCATTTGATTCTTGTTGTTTGATCCATAGTAAGAGGACACTGATTTATCAAACATGGATTTTGATGGGAGACGTTACTTACTTTGACCTGTGCTCCTCTAAACGCATGCCAGCTTTTATCTTCTTTGACAGATTAAGCACTTCAGCATGTGTCAGCAAGTTTTCATTAACAGTACCCCGTACGTAACCACTTACATCAGACTTAATTAATTCAGGACTAATACTAAAGTGAAGTGGTTTCATGCTTGCAAGTTCTGTATTATCATTACGAGCAAAACATTTCCTTCTACAAGCTATTCTCCTCTCACGAGCAGATATCCCTGAACGAGTAATGACAGGTATCTGAGATACCCTGGGAACATAAATAGGAGTTGCATCCATGAAAGGAAGTTCCAATTGCTTCTCCAACATAGACTTCTGTAGCAAAATGAGGATCTCAAGAGAAGATTCAAGGTCAGGCCTATCAGACCATGTCGCACTAGTTGAAGGAACCAAAGTATTGGCATGTTCTTTCAGTGCCTTGATTGATTGTATGTATCTGGTTGGTGAGACATTTGGTCCAAAATGGGAAGATTTCTGTGAAACTATGGTACACTTTGTGGAGGAAACAGAAAATGGTAGCATATTGTGATCTGCAGCAGGGAATAATTTCTCTGCGAGGTCAGTTGGACAGAATGAAGAAGTCGAAAGCCTCTTTCCTGTGCTCAGTCCAATAACTGCTGCTGTAGCCATCACCTAGCCCAAAATGCCTGCAAGCATTATCACTTGATCAAAAACCTTGTTTAACTAAAAACATCTCATCTGAGCGGCAGTGCCAACCAATTCGCCTTCAAGGATTTGAAATCTATTATCATGAAATAGAGACACTGAAAATGGTCTGAAGGTGTAATATCAAAAAAATTCATTCCAAAGTTGCAACAATTATGAGACAAATGAATTACTTTTACTTTTTCATCCATATAAATTATCGAATAAGATCTTAAATGTACCTACGCCAGAAATGCCATTTCATGTCTACTAAAATTTAGAGCTTTTAGTCAATAGGTCCTTTCTCAACAGCTCAAGGTTTTGGGATAATGGTAGCCGGATATAATCTTACAAAGAGCAAACCCATAAATAGAATCATAATTCAAAGCTCAAGAGACCATAAAAATCTAATATGTGGCAACTAGAATCATAGATGGGAGATGAAAATTAAGCCACAAAACAGATACTTCCACAGAAAATAACGAAATTTCACATCAACCCTATAACTATTTCTCACAAATCATCCACGTAATGAAGCTTACTAAAACAGAGAATAAAAGTAATCCTTTCACCGAGGCTCTATGTTATTCACGGATAAGAAGTATTCTCCTATGAGAAGACCAAACCACATGGCGATAAGACAAATTTGATCCTTAATTTCTAATGCAAGGAAACAAACAAAAAAGAGTAGTAAACTAAAAACTATATCCTTTTTCTTGAAGGTTATTAAAAGAAAGGACAACTTGAAAACAAACTTCAACTTCCATCAATACCTATTTTGTTTTTTTACCCTTAAGAGTCTGCACAAGATGAAAACTTGCACAAGCAAGTCTATTTCAAGCACCTCCGCGATCCAATCTCCTACTCTATAACTCGTCTTTTACAGCCCCAACAAATAGATAATCCACAAAAGGGAAAGAAAAAAAAAATCCTAACGTAGCGATCGGCAAAACCGAATCACCAAGTTCAACCAAGAAAGTAGAAAAAGAGTATCAATCGGCGCAAGAGCCAAGCAAAACCTGAAGCTCGATCTGTACAAGGAAGAACAAATCGCGAGAAGAGAATCGAGGATGGGTGTGTGCGCACCAGAACGTGGCGGTCGTGTGGAAGAACTGCTGTAGATTTCGATCAATTTTGTTTTTTTTTTGGCTTTCCCACCGCCTCTCTCTCCGTCGTTATTTGTAACGGCGGCTGAGGGAAGAGAGTGAAGCGCGCGAGGCGAAGGAGATATGGGAAGAAGGGAAGCCATTGGCTAATGCAGATATTTCATATTTGGCAGGCGCCTAGTGGTGCACATCGTTCCATAGAGATGCCGATCGACTTATTGGCTTCTTGAATTATTTTAATTTTTAATTTAAAACTTATTCATACAAAATGGGCTTTCTCTTAATGGGCCATGAACAAAGCGTTAAATTGACTGCTTTAGTTCCGAGTTCTTGCCTGCCGGTGCCGCCTTCCATTCGACCTTCTCTTGTTCCTCGTCCGTGGGCATGGCGACGAGAAACCGGACGCTCATCTACCGGAAGTACCGCGACGCCCTCCGCAACGTCCGATCCCCTTCCCCAACTTCGCTCTCCGGTCCGTCGACCTCCTCCTCCTCCTCCTTCTCCGTCGGCCGCGGCGGCGGCCCCGTGATCGAGCTAGTGAGCGCCTCGCTCCTCCGCCCCGATCGCTCCTACGCGCCACTCAGCACCGAAGACCCTGCCGGATCCAGGTCGGATCTCGCTGTTTCGTTGTTGATTCCTTCGTTTTGTGTCTTCGATTATCATTCCTCTCTCTCTCTGTCTCTATGTATTGTGAATGTGGCATGTCATGCGGGGACTTTGGAATCACATAGATCTCCTTCTTAAATTATCACTTAGCAAGGCTGTAGTGTTATTTACTATGCTTACTAGTCAATGTATGAGTAGTTAACAAATAGCACGTAAAAGCTTTAGTTGATAAAAGATGAGATAGATATGTCATATGTGACGTCTTGGATACTTGGGACTCTTCGTCTGCTCCTTCTTATCCATTTTAGATACTAACATTAGGACAATGTCACTTCAGGTGGACAGTTGATATTAATATTTGTCATGTAAAAAAATTTAAAAATATCTGTGAATCTACATCCATATTGGATACTCACACTGCAGTCAGACCGACATAATGTAAGATTATGAAAAAAAAAATATTATTCATTGTGTAAATCCAAAGATAAGAAAATAAGAGAATATATGGACAGGTTCAAAGCTATGTCCTTTGGTACAAAACTATGTATAGATCTAGGTGTTAAGAATATTATGTAATATGGGTGTTCAAAGTTGGATGAATATTACAAACATGCAAAGATTCAGACCTATCTTTCCAATTATCCAATGGGTTGCTTTATCTTTGTTGACAACTAACAAAATGTCACAGTGGCACATAATTTTGTCATTCAAAAATAATTTTACCAAAGATACTATTCATAGGATAAAGGTCAGATGGTTGAAAATGTACTGTTACTTTTGGAATCTTACATGATCTCCATGTTATCCTATGCTAAACATAAAACTTTATTAGAAAGTGGTGTACCAACCATGCTTTGTGGATGAAAGGATATCATATACGAAAAGTTAATGTAGCAGATAAATATCTTGATGACAAATTTGTTGTGGACCAATAGTTTATAGTCCCGTCCTTATCTCAGGTCAAAAAAGGAAAAAAAAAAAACATCCTTTGTCCTTACTAAAAAACTTGGTCATGCACGCTCTAAGGTATGTCATCATCATGAAACTGTGTTTGACATGATCTAACATATATAAATTGTTAAATTTGTAATGCTTTTATTTTATTTTTTATAATAAACTTGATGATACATATTTACGTATATTTTGATGGTTCAGGTTTGAGGGTTTTAGGAGACCCCTGTTTAGTCTCTTCTCCTGCATAACGTTGCAATCAGAGTTAACTGAACTCCTTTACACCTAGAAATGTTAATTCAGTCTTAAATATCCTTGACAAATCTAATATTGTGGTCTAAGCATTCTCTTGGCAAATGATTATACGACTGTTTGCTTTTCGCTGCTTGAAAAATCTATTTCTTTTTGGATTTAATTAAGATTGTTGTGTTCTTTCAGAACTTTTGTGTGGCAAAACAAATTAATGAGCTTGTTTGTTCCTTTTCATCCCTATTTGTTTCATCTTTTTAGTTAAAAATTGTGAAAGATTTACTTAAAAGATGGAATCTTTGTGATGATATTCACAATACCGCTCAATTTCTACAGATATTCAAAATGCCAGAAACGAATTAAACATGCAGTTAGCTTATTGCAGTACAGGCGCCGCTATGATTGGTTTACCTCCAGCATGGGTGGATGTTTCTGAAGAATTAGCTGCAAACATGCAGCGCGCTTGGACAAAAATGGCAGAGTTAGCCAAGGCCCATGTGAAAGCATTGATGCCTTCTTTTGGAGATGGGAAAGAGGATCAACACGCCATTGAACTTCTAAGTCATGAAATAACAGATTTGTTGAAGAAATCTGAGAAGAGGCTACAAAAACTTTCCTCCAGTGATCCTTCTGAAGATTCAACTGTCCGAAAAAATGTTCAGGTCTAGTATAGTTCTTCATTGATTTTTTTTTTCTTGATAGTTATTTCTTATTTTTGACTAAGTACGCCCATATGTGATTTTGGAATCAAAATTTTCTAATATGAAGTTAATTTTTAAGCATGATCACCTTCAGTTGATTAAGAAATGTGTGGATGGTTTCCTACTGATCACAAGTCAAACTTGATTCAATGATGAAGCACTTCACTGGCAACTGTTAGTGTTTATACATGTTGTTTGACAAACTTTTCACATGTTTCTTGTGTGATCCTCAGCGATCTTTTGCAACCGATCTCCAAAACCTCTCAATGGAGTTCAGAAAGAAACAGTCATCTTATTTAAAACATCTCCAACATCAGCAGGAGGTTTGTGGATCTGAATTTGTTTCTTTCTAACAATTGTTATGTATTTTTAAAGTATAAAAGTGCTTTGTTTATGACTTTAGGGACAAGATGGTTTTGATTTGGAGATGAATCGCAATGGACTTAGACACAATTTAGAAGAAGATATCTTTGGTGATGTGGTAATTCTTTCTTTTTATTTGTCAGTAGGTTCAGAGTTTAGGTATGAAATGAACGTCTAATGGGCAGCTCTGACAGCTATCAGTTCAAAACTTGTTAACGATTTGTTGACTCAAGTGTGCGGATTTTTTTTCCTCTGTGATTAAGCATAAGACTGTTTCTAGCTCACATGTTAATACCTTAATTTCTGTGCTGATCTTTTTATTTTCTTTGGTTTTGAACCTTTTTGCAGGGTTTTAGTGATGTTCAAATTTCCACACTGAAGAAAAATGAAGCATTCACAAGAAAGAGGGAAAGGGAGATTGTACAGGTAACATAATTTGAAACATTTGGATTGCGTGGGTCAGTAAATCAATCTTATTCATTTGTGGATTGGTGTTATGAGGTTCAATGGGTGAGCATTAGTATCATCTAAATGTTTCATGACTTTATGGATAATTTTTGTTAAAGGTTGTAGAATCAGTGAATGAACTTGCTCAGATCATGAAAGATCTCTCAGTCCTTGTCATAGATCAAGTAAGCTTTTCTTCTGATACCCAGTGACTTGGAGTTTATGTGGATACCATGCAACTTGTTCTGATACATGTGATATTAACAGGGAACCATAGTTGACCGGATTGATTACAATGTACAGAATGTTGCAAGTTCAGTTGAAGAGGGCTTTAAACAGTTAGAGAAGGTTCTCTCTGTGATTGTTTTTTTTTTTTTTGTTTCTGTTTTGTGCTTTGTCCATTGCTATTTTCTATTGCCTAGATATCTAAAAGATGTGAGTTGGTTATGTTAGTCACGGATAGAATTTAAAATTTGCCTCTTTTTTTGCTGGTTATTTGCGATTATGAAGTAAATTTTGGTTGATTCCATAAAAGAAATCTGTTTGATGTCCATGAGCCAAATGGAGATGAATAGATAATTAAGTGGCCCTTTTGCTAAATAGGGTATGGAATCTCATAAATAATATGCACAGGATGAGTATACGTTCCTTGGTTGGACCATGCTCTATGCTTTTTTATCACATTTGCTCATGCGTCTTTTCTCATTGTTCTGCTCATTTTCACATTCATGAATCTTGACTCTTTATTACATTTTTACAAGTTTTATCAGTTGCCTAACTCTTATGAATTATTGTTTTATTAGTGTTCTTTTTCTCCAAACAATAGACAGAAAGATAAATTAATTGTCTATAAGAGTGAACACGTAGTGTCCTCTGAGCTATAGACAGAAAGAAACCTCAGTGAACTTTATACGTCTGTAGCATGGTCTAGACTCTGGAACATGCAACATCAACTGAACGAAGAGAAATGACAAAAATGATTGGCTGGTTATAGCATACATTTTTTCTTGACCAATTAGATACACATCTTTATATGTGCTCTTCAGGTTAATGTTTTGTGACGCTAAAGAAGATATTAATGTTTGAACCCTCTAACACATGCTTAGTGAAGCATACATGCAATTTGAATTCTGCTTCTACATCTTTGTTTTAAACAGCATACGTGCTTATTGATGTTGCTCAAGAATTTGTAAGCAACTCTAATGTCCTAATCAGTTGTGGATTTTTCTGCAGGCAGAGAGAACACAGAAAAAAGGTGGAATGGTCATGTGTGCCACTGTGCTTGTTATATTGTGCCTCATCTTGCTTGTCCTCTTGATCCTGAAAACCATACTCTTCTGATTCACTTTAATCCAGACTGTCCATTTGGCATTTCTTGTGAGCTTTCAGCACCGGTCTCCAGTTATCAAAGTGTGTCGGTCTGTCTTCCTGAGACAGGTTCTTTTTTGCTTCATTCCGGGTGCAGGATTGGTCCAAATATTAGATCCCAGTTATCCTAGGAGTATCTCCTTGGATAGCAAATGGTGAGAACCTTCAGGTTGGTGCTGCTTAGCGAGTTGCTCGAATTTTTGAGGTGTTATAAAAGAAGGCTCTGTAAAGACTCATTCAAACAACGCTTTCGATTCATAATATTTTACTCTTGGGATATTCAGACCATACTCGCTGATAGATTATTTTTTTCAGAAAAGCTGGAACATGGTACTCAATTTGCCTCCATTGGTTCATAGGCGTATTACCTCTCCTAGCAATAAAGATCCAGGGCTTCGTCAACTACTTGTAAAATGTTGGGTCAGTAATCAGCATGTGCTTTTTCCACCCTCACTCTTTTCACCAAACTAGGGCATCAGTGACAGTGAAGTTCTGCTCGGAGACTGGTTTGGCACTATTATCACTGCTGATTTATTGACCTGATATGTTCCTCCATTACAAGTGGCAGCTGGTTGTTCTCCAGAAATAACTCATTGGACCACATTCTTGAGGGTTATCTTGCTTATATCACCCCCATCTCTCATTGTCAGCTCCTCAACCACCGACAACATGAAATGGTCCCCCTTGTCCCGGTGATCCAGCCTTATAGACTTTTTTTCCCCCCCTTCATTATCAGTGTTCATCGCCGGCAATGACTCCGATTGAACCAGCTACTGCTCTGTCCGGCTGAACCGAGCATTTGTTCCTTTTTGTTGTTTCATTTTGTTTTCCCTTCACCTCAGATTTTTCTGGCTGCTTGTTTTGGGCAAAGCAACACACGAAAAATGGAATGGGGTCCGTGACATCTAACTGAAGTGTTGGTCAAGAGATGGCTTAGGGATGATTGCCCTCATTGCAGCCGCTGATCCTGCCCACACAGACATTAACGAAGAGAGCTTTTTGCTCTCCCCAGACACGACCTTGAAGTAGCAGCTGATGCTCGGAAGCAAAAGGTAGCTCACTGTGCCACACACAAGAAAATGCCAGAGACCTTACCACCGCTCAAGTTAAAAAAGAGAAAAATTCCTTGGCAAGGGAACAAGGGCTGTCCGACTACTTGAGACAAAGTTGGCACCCACTTGGTTTGGACTTTAGGGTTCATCAGCGTTGCCTGTGGACTACAATGATAGAATCTCTTGGACCGGCTGTGCACAAAAACAAAAGACTAATTACTCTTTCACATTTCCATCGTTGCTTTTTTAGTAAGTATAACATATTCAGTGATTAAGTATTTTAAAATTAAGTTGAAAATATCTAAACAAATGTATGGTATTATACCATTGCATTGTAGCTCGAGGCATCGTTGCTTATTTTCGAACCGAGGAATGCAACATTCTCGTGGACTGCATTTTGCAATATTTCCTATTTGCAAGCCAGCTAATTAAGAGCCTTATAAAAACCCTCTGTTAGGGGGGGCTGATTTCTCATGCAAAGTTTTATTTTTATTTTTGTTTAATTAGAGACAGTTTGAGGAGAGTTGTGATAATTTTATAATTTTATTTTTTTTTTATCTGAGGAATAAAAGACAGCCCATTAATCCTGGTTCCTGCAGTTCAAATGGTCGTATTAAAAATGTTACTAGCTGCAAAAGTAAAAGACTTTACCCGTTGTGAATAGTTTCTCTTTCCTGCTCAGAAACAGATACTGTCTCTCTTCCCAACGCACACTGAGAAACCCAAAGATTCAGATAGGGACACAGTCCCACCCTCTTCTCCCATCCCAATATCATCTCCTATCGCTATCGCCATCGCCATCGCTATCGCTATCTCTACTCCGCCATTGATTAATCTCTCTCCTCCTCCTCCTCTCTTTTATCCATCGACTTATCTATCTACCGACAGGTCCGACACCCCTCCTCCGTTCCTCTTCCTCGTCGACAGTAAAATGGCGGAGCTCTGCGTTGCTGCCTCGCCAGCGAGGAGCCCGACCACGATGGCCACTTGCCGCCATGAGTAAGCTCAAAGGCGCCTCCTTTTCCTTGGAATCGTCTCTCCCTCACGGTTTCCCGGGTTTTCCGATGAACACCTCGGCGGCGGCGGCGGCGGTGTTCGGGGTGCGGCCGCCCTTCACGGCGGCGCAGTGGCAGGAGCTGGAGCACCAGGCGCTGATCTACAAGTACATGACGGCCGGGGTGCCCGTGCCGCCCGAGCTCTTGATTCCTATACGGAGGAGCTTCGAAGCCCTACCTGGTCGATACTGGCACCATCCTGCTCGTAAGCCCTTTCCTTGTTCCCCCCTTTGTGGATTCGTTTAAGCGATGCTATTCGTATACTTTCATCCTTTTCTGAGATCTAAATCGCTTTGTTTTTTTTTGTTCCGGCTATCATTTGCGACTTCGATCTGAGTGGTTTTAGCGAGATTAAGTATAAAAAAAAAAAGAAAAAAGAAGCAAATGTGATCTTTACGCAGGATGGATTTGCAGTTTCGAAACTTAGCTTTGGTTATTTCTGGCTTTTATTCTCAACGCCTGTGGACGAAGTGATCTCCCTTTGCTCGTCTTTAATATTCAAGTTTCCTTCCAGCAACGAGTCCTGCAACTTTTGCCGATCAAAGTTTCTGTTTGTCTTCCTCTACGAGACTTTTATGCTTTGTTTACTTCTCATCCCGGATGCTAAATTCATTCTTTTGCCGAGCTTTCCGTCAATAGGCTTTTGATTCGTGTTGACTGCGTGAATGAGACTGGTCATATGGTCGGTTGTTTCTTTGAGTTCAGTTGCTTACTGTTCCTACTACGGAAAGAAGCTGGACCCTGAGCCAGGGCGGTGCCGGCGAACCGATGGGAAGAAGTGGCGCTGTTCCAAGGACGCCCACCCTGACTCCAAATATTGTGAGCGTCACATGCATCGCGGCCGCAACCGTTCAAGAAAGCCTGTGGAATCACAATCGCAATCACAATCTGCCTCCCAACTGCAGTCATCTTCAACAACAGTCACCGCTGCGAGCAGCAGTGGTGCTGGTGGCAGTGGTGGGGGAAACTTGCAGAGCATTAATCCCCAGCACTCTGTCGCAAGTCATGTCAATGCCCAAAGCTTGTGCCTTGGTGGCTCCAGCTTGACTCAGCTGTCCATGGACACTGGCCCTTTTGCTAACAGGTACCTTAAGCTGTCGTCTTCGTCTGATTTGGATTATCAATCAGGTTTTTTCCATGCAGATTTACTGGTCGAAGTGTGCTTATTTATCAGTAAATCAATAAGTGACTAGGTTTGTGTAAGTGAAGTGTTAACGTAATCTAATACTTTGCTATCTACTTGTTCTGATTTGGGAACTCAACTTTGGAGGGCACACTGCTATTTGAGATCAAGAAGGTTTTTTTTTTTTTTTCTTTTTCATTGCGGGAAGAATAGAAAGTTTCTGTGTGTCGAACATAACTGAAGTTCTTGCTTTCGTAGATTATGCCCTTGAAATCTTGAATGCTCCAAAAACAATTGTGTTTTGTATGGTTTAGTGTCGAATATTTATCATTTTTTTCTGCTGGAGTAGTACAATAATCTTAGGTAAGAGTGAATGAAGTAAAGCCAAATAGTTCGTGTTATCAACAAGTTCTTGCAAAAAACATGGTCGAATGAGCTAGTTCACTTTGTTTCAGTTCCATATCTTGCTTCTTTTTACTGTATAATCTCTGGTTACCTGGAGCAAGAAAAGATTTACCATGTCAGATCATCCACGGTAGATGTCACGAATGAGAATTGTTTGAAACTTGGCATCTAAATTGTTTCTTTAGATGCATCGAATCGAATGGCCTTTGCATATGCAGATATTCATTCATCTGGAACTTGCAGGTATTTCTCTGGTGTTAAACCTGCTGTGGATGAACATAGTTTCTTCTTAGAAACTACTGGAAACGCAAGGAGCCTCGTTCTGGATTCAGTCGACAGTTCATGGTGCTTGACGACGCCTTCGCGAGTTTCTTCGTTTCCCCTGTTGAAAACTAGAGAACCTCCACTCCTCCAGAGCTCTTACCCTCAGCTTCAGTCACTTCAAGATAATATTGGCCAGGTTACTGGCAGTTCAACTTCAAGACAGCAACAGCAACAGCAGCAGCAGCAGCACTCTTTCATGAGTAGTGAGTTTGGTTCATCGTCGGAGGCCAAGCACGAAGCCCAATTCCTCCGGCCTTTCTTCGACGAGTGGCCGAAAGCAAGAGACACATGGTCGGACATCGAGGAAGATAGATCCAACCGCACATCCTTCTCGACGACGCAGCTCTCCATGTCGTTTCCCATGGCTTCCTCCTCTGATTTCTCTACTACCTCTTCCAGGTCACCTAACGGTGAGTCTGTTCTTGAGATTGTGACGGTGTGAGCTTCTTCTCATGGCATTTTGATTTCTCATTCTCGACTTGCAGATGATTGAAATAGAAGTGGGGGGCTTGGCTGTCGTCTAATATGTTCAGTGGCCTTGCTAGTTGCATGTTGAGGATCTCCATTGGAGAAGAACTCGTTTGGAGCATGCCTTTCTTTGCTATGGTGGATCAAAACTTTTTCAGTAATCTGCTCTTCTTATTTTTCTTGAACTCGAGTAAATTTCATTGGCTGTCTTGTTAATTTTGTTCTCAGGAAACCTGATGTGTCCTGTGATTTAAACAAAACAACGATTACTTCCCTATCATTTTCCATAGTTTAATCCAATGTTTTAGTTTAATGTCATCGCAATTAAACAATTATCTCATAATACTTTCTTAGTATGTTTCAATTATCTTCTGATAAGCTTTGTTTCATCAGCGATTTATCAAACAACGCTCTTAAAGTTTAGAATTGTTCAAAAAACGTCTCATACTTTCATATTTATCAAATAACGTATTTAATTTCTTTTTTACCTTTCAGAAATAACACACTTAATTTTCGAACGTGATGTTGAAAATTCAAATCTCATGGTGGTGCTGAGAATTTTGGAATTGTTCAAAAAGCGTCTTATACTTTCATATTTATCGAATAATACACTTAATTTTTTTTTTACCCTTCAGAAATAGCGCACTTAATTTTCGAATGTGGTGTTGGGAATTCAAATTTCAGCACCACTGTGATGTTGTGATTTAAATTTTCAAAGACCACGCGTTGAAATTAAGTCGCTTATTTGAAGGATAAAAGAATTAATGCGTTATTGATAAATATGAAATGTAACGCTTTTTTGATTCTAAATTTGTATTGTTTGATAAATTATCGTTATTTCATTGATACACGGGTAAATTGCCGTTAGTTTATTGTTATTTCTTCTTCTTTTTTTTTTCTCTCTCTAAAATGCTCGCGGGATCTCTTTTTTCTGATTATTTATTCATTAATGTTTGTCTAGTCCAATACAAATAAATCGATTGATTTGTTTAAATGAAAATGAGCATTTTAGAAATTATTTCTTCCCTTTTTTTCTTTCAATTCAAACAAGAAATGGTAAATATTGTAGATGCGAGATTTAAAAATATGTGATAGAATATAAATATGTAGATAAATGATAGAAATTGACTCGTTTAATAAATTGTTTTTAAACGTCTATTAATATTTAGTGCCATAGGCATTAACTCTTTATAGTTAATTTATTGCAAAATTATTTCTTTATGACTGAAATTAGGGGGGTTAATAAATTTATCTCAAAGGTATTGTGAACTTTTAAAATTAATAAATTCGTTACAATTTTAAAAATTAACGAATATATGAATTCATAAAAAAAAAACATCAATTTGTTTTTTATTAGAACAAACTCGCTTTATTTATCGGCGCACAGCCGCACAGGGATGAGAATCAGATTTCATATATATATATTTTTATTTTCATTTCTTAGTTGTTATATCCATTTATATTTTCGTTGGATATTTAATTTTTTTATTATTTAAATGAAGTTATAACTATTTATTAAGTTCTTAAGATAATAATAAAAAAATATTAAAGAAAAATTAACAAATTAAACCTCTATAAAAAATAATAAAAATAATTTATCTCAAAATTAATAATTTAATCAGGTATTTCGATAGGATTTTTTTTTAAATTGGCGGAGTATTTAAACCTTCAGTCTACTTAATCTATGGGAGTGATGGATTGTATTCAATAATTGAATTGGATAAGATCTTAAGTGATCTTTATCGACCATCAAAAGTAAATCAGAAAACAATCTAATCGTTCCCACGGGGATGACGCGATGATAAGACAGGGAGTTGCTTGTAGAATGAACAGGGGGTGATTCCGAAGAGGAGTCTAAAATCTCCTCCCCCTCCCCCTCTCCGATTTACCCTCACTCTCGCCGTAGCCCTGGGATGGATGACAAAGGACTGCTAGTTGGACAAATTCCCAACTTTTGGGAAAGCAATCTAACCGAAGCACCAATGCAATTAGAAATAAATGGGCCCAAGGTCTGGCCCATTTTCGAGTCCTCATCGGTCATTTCCTTCTCTCCGAGCTGGGCTAGGGTTTTAGAGGCATTGAGCTTGCCCCTTCGCACTTTAAAACGCTAGCTTCGAACGCCAGCGCCGAGTTGCTATCCACTGCGGGAGAACCAAAAGAGCAGCAAGGTAAGCGTCTTGCTTGTGCTTCGTGAGTACGGACTCTTGCAAATTTCTATTTCTGCTTTAGTGCAAATGGTCTACGGATTGCAGAAGAGCTTGCTCCCGTAAATGTTCTGTTCCGAGTTTTTGTTTTGCATTGTCTTAGAATTTAACTATTTTGTGATCTATTTTTGTTTTTTTTTCGTACGTGAAATTCCGTTTTTGATTGCTATTGAAGAACCTTTTTTTTTTTAAAGGTTTTTCTATGTTTTCTTTGAATTGAGATCGAGGAGCATGGGATGTTGGATTTTGCTGTTTCAATAACAGATTTCTGTTTGTTGTGTGCTCTTATGTCCTCTTTAAATTTTTGTGTATTACGATCCTAAGTTTGTAACCTTTGCTTGAATCTGTTCATCTAATTCTGTGTTAGTTTTAGGTTTAAGCCATGGTGAAGCATAACAATGTTGTGCCTAATAGCCATTTCAGGAAGCATTGGCAAAATTATGTGAAGACCTGGTTCAACCAGCCTGCTCGGAAAACTAGGAGACGCATTGGTTTGTTTTATCTTTTCATTTACTCACTATATTCTGTTACTAGAGAATTGTTTGTATTTGATGATCGTAAGCTAGACACTCTCGTGAATTATCTTGTTTGGTTTGTGGCTTAAGAGGATTTTACATTTCTATCGTTGTATCTTCTATCCTACCGACGCTAGCATTTTTCATACAGCTCGGCAGAAGAAAGCTGCAAAGATTTTCCCACGTCCAACTTCTGGCCCCCTCCGCCCTGTCGTGCAATGCCCGACACTAAAATACAACATGAAATCAAGAGCCGGCAGGGGTTTTACCCTCGAAGAACTGAAGGTGCGTAATGGTTTGATTATTTGTTATGTTGATGTTGATATTTCACTAACATTATTTGATACCATGAGATATTTGTGACCTGCAATGCACCTTATATTGCTGTTATGGGAGGGTTGTGGATGATTATAGTTCAAAATATTTCATGTTTGCTTCTTAAAAAGAATATGCCGTATAAGTTGTTAATAAATTGAAATTCATTTTTAGTTCATTTTCATAAATGTTGTTGGTTCCTTATCAGTTTCGAAGCCCAACTTAAGTTGAATTTTACAAGTTTTGATGCTACTTCATAAACAAGCTTTAGCTCAACTACAAGCTTATTCACCATGTTTTGAGCAAGCTTTGATGGTGCTTTAGATTTTGAAAACATGTTCAATGTGTATCCAGAACAAACTAGATATGTACTAGGCAGAATAAAATGTTTAATGGGAGACCCAATTGATGAATGTCGATTATACACTCATATAGTCTTCACAAGCTTTTGTCCATGAATTCATAAGTCAAGCGCAAAATAAACTTAAAATAGTGAACTACCAGAATATTTCAGTGCCGGAAAGAGCTGATTTTGGCAATCAATAGGCATTTGAAACAAACCTTTTTTTTTTCTCAATACATGCCTCTTTGGGATTTCTAAAAAAACACACTAAGCAATCAGCAAAAACAAGTGTTCAAGCCCCTTTACAGCTCTAGGGAGATGTACATAAATATTGTACAATAAATATTAGAATGTAGTTTTAGTGAATATCTTCTTGTTATTTTGCCAAGTTATTTTCTTTAATAGTTCTTGCTTATTGTTAGCTGACAGGTAGTGGATGTATAACAATACGTTATATATTTTCACCTGCCTCTTTGATAGTAGGGTTTTGAAAGCATAAGATCTGAAACTTAGACCTTCTATTCTCTTCTGGAAGACGGTGTGAAGTCAACTATTAGTTGTCATAGAATCATTCATAGCAGGACTAACTTTTATACAGATCATAACGCTTTAACCTCTACAAAATATCTCAATTGCTGTATTTTTATTCTCCCACTTATTTTACTGATGTGAGGCCTCTTCTGTGATCTCATTCTACTGGAAGACAACAGATGTGATTACCACCCTGAAGAAAGCATAAAAAAAAAAAAAAAAAAAACTAGCGTACTGATTTGGAAGCCTGCATATAGAATTCATGGCTACTTTGGATTGACTAGATCTGTTGGGACTGTTCTGAAAGAAATTTTACTTTGGATAGATATATTTCCATGGATGAATGTATAGATGTTTTTAATTACAGTTTTCTGAATAAAGCTTCAAACTTTATATATATATATATGCTTCTTAAGTATAGTTTTCTGAATAAAGCTTCTTTGCCTGATAACACACAAAATATATCGCCATTGTTTCATCTTCTATGGTTGTAGGCTGCTGGCATTTCCAAGAAGCTTGCACCAACTATTGGCATTGCGGTCGATCACAGGCGAAAAAATCGATCCCTGGAGGGTCTCCAAACGAATGTGCAAAGGCTGAAGACATACAAAGCCAAGCTTGTCATCTTCCCTAGGCGCCCACACAAATTCAAGGCGAGTTTTTAACTCCATTCCTTCTCACATCTAGCCATGTTTGAACTCTCCATGGAATTCATTGTTGCATTACTTATTGCCTCCTTTTTAATGGACTCCGAAGCGGATTTGTAATTCTCTTCCACTTGAAATTGCAATTTTTCTAAATTTTGATTTTTCATTCATATGCAGGCTGGAGACTCCACCGCCGAGGAACTGGCAACTGCTACCCAAGTTGAAGGTCCAATCCTCCCCATCGTCCGTCAGAAGCCACACTCTGTTGAGCTTGTTAAAGTTACTAGTGAAATGAAATCGTTCAATGCTTATGCCAAGCTTCGCGTCGAGCGGATGAACAAGCGGCAGGTTGGCACAAGACTGAAGAAGGCTGCTGAAGCGGAAAAGGAAGAGAAGAAATAAGTAAATTTTGTCATCATGGTTTACTATGAACCACCAGTTGCACCAAAGAGGGATATCCTTATTTCTGTAGACTTTGTTGGTTCCAGTCTTGTTACCTGCTGCGCTTTTAAATTTGAACTCGATGTTATGTTGAATTGGTTAGATAACGAATAGTCAACATGTTTTCTGTTCGTTGTAAACCCTAAACCCGCAACACCTTAGGCATTCTTATTGGCAGATAACTCATGACACCATTGTGACACAACGGCCCTTCAGTAATCATCTGCCATGGCTACTCTTCTATTTCCATTCACTATCCTCTGCATTCACTGTGCCCGTCAAGCTCCTCCCTCAACCGACGACTACTGTCGTCGATGTTCGACCCTTGAGATGCAACAGGCCGGTTACTTCACCATGCTCGTCAACACGGTGTGCGACAAATTCTCTCCGAGCCCACCCTCGCCGGGGACAAGATCCTTGACTTCCTCCTTGCTCATGCCATCCCTCCCTCGCTGCTCTTACGTTGGCTTGTCTCAACATGATCAAGATCACCGGCCATGGCTGTGGAGAACCAGCGTCGTCCCCTGTTCTCTCTCCGCCGGTAGTTGCTTCTTCCCTCAGGCTAGATTTCGACCCTGGAGTCGATCCATCCTTCGCCAGCAACTTCAGTTAGCTCTATTCGAGTTGGTTCGAGCATGATTTGTGCTGCCATGATGCAATTGCTCGTCTTCGACATTACAAGCTTTGATTGTACTTTAGATTTTAAAAGCATGTTGAATATGTATCCAGAAGAAACAGATATATCGATGCATAATAAGGGTATACGTATATGAACAAATATATTGCTTTTCCCACTGTTTGGTTAAATTCTGTGTATGATGCATAGTTACCTTTAGTCGTAGGCAAACCTATCGCAGAATTCTGTATTAACTAGTGTGGCATACCTTCTGAACAATACCTTGACATGTACTAAGCAGAATAAAATGTTTAACGGGAGACCCAATTGCTGAATGTTGATAATGCATTCATATTAGACACAAGCTATTGTTCGTGAATTCACAAGTCAAGCACGATGTAAACTTAACAGTGAGCTAAGGGAATATTTAAGTTCCAGAAAGAGCTGATTTTGGCAATCAATAGCCATTGCAACAAGCCCCTTTTTGTTCAATAGCTGCTTCCTTGGGCTTTCTACAAAAAAAAAAAAAAAAAAAACGTTCAATTCTCTTTACAGCTCTAGGGTGATGTACATAAGTATTGTTCAACTGGAATATCTTCATGTTATACTGAATGTTTTTGCATGAGTTCTTATTGTTATTTTGCCAAGTTCTTTTCTTTAATAGTTCAGTGTCATGTGGCATTGCAGATTGTTTATATTCCATGAACTTGCTTATTGTTAGCTGACAGGTAGTAGATGTAGAACAATCAATTATATGTTTTCACCTGCTTCTTTGATGGTTGGCTTTTGAAAGCATGAGATCTGAAAGTTGGACCTTCTACTCTCTTCTGGAAGACGGCATGAAGGCAACTATTATGGTCTGTTTGGACGGAGATGAGGGAAGAGTAAATAAGGGGAAAGTTAAATTTGAACTTTATTTGAAAAAGAGTGAAGGGGAGGGAAGAATAGAGATGAATAAATTTTTATCTTCTTTATCTATGAAAAAAAAAATTCTTTATACTCTTATATAAATCATAACGCCTTAACCTCTCCAAAATGTCTCAATTGCTGTATTCTATTTCTTTCACTTATTTTACTGGAGCGAGGCATCTTTGCTGTGATCTCATTCTACTGGAAGACCACAAATGTGATATACCACTTTGGAACTAGTGTACTGCTTTGAAAGCCTGCACATATAGAATGGATGGTTACTTTAGGTTGACCAGAGAGATGTTAATTAGGACAGTAATGAATGAAATTGTACTTTGGACAGATGTATTTTAATGCGTGATGTTTTTAATTACATTTTTCTGAATAAAAGACTTCAAACTCTTGTATACATGAATGTATAAATGGTTCTTAACTACGGTTTTCTGAATAAAGCTTCTTCACTTCATAATGCACAGATACATTGTCATTAATTGTTTCATCTTCTATGGGTGCAGTGCAGGCTGCTGGCATTTCCAAGAAGCTTGCACCAACTATTGCACAGGCGAAAAAAATCGATCCCTGGAGGGTCTCCGAGCGAATGTGCAGAGGTTGAAGACATACAAAGCCAAGCTTGTCATCTTCCCAAGGCATCCATGCAAATTCAAGGCGAGTTTCAACTCCATTCCTTCTCACATCTAGTCATGTTTGAACTCTCCATGGGATTCACAATTGCATTACTTATAGCCTCCTTTCACTAGATCTTTCAAATTTTTCTAAATTTTTTTAATTTTTAATTCTTATGCAGGCTGGGGACTCCACTGCTGAAGAACTGGCAACCGCTACTCAAGTTGAAGGTCAAATGCTGTAGTCCGTTGAGCTTGTTAAAGTTACTGATGAAGTGAAATCGTTCAATGCTATTGCCAAGCTTCAGGTTGGTGCAAGGCTGAAGAAGGCTGCTGAAGCCGAGAAGGAAGAGAAGAAATAAGTTGATTTTGCCATCATGGTTTACTATGAGCCACCAGTTGTGGGCTCGTGATTTCCTTATTTCTGTAAATTTTTTGGTTCCAGATCACTGCACGTTTAAATTTGAACTTGATGTCGTGTTGAGTCGATTAGATAGCGAGTAGTTTTCTGTTCTTGGTAAACCCTAAACCTGTTAAACCTGCGATGCCTTAGGCATGCTTAATGGTAGATAAACCATGACACCAGTGTGACACCACTCTATAACTCCATCTGTCCCACAACAGCTAGCCCTTCAGTAATCATCTGCCATGGCCGCTCCCCTGTTTCCATTCGCCATCCTCTGCCTTCTTGCTGTGGTCTCCTCCCTCAACCTACCACCGTCGTCGCTGTCAAACTCTTCCCTCACCCGACCACTGCCCTTGCCGATGACTGACGGTGGCCTCTCCTTAGCGACCCATGAGATGCAGCAGGCTGGTTTCTTCTCCTTCACCATGCTCGTCAAGATGGTGCACGACAAGCTCCCTTGCAATGCCACCTTTCTCATTCCTAGTGATCGTGCTCTCTCCAAGCTCACCCTCGTCGAGGACAAGATCCTTGACTTTCTCCTCGCTCATGCCATTCCTGCCCCGCTGCTCTTCAGCGACTTAGCTTGCCTCCCCACCGGAACTGTCCTCCCCTCATACCTCGCCGGCAACGTGATCAAGATCACCAACAGTGGTCGTAGAGAATTCTACCTCAATGACGCTCTGCTTGTTTACCCTGACGTTTGCATTGCTGGATTCAATTTTAGGTGCCATGGAATAGCAGCCGTAATGCTGCCGCCCCCTCCGCTACCACCTCCGCCTCCACTGACTCCTGTGTCGTCCGAACCAGCAGCGGCCCCTGTTCTCTCTCCACCGGCGGTTGCTCCTTCGCTCGGGCGAGATGCCGACTCCGGAGTCAATCCTTCGCCAGCAACTTCTAGCTCTGCCCGAGTTGGTTGGAGCATGATTTGTGCTGCCGTGATGCAATTGCTCCTCGCGTTCTCCACGACGAAGAACACAATTTAATCAGCTGATAGAAAAAAGAAGAAAAAAATCTCATCTTTAATTTGATCATAGTCGATAGCATTAGTATATTACCTGACTTGTCCAAATCTGATACTCATAAATGAGACCGTGAATATATTGACTGGTCAATGTTTATGATTCAAACACCACACGATTTTAAACGAATCTATTTCTGGTTCACTATATTCGCCAACCATTTTTTTTAATTATGAGTAAATCAGACTATTGAAATTGGATTAAAATAAACTAAAATAACTATTCAAATTTAATTTGATTTTTTTTAATAAACTGAATTTGATATCGTACTTTCAATTAAAGTTTGTTTGATTATTTAAAATTTTTATATTTTTTAAATTTATTAATTAGTCAGTGAGCTTGAAATTATATTTTATTTATTTATTTAAAGATTATTTATAAATTCAATAAGAAATTTATGGATAAATATAATTTATAAATTTTATTTTATGAACATTATTAATGAATATTAGTTCGAACTTTTTCATTCAATTTAAAAGTAATGAATTGTTTAACATTGTATTGTTTATTTAATTAGCCTGTGATTATCTATAAAGAAACTGTGGATGGCCATTTTAAGTTTTTCTTATTTCCAAAATGAGAAAAATAGAAAGATTGTAAAATTTTCACTAATTAAAAAATTTTAAAAAATATTTATTAATTTTATTCGTTATTATATTATTTACCCTGGAATAAATCTTGGTTATTTATATATTATTTACAGGATGGGGTTTCACAGTGTTTCCTCGCAGCTGCACGCACTCGAATCCTTCGTCTTTGTAGGAGGCGGCGGCGCGAGGATCTCTCCGATGGGACTCTTCCGACGGATCGCCGGTTTTCTCGGCTTGTCACGGGAAGACGAGGAGGAGGGGGAGGACGCTGGGCGCCCAAAAAGCGAAGGCAGCGGCGGCGCGGACGACGGAGCCGGCAGCAACGGCGCCGAGCCCTCGGCCCGAACCGCAGCTAGAGGGTTCGGCGTGCAGGTACCGGTCGCCGTCGAGCGTCCCAACCTCGGTTCCGTCCTTGTTCCGTGCGATCCCGGCGAAGGCGGAGTCCAGGTAAACTTCTTTCGCCCCCTTTTCTTCGAATCCAGTTGCCATTTTAACCAAGAAAGGTGGGACATTTTTTCGTGCTTTTTTTTTTTCCTCTTCGATCTGTGAACTTTCTCTTCCTTAAGGGTTAGTCGCAGGCTGGCGACAGGTGTTGAGATATCTGGAAGTATTAATGAAGTAGATTTAGGAACAATTTTACCAATAATCTCAGTTACATTTACGCTCGACGACTAGAATCTCTCCCTGGCTGGCGCATTGGTGTATGGACAGAGTAACGCATTTGAACTTTGACTTCTTTTGTCTTTGAACTCTCTCTTCTTTAGCCTTTCGATCGCAGATTGGTTCAATAAATTGGGTTTAAGCGTTAAGGTCTCTCCTTAAGTATCAATGAAGTATATTTAGGGAACAATTTTACTAATATTATCAGTTACATCGGCTCTAGAAGACTGGAGGACTCTCGCACTGACTGGCTTACTGGTGGGCGAAAAGGTCGGACCTTTTTTGTGCTTGTTATTGTTTCTCTGGAATCTTTGAGATTTCTCTTCTTCAGGAGTTCGATCGTGAACAAGAATGAATCCTGACAGAAATCGAGAGTAGTTGCAGATCGGTTCAATAAATTGGGTGGTAAATGTTAAAATATCTACAAGTATCAATGTAGTAGATTTGGGGATCAATGTTACTAATTTTATCGGTTACATTTACTCTAGAAGACTAGAATCTCTTCCTGGCTAGCTTGTTGGTGTTTGAACATAGAAAACAATTTATGTAGGAGAACTGCTCTAGATGGAATGATACTCGAGAGGATTATCAAATTGCAAGAAAATGACTGCTGATTATACTCTTTTTAGTTCTCTAAACTATATTTCATGTTTCAAAGTACAGAGAAAAGATGAATAATTGAAAATGAGATGAAATGGATCCTTACTCTATTTTCTTCAGCTAAAGTTTGTAGCGTTTTGTTGGTGCATATTCATGCTGATGAATCAGAAGGAGATATTTGTAGGATGAACAGAAGATTATATCTCAGGGTTAATCCTCCTAAATGAGTAGATTCAGAAAGTCATATTAAAAGAGGGATACTAAGCATCATGTTTCAGTGCCTAAATATTAGAGGTGAAAAAGAAGGTGAACACTTTTGTTCCTTCATGAATGTTATGTGGATTGATCATTGAAATATTTAGTTACTGCACCAAAAGACTTTTGTTAATCCCAGGAGAGCAAGCTAGTCTCTCGCACTATCTTTATGCCTATATCCTTGCACAGCCAATGTTTCATCATCAAATTATTTATATATATCTAACTCTATATGAAGTAGGATTTTCGATCATGTTCTTATTATATAGCTTTGTTTAGTCTTTTTAACTTCTTGTTTCTTGAAATGTTCTATAGGGGGTGTTGTTCTTGTTCTCTAAGGGTTAACCATTATGAGTCATCACAAAGCCTCTTTTCTCGATAATGATATGATGACGGTGTTCTACTTTGCTACTATCTGGGGCATTAATTTGCTTTTGTGGAGCTGATCTCTATCCCTGTTTTCCCTTTTACTCTCAGGGTTTCAGGTGGTACGCAAGAAGACTGCGCATGGATGAAGATGGAGATGTGGCAGACGAGTTCTTGTGCGAAGTTAACACTGAGATGCTTCCCATGGAGAACCAAACGACTCCACCTAAGTTGCAGGCAAAGTACAACACTCGGTCTACTGCCATGGCCATGAGAAAACAGGTCATTGTCGCCGATGGGAACATACATCAGAGCTTGGAGTACCAGGGAAGATTGCAGTGGGTGTGATGATAAGCAATGAACCTTTAGAATAAGAGATCTCGAAATGCCGCTGAACTGCCCTTGCATCCTTCAATGTGCTAGGGTTTCCACGTTCCACATTGGTACTCCCTGCATTGTAAACTACAATAACATGCCCTCTCTTAGGATCGCTTGCTGTTGCATGACCAATTTTCAACTGTGTTGTGGTGCAAAAGCTTGTGATGTCTTTGACAGTTCTCTAAATTTCTCCTAGCAATTGCCTTCTGTATTGGCACATTCAAGGATGATCCAAGTGAAGCTTTTTGATGTTTCCTTCCCAAAAACCCATCTGTGAAACCCTCTGTACTGATTGATGGAATGCATGCTTGTTGCATTCCTTATCTCTCATGGTGAATTCTGGTTTCATGAATAGTTATTTTGTTATATATATATATATATATTCTCAAAGAACAACAATTTTTTATGTTTAACTGTATGAATAATAGACTGAGAATTGTTATGACCGTATGAATAATAGACTGAGAATTGTTATGGAATAATTATTCTTCGATTATCTTTCATAAGTATTCTTTGTACCATTCCATAGGATACAAATGGCTCAAAAGATAAAAGTTTATTTTATATGATACAAATGGCATCTAGTTTATTTTATATGCAGTCACTTGTCCTGTGCCACTGCAACTTTTCAAGTGTCTTGTACAGTTTTAGAGTTGTCATTTTACCTCGTACAGTAATGTGAAGTGGCTCTTATACTTTTTTATTATTGTTATTTCACCCCCCTACCTCCCGATAATTTTAGGAGTATCGTCGATACATCTTTTCTGTAATTGTCCACAGTAGAGTGGCTGAATTGACAATGCCTATGGAAGCATAGAATAAGATGCTAACAGTGAAGCTACCCTATAACAAGGCCATTCTGACAATATTGATAAAGATAGGAGGTAAAAATGCAATAGTAAAACCATATAGGGGTGTTTTGAAACCAGTCAAAGTTTGGGAGGTAAATGAAATTGAGACCTCGGCAAAGGTGGACGCGTGTCGACAGGTCGTGGGCTTCTGCTTCCGGAGGCAGACCCATTTGGCGCACCCACCACTCGTGACTCAGACGCTCCTCGTACCAACTGCTCCTGTGTGCAGAGTGACGGTGGGGACCATCACGTCACGCCCATCCAGTGCCCAAAAATTTAACGACGTCGCTGACATGTACGCTTATCGAAAAGATATGAAATTCGAATTGAAATTAACATGAGTAAATTCTTCTTCTTTTTTTTTTTAATTTTTTAATGAGAGAAAAAAAAATTAGCAGTATGTTCTCGTTGATCTCCAATCTCGGACCTCGACAGTTGAGGCGAAGTTATATAATTATACTCTTTTTCTATTTGAGGCAACAAGTGGCTATAAAAAACCCTCCTTTTTTGCTTTTCTTCTGGGAATCTACGAACACTGCCACCGAAAAGGAAGGCGATTAGCAAAGAGAGGAAGCCACAGCCAATGATATTTATTTTTTGGATTTATTTATTTATTTTATTATCATGTCTCCAAAAGAATTTTATTCTTCCCGGTCCCTCTTTTTTCCTTTCATCCATTATTCTCCAGCTTCTCTAGGACCTTTTTATTCTCTCTTCTCAGACTCAAATCGCACTTAATTAGCAGAAGGAGAGGAGGGAGTGAGAAAGGTGATCGGATCGGCGATGGTGAGGGGGAAGACGGAGATGAGGAGGATCGAGAACTCCGCGAGCCGGCAGGTGACCTTCTCCAAGCGCCGGAACGGCCTCCTCAAGAAGGCCTACGAGCTCTCCGTCCTCTGCGACGCCGAAGTCGCTCTCATCGTCTTCTCTAGTCGCGGCCGCGTCTACGAGTTCGCCAGCTCCAGGTTTTAGTCTCTTCTCTTTCTTCGTCCTCATAAAACTTCATATCATCACCGAGTGATCTGATCTTTATCTCGTTTCGTCTTATTCTGCTTTAACACTGCTAATGTGATGACGAGATCCAAGTCAGGTATCTTGTTATCTCTCTACCGAGGATTGTTAGTACATATTTTTTGCTTATTGGGCAAGAAATTGTGCAGTACACTCACCTTTTGATGCTGTGTACCCTCCACTTCTTTGATTCCACTGCTCGAGATGTGTAGGTTTGGTTATCCTATTCTAGGGTTTAAGGTGCGTTTTAGGAATTAAATCGAAGTCTCAAAGCGGATTGTTTTTTTTTTTTCCTTCATGATCAAGGACTTTGAAGAACAACTGGGTCCTTTTATGTCTAGGCTTTGTACTGAACAAAGAAAGATGCAGTATTAGTGCATATACTATAACATAGCAGTTGAAGAGCAATGAAGTGGATAGCTTTAATATGCATGCCACTATGTCAAGTCTGTCCATGTCGCACAATGACATAGTTGCACTAAAAAGGAATTTGTGTATAGAGAGAATGGTTTGTGTCCTTTAATTTGTCCTATATTTGTTTGGTTCCAGCTTATAAATACTCGGTCATAAAGCTAATCCCAGATATGAAATATACATGCCTAAATTTTGCAGCTAGTTAAATATAATTTCTAAAAAAGTGAGCTACATGTTATACTGCACCATTTATACACAGTGGATCTTATATTTCTCATTTTTTTAAATTACTTATGATACTGATGAAACAAAACTATTATATACTTCATGTAGGTCATTGCTATAAAATATATCGATTTAATTCTTTTCCCATATTTTAATAGGTTGTAAAACATTTATTATTTTAGGTTAAAATTTTCAAGCTCAAATATTGCGTTTCCATTCAGTAAAATGAGATGATAAAGTTTTATCTGGATTGGCTTTTGGCATATTTCACGTTTATGCATACCGTGTTTGAATTATATACCATATGCATATGAATTGTAAAGATGGTTTGCTATTCCAACTCAGCTACTCCACATATGATCCATGTTATTTACAAGTTCAGATGATTAGATATTCTTGCAGTTGATATATATTTCGCATTATTATCTGTGGACCTTTTATTGCCTATTATAGGTATACTATACCCATCAATGAATTAAGTTCGCCCGCGCCCCGTATTTTTCACATGTTTTTTTGCAATCGGTATGAATAGACAGTTTCTAGCTTGATCCTAGAAATATTTCAATTATCTTCACGGAGGCAGATCATATCTGATGTAATTCATGCATCTCTACGCCCTACAAACCCTTTTTTTACCCTTTATTAATTATTGCCTAAAGAATTTTTTGCAGTAGATAGGAATGAGAAACAAAACAGTAATTATATAGTACTCCAAGTACTTTTTTGGATACCTAGAACATTAACTATAACTACAGAAATTTAATCATCTATGCATAGAGATCGTGTGTGGAATATAACCTTTTCCTCGGTCATTGTCATTGATTATGCTTTTTTCTTCTCTCGTCTTATCATGATAATAAAGCTACGATATTAAATCTAGCTATTAATATGGAAGATATATATAAAGGATAAGATAATTTTTTATGTCAATTTATTTAACACAAATTTAATTAATTAGAATTACTATGACAGTATTGTATAAAATTCAATAGAGGGATAAAATTCATACACTCTACTTCAAATGGTTGAACAAACATTGTGAACCATCAATGTCGATATGATGATTTATAATTAGGGTTATCAATTTTTGTATGGAAATTTGATTATTATGATACAAATAGTTAAGTTGAATATAAACAGTTTAGAACAATAAAATACTTACAATATTGATTTGGTATACTTATTTACTAATAACTTTATCTTAGAGAGTAATCATTTAAAGCCGCTATTTCTCGTTTGTGATAGCCTAGATGGTATTTCTAATAGTTCTGATTGATTATCTAAAATCTTACTACAAAATATTCAAAAAGTTCAAATTTCCTATCTACCACATAAACAGTGTTATTTTTTTTTTGTATTTTTTAAATTTAATACCATCCAAAAAGTGAACTATAATTTGAAGTTTAATTAGTATGCAGATCTTAATTTCTCTATTTGAATTCTATAAAGGAGAACAGTTTGATATATTTTGTTGTCACATTTACAATATTTGTGCATTACAGTTTCCTTAACTGAAGAGTTTAGACACGAACATATAACACCAAACTTTTCCATAATAATATGGAAATAATATATAATCATATTTTTCTGCATTGATTAATTTGATTACTTCATACGCGCGTAATAGTTTACTGTTCAATAATAAGGTATAGAAAGTGTAGTAATTGTCTATGCCTACTGATCAATTCAGTTTATGCAATTAAACACGGTAATTTGATTGTGTTATAGTGTGTTGTTCTTTTCTTTCTTCATTCAAACAATTTGCACACTAATTATCTAATTCCCATATTATATTTTCTGTTTGGGCTTCTTCTTTTTTGTTTCACTGAAATGCTTGATCTTAAATATTTTTTGATTCCTCATTTATTTGTTTGTTAAAAAAATTATGGTTGAACCAAAAAGACTTTGAAGATGAACTCGCTTTAAACACCGGCTAGTTTGGATTGAGGACGAGAAAAGGGAGGGAACCAAAAGCCACTTTTTCTGAAAGAATGAATAGGAAGGCAATGGAAAAAATCGTTTCTCCAATTCGCAATACACAATTTTTATCCCTAGTTTCAAATAAGTGAATATAGGGAATGGATTGATGGCTTCCTTTCGTTTTATCCTTGCTGACTGGTGGCCAAAGCATAATTGGTACTACAATTGATTAGTGCCTTCTTGCTTTTAGTTTTTTTTGTTGTTAGTTTAATCTGCACGAAGTTCACCTGTTCTTCTGCTAGAAAAGTCTTGAGATGACATTCCTGATCTAGGAATTTGTACAGGTTCTAGAAATAGTAATGCTTACCTTTCATGCCAAGAACCATCAAACTATGATTTAGATCAAAAATCATTGTGTTAGGGTGGTAGCAAGGATTTTCCTCTCCAAAGGCAATCCACCTGCAAGATGTTAGTAGAACCTCAAAGACAAAATTGAAAAAAAAAAAAAAAAAAAAAAACCATTGCCACCTTAATTAGAAGAAGAATTCATTACCAATTAACTATTAATAGAAAAGCCGTACTCATGACGTTAAGATTATCAATCATAAGACGCTACTTGCCATTTTTCTCATTATCGAGGTTTCTTGAGAATCTCAAGTAGGTAATGGTAGTTGCTTTAGACGGAATCCATTAATTAATTAGTCAGAGGCAAACGTTGCTTTACTGGTTAATATACTTGGTAATTGTTAATCCTTTTCATGGAAGAGCACAATTCATGGCATAGTCTTTATTGAAAATTACGGAGGACATATAGCTAAATCGATATAATATGGCCCAGAATTTTTAACTAAAAAACTACTATCAGTCAGAGAGTGTTACTTTTGTGAAATTTTGTCTAGCTAAAGGAGGCAACATTAGGTAGAAAATTGGATGAGTGTGCCCTTATGTTACAATTGGAGTACTGCGGAGCTATAACATGGACAATACTGTTTTTATATGATATTTACTAGTGATTGCTAGCACTGCAGAATGAAATTTCCCATTGAAAAAAACCAATTGAACTAAGATAGGTTATTTAATTATGATACAGTCGATTTTTTAGATATCTTTCGCTGAGCTTTTGGGAGAGATAAGATTCTTACGTCCACAACAGTAACTCTGTCAAGATTAACACACGTCAAGAGATCACCACCGAAGCCCACCGAAGCCCCCGGCTTACGGTCCTTTGATGCTTAAGTAATTAGACAGAGAAAGATGGTAGAAGAAGAAGATTGATGAAAGAGATGATAGAGCAAGTTCCTCCTTTGATGTCCATAAAGTGAAGAGAGAGTTCTTTTATTTTATCTTAACCTGTTTTTTTATATAGTAAAGTTGATTTCTTTTGTAGTGTTGTTAGGGGACCAACACTGTACAAAATCTTCATATACTCTGACACATTTCTCCTTTGTCATATATTGATGAGACCAGAATATTCTTAGAGGGCCGTTATGTATGTCATGCAGGTTAAGTGTCTAAGCTCGAGATCCGAGAGAAAAGATGAGGATCAGGAAGAGTTGCATACATGCGCTGCATGCATGTACTTAGAAAGGGTTGTACTTGATAAGAGTTGTCTGCATGTCTCGAGAAGAGTCGCATACATACGTTGCATGTAGAGCTGTCAAACGGACCGACCCATGGTGGGGCGGGTCAACCCGTCATTAACCCAACATTTAGCGGAGCGGGTTAATAGCGTCGTCTTGGCGGTTGAAATCTCAACCCAACCTTGACCCAGGCGGGTTGCGGTTAGAGCAACTGACCACAGCCACAAAAATTAAAAAATTATATCTAAAATTACTAAGGTGTTGAGAGTTTGTGGCGTTGATCGGTAAAACAAATGGAGTAGCGTGATTAAAAAAATAAACATCTGAAGTAATTAAAATCTTATAATTGAGATCTAATTATCGACCGACAAAGTTGAGTACTGATGTTTTTTATTCTTCCAATTATCCAAAATATTCAAATCTTGATAATATATAAATTTAAATTTTTACTCCTCTAAATAGAGATACAATTGAGATTTTTTAGCTCTTATAATTATTTGACTTTCATAGTCATCATTTCCTACATCAATTGGAATAGTAATGATAATATAATATAAAACAATTAAAGTATATAAGAAAAAAAAGTATTAGAGTACATCAAATATTATTTTGTTCTTTCCTCTTAATTTCTCTTACACTTTGTTGAAGTGTATATGTGATAGAAGAAGATTGTGATGGTGAAAAACTTCTCTTATTAATTAATATTAGAATATTGGTAAAAAAAACGTATACAATTTTATTTTCACATGTTCCATCTTTTGACATTTCTCAACCCGCGGGCCGACCCGTTTAGACCCGCAACCCGCGCGGGTCAATCTGTTTAGGCCCGTCAAAATGGCGGGTTGATAAAATTTCAACCTAACCCGCCTAAATTATTTGGCGGGGCGGGCCAACCCGACGGGTCTAACCCAACTTGACAGCTCTAGTTGCATGCCTACCTTGGGAATAGTCACCTGCATATGTTGCATGTATGTCTTGGAAAAAGCTGCATGCATGTGTTGCATGCGAGAAGTCACATGCACTTAGAAAGGGTCGCACTCGGACAAAGTGCTCGGCATAACTCTAAAAGAGTGACCTGGAAGGGTGACTCTCGAAAAATAACTCTAGAAGAGTAGTTCTGGATGAGTGACTCTGAAGGAATGACTTTGGATGAATGACTTTGGAAGAGTGACTTCTAGATGAATGACTATAGATGAGTAACTCCGGAAGAATAACCCTACATAAGTGACTTTGGAAGAGTGACTCTAAATGAGTAATCTTGGAAGAATGACTTTTGAGAAGTGACTTCTGGATGAGTAACTCTGGATGCATGCACTCGAAAAAAGTAGTTTGCATGCACTGGGAAGAATTGCCTAAATGCCTACATGCATGCACTCGAGAAGAGTAACTTGCATGTATGCACTCGAGAAAGAGTGACTTGCATGCATGCACTCGGGAAGGATGATGATTCCACGTTGGTTGCATGCATGCACTCAAGAAGGTTGCGTGGAAGGATGATAATGCCACGTGGGTTATATGCATGCAATCGGGAAGAGAAGCATGTATGCCTTGGAAATAATTATATGCATGTGTTACATGCATGCTCTAATAGTCGATAGGTGAGCCAATAATATTCAAGGACATTTATATTTGATAAATACTTTAGTATTTAGAAAAATTAGTCTATAGTATTCAAAATAATCTTAAATCCTTACTTCAAAAAATGCCGAGTACCATCAAATTAATTTCACAGGCTTACTACTATGGAGTTAGAATTCGAATAACATTTACACATTCAAATCCCATATAGAATCCTATATTAATTAAAAAAAAAATTACAATCCAGTACACGAAGCTTCCGCCATGCGGGGTACCGGAGAAGGAATTCATTGTACGCAATCTTACCTTGTTTTTTTTTTTACAAGAGGCTGTTTCCAGGATTTGAACCCGTGACCTCTTAGTCACAAGGCAGCAACTTACTGTTGTGCCAATGCTCCCTTCTAGAATCCTATATTAATTAAGCGAAACTTAATTGATCTTTCTATTGCCCTCCACCTAGTCAATTTCTACTAAAATTTTCAAGCATTTTAAGTGGATAAAAGTGTGGATCAAATGATTTAATTGAATTTACTAGAGCAAGCCAAGCAAGACCTCATTGGAGTAGCACTCTGAAGGTTCAGATGAACATTAGAGTTAAGATCTCGATAAGGATGATTTACCAGGTGTAGAAATGGGTACTCCATAATCAGTTACTCATGGATCCCAACTCATAAATCTGAATTGGCTATCCGATTATACTTCATAGCCACGTTTAGTTGAAATTTGAGTTTCCTTGAATTTGGATATTGTTTAAGCTTTGTTTTTCATTTAGAGGAATAAGCTATTAATAGGCTTCAAGTTTGAATACTAACCAAAATATAGGTACGCACCCGACCCACTGTCATTCTTACACTAGATTAGGTTATTAAAAAGTGCTCTAGAAACACCTGATCATCACTGGATTTGATTCCATAATTCCCCCTGGATTTGATCTCAAAATTCTATCTCCTTTCTCCGTTGCCAACATAGCTATAAAATGGTATTATAACATAAAACAACCTCATATTATGTGATTTTACGGCAAACACAAAAAGGATAGCATAAGAACAATATGCTATTGTTTAGACTACATATATCCATGAAGATACATTTGCCTATTTATAATAATAAAAGAGTATAATTATAAAGAAAATCAAAATAAGACAATATTTACTTTTCTCTAAAAAATGGCAAAAAGATAGAAACATAGATTTTTTTTTTCTCTGGAGACAAAAGGGTATCCCCTCTCCCTAAAATAAATTCTCATCATTTTCTACGGTTTTAATGGTCATTGAGCAAATTGTCTCATCTAGATTTTCTATCTACTTTTACTCATTTATCATATACAGACAGTTCATCATTGTGGATATATGTGTAGTGTGAATCACATGATAGATATTGTTTTATGCTATTCCTTTTTTATAGGAGGTTATTGCGTGTAAGGGTGAGCAAAAATTCTGTTAAATCGAACAAATCGATCGAATCGAAAAGTTCGATTCAGTTTATTAGAAAATTCAGTTAAAATAGGTTTTTTTTTTATTTATTCGGTTCGGTTTCGATTTCGGATTCGAAACGAAAATAATCGGTTAAACTGATTAAATCGAACTGGAGTGAATCAGTCGACTGATTTTATATATAGTAGACTGATTTTATATATACCATCGACTCCGAGACCGAGCACTAGTCTGTCTCAATTCCCAATCTCGAGCACCTCGAGGCCCAAGCACCTTCCTCGTGGTTTCAGGTGGTGCTCGGCCGCAGAGAAATCCCAGTGACAGGGGTGCTTGGGTGAGTACCCATGCTCCCGAGACCCGAGCATCTCGTCCCTCCCCCAGCACCCGCCCAACAGCTCGAGCATCCCATCCCGCCCTCAATGGTAATTGGGATTTCTCTGTGCCCGTGCACCGGAAGGTGCTTAGCATCGTCGGAATCTGGCCGATCGCGGCCTTGATGCGGGGATGCATCACACGGTTGCGATCAGGCCGAATTTCTAGCCTCGATCCTGTCGGATTCCGACGATGTCGAGCGGCGATGGGTGCTCAGGTAGGCTTACTCGGGCACGAAGAGTTACTGTGCATTTCCACTTCTGCACGATTGGACAGTAGATCGGACATCCATTGTGGAACAGACAACAGATTACAGTCGCATCAGTCGACTAATATGTTTATCAGTCGATTGATAGGTTCATCGGTCGACGAAGAAAAGTCAGTTTTTTTCCGATTTTTTTAGATTTTAACCGTAATAACTAATTTTTATTAGTTTAATTGGTTTTATTTTATTGAAAATTTCGGTAGGTTCGATTAATTTAAAAATAATAATTTATTCAATTTTAATTTAATCAGTTCGATTGGTTTGATTAATAATCGATTCCATCGGCCTAATTGTGTGTGTAACTTGGTTTTAGCTACAATTTTTTTCTAAGGGAGATCAACATTGTCGCAATAAAATGATGTCTACATTCTAGGTACATCTGTGTCAATTTAGGTAGCAATTTGTGGCAGCAGATTTGTACACCTACGTAATTGAAATTGATTTTTGCAATTGTCTAGAGCTTTTTATCTCTTGCATAGAAATTAACGGAGAGAAAGCAATGAACTGCTTCAATTAAATGTCTGTAATTTTCACTTTTTATTTAATCTAATTCCTTTGTTTTTTGGGTACATCTAGCATCGAAAAGACAATGGATCGCTACCTGATACACACAAAAAATATGGATATCAAACCGAGTGCAACAAGTCATAATACGCAGGTTTGTCATGCTCATTTCTGTTATATACTTTCTCATAAACTTAAAGACCTCTCTAATTCGCAAAACTCAAAGCCTGAAGCCACAAATATCGAGAAGAAGATCAAGCTTATTGAATCCCAAAGAAGGAAGTTGTTGGGTGAAAGCTTGGGATCTTGCTCAGAGGAGGAACTGCAAGAACTTGGGAACCAATTAGAGGAAAGCCTCAGGCAAATTAGGAAAAGAAAAGTATGCATGGTCTACTGCAATCAACTTAATTCCTTCTCATACTCAGCTAGTAAAAAACCTGCATGTTTCTATCTATCTATGAATTTCTTCTTTCTCTTTCTCTTCTTCAGCAATCCATACTATTCGAACAGATTGCAAACCTCGAGGAAAAGGTACAAGAGCATCTATATATGCCATATCATTAGCCATTTAGCTATTTTCAAGTTCAACTATAAGATTTCATTTGACCTCTTATTTGCTTTCTGAATCAAGGAGAGAGGCCTTCTGAATGAAAATAGGATATTAGGAGAAAAGGTATGGCATTTTGCGTCGTTACACTGCTCTAATCTTGAAATAATTCAATGGAACATCAACTAATTGGATTTCTTTTTTCCTTTTTTTGAAAGTTGAATGGAGGGAGGATGCTACAGTTTAGTACTGCAGAAGTCGCACCCGATGATCAAGATGCTGAAGGAATCACAGAGGTAGAGACCGAGCTGACGATTGGGAGGCCAGGAACTCGCTGAACGAGGAGCCGTTCGTGCTCATGTTCAAATCTTATTCTTCAATAATCAGCTAAGAATATTTTAAGGCATGTACAGTTAAAAGAACCCAGCCTAGAGAAGAGACATGTAAGTTCCTTAAGGTTGTTTGTGTCGAGAACTCTTTTATCATTCAGACTTACGCTAGAACGATATGTTTCAATTCGGCCAAATCATTGCTGCGGAATGCGGATCCGATATGTTTAAATGGGATCGTACTAGGCCAAGTCAGCAATTTCGTCAGATCCAATGGCGAACATGCACGGTCAATTTGTCTAGGTTGTGCAGCCCAACCCACATGACCCAGACATAGTCAAAAATGAGGGTCACGGCCCAAGAAGCCCGTTGCCATTCGACGTCGCAGATAAGAGCGAGCCCCAGAAGAGTCTGCGCCACGTGAACCTGGGCCCGCCACCGTATCTCCTCATTGTGTGGACGAACAGTCCCCGCTTGGATGCTCCTATGCGGACACAACTCAGGCCCACTCATTATATCGCTTCCTCACGTGGTTGGGTAAATCGCCACGTATCACCTGCCCGCAACGAAAAGCGCAGCCCTGACTCCTGAGGTCACATCAGGCAATTAGTGATCCTACACGTGGCCACGTATCCCGTCCGCCCGTTACCCTCCGCCTCAAATAATAATAATTAAACATATATCTCTCTCGATTTTACTTTTCCCAAATTCTCGTGGAAACGCTGGAAAACCACGAGAAAATTCGTGGCTCAGATTTGGCCTCCGTCGTCGTGAAAAGCTTGAGGTTTTCTCCGCTCGCACCCGCCGTCAATGTCTTTCCTCTTCTTCACTCTCTCGGGAGAAAAGATATCAAAGACTATACTATTCTCCATCTCTCAATCAGCTCCAACTGATCTTCCCTTGTCGAGATTTCGTTCCGGCCAGTAAAGAGATGTAGTAGAGGGGGCGGCAATGGTTTTGAATCATCGATGCTGCGCTGATGATTCGTTGTTTCTGTTGCGGCTGGAAGGATTGAGATAGGTAGGTTAAGTTTTGTTACGAATGGATCTCTTTCATGTTTCCAGTTCTTGGTGTTTGATTCTCACGCTTGGTTGTGACGTGGATTTTAGCGAGTTATGAGGTACTTCTTCCGTCAAATCGAGCGTTTGGTTGGAGATATGGAAGGAGCAATTTTACTATTTGTTGACGACTTCAATTCCAATTGATCTTTTGTGTGTTTTCGTCTTTGTGGCTCTCGAATTTGAGACTAGGGTATGGAAGGGAACTCTTCTGGAGAAGATGTCGTCCTACTCAAGGTCCGGAAGTAGTTGATCGCCATTCTCTCTTACTTTTAAAGCTTGTGGACGCTTTTTAAAAAGTGATTTTGGTGTAGGCGAGGAAGCCGTACACGATTACGAAGCAAAGGGAGAAGTGGTCTGAAGAAGAGCACAACCGTTTTCTTGAAGCTTTGAAGCTGTATGGAAGGGCATGGCAACGCGTTGAAGGTTTGTGGCTTTGAATTTCCTCTTCTTTTTTTTTTTTTTTTTCATTCTTCAGCTTAGAAGGAACAGATGATGGCTTTGCGTGGTAGCCATACACTTTTCCTTAATATCTGTGTTGAAGCTTGAGATTTAGTTTTTTTTTGGTGTCTATGAAACTACTGCTGGTTCAGTATCTAGTTCCTTAAAGTGAGGATTTATTGAAACTGTTTAGTACATAACCAGAAGGAAATTGTTTCGCACTTGATGGATGTGGCGTGTCTCAACATGTTTCATAAGAGATGTACAGTTATAATTGATGGTAAAGAAAACATAGATAACATCATGCTAGATGTTCATCTCATCTTTTGATTGATTATGATTGTGGCAGAACATATTGGTACTAAGACAGCTGTGCAAATTAGAAGCCATGCCCAAAAGTTCTTCACTAAGGTGAGTTGTATTTTTTGAAATCTATATGAGTTTATACGAGTAGAAAGTACAAATATTCTTTTAATTTCAATCTAACAATACACTGAGCTGTAGTTTCAAGACACTAGATTTATGATTTAATATCTCTTTGAATAACTAACATCTTAAATTGCTTTGCATGTATATGACTTCTTTTCATGAAAAGTTGTTCAATTTTTCATGACCTTTCTAGAAAAATAACTCCATCAAATTATGCATATAGGGTCTTCAAAACCTATCATATGTTAACGATAGATTAAGGACCCAAATGGTATCTTTAGTTATTCCTTTTTGCAAGATGGAACTGTCAAAATATTCATCATGTTAGGTCATTTTGCAAACATAATACAATTGTCATGTACACCTAAACCCTCTGAAATATAATAGCATACCTATCCCAAATACTAGCGTGTTTTTTCCAAGCACTTCTAGATTCAACTAATTCACCTACTGAAGTGATTTTTACAGTCTTGACTTTTACATCTATCATCTTTGCATCATTATTCTTGGAAAAGCTTCACAAAAAAGTATGTCTGCATTTAAAGAAGATGCTATATGAAAGAAAATTCTTGATCATGGACAAAAGAAAGCTTGGCTTCAACTCTAGTACTTTCTTTTGTTTTTGGCACCTTTTTTCTCTTTCTATTCATTGTACTTATTTATAGAGATTTTTTATGTTGGTGAAGAGATGCTTCCTCTTTGTCCAGTCCTTTTTTTTTGTCGATTGATGAGAAAGGAATTATTCCGAGACTAAAATTTGCTTGATATATTGCTATGCATCATGTATATGCAACCAAATCTTATAAAACTTGGAGCAACTTTCACAAATTTGGTGTACAAGGCCTTTTAATTTGGATCACTTCCCTAAAAAAATAATAAATTCATTATAAAAATTCCATTCAATATCTTGGTCCATGGAGGAGTGACTCTAAATCAAACTAATGATAATTATGCCCACTGATTTGTATAGACAATAATGAAATTACCAATTGAACCAAATGTACAGCTAAGGTGGCCCTATCATATTCACACCATGGGAGCAACTGCCATTGGAACCATAAAGGCCTGATAGCTGTGCGCTTTTCGGCAATAGGGGAATTTGGATGAAAGAAAGAAAAAAATTACAGTAGGGAGTTAAGGTGTTATCAGAGGCATAGAGGGGTGGTTGCATGCTCGTTGATGATAAAGAGTGTCCACAAAAAAGTAAGAAAAAAAAATTAAAAAAAGAAGCTTGTGTTGGAAGAGGGAAGAAATGAAAAAAGAAACACGTTCAGGTGGTTTAATATAAGTGAGAATATGTAAGACAAAGACACCCAATCTTCTTATGAAGCATCCTCCTACTTACCGTTGGAGGTTTTTGAGATGATTGGAGTGAGTGAATTGAGAGGGTGAATTCAAATAATGCAATGTTTTTGGTGAGAGAGTCCTTTTCCACTAAGAATGATCCAATTGAATGTTTAGTGGGACAGAGGTTTTTATTACTAGTCTGTTGTAAACTGCTGCTTGCTTATATTTAATCGAAGGTGGTTCTTTAAATATCGGTATCATTCTGGTCCAAGCTTGGAATGGTATTAGTACCATACCAAGACCTAAAACTTCAGCGAGGACCCTATATTATGTGCTTAATGATCGCTATACTGGTCACTAGGAGAAATAATAATAATAATATAAAAGAGATAAAGCTTGTTTGGTTCAATTACATAACATGAATAAGCCAAAAGATCACCCCAGTTAGGAATTTTTCTACAAGCTCTGGAAGTGAAAAAAATGGTCATCAATAAAATGGGACTTTTGAAATGAAACATAAAAAGTTGTTTGCTGATGATGTGATTACAAATTTCATATGGAGGCATATATATTCATCAAGAGTCCTGGTAACGCGGTGTCAATTGATTGCTAAACGCAAGTCAATTACAGCTAGAGAAGGAAGCTCTTGAAAAAGGTGTTCCACCAGGACAAGCTCATGATATTGATATCCCTCCTCCAAGACCTAAAAGGAAACCGAGCAATCCATATCCAAGGAAATCCATCGAGGGTTCCTATTCTCTTTCTGGCGAAGCAATAAATGGGAGACTGTCACAACTGATGCCTCTCCGTGGAGCGAGTGAAGTAATGGACATTGGTAGTGAAGAATCACCAGAGGTAAATCATTTCAGTGGGCCCTTCATTGTTCCAGTTGTCTAGTTGAAGTGACACAATTTTACATTGATCTACTTTATTCCATATTTTTATGCCATTAGCTGCTTTGATTAGAAATTCACAGCATTGCAGAAGTTGCAAAGTAAAGATGCTTCCGAAAGTGCAGATCACTCAGAGGTTCTTGATGTTTTTCAAGATTCTGTATCTACTTCTATGTCTTCTGTAAGCAAGATCTCTTCCAATCCTAGAAAGTATTTAGAACTCTTTCCCATTGAGGAGAAACTGGATGGCGATGTTTCAATTAACAAATCGTCAGTTCCTGATGAAATGGAACAGGAGCTTGATAAAATTTTTCATGGAGTTGATAAAACAGGACCATGTACAAAGCAACAAACTAATTATAAAGACCTTCAAACCCACATAAAGCAACATGCTTCATGCACAAATGGCATCGAAACTGAGGACCCAGATGTTCAGAACCGTGCTGCAGTGACAGGGAAATCAAGAGGGCCGATGAATACTAAATTATCCTCAAACCCTGCAGTTTCGGCAATGCAATTCCAGAATCCACCGTCAATTGGTTCCGTGCATCAACCATTTCCAGTCTGTTCGCCTTTGACTTACTTCCACAGTAATCAAGATGCCTATAGGTCATTCCTAAACATGTCATCCACCTTTTCAAGTCTTATTGTTTCCACCTTATTACAAAATCCAGCAGTTAATGCAGCAGCCAGCCATGCAGCATCGTTATGGCCATCTTCTGAAGCCGAGACCCCTGTCCAGCCAACTGCAGAAATTCCAACTGGTGAAATTCTTGAAAAACAAGTAAATTCAGCCGCAAGCTTGCAGGCCATTGCTGTTGCTACTGTTGCTGCTGCTGCTGCATGGTGGGCATCTCATGGTCTCTTGCCATGGTTCCCTCAGCCTTTTGCCAGTTTTGCATTTGCTTCTCAATATACAAGTATGGGACCCTCAGCAGACCCAACTAGAGTTCATGAACTCAATGGAACTGAGAAGAAGCCTTCAGAAACAAGACAACAAGCTGGAAGTGAAAATCAATTTGATGCTCTAAAACCTATGTGCCCCTCTTTTAAACCGTTATCATTGTCAGACTCGGATGCTAGTGGAAGAGGTCAGAACACTAACGAGCAAGCCACCAGGTCCAATAATATCAAGCCCGATTGTGGGCTTCAGGATTCAGACAAGGCAAAAAATAAGAAAAAACAGGATCGTTCTTCCTGTGGATCAAACACACCATCCAGTAGTGAAGTAGAAACAGACACTATAGAGAAAATACATGAGAAAGTGAATGATGAGTCTAAGGAATCCTACTTCGGTAATCTTTCAGCTTGGGAAATCAATCATCGCAGACTGAGGAACTGTGGAAGCGTGAATGAATCATGGAAGGAGGTCTCTGAAGAGGTTGTAATGCGAAAGTTTGTTTTTTGAACTTTTTGGCAACTCTGCCATACCGGCTGCTTCCCTACTCTAATGTATCTTTCCTTTTTGCCAGGGTCGACTTGCCTTTCAAGCTCTGTTCAAGAGAGAGGTTCTTCCACAAAGCTTTTCTCCTCCACACAGTGAAGAAGCCGCAGCTATGATTAAGAAAGGGTTTACTGAAATGCCAGCTGAAGTTGACAAGAACATGCGCACCACAACCAATCTTAACAGCCTTTGTAATGATGCCGAAAACAAGACGGCTGTCGGAAACAATGATACTATGGTGTCAGGGAAGCTCAAGATTCGCCGGACAGGTTTCAAGCCTTACAAGAGATGTTCGATAGAAGCTGAGAACAGATCAGCTGCTGTAGAAGAAAGTGGCAACAAGAGGATACGTCTGCATGGGGAAGCTTCAGCCTGACGAAAGACATGAAGAACGCATACCGGATATTCCTAATGGTATGCAGTTTATCTATGAATTTATAAGGCTCGGAGTTTGCTAGACATCAAAACTTTAGAACTTAAAACTCGCTTCTAGTTATTGTAAATAATATTCAATCAAGCAGCTCTTCTGCAAGGTAAACTGCTTATATGGTGTATAATTTTATGGTCTTTGATAACTCCTGAAAACCCAATGCTGTCTCGGTGCAAGACTATTATTATTCCTATGGAAGCTAAATAGTTCATCTCAACTAGGTATTTCAGGCTGGTGGATCGCTAGTTGAAATTATTTTATACCTTGTTTGAAAGTATTAGAAAAATAAGTAGGAAAATAGAAAAGTTGCCTTCTTACTAGGATTAGTCATTAGTTTACAATGTTTTTGTAGGATTTGTTTCCTCTGTGTTTTTTTTTTTGGATAATAGGTAAACAGTATTCCTGACTCGCCTACCTAATAAATTTGGAATACAAATTTATGCACATTACTTTAAAATATTTAATTTATCCCTATTAAAATTTGAATTTCAGTTCTCTTAGTTTGTTCTGAGTTCTTAACCACTGCTTGTCTGCATCGTATTCGTAAGGACGAATGTGTTCTCTATTTCATCAAAACGTTATTAGATTTATCAAAATGTTTGAGGTCGATCATTTGTTACTTAAAAAGCTGCACCTTTGGAAATCTTGGCATCTTAAAATTTCTCCTTGTTAATAATTGATAAAACTATCTAATCTTATCACAAAGTATATAGCCAGATCAATATAAAGTTTTATACCAGTTAGTTTCATCACTCTTAAAATTGATTAACTAATCACAGTTTTGAGTGGTCAAAAAGAGGATAAATTTTAAAATTATATCGAACCATAAGTGGCTTTCCATGTGAGCTCGAACCATTTTATCTTCAACAGCATCTATCGATTTAAATCCTCAGAACTGATCAAAAGTTCTTAATTGTCGACATTTTTTGTTGATCAGTTACATTACTGGTCACTGGATTCAACATTCACATAGCACAATATGTTATCATCATTGTCTAATGGGCCCTTAATTAAACTAATCGAGTTTTCTTTTATAGTTATTAAATCTAGAAAATATATGATGTTTTTCTACATCAATCAACTTTTTTTTTCACTTTTAAAAAATACAATTTATATGAATTCGCTGTTTTTTGTTTGTTCTTTCTTAGCCTCGCTCAAGGCCCACCTTTAAATCCAAATATTGTGAATAGGAATGTGTAAAAGTTCAGAACAAACGGAATCGATCGAAATCGAAATTTTGATTCGATTTATTTAGAAATTTAATTTTTATGTTTAAAAAGATCAAAATTTTAAATTAATTTAGATCGATCTTGAATTTTAAATTAAAAAATCAATTTAATCAACAAAAACGAATTAAAAATTATTAGTCGATTGATATTGCTACAGTATCAATTTTGTAAAATTATAATTTTATAATGTAATATCAATAAATTAATTTAAAAAAAATCATTTTTTTAAAATTTTTAATCGAATTAATTAATTAATTTTTATGATCCATACAATATTATATCAATATCATATAAAAATAATTTTTTTTACTATCTCCACTATAAAAAAACAAATTTATTTAAGAGTCTCATTTTTTTATAAATTATTCATGAAATATAATATATAAATAATTAAATATATCATAATTAATATTTTTTTTAAAATATTGATTTAATTAAAAATAAAAAATGAAAAATGAAAAATGATATTATAAAAATATTTTAATTAAAAAAAAAAAAGAGAAGAAGCTTCCGGAGTTTCAAGCTCTGCTCTTTTTAATTCGATGTGTCATCGCAGTGGGAGCTCAAGTAATTTGTCTGGTTGGATATGCGCGGAGGCAAGCAACAAAATTTGATTTTGAAATTCCGTAGGGGCTGAGCTCGACACAATCTACAGACTCCAGTTTGATCTAAATATTTAAAATTTAAAAAATAGAAAAAAAAAATAATTATCAAAGCTCATTTTGAAATCAAAATGTATTTAAAAAAAAAGAAAGATTAAAGTCCGAAGGACAAACCTGAAATTTCTTAGCAATTAATGGGCAAACTGTAACTGGAGCCATCCATCGGCTAAAATCTACTATAAATCGAAAGAAAAAAAAAATATTTCCACATCCCACAGATTATATTAGGGCTTCTGTGTCCACATGTGTGCGCGAGGAAATGGCGATCTGTGCCCATGTCCGATCCACCACTCGAGCCCGACCCCAAAAGCAGCGACAAATCTACGAGTTCAATGGTTGAGCTGTTCATTGCAGGCTCTTTCAATCCGGCCCTGGCAACTGCAGAAAGCGACGGCGAGCGGGCCGAGGAATCCTCATCGACGATCCAGGCTCCGCCAACCAATCATCTCTCCCGATAAAATTAGTGTTTTTTTATTCTCTTTCTCTCGCAGTCGCACGAGCGCACGCAATCTCTGCACACCGCTCGCCCTCGATCCTCTCGGGAGCAATATTTATCGACTTTTAATATCAGCGGTTCTCGTGTAGCAGTGCGTTGGTGCCGCAGCGAAGCGATGGAAATTGATAGGGCCATCAGTGAAAGCGTTGATCGACGGCTGCAGACCAAGTACCAGAACGCCGTCTACGTGATTCAGAGGGCTTTTGCGCTCTATGAGTCGGTTTCTTAACCTCCGCCTTTTAATTTATTGGGCGATTCTTGTTAATTTGTTTTCTTTGTCATTTTGTGTGGGTTTTGGTGGGGGTTGGATTGGATTTCTTTATCGAATAATGGTAGTCGCTTCTGCAGCGCGCTTCTTGCGCTTGGGCTCTAAATCTGGGTTAAAAATGATTTTTTGGCTGGAATAGGCCTAAGAAGATTTTTTTTTTTTGTGCATTAGTTGGATTAACCTGAATTTGCAGTACTCGTTTATGTTTTCTTCTTCGCCTTGGTAGTTTTACATGAATGTTATAGACTTAGGTAGGTTGATTGTTCTTACGCTTTTCCTTATTCATCATCTTTGCCTATTCCATTTGATCACTTTTGTCGGTTACTACTAAATGCAATGTTTGTCGCTCTTTTGCTAAACAATTCTTTGAATGATTTACTTTGAACTGAACAGTTTATACACATAATATGTTATTTTCTGATATTTCTATCATTAACCTCTGAACTGACTCAACGACTAATCATATTCGTAGATCGTAGTTGAACAAGAAGCTTAATTGAAGAATGCTTTTCATTTCAAATGCTTGTGCATATATATAATGTGGGTAATCTTGTCAGTTGCCAAAACTCACCCAAAAACTTTTATAGACCCGTGCAAATGAAACCCATAATAGGCAGAACACTTTCCCTGTTATAACCAAACAGTTTGTAGATATTGTTGGGAATTACATAGCAATCATATAGAATATATGTTGTCTACATATGCAGTTAAAAACCTTACTCGGTATGTTTAAATTAATTTAAAATAAACCAAATTGACTTTAAACCCCAAACTTCCCTATTTACCTTGTAACTTGTAAGTGTTAATTTAAACAATCATTATACATATATGTACATAACATGAGCTTTTTTAACAACTCCAGTGTTTCCGGTCATTCTTAGATTAACGCATTACTCTTTCTTCTCTCTTGTTCATTCTTAGGACATACTTCTCTGTCATGAACCATAAAAAACATCAATTATGACTTATACCGGTCATTATATTATCACTGACTTCGTATTGCATCCACATATTGCACATGTATTATGGGTCAACCACATCCCACCTACATATGCTTTTTAACTAAATTTATAATTTGGTTGAGATCTTCCAATGATAATATAATGATAGGTATAAGTCATTATTGATGTTTTAATAGTTCATGAAGGAGAAATACCTCCTAAGAATGAACTAGAGAGAAGAAAGAGTAATGTGTTAATCTAATAACGACCAGTGGCATTGGAGGGGTACAAAAGCCGATATAATCCAATCTAAAACCTGAAGATTAGTGTTTTTCCATTGTAATTCTAAGCTCCATTTAATGGATATTGGTTTTGCATTTTTTTTCTTATCAGCTATTAGAATATCACATATTCATCCTTTGGTATTCAATATTTTGTTTAATGGTTTCTCTTTACAAACAATTTCTTGTTACATAAGATAACATTAACTTCTTATTAGACCATAATTATTGGAATTCATAACCTAAAATGCACTTTCCAGAATATTTTTTTGATAATTATAATAATAATAGCAATCTTTCCTAAATTATTATGATAATAATAATTATTATTATCTCTGACATTTGGTAAGCTCCCCTTTTCTAACTTGATTAAGAGAGTCAAGAAGGCTCTGGACTCATATTAAGATTGTTTATTTTCTCTGTAATTAGCTTGAACTAGATTAGGGAAAGATACTGAAGCAGGAACTTGAAGAATGAATAATCCATAAAAATGTTGACACATATAGGGGTGGATCTAATGTAGATAAGGAATTAGGAAAGCAATGCATTTTCTTGTATTAGATGTAAAGACAATATAACCATGTAGAATGAGTCATGAAAGTCTCTCTAATATGCTGCAGTAATGCTTTAAATCCTGGCAAACAGTTCTGGTCCTATTCTAGTTCTATATGATAGTTGTAACCTGACTTCCTTTACCTCCAAATGTTTGGTTATGTTACTTTGTTATCTCAAAATTATTAACAATTTCTAAAAAAATTCTTAACAGGTTTGAGCAGGTTGCCTTCAGTTTTAATGGGGGGAAGGACTCAACAGTAAATGATTGCATATCTATCTTTGTTATGTTCATAGCACAGTTTAGCGCTTGCTCAATTGTATTGTTGTTGCAGGTATTACTTCATTTACTGCGAGCTGGCTATTATTTGCATCAAGGAAAATCAGAATGTTCAAATCAGCATCTCTCGGATAATGCACTCAAGTGTCCGATTCGGACCATATACTTTGAGAGTCCATGTGCTTTCCCTGAGATTAATTCTTTCACTTATGAAACTGCCAGAGAGTAAGGATGCACTTTCCCAGTTTGACTTTCGCATGCAAGACCTTATTTGGTTTCTCATGCCTTGTATCTGAAACTATGATTTTATTTACTAAGTTTTCGTTTCTTTCTTGTTTTACTTAGTTATGACTTGCAACTGGAAACTATTCACTCAGATTTCAAGTCTGGCCTAGAGGCTCTATTGAAAAAAAAACCCACCAAAGCTATTTTTCTTGGAACTAGGATTGGTGATCCTAATGCGGTATGTCATACAATAGAGCACAAAAAGTTGCAGTGGGTTGTGATTTTTATCTAAGTTATTAGTATTATAACTCTTGGTGCAGATGAGAGTTTCCTCATTTATTCTTGATTTGCCCTAACAGGTTGGACAAGAGCAATTTTCCCCGAGTTCAATTGGTTGGCCTCCTTTCATGAGGGTGAACCCTATCTTGGACTGGTCATACAGGTTATTATTTGGATATGCTAATTAATTAGCCTACTGGTTGAAGATATTTGGATTGTTATTTGTCTTTTTTGCTTCAATCTGTCACTTTCAGGGACGTGTGGGCTTTCCTCTTAACTTCCAAAGTAAAGTACTGCAGTCTCTATGATCAAGGGTAGGCTACTACTTGTTTGATGCTCTAATTTGCTTGTTGGAATTGTTTCGTTATGGTCCCATTCATACCTTAATATGTTACATGATGGCCCCAGCCATTGTCATTTTCTTCACCTGCTCCTTATCATTAATTTCTTGATCACCAACCTTGTAAGTGGTAACTATCTGGGGAAGTGATTCAATTTAATAATATTATATGATTCAAGCCAAGGATCATCATTGTCAGGCTGTGGAATTAAATGAAGTATATGATTCAGTTTAAGTAATAATGAATCAATTATTCACATGCTAGAATCCAGTTAATGTGATATACTTAACGCACTAGTGTTTTGGCCTATAACACCATGCTCCGGATAACCAATCATGATCAGACTTATTATTTGATTTATTTCTGCTTCAACTTTTGCTTGATAATTATTTGTTCTTAATCAGTAACCACTTACTAATTATTTTTCTGGATATTTCTGAAAATTAATATTGTGTTTGTTTAGATATACTTCAATTGGGAGCATATATGACACAGTTCCAAATTCATTGCTAAGCATTCCTGACTCACCAAGCATGAAAGAGAATTTTAAACCTGCATATATGCTCACTGATGGAAGATTAGAAAGAGCTGGGAGAAACAAGAAGTTAGTACTTAAACATGACAATGACAATGCTTCTCTAACCAATGGTGTGGCTGGCATTCCTCTGAATGGTTCTTTCAGGGCATCAATCATCATCGTAGGTGATGAGATTTTGTAAGTTATTTCTTGAATATCCTACAGTTTCTTTATATAATCTCTGATTCTGAAAAAGAAAATGAATATTGTGAACCTTTTGGATGAAACTTTGCAAGATCTTTTTTACTTCCATTCTTCCAAATTTATGAACTTGTTTCTGTTACACTGTATTACCTTGTCTATGCATTAGCAGTTATTGACTATTTGTCTACTCTCCAAGAGTGGACTGTTCATGCTATTCAACAAGTGGAGTGACTTCTTATTGATAAAAATTTGCAGAAATTGTGAATGATTTCATATTTTACATGTCCTTTCTAGTTTATACTGATAAAGTTCCTTTTAAAATTTTTAAGATGACTATAAGGCAAATCATAGTTTTAATTTTTTTTTTTTTATCAATTTGTCCAGAAAATTACATTGTCTATTTGAGGATCCTGATATCAATGACTTGTATTGTTTGCAAGGATAATTCAAGCATCACTAGATTTTTTTTTTTTTTGAAATTTAGAAAAAATGATCTTTTTTTATGTTGTTGCTGATTGTAGTAGGCTTTTATAGTTGGACGTAGCACATGGTTGAGGCATGAAAAATTTAATTTACATTTTCAACTTTCACCACTTAATTCTATGAGTTGTGTTCGTTTTCCTTCTATTGAAATTATGCTCGAGGCGTATATCCGACACTATTAACCTATGTACGGTATTTAAGTTTTTCCTAGGGATGACGTTGCAATCTTTACAAAGTTTCCTATCCTTCTTCCTAACCACAAGAAAGACAATTTGCAATTTATTATTTCCACTTTTGAACATGACTAAGTGTTCTTTCCTTTTCTTGAAAAACATATTAGCTAAGTATAAGATCATATAAAAAGGGTAGTCCGATGCATTAAGCTCCCATCAATGCGGGGTCCCAAGGAAGGATCTATTGTACGAAGTCTTACTTTGCTTTGCAAGAAGTTGTTTCCATGATTCGAACCTGTGACCTCTAGGTTATACGCAGAGCCGACCCTACTTGTATAAAGGCCTTGGGCGACTTTAAAAATTTTGGGCCCTAGTCAGAAGTCATATCGGACTTCAAAAATTTTTGGGCCCTAATCAAGAGCCATATCGGGCTCTAAAAATTTTTGGGCCCTGGGCAGGCGCCTTGGTAGGCCTGGCCCAGGGTTGGCTCTGGTTATACGAAAAAAACTTTATCATTGCGTCAAAGCTTCCCTTCAAGTATAAGGTATGCTATCGCAAAAATCAATATAATTTTTCTTTCTTCATTTCTTATTTCAAACCTATAATCCCCATGCACCCTATCATATTTTTCATTTTTTACTCCTACTTGTCCATTTAGATATTCTCTTATTAAAATCATTTTGTTTGATAGAATTTTTTGTAACACATCATCTAATGGTGTCTTCGTCTAATTCTATTTGGAATACATATATACTAATTATATTAATAGTTTCTTTCGTCTACCGCTATCTTGAGAGTTATAATTCTATCTCTCCTTTCTGACTACTCTACTACTTCATTCTTTAGCAAACTATCTACAACAATACTTATTGCATATTTTGTTTTATTCTTTCCTGTGTACCATAATTTAAAAACTGAATTCTCTATTACCTTTACCTTTTCTCCTACCCATTTTGTCTATTGTAAACATAAAATATTAATTTTTCTCATAATCATTGTGTCTACTACTTCCAATGCTTTACCCGTGAGCATTCCTATGTATTGATGTGTAATGCTTTGTAAAAATGATATTAAACTAGTGTAGCTACAAATTATTCATTCTCCTTTATATGAGATATATATATTTATCCTCTTCCAAGAAGATCAGTTTTTTACTTCTCCACAATGAATTCTTGAGGTCTAGTGGTCAGTACCTGAATGAATGCTAGTTACACTCATCAATGGATCTTATTCCTTGTATATCTAACTTACAACTCTTACATAGACATACATGATTACGTGCTTCTTTTTTTTTCACTTGTTTACTCTTTATAGATTTTGCTAATTGAATCATCATAAACAATTCATTTTGGCATTCAACAATTTTGGTTATATGGTTAAAGGTTTATTCATTGTTGATGATGTACATTTGTTTCAGATTTGGCATTACGGAGGACATGCTTAGTGGCACATTGTGCAAAAAACTACATGGCATTGGTTGGCAAACAACTCGTGTAGCCGTTGTTCAGAATGAAGTGAGGCAGCTTATACAATAAAAAAAATCTATATATATTAGTTAAAATTATGCAGATAGTATGATGCTTTCTATTGATATTCACAATTTTTAAAATTGTCTTTATTCAACTTACAAATATTTATGTAAATTTTACTTGAGTATATAATCGTGAGATTGACTCTCGTGGGTATTAACTGGATCTTTTATACAATCAGCACCTTTTTGTTTTTATGTATCAGTTGCAAGCTATTGTAGTTATAGGCTAAGACTTTCCATACATTCATCTGTGTGATAATCTGTTTAAGTGTATTTTAAATGATTTTATGCTGCATATTTGTAAATGAACCTTCAAGTTTTTCCTAGAATTTTATTTTCATTTTCAACTAGAGGTATACTATGAGTTCTTCTTTTAATCCAGATAGATTCTGTTGCCGAAGAAGTTGAAGGGAGGAAGGCTACTAATGACATGGTCTCTTTCAGTGACCTTCAATTGTCTTAGTTAATTTGTGAAGTTCTAGTAATTTCCCCGAGTGTATACATAATTGATCTTCAAACTTGTATTTGCAGGTTTTCTTGTTTGGAGGATTTGGCCCTATGAATTCTGATGTTTCGCTAGCAGGTGTAGCAAAAGCTTTTGGAGTTCGGCTGGTTAGTTGATGAAAGATTTGGATTGTAACCATAACATTGCTTAGTTTATACTTAAATTATCTAATCCATTATACAGTGATGCAGTTTGTTTTCTGAAAAGAATTTATCTAATCCATTATATAGTGATGCAGTTGATTTTCTGAAAAGAAATTATTTCATCATTTTTTAATTTTGTCTCTTTCACTTTGGAAACAACGTCTTACAAAGCAGGATAAGACTACATACAATAGATCCTTCTCCAGAACTCTGTATGGCGAGAACTTCATGCACTTTTTTTTTTTTTCTCTTTCACTAGAACTTCATGTTTTTTTTTGAATAAATCATGACCATAATGCAATTCACAACTGAAAAGTTATAGTATCTTGCTTCAGATGGTGATGTTTTGGTTAATTCTAGAATCTGCATATGAAGGTTCTAGATGCACTACTTAGTGGAAAAATCTAGATATAGAGGGTGTTAATTCTTTCTCTTATCATGAAGCATGCAACATACTGCATTTAAGACTCCACAATTAGGTTCCAACTAGAACTAAGAAATAATGAATAAGCAGAAATGTTTGTGTAGATACATTGATGTTACTTTAGAAACAATCCAAAATGATTTCCTTGTTTTGGTTGGTTTTTAGTCTTCATTTTCACATTCTTTTTGTTGGGCAAACTTCATGACTGATTCTTTCAACTCGAAATTAGTTCTCAAGCTTCAATGTGCATATACCAAGTCTTAAAGTCTTATGTTTATTATAATCAAGTCCCACTTTTAGTTTATTCCAATAATAAATGATGATATATGTCTTCACAACCATTTGAGTCCACTACATCAATTATGGACTTGTCAAATTAGAATATGCCATGTTAAATTCTAACTTCTAAGAATGAAGAAATGAAAAATTCATCTAATTTCATTCTGGCCCTTATTGTGATCTATAGTCCTCATTCTTGATGACAAACAATTAGAGGAAGTGTGAAAGAGATATGTATGATAAGGAGTGGAAATCATAGTGATGGCAAAAGGAGGCTGGAATTCACTGTATCCTCTTATTTGATGTATCTAAACTAGGAAATTCTAACTTCTACCATTATTTCTTTGGAGGGCGTTCTTTCTCACTAGTTCTATAGCACTATGAATACTCTACTTAGTATTGAACTGACTGGATTTAGATCGTTGCTATTCTCATCATTTATATGGTCCCTTTGATAAAGGGCACCTTCACTTTATTTCTCAATTGATTTCTGACCTTAGACCAGTAATAATTTGGTGGAATACCTGTATTGGTAGCCATCATTGATGTCGATGAATGTGAATCATGTGATGATCTATTATGCAATCATTCTGATATAACCATGAGCTTTTACAAGTGGTATAGAATTACTGTTCTCAGCAGTTAAATTCAACTTATGTTCAACACAATTTATCATCTTTTAACTAGATATCCCATCATCTAAACTCGGACAGTTGATCATGTTGGGGCATTGTTCACACTAGAATCTTTTAACTTATGTTCATAGCTCTATAGTTCATTGTACTTTGAGAAATGCCCCAACATGATTATAGTGGTTGGTCCAAATAATTATAGTGTTTGGTTATTCACATCTGTCCAGTGTAAGATATGACCTGTAGAGCTTTATGGTCTAGTAATCATGCACATAATACCAAAGCTTTGCAATTTTTGTTTATGAATCTTGCCATTGCTTTTTTTAGCTTGGATAATCTTCTAATCAGCTTCGTATATGGACTAATAGTTAGGTCTAGTTTCTCCGGGGTATAGTCAATTTGCATGATATTTATCCTTGCTTGACATGCATATGGCCCTAGGGTAATATCACTGATGAATTATTTATTCCTGTTTCCAGGCTCCTGATGAAGAGTTTGAGGAGTACCTCAGACATCTTATAGGACAGCACTGCATTGGTGACAGGAATGAGGTGATTATGAAAATTTGGCTAGTTTTTTCTTGCGCTAGCATTTCTATAATATATAAGTAATCATATGGCCATTTGCATAAACAGCATCATAGAAGTCCTTTTCCGTGTTGCCATTCTGAGTTCCTTTTTTTGGTTGAATGTATCGTTAATAAAATTGGAGGTGTCTGACTGAAACTTACTTATGTGTTCCAACTACAGTGGGTTAAGGTCATTATAGTAGCCATCGTATGTAAGTGTGGAATGGTGCCTATAAATATACACTTGTTTTATCAGATATTAATATTCTTCAAGGCCAGAGAATTACCAATTTACATTTAGCTCCATTGATTATCTGTAGAATAATTACATTTGATATTTCTAAAATGTTGATATTCTAAGCTCTGTATTTTTTTAAAAAAATTTCCAGATGGCTTTATTGCCTGAAGGCATAACTGAATTATTGCATCACAAGAAGCTACCTCTTCCGTTGGTATGCCTGAGAGTAACTCTGCATATTTTGTTTTTCTATTATTTATTTATTTATTTTCTTTTGAATAATCAGATTGTCACTGCTTGATATCTCTAATTCATGTGTATTTGATATGCGTTCAATATTACCCTGTATTTATTTGACACTAAGTGCAAATTGAACATGTATTGACAAATGTCTTGGTTTACACATTAATCTCTTTATCCCTTTTGGAAAGGGACAATGGGCACAGAAACCGAATTACATGGTGCACACTTATGTTAGAGGCACTAATAGGGCGCAAGTCAATGCTTTCTTAAAGTAATAATTAAAGGCCCACTATTAAAGATTTTAGGTGGATTAACTGGAGCATTTCCAATAAAGATAGTTACATCAAAGATCAACTCTAAGTTCCTATCTTTTTACACTAATCATAGACGAACTTATTGGACATATTTAATACTATACCGTAGTGCATATTGTTTGCAGATAATATTATTTGGTAGATGAGACACGTGAAGGAGTAAATGCTAAACTAGAGTCTTGATGGAAAACACTAGAAGTGAAAGGTTTTATGCTTAGTAGAGTAATGACAGAATATATGGAATTTAAGTTTAGCAATATTAGAGGTAATGAAACAAGTTTTAAGATAAGGGATGACGAGTTGTTTAGAACTGAGAGCTTTAAATATTTAGGATCATTTTTGCAAGACGATGGAGGGATTGAAAGAGATGTCTTACATAATACAAACAGGATGATTGTAGTGGAGGAGGACGTCGGGTGTTTTATGTGATTGTAAAGTGCCTCTAAAATTTAAAGAGAAGTTTTACGAAACGGTGATTAGACCTGTTATATTATATGATGTTGAATGTTGGGTTATGACTCAAGTACATGAGCAAAAGATGAGAGTTGCAGAGATGAGGATGTTAAAGTGGATGTGTGGACATACGAGGACAAACAAAATAAGAAATAAGAGCATTAAAGGGAAAATCGAAATTGCATATGTTGAGGGAAAACTCTGAGAGACACGTTTAAGGTGGTTCGGATATGTACTTAGACGACTAATAAATGCTCTAGTCGATAAAATTTATTTAAATTTAGATGATGATATAGTAGGGGATAGAATCCAATGACGTAGAAAGATTCATATAACCGATTTCACATAGTGGGATAAGATTTGATTGTTATTGTAGTATTAAAGGTTTATTAGTGAATTTTTGGGGAAAGAAGATTTAATATCTTTATTGCACTATGTTGGCTACAAAAAATTTCTTGATTCGGATCTGGTACATAATTTTGTTAAGAGATTTAATGACGAGTTACGTGAAGATAAAATACAAGAGAAGTAAGAGGTGACTGGGTCCAATGTTTGAAGTTATGTGTTGCCTCAATAAATTTAGGACAGCTAGTTATAATTAAAACAAGATAAATTCTTTTTCATGTTACCGTTTTGGAATGAGATAGAAATCATTTTCATGTTACTTGGGTGTCTAACTCATTGCAAACAGATTGCATATGCCCACACACAAACTACATTCATAATGTTTCTCTTTTTTTCCAATTTTAAGAATTTGATTGGGTCACTTATCTGGAAACGATCATCTCCAGATTTAACACTCCTTTTAATTGTCAAGCTAGTCTAAATTTAATTTGCGACTGGTTTGCAAAAGTTTTCAAGCAAATACAGATTTTTCACCAATTGACTCTGGATGGCCGATTAAACTAGGATACAAAAAAAAGTATTCTATGCAGAGCGCTAACATTCACACCTATAACCTATGCTTAATTCCCTGTTAAATGTTTGAGAGAATAACAATTTATGATTTAATACTTGATAGTAAGATTATAATGTTATACTTTGGTATTATAATATCAATGTTTTCTGGCACTTAATTACTTTAATAGTCGTAAATGATGAGGAACTCTCTTAGCCTGATATCTGTAACGTTGCATTTTTGCAGATCAAATGTCAGAATGTTATTATTCTTTCTGCAACAAATATATGTGAATTGGAAACTCAATGGGAGTGTCTTCTTGAATTACCTAGCGTGGCACTAGTGCAATCGACGCCATTCACATCAAAGTATCTGAGTACCACACTTTGTGATGTGAGTCTCCATTTTCTGTTACAGTGCTCCTTCTTTCGACTCCTTGTGTCATTTGCAAGTTTTAACTATACCATCTGTGATGGGTGAGGTGTGCACTGAATGTCAATTTTAGTGTTGAGACGAGCGATACATTATGGTGCCATACCAATGCTTGAAACTTTGTACATTTCTATTCTCAATGTTTCCAGATTAGAATGCTGTAGAATATAATTCCTTCAACTGTTTCCAGATTAGAGTACAAACTTCGGCTAATCATGAAAATTGACTAGCTATCAGATATCACTGTTTGTTCTGTATTTTGTAGGTTGAAATTGCTCAGACCATATCAAAGTTGTGCCTTGAATTCTCGGATATTTACATAGGTAAGAATCATAAATTTTCCACAAGGTCCATGACATCAGGCGTCCAAGAAGGAACTGCTTGTTGCTGCTTAAATAGAGCTTTCGATCAATTATAATTTATCTATCCTTATTGATTATTCATCACTGTGAACTATAGGATGCAATCGGAAGTCCAGGGTCACTCCTTCCATAATAAGTTTCGTTGGGAAGGTAAGTTCTCTAACCATCAACAAATAATATCCATGTCTTTCTCTTTATATTGCCATTTAATAAAACTCATTTTTGTAATTTTCTCTTCTATCATAATTTTGCTAATACATTCCCTTAAACTTCTCTGTAGGACAAGTCTAGACTTGAATCGGCTGCCAAGAGACTGTCCAGTAGTTTCCCAGCCGGAGCTTTCTATGAACACAAGTGTGACTGATATTCTCAGTTGAAGTTTGGCTTTTACAGTTCCATGACCACCCAAACTTAGTAAAAGCCGATCCTGATTCAATACTGACGTCCACTCCTAAATGATCCCTCTGCCCAACTACCCTTCCCAATCTAAACAAGCATTTCCTGCAGTTTCTTTGGCGAAAAAGTGCCAATTAAGCTGCCGAGCAAGATTTTGTAAGGTATTCATCATGGTATTATTATGCACATCGTAGGAAACTTTGACAGATTAAGCCCTCAAAGTCCAAATTATATCACTTGTATGTATACAATATTATGGGCGTCATGAAGAAATTTACGACAATTTAATTCAAGTGACCTTTTGAAACAGATTTCAATATGTTGTCTCTTTGCTTGTTTGTTGATTCTTTGTTCAGCCAAAAGATCTGATTCTTCTGCTGTAGCAGAGTACTCAACCAGTTCATCAAAATGTGTATCATCAACTCTTTTTTAGTTTTCGGGAAGGGAAATGGACAGAGCACATTTTGCAGGAGAAAGAGGAGCAAGCGGCCACTGTCTAGTAAAGGTTTTTCCTCTTGTTTCAAGCTCCTATTATTGTTTCCGATATGCGAAAGCGACCTCTAAGGTCACTTGTCCTTGGCCTCATTCACAATTTTTTTATGCCATTGGATAAAATGTCTGACCCGATGACTATAGACTCGATAAGAGTAACTCCATACTTTATTGGTTCAAGACGAGAATCTCTCCAACAAACTTCATTTTGATTTCTATACTGTGTCACTGTCTTTTCCCCTCTTGTTTCAAGCCTCTCATCTTGTTTTCAATACGCGAAAGTGACATCTAAGGATATGCCTGACCATAAGACTAGATACTCTGATTATAGTAACTCGCTTTATTTCAAGATGAGAATCTCTCTGACAAGCTTCTTTTTGTTCTCTATCCTTTGAGATGGTTTTGAGTACATTCATCACTGAACTTGAGGTGGTAGTTTGAGATTGCAGTTCGGATCGATGATGTGAATTTGCGATCTCCGGAGGCATCAGTAGCTGTTACTTGCAATTGTAGCTCCCTTAGCCGAGCTAGCTGCCAGTTTTGATGTTCAAAATAGGTCCTCCCTTTGAACCGTTTTTTCTTTTTCCCCAGCAATCAACAGTCATGTTTCACCACAGCCTGCTGAGAGCTCGAGAGACTAAATATGGTTTTTCGGGGGGTTTAGCCGCACAAATAGAGCAATTGTTATGCTAATGAGTTGAAAGACTCCTCAAACTTAGAAATGGCTCACTAATTGAAGGAGACATGCTTTTCATTCACCAAGTCTTTGCATTTATTTTTCTTCTTGTTTCCTATAAAACCAAAGGAATGTATATTATGTTTCCATACAGCAACAACGACCTCATTTACACTACATCGATAATTTAATTTCCTACATACATTGTAGCATGACTGAAATTCTGTGTTTTTTTTTTTTTTGTTTTTTATGGGTTGCAGTACGTATATGAAGTTGAGCTTTTAGTTTAGTCTCCTCGTTACTTTCCCCCTCTCCATATCATTGATTCCTCCGTTATCACATGTCCATGCACGGGCACAACACCGGTACTACTGGATAAAATTTTAATGCTTGCTCTACATCTATAGCTGTTGATGCAAGACAAACAGAGAGAGAGAGAGAGAGATAGAGAAGCACCATGTCCCAAGGAAAATTCATTGTACATCTACCCATCGCTGCTTCTTAAGCCCATGCAAGGCCAAAGCCACACACTAATCCTTACGATGGCACACCCCAAAAGTACCGTCACAACATATAAAGGAAGTATTTCTTGTCACCACACAGTCAGCAATGGTACAGAGACCATGCCCTGGTGGATGGTGCACAAACACTAGCCTTGGCCCCAGTGCTGCAGGGCCCCCATGATGCTTCCTCTTTCCCACCAAGTGGCACATTCTCCATCTCCATGTCAACGTACTGAGCTCCTCCGAAGATGACATCACCACCATTTTGGTGGTTCAAGGTTGCGAAACATGGAGGAATCGGAATGCCTTCCAAGTCTGCTGCCGTCGGTGCTGATACTGACGAGTAGGTCGAAGGCAGCGGCGGCGGCGGTTGTTGCTGAGGCATCTTGTGCTGTGTTTGTAGCCCCAGCAGCAGCTTCTTCTTCAACTTGGTGTTCCAGTAGTTCTTGATGTCGTTGTCGGTCCTCCGCGGCAGGTGAGCCGCAATGATCGACCATCTGCACTCGGGATCATTTTCAAAAATCACATTTTGGCCCCAAAAACATGTACGAAAGTCGTCGATCGCTGAATCATCACCTGCTTCCGATGGCCGCCACCAAGCTGCAGATGATCCTGTCCTCGTCCTCATTGAAGTCGCCGAGCTTTATGTTTGGCCTCAAGTAGTTGAGCCACCTCAGCCTGCAGCTCTTGCCGCACCTCCTCAAACCTGATCCAGAATCACAAACCTTTTCATTTCGTCGACGGACCTAATCGACCATGCATGAACTGATGAACAGTGAACTACTACTACTACTCGCGCGAGTTCCTCACCGGCTTTCTGAGGCAGAGAGATCCAATTCCCACCGGTGCCATGCTTCTCTACGAACTCCCTCAGTTGCCTGTCTTCCTCGGGAGACCAAGGGCCTCGCTTCACATTGGCCTTGTCACAGCATGGAGCCCTCCCCATATTTTTGCAGTGAAGAATATAATACTGCGACGAGCAAGGAGATATTGGCACAAATTAAAGCTATATAGAGAGAGAGGCTCGTCTAGTTTCAATCAAGCTTATGAAACTACTCCTGTATTTTAGGACACCCTACGTCTGATCATCTACTTAGCTTGTTTTGGCCTTCTCCATCGTACGTACTCAGCTTAGTAGGATGAAAAAGTCCAGGTTGAGGCTAGAAGTCAGTGTTTGTATTTTGGTTGGTCTACTTCATGATGTGCATGTACCATGCAGAGTTAATGACACAACTTGAACTCGTTGAGTCCACAAGAGTTTTGAATAAGAGGTCCATGTCAAGCCACCTCTACAGTATTAAATAATGTATGATCTGCCAAACCTAATACTTAATAATCTATGTGGTTCTGTCAATAGCCCCAGCCCTAGCCCTAGGCTCTGAATTCACTTTTTTTTAATCATTATTAATTGTTAATCACTTGCATAATATATCTTTACTTAGTTATCTGTCAATATAGAAAGTTATCCGATTGGAATGGAAAACTTCTTTTCATTAAAAAAAACATGGTAATTCTTTGCGTACTTATCATCCCTTGATCAATCAAGGAAGAGAAATACTATTTGGATTTTTATATCTACCACATGATTGTGTGATTGTCATAAAGAAAGAAAAATTGGGTCTTCTTCCCAATGATTGATACAAGACTGGACATGCCTGGTCAATACTGTTCATTGTTTAGGCATGTGTTTGTCGAGCCTTAGCCTTGATAGTGCATGTGTGCTTCACTAACTAAAATGACCACCATGAGAACATTGAAATGACAAGCTAAGGCCTGATGGAATCTCCAAGGGCACAAAATGCCAAAAATATAGTCTGATTAGTATGCTCGAGCATTTTTCAAGTGTTGCCAGTTGCAATTGACTCAGATAACAATGCAGCAAGGTTTCCTTTGAGGTAGCATATGTCTATGCTAGTGGCAAACGGAAGGGTTGAATTGTTGTTTGTTGCTTGTTGCCTCCGGCACAAGAATTGAGAGACCCTTGTCATTTGTTTGTTTCTTCTGAAGATGAGCGTTTTCAAAACTGGACCAAGTGGGGGGAATCACAGCCTCTGCCCGTCGATTTTCGATCATCGATTCTCACTTCTGTTTTTTGTTGGATTGGTTCGACTGGAAGGACTAGTAGAATGAAAAAGGATATGGGTGCGTGAGAGACGGCAAGGTCAATGTATCCTTTCCCCTTTCGATAACCAAATGATACAAACCTCACGAAGAAGAGTACTAACTAATTGACAATGCTCTAATAGAATTGCAATAATTTTAATGGAGTAGGCCATTTTTACTAATGGAACTAGAACAATTTTCTTGGGCCAATGGAGCTTGAACAAGAGCACAACTTGAATTGAATTAAGCATATGGATGGAGTATTATAAACTCTAAGGTAAAAAGGATCTCAACTCATGAGCCTCTTTTCTTTTGAATCATCAAACACTATAAATCTCACAAAGAAGACCATCATTCAACTGCCCTTCTAACTAAAAAAATATTTAGTTTCTCGAATTTTAGAAGAGTAACAAATTCAAGTAAATATTTTAGGAGGAAAAAAAAATGACTCTTTCTTTTTCCTCCTAGTTTTCTTAGAAAATTAGATGTCTTATTCATCTCTATCACACGCGCATAGAAGGTTTGGTCACTTAAATTGATATTCTATGTCATAATAATGTTAATTTTATTTTTTTTAAAAAGAGTCAAATAGGTCAAACTGACATGACATAACATGAGTTATATGTCGTCATGTCCATCAAACTTCAACTCCAAATATATTTAGGCAACACCTACATGACCCGTATATTGTCTAGCCAATAAAAAAATCATTATTATTATTGAATATTAATATTTGATAAAATGATTGATTTTAGATTTTTTTAAAAAAAATTCTTAGTAATTTTAAAAAAGTACAAAGTAATTGGGCCTAGTCTTGGGCTGGGTTGAACTACTGCTCAATTGTTCATGGGTCCTAGCGGGACTAAGGACATGACACGTCACTTCTCGGACCGCACATCGGCCAGGCACAAATCGACGGGAAAATGATCTGATCGAATTGCGGACCCGGATCGAACGGTCGGAATACTTCTCGATGTATGTTTCACCCGCTTCGTCTACGCGCCTAGGGCACGCGAAGTTTCCTCGTTTCTCGGTTTCTCCTCCGGCGACTTCATTCGCTGCTGGCGCTGCCGCCTCCAAGAGGAGATCCGCCGGCCAGAGGGGATCCGCCGGCCAGAGGGGATCTGACTCCTCCTCATTCTGCCTCCGTCTGCGCCCTCGCTCTTCCCATCGCGGTGAGTCTTGATCTAACATGCCTTCTCCTTTCTCCTCCGCATCCACCTGAAACCTACACCTGGTAGAGACGCGCTCCTTGGACACACCAACCGCATCCTTCGATGGAACTCAAGTGGTATTGAGTTCCTCTTTTGGCAAATTAGACTTATGATCGCAGTATGTTCTGCATCTCGCTTAGTTATCGTATTAAGTTGGCATGTCATTGACTTGAATCGTACTCATTCCATGATAAATCAACGTCTTCAGTTCTCGATTATCATATACCACACCGGACTTTTTTCTTCTTCTTCTTCTTCTTCTTGCGATTAACGTTTTCTTTCGTAACTGTATGTGATTTTTTTTTCTTTCTTTTTGGTTAATCATATACTTGTTTCGCTTCTAGAGGATTAAGCTCTAAGAGCCAATATGGCGGCACCTCCAGAGGATGCTAGAAATGCTTACAACGAGTTTTTGGAGAAGGTAAAAAGAACAGTTTTCCTCGACAATCTCTCTCCCCAGGTGACTGCACCAGTTGTCAAAAAAGCTCTCGGACAATTCGGGAACGTGGTGAATTTCGAATTTATTCCGAACTATACAATACCATATCCTATCCCTCAAGCTGCCTTGGTTGAGATGGAGAACGAGAAGCAAGCGAAGGGGGTAGTAGCTGAGTTGACATCCTATCCTTTCATGATGTCCGGGATGCCGAGGCCTGTGAGGGCTAAGCCAGCGAAGATCGAGATGTTTGCTGATCGCCCTACACTGCCTGATCGAAAAATACAGGTGCGCTGGGTAGAGCCATCTGATCCAGACTTCAAGGTGGCAAATGACCTGAAGCTGCTCTACAAGCGACAGAATGCTGATCATCTAGCTATGGTTAAGGTAATACGTTTTGTAGCGTGGAGTGATCAAATTGCCTCCACTTCGTAAATCTGCTATTGGCAGATTAATTTGATGTTGAAATTGGATCTTTGCTAGTATTTGTTCTCACTTTTGTTTCCACGTATAGGCTTCTTCGATTTCTTGAGTAGTCTGTGCTCCTTTCTCTGGTAGCTCACATTAATCTACTGTGGTCCTTCCTACTCTGCAAGAAGCAGAATCCAGACCATTTAACTATGATTACGTTTCTCTTTTTTGCCTGTGAAATAGCTGAGTAGGTTCCTTGTGTTTGAAGTATTGGCAGATTAATTCGGTAATCAAGTTTGATCTTTGCTAGCATTTATTCTGACTTTATGTTGCCATTGGGAAGTTTCTTAGATTTCTTGAATTATCTATGCTCCTTAGTCCTTTATCTGATAGCATTGATGAATTTGTAAATCATGCAAATGCTGATATTAATCTACTCTGGTTCACATAAAGTGCTATTTTTCACATGTTGGATGATTGAATCTCCTCCTCTTCATGAGTTAGTCGTTGGAAGTTTAGTTTGGTAATGAAATTGGATGTTTGCTAGCACTTGTGATCCCTTGGATTTCTTGCATTCGTAAATTTGCAAAAACTCACATTGAGCTACTGTGTGATCCCTTGCCAAACAAATAGGAGAAAACAACATACACGATGTTTTCTGAAGTATGACTTGTTATGTTTTCAGTTTTTCTTCGGACTTCACTCTTTTTTTTCTTCTTCTTCTTTTCAGCATCTTCTAGATGAGGAGGAAAAGACTGAGAAAAAGCAGGAGGAAACGCTTCAGGGTAACTACAAGAAATACGAGCAGATTGAGAAGGTGATGGTGGAAGGAACCTCTTCGCGATTGGCACGCCGATATGGACTGAGGTTAGATGATGATTGATATCTTTAGGTCATCCTAGTTCAAGCTTCTGGAGCGTACTTCTTCAGGTTTTTGATACAATTCCCCTGATTCATCTAAAAAATCTCAAGTTGTTCATGTTGTGATGATACCTTTTCCCCATGTGCATCGAAACAATATGAAGTTGTTCATAGTAATATTGAACATAAAGAAATTTTGATCCGCGGACTTACTAGTTTGACATTGAATTCATGCCTAAGTTATTCCAAAACGTTACCTTGTCTATGTTAATCAGAAATTGCTATTCCCTAATAGTTGTTAGGGTTCGTTTGGTGCTCCAAATGAAATGGAGCTGGAATTTGAATGAGACTAGGAAAGGAATAGATTAAAAAGAAATGGAAAAAAAAAAAGAAGAAAAAGGAATAAGCCAATCTATTTACTTGTTTGATTGTAACAGTGGGAAATTATAATTAGTGGAGTAATGCATATTATGTTTTGATCTATTTAGTTCACTAATTCATTTGACCAATAGTGCTTTAAACCCCAAAACTACTTTTTGACACATTGGAGTTGGTCTATCTACTCAGCGCACACTCATATGGATCGATCTGTTGCACAATTGTCTCCGTGGGAATGACGTGGTGTCTAAAATACGATGGTATTTACGTATAAGGCATGGATCGATTTTGACAAAAGTTTAAAGTTTTTTTTTTTATTTAGATGACTCATGAATTTTGATCTCCACGTCAAAGTTCATTGGATCTTTCGTTATTTATCTCTTTTATAATAGTCGTGGAATAGATCGATAAGGGTGTTAAGTTGACGATTTCAACTTTTTACGGATCTGTTGTTCGGTCTCGGTCTAGTGTGATCGACAGAGTTGGCATGGGCAACGAGCAACCCAATTGTCTTCGATGTTTAGATGCATATTCAATTCCTTTGTAACTAAGCCGTTCGAATTGGAAATTCGATTTACGTGTTAATTTAATTATATTTAACGCAAAAAATGGACATAAATTTTTTTTGCAACGGTTCAATTTGCAACCGAATGTACAATCCTACTTATTTGTTAAACGTTAGAAACAAATCCAGATTTAAACAAAAAAATAGAATTTAATAAATTAAAATTATGCATGTACATTCGATTCGATCGGCACTTAAAAATCAAGAACTTTAATTTGTTGACTCCGTGAATTCACTCAAAATAAAAATAATTCAAATTTTTTAGTCGAATAGGACCAAATCGGATATCATTTAGATCGAATTTTCCTCCTGCCCTATTTTTCTTTTCTTTTTTGCCAAATTTCAATTCGTACACTAAAACAAATTTTTTCTTAATCTCCATACTTGATTTCTTTTTAATTATTTCTCAATGCACATAATTTTCTAATTCACCAGTCTATTTATTTATTTATTTTTTGCATAAAAAAAAGAGTGCAATAATATTATCGCCTAGAAAATTGTATCAGCTTTCAAGACTCTAGAAAATTGACTGAAGGGCAAAACGCATCCCAGAATCCTTGCAAAATGGAGGATATGATAAAATATGGGCGTCCAAAGAATACTATTCCTCTTTGTGCTTGAATTAAACGACTGATCATTGTTTGATATTTACAATTGCATGCATCAGGGAATCAGACCATTCCTCCTAATCTTAACTTCATATTTTTCTTCATCTTATCAACATTGTCTATAAAGGGAAGATCTAGCACTTCACTATCTAATCCTGTGTCATCACGGATACTAGACGAAGTTTGATGTTCGCTCGGATCTTCTTCTATAGCATCTCCATACTTCAGCACATCATCACTGTGATGGCTATAATTATGGTTGTGAAATTTCGTTGGAGGTTCAAGAAAGCTGGTTCCTGTTGCTAAAGAACTCGCTCCGCGCTCCCACCACCGTGCCGTGGGGTGAGAATGATGCACACCATCTTGGGCAGTCGGACCCCGAAAGAGCGAGCCGGTGGTGGAGGCTTCGGCACGACTTCGTAGCTGGTCGGCAAAGGGGAGATCCCAATTCTGGTCCTTGTTCTCAACCTCAGCTCTCAAATTGTTATGGCTTGCAGGGAACTGTTGGATTGGCTTGAAAGCAACTTCAGTCATTGGCAAAGGCAAATCTTCTTGGTTTTCTGGCACCTCGAGATATTTGGATGCACGATAACAATCCAACATATATGGATGATCCATGAGTTCACGGTGCATGGAAAATGGAGAATCCAGGTGGCAGCCATTTTTCAGGAAGCATCCATTACTGCTTAACACAATTGGAGCGAATCTGTGGACGATATCCGGTTGGCTGCTCAAGCCTCGACCGGGTTGCCATTTCCAGGTCTGCAAGAGGTCTGGAACACGAGCTAACTGTGTTTGCTTATCCTCGAACTTCCGAAGAGTGGAAAGGAACTGCTGGCCGTCGGCGCCTGGTTCCCAATACGGATACGCACAATGAAAACTGCAAATGACTTACAAGTCAAGAAGCTTAAGTAAATCCTAGTAAAGTCTACAAATGCAATTGCAGGCATTTAGTTTAGACAGTACGATAATAGCACAGGTATGAAAGGAGATCATCAGAATAACCGACTATACAGATCAATTATTCGAGCTAAAATTTGGTTCCGAAAGCTGATTATACAGGGAAATCAGGATTGTTTGCGACAAATTTGAAATGTGAATTCTAAAGCAGTTAGAAAAATCAGGGTTGTTAATGTATTTTTGAAGCAATACAATGAGCGCCAGATCAAAAGGCCACCTTGAGTTAAGAATTAGTACACAATGTTCCGACCGAACACAAGTGCTAAAAATGGACACAAATACAAGTTAATTTTCGGTATAATAAATGACTAGCAACATACACATTTCATTCAACCTAACAGAAAGCAGAAACAATAGCAAATGCTTGTATCAGGTGTGCTAATTCAGTATCACAACGAAAGAGAAGAATATAATCTATGGCATGGCCTATTGTGCAATGCAACAAGTATGGCAACTTCCAACAAGTTCAGGATCATAAATCGTTAATGCTAAACCTCCAGTATTTGCATTATGTATTTGAAATTTCTACTCACCTTATTGCTGTAATTTAGAGAAACTAAGAAGCACAAAAAGAATATAGTGACATGTATATTTGACAACCAAACATTTAGCAAAAGTAATACCTAAAGAACGATTTCTCCATTTTCCCTTGGGAAGAACTCCTTCCTTTTTCTGCCTGATAGGGGGAACCATAGTTTGTATTGCCGTGATTTTTGAAGTCGAATGCACTGAAACTAAGTCATGAAGAATGTACGACTTTGTAAAGAAAGGCCATAAGCACTTCCATTGACAATTGCCAGATTAAAAAAAAAAAAAGAAAGAGGCAAAAGGAACATTAGAAAAAAACCTGCAGACATCACCAACGCCGTCAACGTAAACAGTGTGCTCCGAAACAAAATGTAGGATATCATCTACACGCTGTAAAGCCCATTATAGGTTATGAAATGACCCATTGTTGTCATATTTATCCAATTCCAAACACTTAGAATTACCTCTGGCATGAGGAATACTAGGATTATAGGTGTTAGGATGATTGACAGCAGCTCTTCCAACAGCATTGTTCCAGTATACTGCAAAATGATAAATCTCATCACAATGCTCAATGTTGCAAGGGAAATATCATATTAAAACCGTCACACTGTAATATAGGATTGCTCATTTGATAATACAAACCCTAGAAATACAAAAAGGAGATGGTGAGATGATGCCATTTTACTATTTACTAATATTTAATTATTTAACTGGAAGCATTTATGTAAACCAGTAGAGGTAGGGGGTGAGCAAAATCTCAATTACCCGAAATAACTTACCAAATTTGGAAGTTTGATTTGGTTAATTTGAAAATACAATATTTTTTTTAAATCTCAGTTATTTTGGAATTTTCAATTTGGTCTCAGTTTCAAAATCTAACCGGTATCAATCAACTACTATGTTGTGAGCAATCAACCGTTATGCCTGAATCAGACAAGAGTTGCGCAACTCAACAGATAAATCGGACTGACTTGACTGTCTCATCAGTTGACAAATAAAAAAAGTTTGGTTAATTTGATAACTGACTGAATTAATTGATTTTTATATCGGTTTGATTTGTTCGATTTTAATAATAAAGTTTAGTTAATTTGGTTTGTCCAAAAAAAAGTTTGATTAGTTCGGTTTCGATTTAAATAGTTCAGTTGGTTTGATCTTTAACCGAATACCCATGCCTAAGTAGAGGGTCCAAAAAGATCAAAGCATAAAATCCTTCCGGCCAACATTTTCCTCTGAAGCAAGCATTAAAAAAAAATAGCATCTTTGGATTGAAATGCAAACATTTTGGGTATATTTTTCACACTTCTCATAAGATATTGAGGTACTAGTGGTTGAATAAATAAAAATAAAGGATACAAGCAAATTATCCAAATTTTTGAACAACTGTGTCCATTACATTTGTTCCCTTGAAGTCGATATTGCATGTACAAATAGGCAAGTACAACACTGCATACATGATCAATATATTGTAACAACGTAATAATGTTTTCCCACAACCACAAGTGATTTTTTATTGATATTTATTGCGGATGCTATATTGGGTGAGTTTTTTTTTAAGAAAGCATTAGTTCTAAAGAGTAACTTGTTATATGAGATACAAACTCTAACAAAGAGCTTACTTTATTGGATTTTAAGCTAACATCTAACAAACAGCATAAAACAGAGAATAACTGCATTACCAGGTTCTTAAAAGGTAGAAAAAGAAAATTTTACCTGGAACATGGACTGAAACTCCGCCCGAACTAAATCAGACTTTTCTTTACCACGCCATCTCTTTGGCATATAATGTGTATAGTTTACAACAAGGGACATTGCTCGATCATGATCAAGGACCTGAAGCTCATCTGATATAGCAGCTCGACTTATAGCAGTTGCAGATCCAAAAATGGCAGCGTACCAGAACAAGTTTCTGCCAAAAACCTGCCCATTCAATTGAACTAATAAAAATGTAACACCAGGTCTGGCATGGAAAATACTACAAAAATGGAATTTCCCAAACTTACATGGCCCTCCAGCAGAGATTCATCCATAAAAGCAATAATAATCAAAACAGCAGCAAAACCACCAGATACAAAAGAGATGAATTTGGCAATAAGGGTCACACAAGGTGCAGGAAATTGCTTTAGATAGTTTGAAGCATATACTATGCTATTGTTCATTCGATATCTGAATAAATGTTCAATCTGAGTTGTACAAGAAATGTCAGCAAAAAACAGGTACATTACTATGGATAACCGATCTTAATGATCTATCAGAATCATTATGGATAACCATTCATGGAGTAGCCAAAACAAGTAGTGATAGGTAATGAACTATCATAAGAAAATAAGCAATATACCTCATTGAACTCCCTCAAGATCCACTTTGATAAGTTAGACCACCTTCGAGATGACGCTGTGCTTGGATGATGATAGAACTGTTCTGCATGCCTTAGAAACAGATACACCAACATGAATATTGCTAAACATGGTGAAATGAGAAACATCACGATCCCAATAATCCTGATCCTCATCCTTAACAATGAAGTGTTCTCAACGAATTCCCTCTGAACACAAAATTTACTGTAGAAAGTAGTTCTTGTCAGCACTATATTATCGAGGAGTGCACTGCTTTATGCTGGCTTAATAAATTTCACAAGTAGCCTGGGGCATTAAGCAAAACAAGAAATATACTTACACATCTATAGCAAACTGGGGAATATTCTGTCAAACCGGCTTTACAGACCAAATATACAATAACAAAAAAAATACAGAAAATATAAATCATTAACAGAAAAGTGAACATCTCCACTGTATATTTCTGAATTATAAATAATAAAGGAAAAAGGGGGAAAATATCACAACTGTATTAGTCCCACAATCTCCTTCCAAAGCTCCCATGTGAAGAATCTATTAAAATTTAAAAGTTTAAATTAAACAAACTCACTCTAGAACCAGATCTTTAGAAACATCTCACTTTTCCCCCCAAATGGTAAGTAACTCTATGCTTTTGAATTGGCTATTTCAAACTATTAATCCTAAAAAAGTACTTAAGGTTATGAATATCAAAGAAGCTACCTGTCAAACATGCTTTGAAATATGCACCAATTTAATATCCACTCAAGGGTCTTTGGTAATATCATCTGATATTTTCTTCCATTTTTTATTAGAGAAGGACCAGCTCCAGGTACCAACCAAGGAACTGGAAAAGCAAGAACACCTTTGTTGAGCATCGCAATTAAATAATTCTCCTTGCGCATCATTCGCATCACTATGTCATGTGCAGAAAGTTTCTTTACCACACACAGTTGCTGTGTATGCTGTAACTGTATGATTTTTTCTAACACAGCCGGCCATGAAGCTGCCTGAATTTCATGATCTGTGACATTGAGACTGGAGAAACAAGCGAAAGTAACATCAATTGATATGGAACACTTCCTAGATAAAAATATATTAGGATCTTGCTAAGCAGCAAATGTACCTGTTGTAATAAAAGTTGCGGACTTTAAGCATGCCTTTGAACTGTACAATGAATATGAAGAAGTTAAATACCCCGTAGATTGCCAACATAACCATGCACCCAACAATGACACCTTTTGTTAATGTAAATGGGACCAATGGATGCTTTTTGATGGCTATTTCTACAAGATCACAAGTCTTATTTCTAGCCTTCAGTGCATCAATCCCACATTTCGCAGTGTGTAAGGCAGGCCAATCGACAACCAACAAGAAAAACCAAATAAAAAATTCCATGAAGATTACAGTCAGGATCTCAACTATCCACTTTATAGTAATGCACTTAAGACCCTTTCCACAATAGTAATTATAGAGAGAATCAAAGAAGATATCTAAATCAATAATTAGTTCACTGTCCTGTTCTTCTCCTGTAAGAAGGTCAGATGGGCTATCAGGTTCAGCATCTGGCAATTTAGTGTAATTTGTCAATTCAATATCAATCGCCCTATCATCAAGCACTTGGGAATTCAGCAATCTCCTGTTTTTCCATGGCCACTTAAATCTTCTTAGGACTCCCCAACTGGACATCTTCTATTAAAAATCAAACTAGGCAAGGTCATATTAGCATGTGATCATCTGAAGAACAAATAAAATAGAAGTGTTATGAAGTTATCAGTGAATATTTAATGCACAACAATATTATCTGTAATTTACATATCAGTCAAGTGGGAAACACTGCCCTAGTATACATCTAGAGACATAGCATAAGGTTGCATTATGCACCAGGAACAATCAAAAATACCAAAATGTGAAGCAAGGGAAGACAGGAACAGGATGACAACCAAAAGAGATATTAAGTAGATGATCATTCTATTATCAAAACCTTACACTTTCAATTAATGCATTCGAGTTCCTTCTAGTTAAAGAGAAAAAAACACCAGTCCTACCAGAACAACCAGCATGTTTTCAAACATTGGATAGGCCTGTAGTCCTTCTATAGCAGTATGTTGACAGCATTAGGCAGCCTCTACATCGAATACTTGTCTTAGAATACGAGTTAAAGTAGGGTGCAGATGAACAAATAAAAAGAATGACCAATATGTGATAGTCCAACATTATCTTGTTCACAGAACGACAAAAAACCTAATTGCTCCACTTAAATTTCTAGAGATGATAACGTTCAAAAACAGGAATTAACTACCAACGGCCTCAAGACCAAGATTTAGCCAGTCAAAACACGGCACCTGAAGCTAAGAACAAGAGCAAAAAAACATCTTAGCATCCAAAATAGACCCAAAAGAACTGAATTGACATTCAACTATCAGAAATTGGCGAAAGTTTAAGACAGAAGGTAAATTCTTACCGACCTCTCTGAAATCGCCAAGGAATCGATGAGCAGTGGGGTAAGAAGCCCAAGATAGTCGATGGCGAGGAGAGGGAGGAAGAATTGGGGGTTATATTCCTCGTCGCCTCGGCTTACTTTTCCCCGTCACCTCGGCTTCGGTTCCTTCCTCTCGCCCGCCCTCGTTTCCTCCCCATCTCTCTCGCTCTCTCTCTCTCGTCTCCATTTAATTCTCTTTCTTCCCGATCGATGCGGAGTCGGGATTAGGTATCGTTGTCCGCATGGCTAACGAAGTTATTCACGACACGTCAGAACTGTGCGGACGCTTTTTCACGTCGAGCGACACGTCATACCTTGAAAGTTTCCAAGTTTCTTCGCGTGGCTGACGTAGATTGGATGGTTTATGTAGGCCCCACAAATGATTTTCCACGTATTTTTTATCAAATTCAGTTCCCCGCTTTTTACTCTAGTACAGAATTATGCGGATGCTTTCTAACGCCGAGTGGCCGACTCACCCATGCAAGAACGCCATCCCTGACGATGCCATGAACACCACTGTTCCGTCGACACGTCATACGTTGAGGCTGCTGTAGATTGGCTGATTTATGTGGGCCCAATCCACGCGGCGGTCATTGAATGGAGAAAGTGTGGGGGCGTGATCAATGATTTGGTGGGAATTTTAGATCACAGCTTTTTATTCTTTTTTACATCGGAATTTCAAAAATTAATTAGAACATTTGATGAAGAAATATCAGAAATGATCAAAACCTATTAAAATTAATTTAATTTGATAAACTAAAACAGATCGTGTAACTTATAGCTTCGTTCGCAAGGCGATTTCTTGTCGATGGAAGGGAGATTTCTGTACGCGGTTCGTCATCGTCTCCTCGTCACCGTGGAAGTAAGCTCTCGGCTGTCGATCCCAATCTAGGGATATTGTTCTTCTGTTACGCTTTTTTCTCGATTATTTTGGTTCCCTGCATCCCTTGACCTATCAATTATTAGTAATTTGGAGGCTGGGGGTTGGAGTTGGGATTATGAGTGTTTCGACGTGGAGGCGACGATCCCTTTCTCATTCTAAAAGCTTCTTCTTCTTGTTGTTGGTGTGTGTTCTACGCAGTTTCTTTTTGCCATCGAAGTTAGAAAAGAATGATTTTTTGTGGTTCTTTGATCCAATTTGGTTTTACTAGTATAGATAGAACACGATTTCTTTATGCCTTCCTCTTCCTTTGCTCGCACGGCGGAGGTAAGCTCTTGATCCCAATCTAGGGCTTTGTTCTCCTCTTACGCTCTTTCTCGAATATTCTGCTTCCCGCATCCTTGACCTACCAGTCACTTGGAACTCGGAGTGGGATTGGAAGCGTTTCGAAGTGGACACGATTATCCCTTGTTTTTTTCCCCACAGTTTGCTTTTTGCGTGGTCGATACAGTTTCTTGCTGGCTTTGAAGTTGGAAAAGGCCCAATTAGGTTTTAGTAGTATAGGTAGAACCTTGATTTCTATATGCTTTCGTCTTCCTCTTCTCGGGATGGCAGAAATAAGTTCTCAATTCCAATTTAGGCTTTTGTTCTCCTTTTACATTATTTATTTCTCGATTATTCTGATCATTTAAGTTCTCCTGTTATATGTAAGATGCCATATTAATAACTAAGGAATTTATAATTGCTAATTCCCAAACAATATCTCCATGGAACAAAGTTGGATTTCTCTCCCTAAATAGCTTCCTTGGACTGGATGAAATTTAGTTTCTTAAATATTTTCGTCCTATTTTTGTTAATTCAAATTTGATCTACCAACTTGAGACTATTTGTTTAATAATCTGTTTCTTCTTCTTTTTTTTTCCTACTTAACTGTAGCTGCAATAACTCTATCTCCATTGCAAATTCTACATATTGCATGCGAAGAATAAATGATTACCCTCTGAGGATTGCACCTTGGCAATCCCGTTTTCCCAAGATATGAGCAGCCATGAAAACTCTGCATCATTGCGGCGACGATTGCATAATGAAGAGGGTGAGGATACCGAGAATAAGACTACTTTTTCTTATTCTTCTAGATCTGCTTCTACCAAGGAGGGTGTACTCAGTTGGTCGGAGAAGAGGGTCTGGACTTTTGCACTTGCATTCCGAGTTGCTAATGCACTACTGGTTCAGACGTACTTCAATCCAGATGAACATTGGCAGTCTCTTGAGGTTGCCCATCGCATTGTCTTCGGGTCAGATATTGCCCCCACATCTTGGTATCTACAAATGCTCCTTTTTTTTTTTTAATCTTTGTCTCAGTCTTTAAGTTTGGTTTGATTAGGTACGGCCATCTGACCTGGGAATGGAAGGAAGGAATTCGCAGCTACCTCCATCCTTTGTTCTTTGCTTTCCTCTATAGGATCTTGGCATTTTTGCACTTGGACAATTCCTTGCTCATGGTAGCCACTTGTAGAATGCTCATGAATTTTCGTCAATATGATGTATTGCTGGTGTTCTTTTAGCTGAATTCTTCTAGTCTATATGGTGTTCCCTTTGCTTTTCCATTTTACTCCATATCATTTTCTGTGACCATACTCAGATTGATAATATGAAGAATCAATAAGTGGATGCTTGCATTACCATGAATTCTTCTAGTCTGTCTCGTGTTTTCTTTTGTTCCTTTTTTCTCCGTACCATTTTCTTTGAAATATATTGGGATTTTTTGATAAAAAGAATTGTGTTACCATGGATAAGTGGGTGCATGCATTACCATTAATTCTTCTAGTCGGTCTGGTATTATCTTTTGTTCTTTTTTTCTCTATATCATTCTATGAAATGTACTGAGATTCTTCTTATAGATGAAGAAACTAAATGAGTGTAACAATTTCCCCTTATAGATGAAGAAACTTTTTTTTTCCCGCTTGATAAATGTTTTGAATAGGCAAAGGCTCCACGGCTGTTGCAATCTTTGTTTGCATCCTTTGGAGATCTATATATATACAAACTCTCAAAGCTGCTATTTGATGAGCATGTTGCCAAATGGGCTGTATCCTTTACATTCACCTAACAATATTTCTATAACATGTAATGATGATAATCTTTCCACAGCTAGTAGTTTGCTTTCAAATTATTGTGATGGTTTCCTTAATTCTAATTAGCTGTTCTCACAATTTACAAACTGGTTTATGTTCTTCTGCATTACTCGGACATTCTCAAACAGCTTGGAAACAGTGCTAACACTGATGGGAATATTCTATTGGCTCTCTTCAAATAGTTCATCTAAGAACTTCTCTATATCATCAAGGAAGCTGGGTCTTTTCATAGCAGCCCTGACATGTGCAGTTCGGCCGACCAGTGCTATCACATGGCTATACGTTGGATTATTGGATCTGTTTAAGATGCAGTCTAGACTCCATTTCCTCTTATTTGAGGTATTTCCAATAGGGTAGGTAATTAGTCTTTTGTCACTAAAACTAATTTCTGATTCCTGATCAAATTTCATAATATTTTGCAATGGAAATTTGAAAGGTTTAGAATTTTTTGTCGCCTTTTTAAATTACTTTTTGAAATCGACTCTTGAATCTTAGAATATGTTTTGTATTATTTATAGTGGTTCTTATTAGTTATTACAAACAGAACTAACAAGTTAGTGTTTACATAAATCTTTATCAATACATTGGTTAAAAAAATCTTTAAAATGCATCAAATGCTTGATATATGTGTGCTTCAACTCTCAATGTTATCTGTTTTGTTATTTACACTTTGAGCATTCGCATCGTATGTAATAGAACCTCCCTCAATCTTTCTAAATATATATAACAATTTCCCTCAAATCTCTGTATTATGTGTCCATTGTTTCTAGCTTAAGGATTTACTCCCCTGTTTTCCCTGTATGTGGCTATTGGAATTTTCACGCCCATTTGTTATGTATTTTCTTTAGAAATTGGCATCCAATGCACCTTATCTTGACATCGTGATGTTAACAGGAGTCTAGTTCTTGCCTTGTCAAGCTTGTTGGATTTGTGGATGTATGAATCCTTTGTCCTTGTGCCTCTGAACTTTCTTAAGTTTAATTTTCTTTCAACTGGTGGGGACTATTATGGCACTCACCCATGGCACTGGTACTTCACCCAGGGATTTCCTTCCATGCTTTTAACTTTCTTACCACATTCATTGATTGGCATATTTTGTTCAAAAGAGTGGAGGATTTCTGGTCTGATTGCTTGGGTCTTAGGGGTTTACAGTTTGCTCGGCCACAAAGAATTCAGGTGAGTAACTATCATATGTAATGATCATGCTATCAGATACTCTTTATTTTCAAGCCGTTTTTCCCAATTTGTTTTTACTGATAATGGATTTGGAACAGGTTTGTGCTTCCAGTGCTCCCAATAGCTTTGATGTTCTCTGGATATCATTTAGCAGAGATTGCAAAACCAGACGGTTCAGGCACAGAAAGTAAAAAATTCAAGCTTGCCACGAAATGCCCATCAAGCATACGCCTAGCTGTGCTGTTCCTTCTCGTAACTAATGTTCCAATGGCTTTATATATGAGCTTGATTCATCAAGTAAGCCTTGTTTTTTTTTGGTTTTTCAGAAAGTACCCCTGATTAGTGTATATTCTATCTTACAATAAAAAGCTATGTTGATAACTGATCTAGTTAAGGTGGTGCCTTACAATTTACATGATTCTCACCACTAAACTTGTCCGACAGAGAGGAAGCGAAGATGTTATGATTTATCTGTCAAAAGAAGCAAACAAGCAGGGAGTGAAGAGTGTTTTGTTTCTAATGCCTTGCCACTCTACACCTTATTACTCCACCTTACACCATGATCTGCCAATGCGGTTTCTGGACTGCACACCAAGGTGACTCTCGTAGATTATTTCTTCCTTGACATACTTTCCATTTTTTGTTTTCAAAATTCATTTTTGTGACTAGTTGATGTTTTGTTTATTCAGCGCCAACAGAGCAACTTTGGCTGAATCAGATAGTTTTTTGATGGATCCACATGCCTTTGCGCTGTCTATGTTCAAGAACTCATCAACTTTTCCCAGTCACATTGTGCTATTTAGTTCTGAAGAACCATATCTTCAGGAGCTGTTGATCTCATATTCCTTTACAGAGGTACAAATTGCTAAAAAAAATTTTCTTAGAAACATATTGAATAGTTCTACATCTATATCTCCAAGAATTGCATTAACTAATTGTCGTTGCAAGTATTTTGTCTATTATTTATTCGCAGCCTGAAAATAAACTAGCATTTGCAGCATTTTGATCACGATTGTTTTGATACTTTCTTTTATGAGTACTGGAATTTTGGTTCAGTTATCCAAAAGTCGGAATATTAGGAACTTATTTTAAACTACTATCATTTCTTGATTGGACACCTATCAAAGCTTTAAACAACTACCCATTCTTTTTGTTCCATGAAAGATCTGACAACTCTTCTTTGAATAATGTTTCGGTTTTTATGATCTTATTCAAAAATGTTTTAGATCTGACAACTCTTCTTTATCAATTAATTATCCTGCTTAAGTTTTTTCCATTCCGATCAGCATTTTCCTTCCAAAACTAATTTATCCAATTTGCTCGCAGGTTAAAAGATTCTTCCACGCCCATTTTAAAGTCGATAGAGATCTCCAATCATCTGTTGTTGTTTACTCTAAGGCAATATCATGATGACTCTATCTTATTCATCCAGATCCTTTGCGACGATCTGTAGCCTATCGTCATTTTCCAGTAGCCAACTCGATTATCAATCATCCAAGTTATGGTTTCGAGATTAAAGTCTTTGTATGAACTTATTTTTGTCAGCATATAGTACTTGCAGATGGTGTTATTGCAGACGCGAAGAAGCAAAGAAAAGAACACACAAAAATGAGGAGATTCTGCCATGTAATTCTCTAGAACCTTTCGATTATTTTCCATTTTTTAGTTTCTCGATTAATTCATATTCATCCTCCAATAAAAAATATAACATAATATAATATAGAGGTTAATCTAATTAGAGAATCTTTAGAAAATGGTCCACGCTAATTAATAAGATCCTGTACTGCCCACTTGTGCCAATATACAAGTTGTACGACAGGGGACAGGCGGCTTCATTCGTGCTTGCATAATATATATATATATATATATATGAATGTTAATCTATTTAATTTATCTATGAGTATTTATTCGATGAATATTATAGTTCAATCTCATTTTTAAAATTTTATTTTTGTTAATTATATCGTGTCACTTCCCATTTGACCTTCATCATCCCAATTTTTTTCTTTCCATTTTTGACTTTCCATCTTTTCATTTCATCGCGCGCTCATGCTGCAATAGATCACGCATGACGGAAGAACGACAAGATCTATGAGTTGACTTCGAAACCGGGAGAACTTTGCTATAAGTAGCAGTGCAACATAACTCATACTGAATCTCCCTTCCTAACTCAATTTGGTAGTAACTACGTGCGTAGAGATCTAGCAAAGCTGGCGACTAATCCGCGGTGGGCCGGCCAGCTCGCTATCTCCGGCAGCAGTGGCGGTGGCAGCTCGGCCGGAGGATCACCTGATTCCAATAAGGACCACAAGCATCGCCATGATGTGGACGGCGGCGCTGGCGGCCCAAAGGTGGACAGCTCCAAAGGTCTCGCAGGCGGCAGTGCCGCCGACGACGATAAAGACAACGAAAGCGGCGATCCCCTTGAAGGCGCGATCGTGGCGGCTAACCGCCGCCCCCGTGGGCGCCCTGCGGGTTCCAAGAACAAGCCGAAGCCACCCATCTACGTCACCCGCGACAGCCCCAACGCGCTTCTGAGCCACCTGATGGAAGTCGCCGGGGGAGCCGACGTGGCAGAGTCGCTTGCTCTATTGGCTCGCCGGAAGCAGCGTGGCGTCTGTGTGCTCAGCGGCGCCGGAACGGTGGCCAATGTCAGTGTTCGGCAGCCATCGATGCCTGGGGCAGTGGTGGCGCTCCACGGCCGCTTCGAGATCCTCTCGCTTTCGGGGACATTCCTCCCTGGGCCTTCACCGCCGGGGACAACTGGACTGACGGTGTACCTCGCCGGCGGGCAAGGGCAGGTGGTCGGGGGCAGCGTAGTGGGGCCGCTTGTGGCGGCGGGGCCCGTGATGGTGATGGCATCCACGTTCACGAACGCCACCTACGAGAGACTGCCGCTGCAGGAGGGGGAGGAGGGTGGCGGCGGAGGGTTGATGTTGGAGCCGTCTGGGCAGATCCACGGCGACGTGGCAGCCCAGCTGATGCCGCTTAGGGCAGGCGTCGGCGGTGGAAAACTGGCGGATTCGGCGGCGCCGCCGATCTCCAACTTGGGCGGCGTCGGAGGGCCAGCCACACAGATTGGCCACGATGCCTTCGGGTGGGCCCATACCAGGCCAGCGGCGTTGTAGCCGACGTCATACTGTCGCCCCTCTTACAACCTATAAAGATCGCGACAGGATCTACGGCGAGAATCTACAACAGGTATGAGGGTCAAAATTTATGATTTAATTTCTTCAGTTTATTCAATCATTAGTTAGTTTGTAGCCTGTATCTCCGCATGTACGGACTTAATTCGATCCCAAATTAACGAAACTTTGATTTCGATTAAGCATATGTTTTTTCATCGAATGGTTAATATTAATGAGTATGTTAGAGTTATAATTCCTTGTTTTGGAAGGAAATTATTTCGATTTAATTACTGCTGATATGAGAGATACAAGTCAATGGAACAATACTCTTGTTCTCACATGGCACAATGACTAAGATACGTTGGAGTTTATGGATAAAATAAGGATCAATTCTAGAAAAAATTTAGAGTCTTTTTTACATTCAAATGACTCTCACGTGTCTTAATCATTACGTCAAAATTCATAAAATTCTCTATAATTTATCTCTCTTAAATTCACAATATCCCTGTGGAACAGATCAATAGTAGTCATAGATTGACGTATTTCAATCTTTGCGAAATGGAATAGTCCTCTTTCTATGCATATGGTATATATCGTATTGACACATTTGAGTCGTATAAAAATGTGGAATCATCATATTAGTGGCTCTCCATCGCTGTCTCTACGTATGGAGGGGAGTAAATCAGGTGTTAGATGACTAGCACAGAAATACGGAGTCATCGGTAGTCTGGTCATCACCTCCAGTAATCGATCTCTTATCTTTTTAAACCTTAATACGTCTGTATTAATCATCTGAATTTATCCTGAGAATTAATTTGGGTCGTATAAGAATGCAAGGGGTGGTAGAGGAGGGAGAAGACGCTGGGAAGGCGCAGCACGGTCGAAGTGAGATGCGCCGCGGGAGACGCGGCGGCGGAAAGGAGGGGAAGGTGGACGAACGCGAGCGAGGATCAGGTTCCCGGCGGCCGCTACCTCTCAGGAAGTGTTTGTAGCCGTACATCAGCTTCTCGAAGGTGGGATCGAGGTGTCGTGCGGGCAGGTGCTGGATTAATTTTGAAAATGAACGATTTCCTTTTAATTCAACACATTTTACATCCGCGGAGGTAGTCAAATGTGATTTTGAAATAGTGAGTTCGTGCTTAAGATAATATTCGATGAATAAAGTTTTGACATTTGATAATTTTTTAAGAATGATGTGATTATGGACTTCGAATTGGATCGTCAAACTTCGAATATTTTTTTTATATATTCAGATGATTGATAGAAATCCATTGAAGCTCTGACCTTTTCGATTGAATTATCGAAAAGACAGAACCGTGAGTCAGATTGATCACCCGGTTTTGTTTGGTTCAAGTAATCATATATAACCTTAGTTATGTGATTACTCGAGAATAAAACATAACCTTGAAATAAAGTATAACTTTAGATAAAAACCTTGTTTAGTTGAAGGTTTTAATATATAACTTAGTTTAACATTTTACTAAATTATCCTTTATCTTTGCTCAATCAATTTGACAACAACGACAGAAATATTAATGATAAATATTAATGACGATGACGATCGATGCCGGCGATCGACGACGACAGCGGCGATAAAGGCTGGCCGACGGCGATTACGTGATGGCGACGGGCGGCGGCGGCGACGACGAGGCATATGGCGGCGGCACGATGACACGACGGTAATGAACAGGCGATGACGACGGCAGACGCGAAGCCGGCGAGTGGCGGCGGCAACGAACGGCGATAGCGGCGGCGATGGCGGGCAGCGGCGGTGGCCGCGACGGCGACAGGAATCGAGACCAAACGCAATCGATTGAGTTTTAATTGTCATTTAATATATTCGTAATATTGGAAAAAGTTTCCTAATAATAGCAAGTGAGTAATAGTTGTGAAGGCATCACTCGTCGTCACGGTCAACTGTGGCAGCAGTGTCGAGTTAAATCGCATGAATCCGAACCAAACTTGATTAATCGGACCGAAAGTTCAAGGTCAATTTTCAGAATCGAACCGGGCCGAAAATCAAAAGCGATGCTCGACTAACTAAACCCTTGATAAATCTAAATCTAGCCAATTCGATCCCAACACTTGTTCTCTGCTGCCCATCGTAGAAAGCTGAATTTTGAAGCATGATTACAACGCACTGTTATTAAAAAATTTGAGATGTTGAATGATAATCCACTTAAAACATTTTTGAATTTATCTTAATTATTGATACAAAATATTTATAAGACCGATCAGAAAATCTCCAAATTTAAAAAATAATTAAATTCCCTAATTCAATCGATTATTTCAATTTAATCAAATTTTTTTTCTAACTCCTAAAAAGAACTTGTGTTTATCTCTACCAAACACTAGAAGACTTCAAAAGCAGTTTTGTATATATTAAAAAAAAAAAAAGACTAAAACCAAGCGTATAGCCAATCGAAGTCAAATTGGACGAAGATATCGCTAAGGAAGTTTACAATTAATACGCATAAAACAGGCCAACTTCGAAGACCAATCAATTGCTTTCGCCGGGTCTGAATTAAGATAATAACTTACCTAATACCGACTCATTTCATGCATCATTTCAATTTTATCCTCTCTCTCTTTTTTTTAATATATATATATATATATATATATATATATATATATATATTAAATTTGAACCATGAATTTGTTGTCGAGGAAGCCAAATCTGCCACCCATTTATGCCTTTCTTGCTCCACCACACTAAAATATCACAAGAGGTTACCTTTCGTGTCTTGCACAACCAACTTAATATAAAACCAAATCCGTGACGCCAAGCATACGGTGCGAGACTACAAGTTGGCTTCTCCTCGACCTAATACTCTAGCTCTAACCACCCCCAAATCATACTTAATGCTAACCATTCGGTTGGATCGCGTAGTCGGATTTGATTCGCCGGTTCGACTGGCTGAAGCGGTCGATTGAGACTATTTTTACTTTTTTTTTATTATTTATATAAATTTTACAGATAACGAACTTTAAATTCAATTATAATAATTCAATCCAAAATTGATGATTTTTATCATAATTGAAACGATTAAAACTGTGTGTTGGTCCAGTGCTGCATGTGGAAGACCGACCCACTCCGCCTGCAATTGAGCGCGCCAACTGCAGTCTCCTCTTTCAGGCTAGAGCTCGTCCGTTTTCGATGGGCCCCAGGTCGGACCTAACGGAACGGACCCGTTCAACCGGAAAGACCAATTGCTTCTCCAAGTGTCAGATGATGGAGCATTCCTTTCCTTGTCCACTTTAATGGAAGTTGGATCGGTCCGATATATTGTGTGCTCGCACTTCATTGCATCAATCAATGGTGTAGTTGTAGCTAAACTTTGGGCTCCTCTCCTCTCGGGTATTTATATAGACGACAACGCCCTTCCTCGGTTCCTTGTCAACCTCACGCTTTGTTTTTCCTTTTTGCGGTTTCTGCAGCATGGAATCTGTGGAAGAAGGCGTGGATCACAACGGAAGTAACGACGAGCAGTTCGCGGCGGCCGCTGCCTCGGCGGTCGTCAGAGGTAAGAGGACGAGGCGGCAGAGACTGGCGGTGGCTGCTGCGCCTGCCTCGCCGGCGCCGGAGGCATCGAGTAGCGCTGAGGAGGATGAGGACATGGCCAATTGCCTCATCCTCCTGGCTCAGGGTGGTGGCGCGTCGCGAACTGCAGGGGCGGGGAATAAGGTCGCGGCGGCGGGGGCGGCGGATGCATACAGGTGCAAGACGTGCGACAAGACGTTCGCTTCCTTCCAGGCTCTCGGCGGCCACCGCACCAGCCACAAGAAGCCAAAGACTGCGGCGCCGCTTCTCGACCACGAGAAGAAACCGGCCGCGGAGGATGAAACGGAGGGCCTATCGATCGCCGCCGAAGCTTCAATCCCAAAACCAGTCACGACGACGTCGAGCAACGACGAAAACTTCGTCGCCGCTGCCGCCAACGGTGCTAGCGCAAAGCAGAGAGTGCACGAGTGCTCTATATGCGGATCGGAGTTCTCCTCCGGCCAAGCTCTCGGCGGCCACATGAGACGGCACCGGCCGCTGGCTCCGGAAGTCAAAAAGGAGAAGAACATATTCTTACTGGATCTCAATCTCCCTGCGCCGGCCGATGACGACGACTCCGAGATAGCCATGGCTTTCCCCTTTGAAAGGCGGCAACCTCCGCTTATCTTCTCCGCATCGTCTCTGGTGGACTGCCATTACTAAACCAGCAAGAATCAGTCATCATGCACATCTTTCTTTCTTTCTTTCTTTCTTTCTTTCTTTCTTTGCATAGTAGAAACTAAACTGGTTAAAATTATGAGAATGATCATATGATTATATCCACGAGTGATTCTTTACGTTTCTATGTTCTTATCACGAACTGGAGATGAACTTGAATAATCTTCCCGTGGCAACTCCAATTCCTACTCCTGTTCTTGTGGTTGTGGTGGCGTATACTGGGGGGACTTGTCAAGGAGTAGGAAAAGGAGGGTCAGTTTGGCTTTGGTGATGGCTTTTGGTTTCTCCACCACCAAGGAAAAGTTATGGATCAGGTTCTCACTTCATCAAGTTTGATTTGTCTGCAAGCCAACCTCTCCCTCATATTAAATGCCAAAGGAATAAAAGAAAGAAAGAAAAGAAAAAAAAGTTGCACAAAAGGGCAAGTAGATAGACAGGTACCCCCTCTACCCTGACAAGCAAACCAACACACTCGTGGTGACTTGCAGTGTTGTACTTGTGGCAGATAGATAGATAGATAGATATTAGATAGATATACAAGAACAGTTAACTGCAAAGTACATGTATCTAGAAACTCATGCTTATCTCCTTAACTGACCTAAGCCATCACTGTCAGCACAGTAGGAGAGAGCTGTCAGACGGCTAAATCTTGTTCAGGAGTGTTTAAATTACTGGAAACAGATCGAAGTTGGCGAGCGAGTCGAGATGAGATCAAAAGAGAGCACTCGTAGTTGACCGATGAACGAGTCATTAAAATAAAAGGAGTCGCTGGGGATGGTGCCAGTTAACTGCACGTTTAGTGTGGGCAGGCGGCCAGGCAAGCAGGCCATGAACATGAACATGGAGGAGCTTGATATGGATGGCCACATGGAAGCTGTTGGGTTGCTATTCTTCTACTTTTTTTCCTTTTCCTTCATCTCTTGTCTTCTTGGAGGGTCCTTCAATTTCTCTATCTTAATCACAAACAGAGCAGATTAAGATCGGCTTGCCACTTTGGCTTCTAAAGTGTTGACTAATTGTTAGTTGTCACTGAAACTTTCAATGGTCTGCAGTCACGTGGAAATGGAAGCAAGCTTCATTCATTGGAAGTGTCGTAGGTTGTGCCAGGAAAGCCTAATTTGGACACATTTTCATCTAGAGGGAAATGTTCAAACGAAGAATTGAATCTTCAACTCCAACGACAACAATTTTTCTCAATGAATGTAGTATTTGATTATTGACATGTTCAAAGTCTAAAAGGCAGCATTCCCCATTGTGAATATACTTGATCATGTTAGTAAATCAGAGTAAAACATAGCATGCCCAAAACTTAAGTTTGGGCTGAACTTCGAGCTCTAGTTTTCACTGTTATAGCAATGGACAAGCAGCAGGAACTCGTCTTCAAATTAAGAGACACAAATCGAATGCACTTAAGAATCAAAACTAGGACTTTAAAAAAAAAAAAAGAAGAAGAAGAAGATCTGTTGTCATCATCTAAAAAAAATATTCATTCTTATATCTGCTGCTGAACAGTAATTTTGGTTCTGATATTAAAATCCATCTTCCTGAAAGAAAAGTAATATTTGTTTTCCTTCCTGCCCAAAGTCAATGGAGATCGGTGAGGGAAGAACATTAAGTAAAAACAATTAAGAGACAGAGCGATCCATGCGCTGTCCATTCTCCATTGTCCTTACATTTGCACACAAGTTCGTAATTCAATTTAATGTCAGAGATCGAGCGAGCCAATGATGTGATGAACACAAAAGTTCTTAACATATTTTTTGGCACGAAGAGGTCTTCAAATCTATGGTTAAAATTCAGTCTTCAACTAAATACTAGTGCTCTAGAGCTCTTCTTCTTCTACCTATCTTTTCTAAATGACACTGGCAAGAAAATCTCCACAAACGCATAGCCCCAAATGTGATTGGAATTCATTAGATCAATTCGAGAGTAGTTCATTGTGATCATGTCCCACTTCACTATAAATGATTGGTTAGTTTGCTTGTAAAAGAACATAATAATTGTGTTACCGACATGGTCAATGCTCCTCCATGTGTCTTTATACTCTCCTTCACAAGGTGAGCTACCAAAGTTGATATTGGAAAGCTGGAAGCTGATGAGCCTGTGGATCCTACTACAATAAATAGTTCATCATCTAAAGGAAGACATGAAATGCTACAAAGTTTGCTGTAATAGAGACTACACCTTTCCTCTTTATTCTGATTCAGCTCCTTGCGTCCATTTCTCAGTGTATAAACAATGAATTGCAGTGCACTTTTCAAAACTGAACCAGTGGATGGCTGGGCCAGTCCGGTCGCCTTACTTACGGTCGAATTGGACCTAGAGTTCAGTCGAACCGCAAGTTAATCGGTTGAGCCGATGAGTTCAGTCGGGGTTTTGAGTTTGAGAACTGTAATCCACGTGCTAAAAGGTCTAAAGTCACTCATCCACTTTAGTCATTGTCTCATTCAAGCAACAATGGATGTGCCATAGTGACCAAATGATTCCTGTTTTCAATTGCATATCAATTTTCTTCTTGGAGTCTCTAATTTGATCGAACAAAAAGGAAGCCATTAGTGGAGCAAAAGCTTCCCTAAGACCCGCTTCGCTGCTGAGAGTAAAATGCAGTCAAAAAGCAGGAAAATAAAGCATTCTAAGGATTAAAGAGATTAAAGATACCAGTTTTTAATGGGGGGCTTTGCTCATCTTACAATGTATCTTTTGAAAACTCAGTATTTTTTTATTCATGATTCGATCAAAATTTAGTATTATTAAATTGCGCCGAGAAGATTTATGCTAACTCAAGTGGTTTCCAATAATCACGAATAGATAGATCATCATGTGTTAAACGAGTTAGATTCATTAACTAATCTTGTGTCGAGTTCGAGTTAGTACGAGAAACATGAATCTTTAATATCCAACCAATAGATCATCGAAAAGACTCTTGTAATTGATCTACCTCGCGCTCATCGGTAGTCTGTCGGTCGATGAACCAAGCATTAGGAGCACAACCACCTCCATCAATTTGACCAGCCAGTGTTTCTTGTTCATTTATGATCGCCAGTCCCTGCGTCGATTCCAATTTGATGGTGTGCAGTGGCTTCTCCACCTCCATCATCACTGGCACGACACCGAGATGCGGGATTGATGGAAAAAGTATCCGCCTTTACGTAGAGCGCTTCCACTTTTGGGTTTGATTGCGAGTCGCCGCCCACCAACTCCTCGTATTATACAATTCTCACTTGTTGCAGCGGGAGTAGGAGTAGGAGTAGGAGTACTGCAGGAGGAGTTATTCTTCTTATTGTTGACACAAAGCTGTCAACTTGAAGCTCGGCCTCCTTTCTTCTCGCCTCCTCCGGCTTCCGTCGGTGCTATTTTGACGAGAAGAAGCCACTTTCTGGATTGGAATCGATGTGAAATCGAGGAGTAAGCGAGAGAGAAGGAGATGGAAGCAAGGATGAGAAGGTACGCGCCGCCAAGTAGCCCGGAGAGAACCAAAGTTTGGACTGAGCCGCCGGCGAAGCACCAACCGCGACAGCAAGGGAAGAAGGTTCCGGTAGTGTACTACCTTTGCAGGAATCGCCACCTCGACCACCCGCACTTCATCGAGGTCCCCCTCTCTTCCCCCGACGGACTCTTCCTCAGAGGTACAAGATTGATTTTGAGACAAAAAAAAAAAATAGGGTTTTTGTTTTTCGAGGGGGTTTGATTTGTTGCGGTATTCTTCGGTTTGGTAGATGTGATCGATAAGCTCAATGCGCTGCGAGGGAAGAGGATGACCGCCATGTATTCGTGGTCTTGCAAGAGGTAAAGATTCATTGGATTGTTTAGGATCCGAAGTAACCTAGCTTTGAGTGACGATCTGCTGCTGCTGCTGCAGGAGCTACAAGAATGGATTTGTGTGGCACGACCTTTCGGAAGGCGATCTGATCCTGCCGGCGCAAAGCAATGAGTACGTGCTCAAGGGGTCGGAGATCTTGGATCAAACACCGCCAGGTAAATCGTGGATCTACTCTCTCTCTATTTACAAATTTATTGAGGAATTGCAAAATCCATTGGATTGATTGGTACTACGCTCAATTTAGATCGGAGAGATCATGATTCAACCAATGCAAAGATCCAGAATATGAAGAACAACTCTATACAAGAACCACCAATTACCTGTAAAAACCAAGAAGCTTCCTTTTTGGCTTCTTCGGCGGAGGTTCTTATAAAGGAGGCAAAGCTTCCCTCTCCATTGCTGGTCCAACCACCTCTCCCTCCGCAAGAAGATGATCCATCATCCTCTACTCATAGCTACAGGTCAAGCTCCCCTAGAAATGTTTCGCCTGATCCCGGTAGGAGAACTTCCCTACTGCACGAAATCAGCTCCCCAAAGCCGGCAGAACTCAGGGTCCGGAAGCCCATTGAGGCTCAAGATGCTTCGACTCAAACCGAAGATCAAGGAGGCAGGATAATGGGTGTCTCAACTGATGACAGACCTCCAGAAATTCGATACAATAGGAGACAGAATGAGCTGACTATGCATTCGAATGAGGAATCTTATATTCTTAAAGAGGAGAGTTTGCCATCGAGTACTTTTCCTTCCTCTGCAAAGACAAATACACTTGAATCTTTGATAAGAGAAGAAGTAAGCATAAGGAACAGCTATAGGAATGTGGAGGCAGAAGAAGTTTTCCTCTCGACCAGTTCAAAATTTCGAGCAACAAACATGCTAATGCATATGTTTACTTGTGGTTCGATCTCTGTTAAAGACCACTATGGCATTGGCTTTGCAACAAACTACAAGCCAAGGCTTAATGCTGATACAAAGTTCACCTCCCCTATGCTTTCTACTTCAACGGTTCCAAGGCTGAACAAGAAGCAGCATTTCAGCGGGAGCATGGTCGAAACAAACAAGTTCAAAGAGGGGCGACCGGAAGGAGTTTCTAAGCTAAAGCGATCCTCTTCCTTCGACGAGGATAGGTAATCCAGACTATCGACTCTAACATTATTGATTTACTAAATTGATCATATTGACATGAATTTCTCGATGAAATTATTGCCTTATTTTACACTTATCTGACTCAATGAAACAGTGTTCAGTCCTCTGGTGCTCATATCTGTCTTCTGAATTCCACCATTTTTACGCATGAAATTCCCAATATGTAGGAGCTACAATATACCTTGCTCGACGAGGGAGAACCAAGAGATTAGATATTCATCTCGACCGAAGTATCCTTTGAGGCCTTCCAAAAACATATCCAACAGGAACTCCATGTCCGATGAGAATGCAACAAAGATATCCCTCATTTCAAATGCAAGAAAGTCCTCTGCAGGGATGGACATTTCTAGGTCTTCGCCTCTCCGCTCATCGACAGATGGAAGTAAAAGATCAACGGAGTGTGACCCAGTCAAGGGCCCGTCCACTGGATTAGAGTCTTTTCAAGAATTCAAAGAGAAGGTGATCAGGATCGAAGAAAGTTGAGTTATATGTATTGCCTATCTTTGTCAATCGCTAAACTCGTTTTGGTTCTTAATTTCTTTCCTTCAACTTCGATTTGGTCTATCCCTGCAGGCTTACTTCTGGAGCTAGGGTTATAATAGTATCAAGATCTGATGATAATGAAGGTTTTTGACTTCTGAATTCCGACAAAGATGCATTATCTCTCTCAGTATGCGATCGTGGAACATCGAAGTTCTTGTAAGTGACATTGCTTCGAAACTTTGTCCCTCAACTTATTTGAGCTATTTCAGTAGCATGACCACTCAGAGGAACTAATAAGCTAGCTCTCCGCTGGAAAATGATCTCATTGTTCCATTTTTATATTCTTCCACATTTCCTTGAAGATAAATCAAATTTTGTTCTTCATTTCAGTGGCTCGATTATTCTGTACATGCTGTTTCGATACTTTCTAGACACTTAGCATAACACTTAGCTTATGATATTAACCTTCTCCGTCTCAAGAATGCGACTTTATTATTATTATTATTATTATTTTGCTAACAATATTCGCCTCTGTTTGATAAAGAGAGTGAACTTGATCTATTCATTGTTCTTTGAAGATAAATGTTTGTTGTCTTCTTGACTCGAGTGAAGCTGATAAAGTGATGATTGAATTTCCTTCATGAAGGTCCTACAACACCTGTTGTTGGAAGTAGCAGTGGACATTTTGAAGGCAGCTAAAGACAGATAATTTGTTTTTAAACTTTTATATATATATATATATATAATTTATTTACGTTGCTATTTCCTGTAATTTTGAACTCAATTTTGGTTGTCCATTAAGGCCTAAATCCCATTTTTATATGTATGAGCAAATAATTGTACAACAAATTAAATGGTAGTATTGACATATAAATATTTCATTAGTTAATTATTGTTCTAAATTTCTGTCAATTATTATTATTATTATTTAGTGGTGTGAAGCATTTTGCACATTTATCATTTCAGACGTCAATTTTATAAATAGGTTCTTAAGAAGTTTGATATCTTGCATAAATGTTATTACAGTTTATTTCTTTCTTAAAATAATAATTTTGATTTGTAATGTAGTCCTTGAATCTCAAATAGCCTTTGAATTTGGTTGCTTTTTGATTGCTCTCTTTAAATTTTAAAACGATAAATTTATTTAATCTCAAGCGACGCAAATATGAAACATGTAAAAGATAATAATAACCTCGGGGCACGCTGTAGCGGTAAAAACGAAAAAATATTCTATACGAAAATATAATTCGATCTTCTAGTGCGATATCATTCGGCTGCGAATTGACCTTGAGATTCAAGAGTTTGTCTAGTGGACAACAGAGTACAATTTCGATATAGGACCATTGTTCAGGGATTGCATGACTACGAAATTCAAGTTAAATTATGAAAAAGATGTGAGTACTTCTCTGATTTATTTTTGATGGCCGATAGAGACCACATGAATTGTGATCTTATCCGACTCAGTTATTGGTGAGACATTTCGAAGATCCGTGAGACAGTGTATCACTCCTAAAGATTAATCGAATTGAAAGTTTAGATACCTGGTGTTAATAAAAAAAAAGTAAAAAATGATAATAGGAGGTTTGTGCAAGTAAAATATTTGATGAATTTTCCTATAACGGTTTAAAATTCAAATAATAAGAAAATAATTTATAAGAGAAAATTTATTTTCATTTATTTTGAAGGGAAGAAAAAAGAATAGAGTTCCGGCATCCGGTACGGCGGCGCTGTCGAGATCCTGGTCGATGCCGGTGGGAGTTCCGGCGCCCGCCTCCACACTATCGTGAGGCGGTTCCCTAATATCAAGCGACGTATCGACTCGATCCACCGGGCGCCACCGCTTCCCAGTGAGTCCTCTGCCCTTTGCGCATCTGCGATTCGATCGGGATCGAGATTTGACATTTTGGGGAAGAAAAATCAAATTTTTCTTAACTTCGACTCCTCTATTCGATGAATTTAATATTTTGTTCTGAAATTTCTTCGTCTTCTTCTTGTTTTTTTTTTTTTTGGTACTTTCGCAGAAAAGTTCAGTCCCTGCTCTGTAATGGGATCGCCCTGGTCACTATCTGGTGGTACATGGCCGCGCAAGAGCAGCGCCAACGAATGGTTCAACCCAGAAGATCCACTGCCAACACACAAACCAGTTACAGAATGATCACAACTCAGTCCCAGAAGTAAAATTAGAACAGAAATTCACATGACCATACCAATCATGGTCCCTGTCGTAGCTAGCTGCAGCCTCAAGGCTCCTTGCTGGATTGATGTGGTAAAGATGGTAGTGCAAGAAGACCAAGGCAAAGATCATGCCGCCGAAGGCCCAAGCCATGTCTGGATGCCCACGGTGGAGCACCTGGAGCTGGAGTTGACCACTCCCATGACCGTGACTCCGTGAGGATGCTGACGTAGAGGAAGAGGAAGGTGGTCACCAACTCTGCAGAAGGACCATGAGCTTAGCTCACCGGGCTCCAACAACAGAACCGGCGGTGGCTCTGTGTAGCCCCTGTCCCCCTGCGCTGCAGTCCCTATTGGCTACCTTTGAGAACTTGTTGGCTCGGAGTCTCACATCTTCCTCCTTCCCCTCCACCCTCCACCCTCCACCCTCCACTCTATCAAATCAAGAAGAAGGGAAGCAAGCTGCCATGTCCCATGGCAAACTGCCGCTTTTATAGACTCGTAGAATAGTTCAAGGAATCAAGGAACACAATATCCTTGAGTTTTGTGTCCATGTCATTGTTCAAAAAGATTGGAATCGTATCATGTCCACGATCTCGATTCAAGGGGTCGGCTATGAAGAATGACGTGGTGGCTTTGGAATGGGGTGATAATATTATTTATTTAGAAAAAACAAATCGTATTTGTTCATATTGATGATTAACTTCTCTTGGTGTGTGGATTATTGCTGAATATGTAAATTTTAAACTACATTAGGCACAATCCCCTAAAATGTAGATCATTCTACGGCAATTTTAAACTACGTTATCATCACAAACTATCCTTGACAATTAACACTGTTAATTTTACAGAATCATTTTACCCGACAAAGAGTAATATGGCGCACTGCATTAATATTCTATTATATAAACTTATTAGAGATTCAAATGTCAAAATTTTTAAATGCAATTAATTAATATATTTAATATTTTAAGAGACTTGTACTTGAAAAAAAAAAAAAAAGAGAGATACACTTCAACAGGGGAAGGGAACGGATAAAATAATAGTTTCTCGTTTTATGCAAAAAAAATTTCAGAGCCCACGCAGATTCGTGATTTTGGAACAAGCCATTGACAACGCTATTGCTTGGTTTAGGTTCGGCAATGGATCATCATTCTGTTCTGTGTACAAGGATATCAGTTAATCATTTACAGATAATAAATGAAAAGTTAAAAGATGGATCTGTGAAACCTAGCGCAGCACATTTATGTAAGAAAACCGTTTGTTTTGTGTAAGCTCTTTAGAGAATTTCCCACCCATCTTCTTGCTCCTCCAGTTCATCCACATTGCTAAAACTTTCGGCATAGGGATATTCAGTCAGTCCAATATCGTTGCTGGCCGCCGCAGAATCATGGTCAGGAATGGGTCTGGCAGGTTGAATATTTTGGATGACTGTGAACAACGGTGCTCCACTCGACTTGGCGGCGAGCTGGGTGGCACGCGAACAGAAATCTTCGAAATCATCTGTGCAAATGTTGAAATTCAGCAAATAAAAATGAATCTAAGTTTTTACTGAAGGAACATCTTATAACAACTGTATCGACTAACCCTTGTCTCTGCAGTAGAACCCAATGGCCAACGATGGGTCGATCGCGTCTAGTGGCAGGTGTCGCACCGTGCTGGAGACAGATGTGTTGTGCCACAAGTGAGCTACATACATGAGAGGGAAATGGTACATGTCCTAAAATGCATGTGGGTGAAACAAAATACCTGCAGTGGTATGAAGAGCAATCAGCTTCCTGGTCATCCATCTTGATATCAACAGCCTAGTTTAACAGTAGTTGTTTAGTGTCTCCGACATGATTGATCAAACACAAGCAACCTTCTGATTGCAAAAAAAGAGAGCAAGAATGCCAGAGGAAGAAAAATAGTCCGTAAATATCATATTTCTGTTCGATATGACAATATATTGAAAAGATCAAGGAAGCATAGTGTAACTAAATTAGTGTCAAAAATCATTTGTTCCATTCAACATCTTGTACACAATGACACATGACAGCTTCCTCAGAGCAGTAAGAAAGTAAATTAGTATGGCAAGCAAAGTCATAAGCATCCGACATTTTGAGTTATTGGTCGCACAACACTTTCCCAACATTGAGTTATTTTATCTACTGACATACCTTCAATGATAGGAAACCAAGACCATTTAGATTTTTTCTACTTGATTAAGAAAACATTTTTGGTCACCCTCTTTGTATCAAACCCTCACTTGATAACTTTGATAGCTAACCTTCTTTGTCCTGCTGGTCAGTGATGGCTTTTTTCATTGACATTTTGGATGGCTTCGTTCCCAATTTGCCAACATTCTGATTCACAACAGATCATACGCATCTTTCATTTGTTCTTGTCTTTCAATTTTACTACTCATTAATAGCAATCGATATGACCATAATTACTGACATTCAAGATCTGCTTTCAATTTAACATGTGAGTTAAAGTAAAGATAAAAACACATGAACGAATTGGTGTTTAGTAAACATGATAATTGATCATAAATTGAGAATGATCAAACAGAAAAATATATATGCATTGATAAATTTCATACCGATTGAACTTCATGAGGGTCCAAGTAGAGTGCCTTCTCATCTTGCACACCAACTATATAGGTTGAGGCTCCAGGTTTACCACCTAAGATGCCAAGGCATTGTGGAAATGTAAACGTTTCCCATAGCAAAGGAATATACCTGCAAGAATATGGCACATACTAAGAGCTACTGGGAAGATACTTAAGAAGATAAACACCCTAAATATCAACCAAAAAACAATTGTAGAAAATTTGAAAACAAAATGCAAATATGATCTGAGAGAGTAACACTGCCACTGTGCTACCTAGCAGCCAGACTAAAATGATAAATGAATCTTAACCATATTTGTATCATGACTAAGTATACCCAATACTGACTGACCCAAGCTACATTCACCATCCAGGTGCCTCGATTTGCAAAGAGAAAATATATGATTCCTCAGAAGTGACTCATCATATTTAAAGCTCAGATATGGTGCATAATGTCATGGAACTAACATTTTGAGTAAAAGAGCACTTAACTTCCTGCGAAAAAGATTATAATTTGGCATAGCTTTGCAAGTCACAAAAAAAAAAAAACAGTGTAAAACTATTGTCCAAAGAAACTAATAATAGTTTCAAGTGTTATTTACCACTTACCCTAACCAAAAACTAAACGTAATATCACTAATATCTAGAACATGTGACAATGTTTTATTGTACCATCAATTATTTTCTTCTGGACAAGCTTAAATCTTCACAATGGGAAAAAAAAATTCAAAAGTATCACCCCTTGATATATTAGGGGATACAATGAGAAAATAAGCTAAAAAGTAAAATAAAAATGTAAATCCCTATGTCACTCCATGAGGAGGGAAATGACTATATTTAAATTTACCTGGGGTTGATTTTTTCCAGACCAAGAACCAAAGGAACCAGAAGTAGTATAGGTGCCCAATCTCGTTGCCCCTTGCTAAAATCGTGACAAAGTCTAGCAGCAACCTCAATGCAGACAACTGGAGCTCCACCTTGTTCCCCATCTTTATCGCCTGAAACAATATATAGAACCATGGGAAACCTTTGTTTGCGTTTTTCATGGTCACCTTGTTCTTTGTTAGTGTTGATAATTGTTTCCCATGTTCGACACATAGCATAAGGACCCAACCAGGACCCAGCAGCCAAACCATAAGCCTTCCCAGCTTCAAGAAGATTGTGTATTGAAAAAGCGCACAAGCTAGAATCACCAAAAAGATGTAGAATTTCAAGATACTGAAGATCATATGGCTGCAGATCAACATTAAATCATTATAAACACTCAGGCAGAAAATTTTGAAGTTTCCTCGCTAGATTGGAAAATACATGTTTCCTCTTTACTGTTCAAAGGATTCAGAAAGACAGACAAGTAGTGTAATTTGTCACCTTTTGCAAGGGTTTTCTCCAAGATCTTCTCATATGATGAAGAATCAGTGCCTGTTGGCAATTTTACTAACAAGATAAGCTCACATCATGACAAGCTTCCTAAAAACTTTGAATTAAAATGTTCAGTGGGATAAACCACCTGAGCAATAAGCATCTGGCTACTCCTAATCATGCATCCCCAGTTGACATCACATGTGAACTTTGAGTCACCAATGGGTTCAAAACCTGTAGAAGATCGATGTGAACAATCAGACAGCTGTAGCATGTGGAAGCTTCAGTCGACTAACCTTTCCGGTAAGTGATCCAAACTCTCGAAGAGAAATCTTGCAAAAAAGCAGTAAAGCCATTGCCAGGATCTGGATTCGATGTCAATTCTGCAAGTGAGAGTTTATAGCACTTGCCAAGAAACCATATTTCACTGGCTGAGCTCAAAGTGTCAGTCCTGATTGACCCTAGTATGCGATCTTGGAGTCTCCTCATTGGACCACTACCCATAAGCTTCTTCAAAGCTGTTGTCCATCCATAACTTCTGGATTTGCTAGGTTTGTCTTCATCTGGAAATAAGCTGGAGCGTCTTTCAAAGACTGAGAATGTGGACGTGAAGAAACTCACCAAGAAAGAAGCCTTCAACAACTTACTGTGGATACAGTTATGTTTTGAAATAGCAGCTGTAGATTCTCTATCTACTGTTTCTTCTGAATTTTGATAAAAAAAATTTGAATCCACAGTGCTCTCATGCAATTCTGTCATTACCTGAACAATCTACCACACATTTAAGATTATGAGAAGAATAGCAAAATAGAAGTCTAACAACATGATAGGTAAAAGGTAACAGAAGAAAGATCAAGTTCCATTCTGGAATTGCACCAATCACATTAGAAGATTTAGCAAAGTGAGTTATTAAAGAAAGTTCATTTTAACAAAAAAAAAACAATTTTAATTTCTGTATTTTAGGTTACAATACCAGAGCATAAAAATGGACTGTTGCACGCATGAAACCAAGTAGAAATAATACGACGTTAGCCTTGATATCGTCAAAAAGAATACATCAAATCTATGTGAACATCTAACAGCAACTACCAACTTCGCAATAATTATATGCAACATTGGATCAATAATGATTACAAAAAAATACAAGTAGTTTCCCATATGCTACTGAACCCAGAATAGATCAGCAATATGGTTAGTTGTTGGCATGCCTCTTCTTAATTCTTATTGCTGCATTAGGGACAAGAGGCACAAATTTCAATTGTGAAGAAAAAAGTGCAAGCTTATGAAAGCAAAAACATTGCAATAACAAGTACACTCTGGAGGCAGTGAACTTTTAGTTGAAAAGAAAAAAAAGAGAATCAAAATCTTTCTAAGCATTAAATACTTAAGGTAGGGTACTATACAAGGCCATGTTGTTTGTATACCAAAATATGAGTGATGTTAGAGAACACAGTAGGATTTTTAATAATTTGTGCATAGAAACTTGGCAAATAAAAAATTTCTAGAATGTATAGGGAGGGATATAAATGCACGCTTCTTGTATGGTTGATAGTAGCCTAATGTTGAGTACAAAATCATAGAACGGAAGATAATTGAAGCAGAAAAGGTGACATAAGATAACAGAACCATTCCAATTCCCAACAATAAAGAAGATTGATGTTTAAGAAAATATTCCAATTCAAGATAATAAATGACGATAATAGCTAAAAAATAGATACAAAGGAGGTAAATGCATTAGGAAAATCCATGTATAGTATGTGTAAACTGGAAACAATTTAGAAACTTCATTTCCATTGTTGAACATATTATTCTTAGACTTGGTACCAGTCCTAGCTAGGTCATTTGCCATCAATCACTGTAACTTAAAAGATTAAAAACAGGTAGCAGAAGAGTATGTTGCTTTGGTGTCAAAAGACCTAAGGGCTCCAACTCCAAGAGCCCAGCACAAAAAAGTATGCTTGCATATTTCATTATGGATTATTTTATCAGACCAACTGAAAGATCCAGAACATGAAACATGCAAATTAATTCATGATATCAATAATATCAAAAATGAGAGTACTAAGAGTTCAGGGAGGCATGGATACACGAAAAGAGATAAACATGATTATTGACTAAAAGATAAGCACAACGATTTCATTCCTCTATCATCTATACTTCATTGGAATCCTCTATCATATAAACTTCATTGGTCAAAGAAAACCTATTTACGTGCAGTAGACAGTTTAATTAAAGGTAAGGAATGATATTTGGGAATTCAGAGGAAGAATTATTAATCAGAAAAAAAAAGTAAGTATACTCCAAAAATGATTCATAAGAACCTCTATACAGCAAAGCTTGACATCCAATCTGAGGTAAGAATTATGAAGAAAGTGAGCGAGACAACATATTCCCCAGTAGATTGCTCAAAAAATTTAAATCAAAGGACCATTTGTAACTGATTACGCTTCGGTATATCCAAAACAAACAAACAAGTAGAACGATCAGAACCTCTATACAGCAAAGCTTGACATCCAATCTGAGGTAAGAATTAAGAAGAAAGTGAGCGAGACAACATATTCCCCGGTAGATTACTCAAAAAATTTAAATCAAAGGACCATTCGTAATTGATTACGCTTCGGTATAACCAAAACAAACAAACAAACAATTAGAAAGATCAGAACCTAGGGAGGGACAGGTCGAGATGAGGTGGAAGACGCGAGACACCTGCACGTCAAGCAAAACGTAGCAGGATCAAGAGGCAAAACTGTGCAGTGATCTCCACGGCAAATCAGAGAGAATCCCACTCGCAATTTCGCAAAGGTCGCTCTTTTGCTTCTAGGGCTGGTTCTACCTCAATTGAATACGCCGTTGCCGTCAAAGTACTGTTATAAACCAGCATATGATTCGGATGTCAAAAAAGAGGAAAATGAATTAAATTTATAAGAATAATAATTTAAAAAGTTTTTTTTAAAAAAAAAAAAAGGAAAAAGTGGAACGTTATATCTTATATGGATCAAAACTGTAAAAAATTTATAGAACTAGTTTTTTAAAAATAAAAAATATATAATAATGTAGAATCTCAAAAATTAATAATATTTATTTATTTTGTATTTGTTAATTTTATTTTAGATATAATAAATTAAACTGATAATATCATCTTACCTGAGAGCCGAATGAGTCTATTATAAAAATGCAAACGAAGAGATTGAATGATAGCTCAGAGTCTTGATTTATTTGAAAATTAATTTTATCTATTTAAAAATTATTTTTTTACATTTATCAATTAGACTGATCTCGAAGTTGGACTTCCTCTTCTACTTTGCAAAAAGTTAGAATCGTCAATCTAGCATTTTTCATCGATCTGTTCCACCGTCATTGTGAGGGAGTTAAATCGCGAGGGGTCTTTGGCATTGATCCATGCTCATTTGGTAAGTGTCACTTTGCTCTAACCAATGCGTCATCCTCATGGGAACTAGACTTCCTTCTCTACCCACAAAAAAGATTGAAATCGCCAACCTAACGGTCTCCATCGGTCTGTCTCACGGTCATTGTGAGAGAGGTAAATTACGGAGAATCGTATGAGCTTTAATGTGATAGCCAAGATATGTAGGGATTATCTGAATTCAAAAAAAAAATTTAAATCTCCTTCGAAATTGATCCATATCTTATCCGTAAATATTATATGTCTTAATCACTACGCCATCTCCGTGGAAACGTAGATTTCCTCTAAAAAAATATGGAACCGTCCTCCACCACTGTCTCTGCGTGTGAAGGAGAGTAAATCAGGTCTCAAGTGGCTAGTGCAGAAATGCGGAGTCATCGGTAGTCTGATCATCACCTTCAAAAATTGACCTTCTTATCTTTTTCAAATCTTAACACGGCTGTGCTAATCATCTGAATTTGTTCTAGTTCGGGTCGCGGAGGAGTGAGATTAGCCATTGGAGCAGACGGCAAAGGTTTGTGTTTTCTGGAGCTTTTACCGTTGTTCTGGTCTGGTTTGCTGGATTTTGCTTGTTTTCTTTTGAGGATGTCGGAGTTTTGGTCGAACGGGGCGATACATTCGATGCCTTTAATTTTGCTTTATTTTTTCCTTAAATCGAAAGAGTTGATGTTTGGAAATCAAAGGAAAAGGGAACATTATTTCTTTTGTTTGTGCAATGTGATTGTGAGAAGCGTAATGAATTGCTCCTTAATTTGCTTCGTTTTCTTATTCTTCTTCTAAAGAGTTGGTTCGGTAAACATGATCTAGTTGTGAATGAAGAAAAAGAGAGAATCTCGTGTTTGTCGAACGATAGTTTATGTGGAGGAAAGTATTAATTAACAACCGAGATGAACTTTGTTTGTTTTCTTAAACAGCGATGGTAAAATTATATATTCAAAGATGCCGTAGATCATCATATAGTTGGACAAGTCGAATCGATTACAATAGAAGCTCCAAATTGTCAAGGGACACAGAAACTCTAGCTTATGAAGGCTTGTTGAACTTGGTTTATCTAGAGTTGTATCGAGAACTATTCAAGAATATACTTACATTGCAAATCACTATTTTTAAGCTCTCTTTCGAGGATATATTTTGCCATGGCAATGCAAATTGTCCAATAATGCAAATCTAGAGTTGTAATTGAATTTTCTCTGGTTATAATTGCAGCACAGCAGATGATCATAAGCTTCAAATAGATCAATTTATCCCCTAGCTAGGATTCAATTCTTCCATTCCAACCTTCACTCTATTAACTAGTTCTACTGCCATCATTGTTGCTATTTGAAGCTACTCTTTACATGCCAAATGTTTGTCATTTTACTTACTTCATAAAAAATACTGATCAGACTTTCACTTTGCATTTAGCCTAAAAGTTTTTCGTGCTGTTAAACTCTGTTTTTTTGTTCTTGTAAACTCCCCGAGAGAGAAATTATTCTCTAACTTTACTCATCTTTGAGGGTGCGTTTGGTTAGTTATCTATTTTATCCATAGTGATTTTATTTGGTTCAGAGAATAAGTGATTCTCAAATAATGAAATATACTTGTCATATCAGTAAATGGGACATGCGATTTGGAATTAGAATAAAATGTTTATTGATTCTAGAGTTAACAAATATTTTTTTTTTTTTCAAATTTTATCGAATCTCAATTTCGTTCTAATATAATCAAAACCTTAGTCGATCACTCGCCGCTACCTTCGTTGATCACCACCGTCATTGTCGCAGACCGTTGACCATAGGTCATCGCCCGTCGATCGTCGATCATCGATCATCAGCTGTCGGTCGTCGATCGTAGATCGTTGATTGTCGATTGTCGTTGTCGGTCGTCGACTGTCGACAGTCGTCGTTGATCGTCGCCGACAGTTGTCGTCGATCATCGTCGATTGTTGGTCGCCGACCATCGATCGTCACCCATCGTCCGTTATTCGCCGTCGGTCGCTAGCCATCGTCCGTCGATTGTTGATTGTCGCCGTCACTCGCCTCCGTTGACGTCCGATATTGTTGACGGTCATCAATTACTGTCGTCAATATCGATATCAATATTATCATTTTTCAAAATAAATAGAACTCTAGAATTGACAAAAAAAAAAAAAAAAAAGTAAAATATTAAATTAAAGTATACATTCAAAATTTTTAAAAAATAAATTTTTATTATATTATTTAAGATTGAAATAAACAATTCATTCTATAATTTTAATTATATAATTATCTGATAATTTAAACCAAACGCTTTCCATTTGTCCCTCCTTAAGCGAGTTTCGTGTCTCCTAATGAATGTAAGAAAGTCGCTGCTTCTTATGAACATAATAAACTTTTTTTGCTCGTGTTGTAACCAACAACACACTGAAACATTCCGAGTGCAGTTGGAGATGGAGGTCGAAAGCAAATTTGATGAATTAAAGAAATTATTTATATATTTAAATACAACTCATGATACAGGAAACAATATTTAAATGAATATCTAATCTTTTATGTATATGAATTTACCAAACTAAATAAACATAGAAATTAAAAAAAAAAACATTGTCAGCTACAAATTTCTAAATAACTAAACGATCCTGGCCGTACGCGACATCATCGGAGGGCTCAAATCATCCGTAGCACAAAGCTGACCCCCGGATGAAACATTGGGCCGGCGGTGATCGATGAAAATTCCAACCCGTGTACCTTCTCGACCTCGAAACTTTACTCTAGTGGGGCCCGTAGATGGAGACGAATAAGGAGGAAGGTGTGCTGCAAGGACGTTGTAATTTAGTATTTCAGTGGGCAAAAGGAAAAAGAGAACAATTTCGGATGATAAAAAAGCGTCGTATTCTGACGTCAAAACTCCAAATCGAGAAGCAACGCCCGCAGAATAAGACGAGATATCGAAGCCCCTGCGACAAGATAACTCCGTCCGTTCCGGGGATCAGCAAGAGAGCTCTGCCTCCTCTACTGGCTCTCGATCTGTTCTCCTACTCCGGTTTCTAGCTTCGCAGTTCGATTCTGGGAGCTAGGGTTGCTGCATCGGGGATGGTGAGGTGGGCGAGGAGTTGCTTGCCGTCGGCGCTGAAGCTGATGAACTCGGTGATTGGTTTGGCGGGGATGGGAATGATCCTCTACTCGCTGTGGATGATTCGGTCGTGGTACAAGGACATCGGCGATGGCTACTCCTTCGGCGCCGATTCTTCGCCTCCGTGGTATGTCCAACTTAAACCTCTTTTCGTTTTCTTCAGTTTCCTTCCTTTCTTTGGTCGATTTTGCTTGCGATGGATACTGATTTGGTAGGTGATCTCTTGGTGTTAAGAGTTGTAGCTGCTGAGATTGTCTGCTCGTGTAGTTTCTACTTAGAATTGGGCAGTGAATGTTGTTTTTTCGCTGTTCAGTTCATTCACGGTAATCCAGGTGTCCCGTGTTGTTCACATGCAGCATCTCTGTGCTTGATCTATTGTAACGACCGGTGTTTTGAGTGGGCAGAGTGATTGCTGGGGTAGGAAGCTCGAACAAGGTGAGGTTTTTGATGGGAAAGTGTGACTAGTTGATGACCAATAGCCCCTCAATTCCTTTTGTTTTCCCGTTGAATCAGGTTAAACTCCAGTTCAACTGGAAATCAACCACTATTCGATTCAGATTCCACTTCCTGCGTTAACCGCTTGAACCAGCCAGTCCAGTCTTGTTTTCTAAACACTGCTATTGCATTGAACTTCACTTTATGTGCCTCAAAAAACTGAAGGCTTATGAAGGAATATTCTTTATTTTTGTGCGTGGCATTTTAGTTGTGAATTTTGCATGCCATTTAAATCTATTTGATGCAGCTGAATGGCTGAACTATATGTCCTCTCATGTGCAGGTTCATTTACACTTTTCTTGGACTTGGAATCTTCTTTTGTTTGATAACATGCGTGGGTCACATTGCTGCAGAAACAGCCAACAGCCACTGTCTTTCTTGCGTATCCTTTTGCTGATTGTACTTCAGGTGTTCTTTTTTGTTACTATTATTCCGCCTCATTTTAAAATTTTCGATTAATCGCCTAATGAAATCAGTGAATTCGGTAATGCCATCTCAAGTATAGGATATAGTTAATCACTTGTTAATATGGTATATAGCCTGAAAATTAGTTCTTTGTTATATATTATCTCTACATTTTTGGGGGATCAAGATTTGTTTCTTACATTATATCTTTTTTTTTTTGCTCGAGTAAAATACTGTTTATTTTTTCTTGTGTTATATGTTGATGCACATACAATTTAGTTAGTTTGCACTTATTTATTTATGTTTCATAATGTGATCTTATTGTTTGCCTTATATTTAAACACAAAGTATAGACTCCTTTAGCAAGAGTATTACATTTTTATAGGATGGATCTGCCAATGCAATGCTAGGAAACAGAATGGTGAGCAAATGCAAAATATAGTGAAAAGAGATTAAAGATATGTGTGAAGTATCGAGATCATGTGATTGCATCAAGTGCCACTTTTGAGAGTTTTTGTTTCTACTAGCTAATTGTAGGATAACTTCAGACAATATCTGACATAAGCAGTTCAGTTCTGACTTATGTCCATCCGGTTCATAAAACATCTTATTTCATAGGACAAACTATCTTATTTCATATCAATTCTAGTGGAATAAGTATTCCTATGTTTTGTTACTTAAAATACTAAGCCCAACGAAATTGTGATTCGATTATTCCTTATTCTACTTCATGAATAACTATTCTCCATTTCTTTCCTTCTCCAAAGAATACGTATTCTTATTCTATTCAACCTCCGAAGGATACGTATATTATGGCTGAGCAAATCGGATATGAATATTATGGTTGAGCAGAGCAAAGCGGATTGGAATGGATGATGAGGACTGGACTGGTCAGGCTAGGGGTGGGCCAAGCAGGGTGGAGTTTTGCAAGATGGATGAGTTGGACTTTCATATAGGGAATTTTTTTTTTTTGTGTAGACTAATTCCTTATCTATGTATATAACATTCTATAGATCAAACATAGGAAACCGGATGAAGTATTGAACCAAATTAAGGAAGGAATAAGTATTCCTATTCTATTCCCTGTTGATTTCATTCTTTATCAGATCAATTCGGTGAATGAAACACACTTAGTGTATTACTCTTACTTGTTCAACCCTAATCAGAGATACAGTTCATGATATTAGTCTTTCTGTTGATCATCTTGGAGAGTGCAATTACTGCTGACATACTTCTGAACAGAAACTGGGAGGAGGTATGCATTTCCTGAAAGATGCAGGATTGCCATTGTTTTTTTTTCATTTAAATATCTTTACGTATACCTCGTTTTGTTATCTCTGTATCAGGATTTCCCAGAGGATCCAACGGGCAAATTTGATGAATTAAAGAAATTCGTGAGATTAAATTACATGATGTGCGAATGGATAGGTTTGTTGGTTGTGGCTGCACAAGTGAGCCTCTTTTTCACACCTACTCATTTCTTGTTAAAAACTATTACAAGAGTCGACTCTACTGCCTTGAGTTAGGCACAAATGTGATCTTGTTTCACAGCCATCTTACTTTCTTTGGATTAGTTTGTTGGTTTTGCAGTGCACTAGTGTTGTAAATTGAAACGTTTATAGTTGGGATCATGTTTAGCAAACTGATAGTTTCTTCCATCTAATTCCAGGTATTATCTATCGTCATGGCGATGGTGCTTAAAGCTCTCGGACCAGACTGCGAAATTGACTATGATAGCGACGATGACTTTGTAACTACTCGTTTGCCTCTCTTGAGAAACCAGGTTTTGCAAACTGGTAACGGTTCAATATCCTAACAGCAAAGAATGATATACCTGGAATGTGAGTATCCTGGAGAGGTTGGCAGCGATCTGGTGTTTTGTATTTGAATCTCAACTCTTTCATGATTCTTTGCAGATCAAACTCTGGAACACTACGTCAATTAGCCAGCCAGCGCCTCCCCTCCGGAAGAATTTTACATTTTGGTTTGGAGTCTCTCACCGCAGGCATGCTTGTATTTTGTGGTACCCTAATTATCTTCGTAATTGTTCCTAACGTAATATATGCAACTATGTGACTTATTATTGGCAATGTAACTTTTATACTTGAGAGTGTGACAAGGTGTTTGATCAAAGATCATATCTCAAAATTAAGCTTGTTACAATGGCCATTAGAGCACAAGTTTTGGGATTGAATTGGTTGGATTTAGAGTTCATAGCATTGGTTTTGTCTGTCCGGCATCGCTTTATTTTTCGGTCCGGTTCGATTCCGGAATTGCAGGCAACTTTTCGGTTCAATTAATCAAACCTGGTTCAGATTCCCGCAATCGTGTCGGGAACCGCCGCCGTTCCCCGTTCGCGTCCCCGCCGCGATGGCTGGTGGCGGCTTCGACGCCGCTGCTCGCCTCCCCATGCTCTTCCGCCGCTTCAAGACCACCTCCGCTCAGCACGTGGCCGCGCGGCACCTCGATCCCACCTTCGAGAAACTGATGGACGGCTACAAGCACCTCCTGAAGGTGGTTGCCGTCCAGGACCTGATCCTCGCATCCCCCGCCGCGTCCCTCCCTCTTCCCTTCCTCTCCGCCGCCGCGCCTCGCCTCCGCCTCTCCCGCGGCGCCGCTTACTTCGTCCGTGCCTTCCCCCGCGTCTTCTCCCTCCTCTACGACCCCTCCGCCTCTCAGCCCGTGGTGCGCCTCACGCCCGCTGCCACCCGTATCGCCTCCGAGGAGTCGGCCGCATCCTCCGCCCCCGATGCCGCCGATCGCCTGCGCCGGCTTCTCTGCATCTCCTCCTCCCGATCCCTCCCTCTGCGCGCGATCTTCAAGGTTTGGCGGGAGCTCGGCCTCCCCGACGACTTCGAGGACTCGGTCATCGCCCGGAATCCAACAGTCTTCGCCCTCCGCACGAACCCCAGAGAGCGCAACACTCACCTTCTCGAGCTCATCGACCAATCCCAGGCTTTCAAATTCATTTCAGCAGCGGAAGAGCGACGGCGCCGGGAGCATAGCCCGGCGGAGGATCCCGATCGGAAATTCGCGTTCAAGCTAGGGTTTCCGCCAGGGATGAAATTGACCAAGAACTACCGCGCGAAATTGAAGGCGTGGCAGAGACTAGCGTACCTGGACCCATTCGACAACGGAGCGGCGGCGAAGCAAGCGACGGCGCGGGAGAAGAGGGCGGTGGCGATCGCGCACGAGTTCCTGAGCTTGACGGTGGAGAAGATGGCGGAGGTGGAGAAGGTGAGCCAGTTCAGGAAGTGGATAGGGATGGATCTGAACATACGGGATCTGTTCCTGGACCACCCGGGGATCTTCTACCTGTCGACGAAGGGCAGGCAGCACACGGTGTTCCTCAGGGAGGCCTACGAGCGAGGGAGGTTGATCGATCCGAATCCGATCTACGAGGCGCGCCGGCGGCTACTTGAATTGGTGCTGATGCGCCGCCGGGGAATGGATGGCGATGGTTCTTCGGAGAAGAGGGAGGAAGAGGAAGGTTAGTCGGGATCCAGAGGATCCAATTGCCCATTAGCGAACGATTATGTCATCCATCATTTTCGTTAATATATGCAAGCTCATAAGTTGAAATACATTCCATTTGATGTATGTCGATTGATTATTTAAACAGCAATTAAGTCTCCAAGCTCTTCTCTTATATTCACTACTCTTAGAAAAGTAATACACATATAAAGAAAACAAAATATCAAATAATCTATTGTATCATTAGAGAAAAACGATTCTCATTAATGAGCAAGAGGCAATTTTTAGAGACTATAAATCTCTTGGAATATATGCTCTTTTGTTGTGCGAGTCATGAATTGGACAATATATTTTTCATGATTTACTTTCTTCGTATTTATCGTGGAACAAACTAATGAAGATATTGAAGACAAATGAATAATCTTTTAGACCAATTAAAGAAAAACGACCCCTTTCAATTGTGACATAATATACAAGTGTTTGAGATAAATTTTCAGAGTATGATTCAAATCTCATCTAAAATATATTCACAGAGGAAAAAATGTTAATTTTCACAATTAGTTGTATCAGTAAAGATTTGAATACTTGAATTATATAAAATAATAAAAATAAAAGGAAAGCAATGCATCAAAGGAACCAATAAAAAAACGTTCATGCATTAAACTTGACTTTTAAATGGGAACCCAAATGTTTGACTTCTCGAATCTTTAGGTTTTCACTCGCTCCTCTCGATATGGTGTCGTGGTGTAGTTGGTTATCACGTCAGTCTAACACACTGAAGGTCTCCGGTTCGAGTCCGGGCGACGCCATTTATTTTTTAAATCGGCTTCCACCTTTCTATTTTTCTTTTTTTTTTGTGGGGGAAAAAAAAACCGTTTGGATTTTGGAATGTGATTCCGCCGGATAAGCCATGGCATTCCGTTCACCGTCTCACACTCGGCAGACGCACTTCCATGGCGCATTGGCGTTCGCCATCCACTCCGCTGGTTGCAGCGGTGCTGCTCCCCTCCCTCCTCGTCGGCTCTTCACATGTCGGATCGAAGCCGCCGGGCTACTGCTTCTCCGGAGGGAGCTAGCGAGGCGGAGATTATTAGGGTCTGCATCAACCGGACCTTCGCGCGGCAGGGCTCTCGCGAAACCCTTGCCGTTCTCTCCGCTATAACCTCTTCGGGCGTTATCGTTCGTCTCCTGCGGCCGCCTCGGCAGGAGCGGCGCCGGCCTCAACCTCGCCATCATCATCGCGGGGTCCCTGGTCGACCACTGCTGCACCGCCGCCAATGCCGTCTAGATTCTGGCAGGGATATGCTCGGCACTGACCCCCAGGAAGAAGGCAGAGGACGAGCTGGTCAATTAGGGTTCGTACAGAGGAAGACAAGTTTGTAGATTCAGCTTCTAACCATCTTTTTTTGGCGCCAGGCGATTGATCTTGACTCTTGAGCCTTCTGGTGACTTGCATCTCAAATCCAAAAACAGGTTCCTAGATATTGAACGAGTTGCTTCCCACTCCGATTCGTTCGTACGCATCGTTATTTTGTCGAGATTTTTTTTTTTAGTTTCTATTGTTCTTGTGCATTTTTTTATTTTTGTTGGCTTTATGTTGATCAAAATTTCGCTGCTGTCTTTCTGCAAGATAAACAATGGAAAACAAAGCTGGTGCTCTGAAAGATGCCAAAAGATCTTCTCTTCTAGCTCCTGGAATGTTATTTTTCATGTTTTGATGAACAAAAATAGCGGATGGCATTGCAGAAAAGAGATTGATAGAGCTGAATAAATGCCCAAACTTCAAACAAAAAAAAACAAACAAACATGTTTTAGAAGTAATTTCTTTGTTGTGGTTTGTCATGATTTAGATGCTTAGCTCATTTCCCTTCTGTTTAAAACGCAGATTCGAGAGGTCGAACTCTATCTGAGAATAACAAAATGAAAAAGAGGGATGTGGTCGCAACTTCGATGAGCTCCTCAGCGACGATTCCAGACGATGCGGGGTCGTCCGATGGATGGCGGCAGAGCCTCGTCGCCGTCGATGGCCTGCGAGTTCTTTCAGGCTTTGGCTCCCACTTCTTGTGGTCTCTAGTCTCCGGAACCAAAATGGCAAGCCCCTCCATCTCCTCCTTCGCCACCGGCCGCCATGGGCGCTTGTCCTGCTTCAACCTCACTGGATTCGATGTCAAGATCCTCAACTTGACGCCGTCGCTGATCTCCAGAACCTCCGGCAGACCATTGGAGCAGCCCCGTCGATTCTGATCTCTCGGGCGCCGCACACCTCGTTGATGCTCTGTTCCTGAATGGTGTGCGCCATCACCATCCGCCTCGCTCCGGGGATCATGGCGAGCACCTCCTCCAGATGGCTATAGTCCCGTCGGAGAAGTTGGCAACCAAACTACGGCGGCACTTGGCCTCCGTTGAGCCTCACCTCCTCGTTGTTCTTTTCGATCCCATGATCGACGTGCTTCTGGAGAAGCCAGCCGTGGACGAACACCGACTCGCCGATCACGAGGCCCGTCTGATTTCCGACCAGGAATCGGTCCGTTCGGCCGCAGGACTTGGGGACGCCTTTGAAGGGGTCTCGCGGCGAATCGAGGTCGGCACAGAGGCGTTTCATGGCCAGGCCGGGGCGATACCAGAAGCCTCACCGCTCCGCAGGCGTTCATGATCTCGTGGTTGCCGTGGAGGGTGAGGTGCGCGCCGCCCGCGCAAGCAGCGTCGAGCTTGAGGCGGTGGAGGAGTTAAAGGAGACGGAGCTCGTCGCCACCGCGGTCCAGGACATCGCCAATGTATAATTTTTAATAATACATAAATAAAATTAGTTATTTTTATTAAAACACTTGACAAAAATTATAAAAATAATTAATAAAATTAGGAATTAATAACTCTCTCTTAAAAATTCATCATTGTCCAATTAGCCACATAAAACCTAACGCTGCGGCAAAACACTCGGATTCACTTGTTTTCCAGAATCTGAATAATGCGTTCAGAACACATGTTTCGACTTAAAATTATAAATGAATTTTTGTCCAGCCAAGTGAAATCTGTTCTCAAGTGAAGGTTTTTGCAAACGATAAGAACACAACAAGGCCAAAAGTAGACTAAATATCAAATCTTTAACCTAAGAATTTAAAGCTCGATCGATAAATAAAAGAATCGAAGGGATTCATCCATTTGTGCCTGCTGCAAAGGCCTTGACAATGCCACTTACTCTCTGGCCAAAGATTCTGGACACTATCTTCTTTCCTGGAACATGGAAGGGATTGGAAACGGCATCCACATATGCTGCGTGGAATCTCCTGAAGAACTAAACACAGAATTGGACAAAATTATATTCAAGATAATAATAATAATAAAAAAAACAGCTTTCACTTAAACTATCTGAACTATGAGTTTAATGGAAACGATAAGATGCATATGTGTAAGTGATCCCACATAGTTTCATCATTTATCTATCCCTGTGTATCTGAAAGTTAGGCCAGTAATGTACACTTCTGCTTAATATTCTATGTCACCGCATCAAATAGAACAACCTAAAATGCTACCAATTGAATAAAAAAGGTGAAATAATAAGAACATAAAAAGGTCAAATAAAACATCATATGACTGTAATATAATGTTTTTAAAAAATTTTACAAGATAGCATGGAGTTACTATTGTCTATTATTAGTAGAAAGAATCCTTTGCTTTGGGAGGATCATTGTTGCAGTTCAAATACTGTAATTGAGCTTATGGGAAAAAAAAAACAAAAAACTAAAACTAAAACTCAAAAAAAAAAAAAGTCCACAAAGGCATAGTGTATCTTACACTCCTAATATCGGCATCTTTAACATCTAAATAAGTTGTTACCACGAGGAATTTCACCTTGGTGTTAGACAAGTACCCATATCTACAGAAACCAAAAAGAGCTCAAATCAAAAATGACTCCAAAGAGACTGCATACAGGCAGATGCAAGCACAATGAGTTTAACCCAAAGAAATGGAACAACTTACACTTTGTAACTCTCCGTGGGATATAAAAGACCAAGATAACTCTCGTTCAGAGTGATCACAACAGATCTCTTGGGATTATTCACTGCCAAACAGAAAAGTGGAAACCAAAAATCAGCAGAAGAAATGTAAACATTTGGAAACTATCTTAGGTTGTCAAGTTATGCTGCTATCTCTGATTTTAGTGAGACAGAAGAGCGTCACTTGAAAATTTTGGCTGTGGCGATACAGTGGATAAGTTTATAATTAAGAAAATTACTGCTCAAAGCAAGAGTTTAGAAGAAGAGTAATCCAGATGGACATAAAAAGTGTCAAACCAAAAATGAAAAAAAAAAAAATAGCAATGTGGGTATCTTTGCAACTGTTTGTGTCTAGTCACCCAGACCAGATTTACCTCTCATGTCATAATTTGACAGCTAAAACCTAATACTGCTTTAATTTCAGCTTGCAGAGAAAGTTGTGAATTAACCATGGAATTCATACAATGCCAGTAAAGAGGATAGAGAAGTTGCAGTATCTTCACAGTTTAATTGAAAGAAAAAAAAAATCCAATAGCATTAACAACATAGCGACAATTTTATTAAGCACTAGATAATATTTATACTTTGCTGAATGTCTACAACTGAGCAAAAATTGATGACGAATTATCTTAACTAATATTGCAAAGTGGCATGACTTGACAGAACTGATCTAACTTTTCTGAGCATAGGAGTTTCAATAATCAATGAAGATATGCAATTTATATCACATTTCATGGCTTATAGGAAAGAAATGAAAGAAATAGCTATAAGGTGTTAGATGCACATCTCAAAAAAGTTCAATCATTACAATGTTGTCCATCCTTGAAGACCTAAGTAATGTGTTGCCAAAAGTTTCTCAGATCAACAGGAAATTCTGACTCATGCTTGATATGAGAAAAAAACACTATGCACATGAGGGTAAAAAGGCTAAAATATCAGAATAAATCATTTTATCTTTGAGGGAAACGTTTGGCTGAAAATGCTTATAATGCCAATGTTTTCCTCCATCGTGTTTGTTGTCTCAATTATAGGGTAAGAAGGTACCCAGAAAATAGGAAAACCAAGATCCATGGAAGATTTATATTTTCGGTCAATGGCATGACAACATTCACTCTTCACATATTTATATGGTGGCCTTGCCACATATAAAATAGAATATATTAATAACACATAAAAAGCTACCCAAATCCAATTCCACAAGTATTATCGTAAAAAATCATGCTAAAAAAATCAAACATTATAGGTTTCTACTTTACTTTGTAAAATCAGCAACATTTTTGAATAGGGACTGAAATATATACAATAAGAACCTATTGCCTTGGTTTAATGGGCTGGAGGATACTCATAATGCAGACCAACCCGAAAAGACATTAAGGATCCACCCATACACAGGGAGCTTTATCATTTATATAATACTTTTGTCACTTTTCCTCCTCTCCCTCCATGCTATTTGAATGGTTAATGTATTCATTCCATCTAACTCTCTCTGTTGATCATAATAACAGTGACCTCTCCTTTCTTTCCTAGGATTTCAGCACAGAGTTTCACTCCTACAAATCGAATTCTTCACGGATGAATAGTTCTAGGCATCTAGCTCGTCAACCACAGGTGATTTCCACTTGAATCAATGTGAAATGCTTCATCACTTCTTGGTATTTTGTACTTTCAAACCAAGTGATGTTCTAGCATTCTGTGTTGAATGTGTTCCGTAGATAAAAAATGGGAATTTTTTTTTTTTTGAATGATGCACCCGATTGATTGATCCAGAGAGCATTACATTTGTTTTTTTTTTAAATTAGTTAACAAAAATTTTCAATACAAAAGCATTGCAATACATTTCTAAGCGCACGCTCAGTTTCTTGGAAATCAAACTTATCCATCAGATGTCATTTATAGAACAACTCCAAGGTCTTGTGTGAATATCGAACGGGGAAAAACAGGTAGGCACAGGCTTGATAATTTTCATAATCGTTCAACAAATCTATCTATTTCCTAAAGAGATGCAAGTGACCAGAGACAAATCAGGTTTATCTTCACCAAAATTCCCCCCCCAAAATCGATTTTTTCCATCCCAATCCATATACTTTGAGTAAAAGATAGAAGAATAGTGGAAGAACAAGAGAAACCTCTCTCGTCGATGACGTCGAGCGAGCAATGGACGATATGGTGGAGCTTGAGGGCATCGCTGGCATCCGTGAAGCTCTGCAGGTAAAGCGGATTGTTCTGCGGCATACGAGAAGCATCACAAAGGCGCTCAGGTACGGGACGGCGAAACACCTTGTTTTCGTTAACCAGAGACGTAGAAGGCAGACCTGGTAACCGACGACGGCGACGCAGGCGATCATCTCATCCGAGATCCTTCGACGACGGCGCGATCTCGAGGCTGCGACTCCGGCGGGCGAAGGCGGTGGTAGTTGGATCGGATCGAGAAGCCCAAGTCTCCGACTTGTCTTGCTTTCGGCGAGTACAAGGGGGGGACGGATCGTGTGTATCCTCCGAGGAAACAAACACAGAATCTTGGCGTGTGATTGGTCGATAGAGAGGGACCGTGCACTCAAGCCGTCCGCTGCGGGAACGTGGTTGAAATATGGCATATATGCCCTTTGAAAATGATGAAATAGCACATTCGTCCTTATCTATATCTATAATATTTCCGAGGGCAGATGCATTTTTTAAATCTTCCGCGATTTCTTTACGAGAGGATCCCGCCCGTTTCCCCTGCCCTAACTTAATCTTCACTTGCGTCGCTGTCGCCTCCGCCCCCGCCGGCGAACCCTCTTCCTCTCCGGAGATCCATCAGCCTTGCTGAATCGCTGCCGTTTGCCGTAAATTTGATCACCGCCCGCATATGTGCACATCCTGACACCGCCACCGACTGGCCCACTAGCGGGCGAACCCACCAGCTCTCTGTTTCCAGATCTATCCTGGAGGCATTCCATCCCTTAAATTAGCTTGCCCACTGTGACTCCGGTGTATAAATCCGTCTTCAATTTCCTACATCTGCCGTGGTGCTGGCGTTCCTCGGTGGTCTGGACGCGAGCTTCGTGTTCTCGAAGGGATTAGTCAGAAAGAACGAGACTGGGAGGAGGATGGGCGTGGGCATTTCGATTACACTCGCACTCGGGATATAAGAGGAGGGGGAACAGGGAGTAGCAGGTGGCGACCAAGTCATTCCAAAGGCTAAGGTAAAGCAAAATCTATCTTTTTTCTACGAGATTTTAACTATTAACTTTGCTGTGTTAATCCTTTTTCATCGTTAGTTGCTTGATCAAACAGAGCCTACGATCAGTTTTAATCTATCAATGAAATGTATTATCGATGCACTTTGGTCGGGGAAATTGCATAGAAGCACTGGTGTTTATTTTCATTCTCTTGTCTTAAAGAATATTAATATTGGACCTGCTGCAGTTCATTTAACGACCTGTAAAATATAAACAATTTAAGTTGATTAATTGCTGTTTGTCTTTTCCAATTTTGTTGTTGAAATCTTCTGTTAATAATGGCTAACATTCATTGTTCTCTTGAGGTCCGGTTTAGGTGCTACTTGGTCATGAGAGTAAATGGGGCAGTTTGGATTTTGATATGTTTAATTATTAATTGGACTAGAAATTCAATTGTTTGTTCTAGTCACTCATAGCATCCAGGCGATCCTTGTAAAATGTCTGTCAAATGGTTTGGTTCATTCTGTCTGTTGCTCAGGGGAATTATGAATGCTATAACTTAGGTCTAGGGGTGGGGGTGGAGAAAAGATTTTTCAAGTCAGAAGCTTGTCATACAGTAAGAGGTGCCAAAGATACAGAATTTGTCATTAAGAACCTATAGCTTGTGAAGGTATAGTATTAAATGGAGACTTTCAGTCAGGATAATCAGAGTCAGCAGTTGTATTTTAGATGCTACTTTTAACTTCCACAACTTGTCTGCCCATGCAAATTAGAAACCTCCTTACACTAGAATATTGTAGCAGGATCTAATGAAGAAATCTATTTTAGGTTGTCATTGTTGTGTCGTTATGTATGGTGGATAGTGTTGATGAGTTGTCTTAACTCTCAATCTGTCAAGTGGAATCAACATGGCGAATTTGATGTAATATTGATAATTTGAGCAGTAATTCAAGTGGATCAAGATGTTTAGCGGTCCTGGAAGCAAAACAATTCTAAGATATGGTGTTATTTTGTCTTCTTGAACAGATCTCATCACAATGGATCTCATGTACATTTTCTTAATTGCTCGATGCTTTTGATTTCCTTGGCACAGATGGAACCGCTCAATGTCAAACTCTACGAGAAATACAAGAATTTGAAGGTACTTTATCGTTTTGACTGAATTCTTTGTTGATTCTCTAAAATGATTCTTTGTTGTGATTTTGAGCTAACTACGCTCAGAAAAGGAAGTTCACAGAGGAGGAGGAGTGGAACCATACAAGAGATGCTGAGTTGAAAAGTTTTCAGTCTGGTATGATCTAGAAAGTTTCTCAGCATTCTTATAGGTCCTTTTATGGAGATGTGTTTTATATGGCATAGGAAAGATGCACTTGACATTTGGTTTCTTGTAGCTGTGGAGGACTTGATAGAAGAGTTGAATAAAGAAAATAAGGGGCTTCATCAACAGTTGTAAGAATTTATTAAATATCCATTAATAAGTGGCTAGAGCTGTATTATTCAAAAATTGGGAAGTAGTTTCTAAGATAATCTGATTGCAGGGATTCATTTCAGGAGAAATATGCTGAATGTAAAATGTTACTGCTTGAAGAGGGCAAGAAATGTGAGAGTGCATTTCGTTCTTTTTTAAATGTGGATGTGTTTTGTCATACACTTGAGCCACATTTGAGATAAGTTCTATATTAAGAAATGCTACTAAATGATTGTTTCCTGATTCTAGTTTAACGATGTATCATGTGTGACAAATTAACTTTGTGACATTCCAATCTAGAGCTTTTAAATAAAATATACCTTATGGAGGCTGAAGATGTTTAACTTCAAGCTGTTAGATTAAGCCTTTACCAGCTTTTCAAGAAATGCCACAGTTTCAACAAAAAAAGAGCTTTATCATGCTTGTACTTGTGCCTCTTCTGCATAACTCAACTAAAATAGTTTAGATGCATAACTAGTGGTTATACAAAATTTCTTTAAGTGACTTCCGGATCCTTTGTCAGCTGAATGCACTTACATTCCAAATTAGGGCTACATGCAGATTTGGTCTTTTTTTTTTATTTACTAAAAAGTGATTCACCTGTGAGTGGATTAGTGGGTTAGTATTCAATGCAGGTTATTTTAATACCTCTATAACCTTTCATAATTTCATGTTCATTTTTTTGGAAAAATTATTTTTAGCAACTCTTGGAACTTTATTCTTTAGTTGTTACTCTTAAGTCATCTCTTGATTCTCTGTGGTTGGTGAATGCGTGCATCATGTTAGTTCTCTTTAAATTAATACCTCATTATTTATTCCAAAATTGCTCAACTTAATCTTTTATGTAAGTTTCCAATCAGACTAGTCTAATCAGGGTCAAGTATGAGGAATTTAAAGTGTCAGGATAATCAAACTTATTTAGGAACTGAAGAACTAATGTCATTTATTTTTGTAATGTAACTCTACATAGCAGAACTGATCAATACGTGGTGATTCAACATTTAAACCAGGGATCTGAATAACAGTTGCATATATTTGAAATTAACAGATCACTATGCCTTCTTTTCTTTACAATATTTTAAAAAAAGGCACAAATATTTACCACTGTTTACCTGTTTGAGAATGAGATTGCGCTTATACTTACTTTTCAATTATTTATTGTTGGGTTGGTGGATGGTGGTATGATTAGGTGGCCCAGCTGCAATTGAAGTTATACCATCATATTGATTATCAAAATTTGGTTACCGACTTTCATAACAACTCTGTGCTACTGAGCATTCATTTTGTTGTGAACTTGTGGTTCCTTCTCTCTGCATTCAATTTCTATGTTTTAGTCAATGCATTAGACTGAACCAGTCATTTCTTGGTCATGTGCACTCATATGTACATGATTTGGATTCGCCTTTGTAGTTTTACATTGCTGATAAAATTTGAACCTTAAAACTTTCTTCACAGCCAAAGAGCTCTTGGATGAAGTTGAAAAGCTTCAGAATCTTTTATTGAAGAAGAATGATATGAACAATACTCTGTTGTTTACATCTCCAAGTACCAATTCTAAAGTTAGATCTGAAGAAATATCTAAAAGCCCTTCAGGACGGAGAATAACAGAATCATGCGAGGAAAATGGAACTCAACACAAAGTGTCAACAATCATTACTTATGATAACAAAAAAACTGGTACCAGTGCAGTAAGTAAAGGCTTCTAGCTTCTAATATATTACTTTTGTGTATTCATGTAGAATAAACTTCGTAATTGATTAATATCATAATCAAATTTCACCTCTCTTCCATTGAACAGCAAGAATGCTACAGAAGAAACTTCAGCAGTCCAGGTATGCTAAATTACTTATGTTTTCTGGGAGTTTTGTTGAGGGCCTATTTGTGAATATGTAATTGGATAGGGAGCTATCTGTAATTATTACTAGTCCAATATCTATACGTTTGATTAATTTCAACATTATTCGCATCAGAGTTAGCAATCTGTCATTACTGTTGCTGTTTCCCTTATTGTGCTCTTTAAATCGAGAGCGATCTTTAAATTGAGAAACTTCACCATTTTTCCTACTGATCCCTTTTGTAAGTGATCAGACAATCACTACAGAGAAATTCAATTGGAAAAATTAATCCTCTTGGGCAACTGCTGTCAAAGTTTGGTTCATGGATCAAGACAAGGTTGGCTCACAAAACTGATAATTTTTTTAAATGAGATAAAATTGCATTGTAAAAAGACAATACTCAACCCTACTTAGCTAGGCTACTGATTCTACTCTCATGAATTTTTTTTGTTGTTTTCTTGTGCAGCGAAATTTCATCACAAGCATGAATTTATAGATGATATCTCTCGTATATATGATGCGAGATGATTTATAATTTCTTTCAGTATTATCATTCTGGCATTGAGAAGGGAGCTTTGGCACAACGGTAAGGTTGTCGCCTTGTGACCAAGAGGTCACAGGTTCAAATCCTGGAAACAGCCTCTTGTAAAAAAGCAAGGTAAGGTTGCGTACAATGGATTTCTTCTCCGGTACCCAACGTGGCGGGAGCTTCGTGCACCGGGTTATAGTTTATTATCATTCTGGCATAGAGATTAATACAACGTTATGGCCCTTACTATGTATGAGCTTGTTTGGCCCAAACACCTAATGATTGAGCTGGGTATTGGCCCTATTGAATCAACGAAGCTATGGTATGATAATCACGCTGTCAAGATGAAACATAGTAATAGATTTTAATTCTTTTTCCATAATGAATATACACCTTAAGGAGATTGTTACGCCTTCTAAAGTTCGCCCCGACTGTGTATGAGCTTATTTTGCCCAAACACCGAATGATTGAGCTTGGTATTGGTTCTATTGCGCATTACCTTTGTCCTAATCTTCCACAACGATACCGAGGATAGAAATTGAATTTCATTTTTTACATAATGAATTTGCAACTTATGGAAATTGTTACTTGTTCTGTAAGTTCTAATATCAAATGGAAAATTTGCTAATTAAACTTTAAAGAGATCTTAGAATTGAAATTTGTAACAAGCTAGCCTATTATTATCTATTCTTCTAGAGGAGAAAGGTATCTGTGTGTTATGATCGATTTTTCTCCATTATTCACAAGTTTATTGGATTTATTTCATTTTGTGTAGGCAAGCAATCAGAGGATCGCAGCAATTTCATATTCCAGACTCTTATGAGGTTCTTAGTGGGCATGGATTTTTATGTCGATAATCAGACTGAAAGCCCCTCAATTTTGGTGGTTCACAAAACTAGTGGTAATATGCTCTTTCCTATGCCTAGACAATTAATTAATTCCCAAATATTTCCTTGTCACTTTCCCTGTATTCTCAAATGCTCGTGCTGACTTTCAAGTTGGCCGAGATTGCATCATCTTCTGCTATTATGAGTAAGTAGATCATGCCAGATTGCCACAAGTTACTCATGTTATCATCAAAAAGGGAATACAAGTTTCACATGAACCATCTTTCGTTTGGTGAGATTGACAGTCGAAGTTCACGAACGATTTATTATCGCATTACAAGATCACTGTACCCATAAATGTGATTCGTCATCCTATTATAAGATCATTCTATACCTAAAGGACCATGAATTTATATTGTTCATACTAATGTGATTTCGGCCTTGCCCCAGGTTACAGCTTTAGCTTAACGTGGATACAACACGAAGGAGGCGATGAAGGTGAGTGGTTGTATCATGTTTCTTCATTAGGGACATTAGAGAGCGTAGCTATGGATTGGATGAAGGAGGACATCATATTTAGCGCAGCCATGTGTCGTGATTTCTTTGAAAGGGTATCGCTCATTGTTGGGCGAATGTGACTGCAATGCATCTCGAATGATGGACGGAAGCTTGGAACTCTACTTGAAACAAAACAATAGCGGCAAGCTTCAGCAAAGTTCAAGTGCCATTAACTTTGTAGCGTTTTGTATAAGTTTCCACTACTAACAAATCTGTGTATCCAGATCCCCACCTGTTGGTTCAGTTTTAACTTCGAATGCTAAGTATTTGTTTTGTTTGCGTGGATACTTCGATAGATTCGATCTTGTTAGCACTCGCAAGTTTTTTTGTGAGTAATATACTAACGAGGGAGAAAAGTTTAATAGAGATATATTATAGTGCTAGATTGATTAAAATATTATGCCTCCGTGGCCTCGGTTCGCCACGTCCCACTGGGAAATTTGATAATTACTCATTAGCCCCAGCCCCTCCTTAATTTGGTTATTATAAATTAAGGATTTGTTTTTTTTTAATAAATTACAGAGCGGGCTCATTCCTCTGTGGTTCCTCCACGTGTCATTAAATTTGCCTCCCGTGTCATCATCGAGGTTACGTGACATTCATACATGCCATGGCACGTTGCATGATGCTCTCACCAAAAACATCTCAGTTATACGCAACCCACTTTGCACCCGAAACGGCCATCACCTTGGCCCCACTTCCCTTCCTGCAATGATCGGGCGAGTAGTTATGTAGTTGCACCTCCGGATTACGACCTACGTTTAATTTTGACCGTCGGATGTAGCTCACGATATCCAACCGTCCGCGATGTAAGCGAAAAATGGACAAGGAGTAGTAGAGAGAGAAGAGACAGACGCGACGGCCCAAAAAAGTTTACCAGCGCTGCGATCTGGTCACCGATTTGCCTCTTCTCGCAGATCTTGGTCGTACCGGTACAACCGGTGAGCTTACCCCTCCTTCTCTGTGCTCTCAGCTGCCCTTTGCACCCCCTTCATTTCTTTATTCCTCCATTCCGTGGGGCCGCAGCTAAATCCCTCGTCGGAGAGGAGGAAGAGGTGGTTGTTCGGGGAGCTCGTTCCGGAGATGGCCATCGTGGATACCACAAAGGGCGTTGATCTAGTGGCGGCTGGAAGCGCTTCCACCCCCGTCGACGCCGGCGGAGCGCCGGAGCTACGCGGCCCCAAGGATCTGGAAGCGGCCGAGCCACGCAGCTACCGTGACGCCTCCGCAGACGCCGTCCTCTCGAGTCCCAAGGACGTGACTTCGTCCGCGGGACCGAGACCCAACGGCGTCGCGACCAGAGACGAGGAGTTTAAGCGGGAGATGCGGGACCTGGAGGAGCTTCTGTCGAAGCTGAACCCGATGGCGCAAGAGTTCGTACCCTCGTCACTCACGGTGACGGGGAGTAGTTTCGGCTCCGGCGGAGTTTTTTATGCGGAAGGCTTTGAGGTCGGCGATGGAGTTTGGAATGGTGGCAAACGGGTGAGTATCTTGGTGTAACTGTTTCACACGGTTGTTTTCCCCCCCCTTCTTTCGTGTTTGAGATGATTCTGATCTTGATGCTATTGTGCTTTTCTTTTAGAAAAAGAATGGATTCGGTCATGAGAGGCGATGGATGACTAGCCGGACTAGTATGGCACAGCGAGACGAAGTGATTAGAAGAACTGTGTATGTCTCAGATATCGATCATCAGGTAATGGCCAATTAGGTTTATCTACAGTCTTAAATTGTTTTTTTTTGTCTAGACGTTTTCTGGAGGATCTAGATGAGCAGCCTTTTCGACTAAATCCCACTTTCCTGTTATGTTTTGATTATCTATCTAACAGTCTTGATTGGGTTACGGCGCTGAAGTGAGGTATGTGATACGTAAGGAAATGTAAATAAAGATTGAAGTCAGCGAATGAACATGCATCAGAATGATCTTAAGATTTAACACTGTAAAATTTTTCAGATAGTTGATTGGGGGGCACTGCAATATGGTCCATTGATTGATAAGAGGTGTGCGGATTCAGGATATGGTGATTTTCAGTCACCATGACCACATCACACAGTTTGTTGGATGGGAATCTTATTCCCTTGTTTCCCAAATAGTTAACTTGTCTGTTCTCTCAAAGTTCAATTTTCTCCTTCCATTTGTGTACCTAATTTCTATCTTGTTTATACTTGTCCGTGCAGTCATATACCCATGATTGGTTCATATGTCACTGTAGGAACACTAATTTTCTCAGATATATTGTATGGAAATGATTTTTCAGATGCTGAAACACTACAATAGTAGTAAGGTTAATATGTTAGTAACTAGTATTTAGCTTTCTAATTCTTTCTCACTATTATTTGATGTTTAAGTGTTCAAAAAATGGAAAAACTATTCTGTCGTCAAACCAAAATGGCCTATGTCCAATAAATTTTATTTCCTTTTCAATGGTTAACAGAAGATATAGTTGGCTAATTAAAGATTTAATGGTTCTTGGTTAAACATCAATTCTCAAATCTAGCATGTGCAGACTTTTTACTCCCATTTTCAGAATTAATTTCTCTTGATTCAAAATATGCCACATGAACTTTTCCTTTTCTAGCGAGCAAAATAAAATTTTCTATATTTTCTATAACAATTTCTTTTGTGACAAAATGTGCCACAAACTTTCTTAATTGGTAATTTTACTACCTTAAATATGACATCATGACCTCCTTTCATGCATAAAGTTTTCCCATGTTTCTTTTTGCATTTGAAATTTCCAAGTTGGCATGTAATACCAATCAATTTGAAATTGATGGGAAAACCATAGATTAGTTGTCCTATGCTTTTTGTTTGCTTTAATATTTTGGTGTGGGGTTCCTTTCCACTTCCTACAGTCCGAGACATATGTCTTATTTTTCGGTTGACTGGAATGAGGAAAGTTGCTCTTACAAATTGCTAGATTGAAAATTCTCAGCATCAGATTGTTCAGCTAAATATTGTCTTTTTCAGTGACCAATAACTCATCTATCTTATAATCTTGCCAACCTAATTATCTCATGCACACGAATTCTATTGTCTGCCCACCCTGGGGTTTATTCCCCTAGAATTAATCTGCTCACCACTTTAGGGGGCCACTCCGTTACTGCGATTTATCTTCCCTACGATGGTTGTGGGGCCGGCTAGTAGGGGCGCTTGGGATGAGAAAATCACCTTTTGCTATCCATGAATTCTGTTGCCTGTCTCCTTCCAGAGTTCCATAGTGATATACAACAACAGAAAAAAAGCTAACACATCTACTATGCCATTTATACCTTAGCTAATCTTGCTAGGTCAAACTGTTTATCCTGTATAGGGTATCAAATCTCCATAATGCTGACTTGTAACTTCACTTGACTAATAGATATTTTGAAACATGTTTCTTGGAGAACCTTAGGTTTTTGTGCAATAGGTGTCTCATCATTATGGGCATTGGTCTTGTATATAATTGGTCCGATGCACATGCTAAACTGCATTTTCACTTTCAAAGAAAAAAGTTACCTGCATTATTCTTTGATTACAGCGAAAATACAGTTCAACTACTGAAAAAATTAATGAAGCTTCTGTAAGTGAATCATGCGGTTCCATGGACAGCTACCTTTAGATCCTTTTTTTTTTTTGGATCAGAGCTCCTAATCATCTGGGAACTTCTGGTTGGATGTTTCTATAGAATGATTGGATTAAATAGATCCTTTATTAAAAAATAGATCCTAATCATTTTGAAATTTCTAATTGGAAGAGCCTAGCTACCATGTTGCAAATCCTTGATTTTTGCCTAGATCCATACTTTAATAACATGATCGATATACTTTTATAATTCATACTGATGGTGTGCATTTTTTGTTAACTACTTGTAAAGTTATCATACTGTAGTACCCATTTTGAACTTGTTATGTGCTTATGCATTATTTTGTGCTTGTTGTTTTATATCATTTGGTGCTACAATTCTTTGTTTGATTGGTATATACTGTTGTTTAAGCTTCTTAGTTATCTGAATTTTACAAACAAGTTCCTTTGTCAGCTTAATTTATATTTGTTTATGGATAAGAAAATTTTAAATGATCTAGTGCAGCATAGTTCACTTATGAACTTGTTCATACTGGAGTTTTGATCCATGATTCTGTATATATTTAGGTTACTGAAGAACAGCTAGCTACACTTTTCATTTATTGTGGGCAGGTTAGTTGCCTTAATTTCCTTCATGTGTCTTAATAAGATTATACATAGTTGTAGATCAATGAATGTTTTATGCCACAGGTTGTTGATTGTCGCATGTGTGGGGACCCAAAATCAGTTCTTCGTTTTGCTTTCATAGAGTTCACTGATGAGGGTAATTTTCCTTTTTTTGTACCCTTGGTCTGGGTCAAATTGTATTTAATCATCACTGATAATTGCTATTCGCACATTTAAAATTAGAGGGTGCACAAGCTGCTTTAAGTCTGTCAGGGACTGTTCTTGGATTTTATCCAGTAAGAGTGCTTCCTTCAAAAACTGCGATTGCACCTGTCAACCCCACATTTTTGCCTCAGGTAAGAGAATATTGTAAATGTTGACTTTACCTTCAAATATATGTATCAAACCAATCAAACCTCCATGAATGCTTTTGTCATGGCTAGGATCCTACCATTATCGCCTAACTGAGAATTTCTGTAATTTCAGTCTGACAATGAGCGTGAGATGTGTTCAAGGACTGTCTATTGTACAAATATTGACAAGAAGGTTTATCCTAGAATACCTTGGTTAATATGTCCAATTCGTGTTTGCATAAATTGATTATTTTTCTTTCATGGCATTTCCTGCTATAGGTGTCTCAAGCAGACGTCAAACTCTTCTTCGAGTCTATTTGTGGTGAGGTTGGTTGCACTTGCTTAACTACCTCTTTAATATATTTATATAGACAATTATTTATTCCTAGCCACCTGGCTCAATTAAGGTTGAATAATAAATGACATGCTGTAATCTTAATATCTCATATGCTGATTAATGAAGGCAGATAACTAGATGATATTACAAATTATATTTTACAGGTTTATCGCCTAAGACTTCTTGGAGATTTCCATCATTCTACAAGGATTGCGTTTGTTGAATTTGCGATGGTTAGTGGCTCTTAGCTTGATTAATCCATGCTAACTTATATGATACTATTTTTTAAAATCTTACTTTATTTTTTATGTTATTTAATATATGTGAATTTACTAAAAGGCCATATTCTAGATGCCAAATTATAATTAAAGACGGTCCGGTGCACAAAGCTTCCATTAATGCGGAGTCTCAAGGATAGATATATTATATACAATCTTACCCTGCTTTGCAAGAAGTTGTTTCCGAGACTTAAACTTGTGACCCCTATGTCACTTGCTAATAACTTTACTGTTATGCTATGGCTCCCCTTCAACTTTACTGATTGTTGGAAAAAATGTGAATGGAAAATAGGTGGATGGAATTGGGTTCCCGTATGTTGGAGAGTTTAGTCCCACATTGGGAGTTTATGGCATTGGAGTTGGTTCATATTGAATAACAACTTTGAATGCTGTTAACATACATGTAGAGGGGCTCTCTCTCATGCAGGGGATGCAAATCTAAAATCCAGATTGCATTGAACCCAGTTGATTCACGTGTATGTGCAATCTGCGCATGTCGAATGTCATCAGGACAAAAATTGTCTAAGCAGATCAACCTATGTTTTGTTATTCGAATCCATTATTTTTACCTGCTCATAAGTGTAATGAACACATTAATTACCGATTTAAAATGGTTGGGAATTTAACGTATGGTGGGTATTTTATGTGATCGTAAAGTGCCTCTAAAACTTAAAGGGAAGTTCTACAAAACGGCGATTAGACCTGCTATGTTATATGGAGCTGAATGTTGGGTTACGACTCGAGCATATGAGCAAAAGATGAGAGTTGCAGAGATGAGGATGTTAAGGTGGATGTGCGGACATACGAGGATGGACAGAATAAGAAATGAGAGCATTAGAGAAAAAGTTGGTGTTGCATCTATTGAAGGAAAGCTCCGAGAGACACGTTTAAGGTGGTACAGACATGTACTTAGACGGCCAATAAATGCTCCAGTTAGGCGATGTGAAACGATACCAAATATACACATCAAACGAGGAAGAGGAAGACCAAAAAAGACTTGGTTAGCAACAATAAAACAAGATAAAATTTATTTAAATATAGATGATGATATAGTAGGGGATAGAGTCCAATGGCGTAGAAGGATCCATATAGCCGACCCCACCTAGTGGGATAAGGCTTTGTTGTTGTTGTTGTTTGTACTTTCCAACAGATCAAAAGATGTTACTATGTGAACGCCCTGCACCACTTGTGTAGTGTTAATTTCATGTGAGGAAAATGCTTAGTAACTCGATTCTTACATAGCAGATTTGTAAATAGTTGAAATTCTTCATCTCACTTGAAATGTTGTCACTAAATATTTGGTAACAAGGGTAGTCTTAACTGCCAACTGCTGATAATATGATGTTGGTGCTATTGATGGGTTTTTCAATTTTATTTTGTATCTTGTTTCTTCAGAAAGTGCTAGGTTTTTATTCTGGTGAAGTATGATCAAGGAAAACCACCAGATATTGCATCTTCCTTATACATTTGCCATATTGTATCATGCCAACCTACAAATTTAATCTTCCATTCATTGTTTTGTTCAAGCCCAACTTCCATTCTAAACCTCTTTCTTAGATCATAGTAATGATATGAACTTGATATAAGCAATACTAAGATACAGTCAAGTTTCTGGAATTTGACCTATAAACAAGCGGTGTAAATGAATTGACTGGGTTCAAGCTTATTTATTTAAAATCTTATTGAGCTCAAGCTTTTCTATCGAGCTTAATTAATAGTATTGTTGTCCTTATAATTTCAAGTAAAGTGTCGATTTAATATATAAAACTTATATTATTTACTTATTTTAAACATATTATAGATAATTTAAAATTATAAAACTTGTAGATTATTATATGTGTATATATTTGAATAAAAATAGAAAAATAAATTTATAATCAAGTCTTATACAATTTTAATAATAAATAAGTTTATTTATAAATTATGAAAGGGAGTCTTGGTGCAACGGTAAAATTGTTGCCGTGTGACTTGATGGTCATAGATTCGAATTGCAAAAATAATATCTTGTAATGTAAGGTTAAACTATGTAAAATAGATTCTTCCCCAAGACTATACATTTGTGAGAACTTTGTGCACCGAACTGTCTTTTTTTATTTATAAATTGTATCTTAGTTCCGAAGTATTGTGTATACTGAAATTGCAAAACTTAGTATGCTTATTTATTTAGAACTCCAGGTAGATACTTAATGTGAAGAAATTATGCCAGGTTAAACTATTCTTTGTAGAAATTACAATCTTTGAAGCCCAATGGAGTGATTTTAGTTTCACTCTTCGGAGTTTCTGAGCCCCTCATTTATCAGGTTCTATCCCGATATTCAGTTGGATTGGACCCCGTGTCTTTTGGCACTTGGATGATCTCTACATTTCATTCACGTAACAGAAAATGTTGTTAATATAGGGAATCCTGCACAACTAGTGACTCAGAGAGGAGAGACCTTTATTTTAACCGTTTTCCTTTAGGATGTGATTCCTAATCCAATGCACTCAAAATCCATATTAAGTCTCCAGCCCTGTTTCATTGTATTTGCCAGAGTTTTATTAGCTTTCTTGGCAGTTCTAGCTCCCTTAAGTTTAATTGCTACAGACCATTCTTGCGCATTTGATTTAATTGCTCCATTTATTATTTTGACAGTTCAGTGGATACCCTAATCACAGTGCATTTGATTTGTTTATCGGAATTCCTCATTTCAGGCTGAGAGTGCGACTGCTGCTCTGAACTGTAGCGGTGTGGTTTTAGGATCCTTACCCATAAGGTAAGCTATGTGCAATAATTCGTTTACCGTCTCTACCTAGTTCTCATTATTTTCTATAAATGGATTTCGGAAATAATCTCAGTACTCTGATTTCATTTAGGGTCAGCCCATCAAAGACCCCGGTGCGTCCGCGTGCACCTCGCTCATCGATGCATTGAATCGCACAACTATATGAATCGGTCAGCGGCAGTATATACACACTTCGTATACAGAGATATGGAAGGGTATCTTTTAGTCGATAACTTATGTGCATGTTTTTTTTCCTCCCCATAAATGGTTAGATTTTTCCTTGCCCTCAAAGGTATTTTGAACATTTAGATTTAGCATTGATCTACGTTCTTTGAGCAACTTTATGGTGGTAAAATTTCAGCTGTTTTATGATCTAGTCAGTTTAAGAGCTTCTATTATGCCGTCAAAAGTTTGATCTAAAATTTACATGTGTTTTTCTCCAAATTCCTCTAGAGTTTTGAATGTGTCAAAGTGGTTCTTAGAGTTTCCAAACGAGCAAAATGCATGAGATTTGAAATCCTAGGCTCATTCTGATTAACAATTCCAAGTTGGACAAACCATATAAATTATTACAAACATTGTTATATATTTCTTTTTCAGTTTGGTTTCTCTTCTGTGAACCAGTTGCACGGCAGTGAGACGGATAGAATCCAACACAGACATGGTCAACATATAATTGAAAATGTATGAAGAACAAACTCTGAACAGGGAAGCAAGTCTTTCAACTCTGATTGAAAAATTGTAGGAATCACCCTTTTTAAGACAGAAAATTCTCATAAAACTTCCATGATCTAATTCTTCATTATCCATCTCAAGTTCAAGGATCTGCAATAGTTTTAAGCGAATGAATTATTTGCCATCGAAAGACCAGACCAGATTGCAATCGAAGGATCCATTGTATGTGCCTCATATGAAGTATTGGAATAAAATAATAATAATTTATAACTAAGATATACTAGTTTCCTAGAAAATAATAATATTTTATGAGAAAATAGATTATTTATTAATAAAAACCAATTAAAAGATAACTAGAATAATTTATAAAATTATTGTAACTTATTAAGATTTATGGTTAATAAAAGTTTTTATTAATTAAAAAAAAATCTCAAATGAGTATTTTTTGGACGGGCAACGATGAAAAGAGAAACTTTATGTGCATGTAATTTTGAAATAATTTAATGATTTCTTTCAAAATGTTTACCAATAGTAAAATTCGTTAAATATTTTTATTTTATTATCGAAATTCGTAATTTATCAGGGTAAAAATAGTATGGGGTGGGGCAGATTTAAACCTTCTGATTCATATCCATTTAAATATTTTTATTTTATTATCTAAATTCGTAATTTATCAGGGTAAAAATAGTATGTTGTGGGGGGTGGATTTATTTTTTAACTTTAGCTTTCAATGAAAAAGATGAGACAAATATTCTTTAATATTTATTTTATAGTAATACACAGGAGAAGATAAATCACGATGATATTTAAGTGGATAAGAATTAATTTTTTAAAAAATTATGATTCTAAATTACCGATTGATCTCCTTTTTTATATTTGTTATTTAGATTTTTAATTTATCTTTTCTATCAATAGATAGATAGATAGGATTAGGAAAAATCGAAGAAGACTTGACATTCTATATTTTTTTTTGGAAAAAGAAATAAATCAGAAGATCCATTTATAATCTATCTAATTATCTTTGTATATATATATATATGCATCCGTAGGAAACTGATATTTACTTTTGATATAAATTTATCTCCGAATGATCCGCACACCCGCATAGTTTTAGCTTTTGTTATTCGTTACTTGAGGCTGTTTGTCAGCAGATTCCGGCCCATCCCTTTTGACCTACCTCCTCCAATTTCCATTATTAGATATCTCGCAAGTAGAAGCTCGATTTGCTGCCGCCGCTCCTATCCAGAGCTTTGTCGGCGGTGGAGTGCGCAGGGGGAGGCAATGGTGTACTTCTGGCTCACCGTCTTCTTCCTCCTCGTCGCCCTCATTGTTCTCGTCATCTGCCAGGTGCCCTCTCTTTCTTTCCCTGATAATGGTCCATAAATTGTACTTTATTCCCGCCCTAAAGCCTTTGGAGACTTATAGCTGATCTCCTTCAGACGCTTGGAAGAAGAAAAATCTGACCTTTTAGTTCTTTGTCCGTGTCTCCGCTGGGTTGGATCGCCTATCTTCGCTTGTTGGATTCTGTTGTCTACAATGATTTTATTGAATTGAGGCTTATACTGCATCCCTTCCATTTCCGGATGCTAGAAATGGAAGGGATTTTATTATAACTTTGGTCGGAACTAGTGGTTTCGACTAGCTTCGTTTCACATGGCTGCCGATTAGAGCGGCTGGGAATCTTTTATCTCGTATTAATTATTTCGAAAAGATAAAAAAAAAACGAAAGTATTTGTGATGAGAATGTTGGATGATAATATTGTTGTATTCTACAAGTATAATTTTTCTCTGATCCATAAGACAGAGATTTATCAAAAGAGTTCGTGTTTCATACAACTCTTTTGATGAAAATTCACTCTTGGTAAAATTTCAAGTTGTTGAGAAATTCACTAAGTCATTTGTTTCATTCGGATAGATATATTGTTATGGCCTTGTAAGACTCTATTATGGCTGAGTGATGTTGCATTTTCCGAAGAGGCTAGCATGGAGATGCTCTCGACCAGTTGATTAGCCGCTGTAAAGTTTCCGTGTGATGATATTATTTAATGTTTATTGTCAAGCTAAATCTGCTGATATCTCAACTTTCTTTATTATATATGTTTATGTGCTTTTACTTCAAACATGAGTACACATGATCTCCCATCATAATTTCTTATTATCCTACCAAGCTAAGTAGCAGTTTGAACTTAATCATTTATGTTTACTCCCATTTTGTTGCCACTTTTTATGTAACACTTATAAATTGTCTGCATGTTTTTTGCAGCTCATGCACTTGGCAGACCTAGAATTTGATTATATCAATCCTTATGACTCAGCCTCACGAATAAATAAACTGATATATCCAGAGTTCGGTTTACAAGGATTTTTGTGCCTACTCTTTCTCTTGTCTGGAAATTGGTTGATGGTTTTGCTTTCTGTCCCATACCTTTACTACAATGCAAGATTGTAAGTTTCTGGTCGCTACATATTTTAGAAGGAAACAAATTCTTAATTTATTATCAATCATTTCTTACAGAAAACCTTAAATATCTTATGGTGCTGGCTTAAAGCCATTCTTTTGTACATATTTATACATGCACATATGTTATCATGTATATCACTATGGAAACTTTTTTTTCCCCAAAAAATATTTAAGTGGCGGTATCTGTAACTGAAACCAACATCTAACTCAAATGTACTCTGGTGCAACTTATCCTTAGGCAGACTGTAGTGTATTGCTTGTTGCTTTTGAAAGGTAGATCAGACAGATTTGACTTAGATTTGCAAATTTAAGGCATCGATATAGGGGTACTAGTGTAAGAAAAATAAACAAATTGATGTCGTAGACATACTTTTGGGAAATATACATCCTTTGAACAGCTCAACGACTAATCCAATTGACGTTGAAGGCATCTGGTGAACATTATTCGTTAGAATTTTTGGCGAATATCTTGTCACGTTGCTGCTGATGTCAAATACCATAAGAAGAAGAGAAAATCAATTCTTTTTTCATATATGATATACACATAGGGAAAAGCAAATTAGTCTAGTGGCACTTGTCCAAATCAACCTCTCCAACATTTAGTGTTTTAAGCCTTTTCAAAGAAATTCGTAGCCTTGTTTTTGATAAATATGTTTGCAAAAGCATGCCAGAAGAGTCCCTTTTGAAGATATTAAATTAGCCTTTTTAGATGAACAAGACAAGAGTTGGAGATTGGCAGATCTGGAAGGATAACTCAAAGCCATGCTTAGTATTGCATGGCTATCGCCCTCCATTAATGATCAGTGTTCCCTTTGGACAGAATTGTATCTTTTGCCAGCAAGTTAAGCCACTGCATAGTAGATGACATAGAGGATCTGGTAATTTCAGACACATGAGATTGTTGTTTCACACCCTCTAGTGATTTTTTATTTATTTAGATGCTTTAAATACATCTCAAAACCAGTGGATAGAAAGCATAAGGAAGAGGGATCGGGTAATTGAACAGTATTTGATAGCACAACTTAGAATTGAGGTTGAAGGTTTTTTGATTGCTGTCTGCCGAAGAGAATGACTGATCTTTAGTTTTTGTTTAAGTAGATTCAAGCAAAACCTTAGCAGAAATGATCTAATTCTGGATGTGGTTGAGTAGAACTTGAAAGGGATTCAATGTATAAATTTCTTTTGTGCTCTGCACAGAGAAAAAAAAAAAAGGCAGGAAGACTGTTGTATCTGATTCGCATCTTTGATGAACAAGAAATGAAAATTTGAATTCTATTGTTTTATTATCTCAAAAGGTTAGCTAGGATTGGGATCTGATCAAATCTGCCAAATTCTGTTTGCTCATTAGAACCTTATAACATATTTCATGCATTTGAAATAGAAGAATTGAGGTGTTGTTCGACTCAGAACAAGCAGTTTATCTCTGTAGTTTGCATTTCTGTTTTTTTTTTGTATTTTGGAAAATCATAGTGTTTGGACAATAACTATTGTTAGGGGATTGAACCTCGATGATAGAGCAAACTAAAATTTCCTTTGTTGCAAAATTTGTTTGATCCTCCACAAATTTGCTTGGATGGAAGATAGTGCACCTGGTCACTGTTTTTTTATACAACTAGGATTTTTTTGAAGTTACCTTAGATATGATACATTAGCCAAGCTGCTCATTTTACACAAATCTTCGGATCATTCGAAATTGCTTTCGGAAGCAGCTTCATATGTGAAGTTGAACAGAATGTCTTATCTGTGTTTTGATAATATCTACTTACAGGTACCAGAGGCGGCAACATCTGATAGACGTCACGGAGATCTTTAACCAGCTCAATCGAGAAAAGAAAAGACGCCTCTTCAAGCTCATCAACCTTGTTATCCTTCTCTTCTTGTCGTTATTCTGGTAAACTGCATTTGTCGCATGCACTAGAGTCGTATTCTCGCGACGCAATCTAATTTGCTGCCTTTGTGCGCCAACATGTAGGATGATTTATAGCATATTGGAAGACGATGAATAGTCGCCAACACCCTGTGCTGCCACCTCTTGTTTGGTCGTCCGATATTCATTATTTGCCACTGCGACTGCGATTGCAGTCGGCACCCATGTTGTTTTCGTGTAGATCAATTAGTCGTTCGATCATATCTCTCGTCTTAGAAATGAGATTTGTTGGGGGAACTGATGAACTTTGTCAATCAGAACAAAAAAAAGATCAGCATTCAATCGGTTTTGTGTTCTTCTTGGGAAAGATTATACTGCAACAGGTACATGATCTTATTGCAAGGGTGGGTGGATGGTACAATACTTTGTAAACTAGAGATTACTGATTCTGGTAATTGACATTGTGCTAGAAACTAACATCTCTGATTGCTACTTTGTTTTAGTTGTTCCATGATATACTTTTAGATGATGAATGAAGTGTCAAAAACAAATTTGAGAGTCTCAAACAAATTAATAAACAATTTCATTACGTCTGAATTATCAAAAAAAAAAAAAAAAGTGTCTTCTTCACCGTATTTGTAACTTAGTAGAAACTGCTGCAATAAACAGAAATCGAATTTAAATATAAAATATAAAAAATCTTCGACGGAGACGTTAGGAGCGAATGAATCACCTTTTGCTTGCTGCAGTGATAGGTTCCAAATCTATGTAAAATTCAGAGATAAGATAAAATTAAATTTATTTAAATATAAATAATACTATAAAAAAGAATAAAATTCAATGGCATGTATTCGATAGGTTCAAAATCAATAATTCTTGAATTTGGCACAAAGAATAATCAGAAAACATGAGAAAGCATAATCGATTTAACAAATTATCCCACAACAATTAATAAAAAAATGAACTGACTATTCACATGGACCAAACAAGCAGATAGGGTTCATCCGTCGACACTGTAAATTATCAAAAGAGCTAAATTTTCCCTATATATAATTTTTATGTTAATTCGCAAAACACTATCACAAAACCACATGATTCATCACTTTCAAATAAACCTTTTGGAGAACAGTTCTGAGCAAGCAACACTTTATTCAAATTTGTAGGGCATTGGCAATAGATCCGGCAAGGCTTATAACCTCAAACGGAGGCCTATCCTCTATGGCTTTCACTGTAAGAGGACATGAATCTGTAATCCAGAAGTGTGCAAACTGGTTTCCTGAGCCTTCTGAAAAGGAAAATATTTTGAACAGAAGCTACAACAATAATATGAACAGCCCATCGATGTAGTTATCGCATACCGAATTTATTGTGCAAAAATTTCTCCCATGATCTATTAGGGAAGACAGCATGAGTGACATAAGCACTCACTTTTTCAGCTCCATGCGCAGCTAAAACTTTCTGTAAGCGAGTAAAAGTTTAAAGGTAAGCCAATTGCATCATCGATTCACGACGGACGGCGCTGCTTTTTTACCTGACATTCGATAAGTGTGCCGCCGGATTGTACCAAATCATCGACGATGATGATATGTTGGCCTTTTGGGTTTCCTTCCTTGATTCGGACTATTTTTTTGTCACCTTCGCGAACCTTTGCACAGACAATCTGCACATGTTTGAACTTTGTATCGGAATATTATTCAATCTAAGCTTATCCCTGGACATGAAATGGGAAATAATATATAGCCATCTGACCATTGGGAAATGCAGTAGCAGTTTATGAAACCGCTTCCATGCTCCATCATCAGGGAATGCTATCGTAATCTGTTTGCAGGTAAATTAAAGAAGTTTCAGTTGACCTAGCCAAGCATACAGAGGCATAATCTCCATTACAGATTCTTCCAAAAAAGACATGATAATATATTTTACATTGTTCGCATCGGGAATTTCCTGAAGCCGTTTCAGCAGTAGTGGAATCCCAGTCTCAAAACATGGCAAGACATCATCTCCAAAATAGAATCTTTCCTGGGGAGTTTTGAGACACCGCAAAAAGAAATCTAAAGAACACAAATTGATACTCTTTGGTGCAAACCGTGATCAAATATCAAGAAAGCGAGAGCATAATGAACCGACACTAAATTGCCGTATGCAATGAGAGTATGAAGTCATCATTTCGCTATGAAAAAAATGGTCATACCCTATAACTGAAATGGTTTTACCACATTTCCATTATTCTTCTACATGCATGTCAGAAATGAATAGTTTGAGCACAGAAATTACTAAAGGATGATCTGTATTGCAAAATGATGACAAAATTTTGGGATGATATAGATGCTTAATTCCTAAGATATCGAGACCAAATCATCTATCTTGGACTCTTTCACAGATTAAAAAAAGAATGTTGTTAAAAACAAGCATTCAATGGACACGAGAAAGGTTAAAAACAAAGAATAACAGTAGCAAAAGCAGAATAAAAGTGTACAGGTAAAGAAACTATAATTTTCTTCCTTCCCATAACAAACTCCAGAGTCCTATGAAAAATTCTAATATACTAAATAAATATCATCATATTAATCGAAAGATATCTCACATTTCATAATGACAATAAAATTATAAACAAATGAGTGATAGGGCAAAGATTCTGCAAAGTGAGAAAATGAGTTTAAAATATATAATAATACAGGACGAGGTTCATTAAAAAAACATTACTAGTATAAATATGGGATATAAGTTCTACCAACCTGCAAAGCATGTATATCATAGATGACAATACTAGTTGGACCACCTCTAGACTTGGGAATCATAGATAAAATGCGTGCCATTGTAAAAGCTGTAGCAACATCACCTTCTTCTTCCATCCTCTCAAAGGTACCAGTTGGGAAGAACGGTAATACCAAGGTGAAAGAAGCAATAAAGAGCTTTGGTAATGCAAATATTGCAGATATTTGCTCAAAGATGACTCCTGGTGAGCTAAAAGAGGCTAAAAAGGCTACATGCTGCCCTCTTATATCGTGTGCATTATTGATGAGAATGTTAGGGAACCCATCATCAAAATTTCTGAAATTATTATATTAAAACATCAGTTGCCACCCATTATTGATGGAATCTCAGAAAAGTACTAATTAAAAAGAGAAAAGTTTGTAGTCCATTAGTTACCGAATAGGAAATAGGTTCTTAGGATATTATGGAAATTAACTAGGACACTAGCCACCTCACCTTAAATAAATCATGTCATTATCTATCAAACACACCTTCCAAGTGTCAAGAATTGTATTCTTTTTTCAACACTAACAGGACCACAATAAGAACAAACGAGTTATGACATCAGAGTTTGCAAAAGTGCAGCACCAATGTTTTAGCAATTTTCAGCACTTTGAATATTCTTTGTTACTTTTCTATGAGCATTGATTTTTTTTTAAAAAAAAAACATTCTAGACTTTATAGAATCGAGAATGCAAATATCATTTTTTTTCTATGATATCTGAATGAAATGTTAGGCCTGACAACTACTTGAGGATGATTTAGCACAATTCAGATGTGAGGTCACATAATTTTAAGTTAACACTTACAACTAAAAGTACCTGCAAAATGTGAACTAGCTCAATAATAACAGAGACATACTAAATTTCTTTTGTTCCAGTCGCCGAAGCAAATCGAAGCCAAATTCAATGCCAGAAGAGAGTTATTTATTTCTTCTAAAGCATGGATCATCAAAATAACCAACAATACTGGCCTATTTTATGCCACATAAATTCCTTCCTCCGTCGTATTATTTAGTTTGAAATATGCATTTTGGTAAGAAACTAGAGAAAACAAAACCCAAAATTTCGCGGTAATAGCTGAACTGAGATCGACAAGTAACATGAAAGGTAACAAAGATAGCAGCAGTCGATATGATTTGTGAGAATGAGAAGGAGACCTCCACGAGATGGTACAAAGCTGAATGGCATCGGATTGATCGCACACCTTCCTCGCAAGCTCTTCGCACTCCGCGCAGTAAAAGAGGTTAATCTGCTTATCCGTTCTCTTCCCCATCTCGATTGCCAGAAAACCTAGGTATCGATATGATAATCCAGAACTGACGAGCAGATCCCTAGAGAAGAAGGAAAAGAGCAATCGACAATGACCTTCCTTACCAGATCCAGAAAGGCCTCGACCAACCGACGATCTATCGAGGGAAGGGAGACGGTGCCACTGTTCCACAGGATTCGCCGCGAAGCTTTGCTCCGGTACTCGGCGTCGGCGAGGATGGTATGCCGACGATATATGTAAACCTAGCAATCGCTTTCAAAAGCTGCGAGCGGGCGAACACGTGTACCCACGAATTATTATTATTATTATTATTATTATTATTATTTATAGAGAAAAGAAAGAAAATTCAAAATACCACAGATTAACAGCTGAAATAAAATGCCAATTGCCACTTATTAACAGCTGAAATAAAATGCTGAGATTTTTAAAAATTTTCATGAAATTAGATTTCTCCCTTTAGGGAATTGCAAGGAACAATGATCATGCCATAACATATATATACATCAACTCTAATTGTAAGCAGTAAATACATACAATAACACCATTTCAAACAATAATTAATAGACATAATGTTTCTAAAATACATTCTTTAAAGAAGAATAAGCATTCTTCTCTATTCTCATCTTGAAGTGGAGAAATTCACTTCTCATGTTTCTGCTCGGTCTGAATTGCAGCTGAATCATTCAGCTATGGGGGGGGTTTATGATCTGTTGTTCAGGTGTTTATGTTGGACTAACAATGCAGAACCATCTTTTGAATGCTTTCTTATCAGGATTTATAAGTTTAGAAAGTGCAGCCTTTGTTTTCCTTATTTTCATCTTCAACTCTATCTTCCATGAACCCGAGTCGGGTTTTGGATTTTGAGGTTCTTCCCGAGACTTTGTGTTGGGATCGGATTGCCGTGACTCCTTATCGACAAGCAACCCATCGTCGACAACTCTTGCTCCTCGATCAAACTTCTTGCAATGAAGACCGGCATTGTGAATGTTCTCACTCTCCTTTTGAGCTCCAACAGAACCAGCATCTTCAGATTCAGAGAAGTGATCCTTTTTTGACACATCTAGTCTCTGCACAAAGCGTAAAAGATTCACTTGTACTGCTCATATGCGCTAAACATTCCTTTACCGAAATTTCAACTACTTCTGAAAGAAACATTCAAATTTCTTTAAAAACATAGGAGCCTCACTGTATATCTTACAAAAAAAAAACAGAAAAAAGAAAAAACATAGAGGATCATGGTTTCATTATTGTGTAAGTTTGAAGTTGACCTGAGGTGAAGTAAGCTGTTTATGCCCGGTCTTTTCAGAGTGTTTCATTGTTAACTCATACTCTGACCATATTTTCTCGTACTCTATAAGCTGTTTCTTAAACGTAGCATTCCTCCCTTCTTTTTGTCTGAGTGCGGCCTCTGCTTTGCGCATCTCACACTGAAGTTCAGTCACGACTGAGGAATAAATCCATGGATGTCCGTCATCAATATCCTGCAAGGCAATATATTTTACACCTTCTTAATCGCCAAAATTACATCACTGATCAAAGTATAGTGGATACATGGATCTACAGGTACACGAGGGTTTCAACTTTAAAGTAGAATTAAACTAAACAGCTTCAGGAACTGCCAGGTTGGATTTTCAATCCACTAAACCAATTGGACGTCACAACTTAAAAGAGTGAGAACTGAGGTGGCTAGAAAGCTACAGAAAAAAGATTCACACAATATGTGACAATAAGATATGCATCCCACACAAAAAGTACTTGTCCAATGGATGTAAAAGTGCATCATATCTACGTAAAGCAGAAGTAACTAGTAAATTAGTCAATACCAGCAATAGCAGTTTATTCTATTTAACACATTACCTATAGTGCTAAAAAAATAAACAGAATTAGGATAATATGTTCATTACTGGTGGCAAAGTTGTTATCAATATTAAGGGTTAAACTCATGAAGTACATAGTAAGTTTTGGAGGATATGTTACAGATCTTTGCATGACTAACCTTTGACACCTCCCTTTTCTCCAAAAGGGCATGAACAAACTTTGACTCCTGTTTCTTTAAAACAGCAAAATGTTTCCTCACCAACCAACCACGAATAACTAAAGGTAGTTGAGAATTATCAGAGAAAACACCAAAGGATAGATAGTGAATGCTCAAATAAGTAATTTAAAACTATGAATATCTTACCACCCTGCAAAATGATAATATCCTTCTGCAGATCATTATATACATTACTAGTGAGCCACTGCTTTACATTTTTCTGGATAATGATAGCTGCACTCCATCTCTTTATCATGACTTCGAAGTTGTGCTTTGCTCTTTCACCTCGTATAACTGAATTCAACAAAGGTTTCAAAAAAAAACAAAACATTTTAGCGAAGTTTTTCTCTAATTCTAGGTAAGTTGAGAATTATTAGAGTGCCAACATATACTGAAAGCCCTAGAAAGTTATTCAAAACTATGTATATCTTACCAGCCTGCAGAGTGATAATATCCTTTCGCAGGCCAATATATGAATTACTTGTGAACCACCGCTTTACATGTTTTTGGATAATTACACCAGCACTCCATCTCTTTATCATGACTCTGAATTTGTGTCTTTCTCTTTCACCTCGTACAACTGAAGTAAACAAAGGTTTCCATCAAAACATTTGAAGTTTAATTGAGATTTTCGCTAACTGTAGGTAAGTTGAGAACAATAAATCAATTCCAAACTATGGATACTAACCAGCCTGCAATGTTGTAATATCCTTCCGCACGGCAGTATATATATTACTAGTGAGCCACCGCTTCACATGCTTTTGAATAATGACAGCAGCCTTCCATTTCTTTATCATGCCTTCAAAGTCCTGCCTTGTTCTTTCACCTCGTACCACTGAATTTCACCGAAGGTTTGCCAAAAAAAACATTCAAGGTTAGTAAAGCTTTTCTATAGCAAGAAAATGATGTTTGCTAAAAAGGCAACTTCATTCAAAAATTCATTCTACCAAAAAAAATAAAAATTGTCTTTCATACTGTTGATCATATATATATATATATATATATATATTCTCACTGTGAATTACATGATTGCAATATAGCTGCTCCCTTCTTCAGCTGTTGATAGTGAACCTGAGCACGGAGAGCACGGTAGTTTTTCTGAACACAGAGAATCGCCTGCAAATTCATATTCCTAGCATCCTCTAGGTCTGCAATCTGAGAAAATAAAAGACAATGAATCTGAAAGGTATGGCATTTTCAAGGGCCGAGAATTGAGAACTACTCAACTTGTGCATAAAAAGAAATGTGTTTGTAATATTGATTTTCATTAAGTCTTTTGCTCTTCAAACTATTTAGTTCATTATAACATACTTTTGAGGCGTCATAATCTCCTAGACATATGACAAGCACGTTTGATAATTTACATAGACATACTTGAATAGGTCCTTCAAACGAAGCATGTGGATAAATAGTTCTAGAATTAATAATCCCAGGTTACCTCACTAAATGATGAAATCAAGTGGCACACCAGAGGCTGAAAGTCGAATCATCGATAAAATGTGTATTATTACTTCCTTCAACCAAACAATTTAGCAATACTGAGAAATAATTTTTACCTTATCATGTCCATGTAGTACTCTACCACTGTAATCACGCGTATTTTCTGTCACAACTGCTGTTGAAGGAGAAACAGTAAGAAATTTAGTGGCATCTGCAATCTCACAGTTAACATGGCCTGGAAACGCAATACACCGTGATTCCTCCAGCTCGGTGACATTTGATCTCATCTCGCTGCCAAAAGTATCAGTTCTAAGCACCACTTTCCGATTTTGCTTCTCTCTCTTGCCTTGTAATTTTACAAAGTTGGGCAAGTTTCCAGTTTCGCTGCCTCCGAGCTTAAGATGTGCCACACATGGCCTTCTTGAAGTGGGCAAGCGACCTCTCGACATTGGACGGACAGGCAAAGGCGGCAGCAGATCCTTCGGCTGCTCATCCCTCTGCCTGATAGCGTCCAACATCATCTCCAGCGAACTCCGAATAACCACAGTGGCCATTTATTTGGCTGAAAACGAGCACAAATACTCCTTAAAAAGATGAGAAAGGAACAGCAAAATCCACACGTCTAGTCGCCCAAAATCCTAGAGTGTAAAACGAAATATCCAGAAGGAACCAAAACAAAAACAAAAATTTATCTCTGTACCTGTAGGATTTCACTTCCGCTCACTCTCGACTTCTTTGATCCCTCTTCGAGATCGTCGACAATACAAAAAGGACAGAGAAGCAGAGATCTCCCTTTGAAACGCCAATCAACCGAGTGGGCGATCAAGGCGATCTCCCCGGAACATGCACGCAACTGAGCGATCCATTCCCAGAGCGAGAAAACTAGGGTTTGCTCTCCGCGATCCACTCGACACACACTTCCTCCGCTCGCTTCTATAACCTCTGCGACCCTTCGAGAGAGCAAAAAAGCGAACCGCACCGAGGTACGAAAGCCCTTGACCTTACCAAAAATTACGAAAGAGGAACTCCGAACACTTCGAACTGTTTTGCATCCTGTGGCACTTTTGTTAATATTCCAAACTCAAGGGCGCAAACTATCGCTTCGCATTCGAAGTGCTTTTTTTCCTTTTCGAACGTTGCGGCTGCTGGCCGAGCAGCAGCAACGACACCGCCAGATGGCATGGGCAACACGCTCCGACCTGCGAAATTACCGAAATGTCCCCTGTTCTATTGCCAGCGTCTGTTTCAGAAAACAAATGACGTGTTATATTTTTCATAATGCCCCACAACTTTTTCCATTTTACAGTCTTTTCCCTCGTGCAAAAGATTATATTCGTTAATATTCCTCTCGACGAAAGGAAATTAATTATGACTGATTATTTATCTTAATACAATGACAAAATATAATGGAATCTGTTAATATGCGAAATTGAATTTTACTCCTTGTAAAATTTTATACCGCGGTAGTTACTACCGTACCATTATGGGACAATCCTTCCTTCCCCACGTCGAGCCCACTCGATCGAATAAATCAAAGAACAAAATCAAAATTGGCCGACCAGAATGGAAGGTCATAAAATTTATTAAAAACTCGCTTTACAATTTATTGAAAACGATATGGAAATAGAAGGCCAAATAAATTTTTTGGAATGTTCAGCCAGAATAAATCTTTTGGCAATATCACCTTCCCCAACTCAGTCACGCTATCCGCTATGTCATAAGTTGTATCTGAAAGATTTAAAAAGAAAATACTTAAAAATCATATATGCACGAGTAACCTACAAACAAAAATAATAATTAATTTTTTTTTCCTATTCTGTCAATTTATTGTATAGAAAAATAATTACATGATGGTGGTGGTGTAGAGTCGACAATGAGCCTTCTTGAAGATATTGAAGACGCCATGGAAGATATAACAAGGAGGATGGTGAGACTCAAAATAAGAGCTTTTGGAGCCATACTTGTGCTTAAAGAAGGTCTTTAGTTCCTCTCTTGCAGGATAAGTTGTCTCGATGGTGTTCTTATATATGTGCCTATATAGAGGTTATGAATTATGTATGTTTCTAATCTCGCGTGATCGGTTACATTTGTTTGTATCAATTGTCCTTAAATATTTCAATAACTTTCTTTAGGATAGCATGGTAAGACTCGTTGAAACAAGGTGAATAACATCCATAAAAGAGAAAACAAATAGTTAAGAAAAACAATTCAACATTCAATGAAACAAAAATTTAAAAAATGTAAAAGCTGGTCAACCACCTAATTCCATAGCAGTTATTGGAAAGAGTCAGGGAGGGATTTCAGATGTCAAAATCTCATTGATTTTTACTAGAAACATATATATATCGAAGTTGCTCACTTTGGGATTCGATAGTGTTTTGAGAGTGTTTTTTTTTTGGGGTGCAAATTAAACTCCAAAACTATAAAATAATATCAAAATTCATCTAACTCTCTTGGTGAATCTCCAGAGAATTTATTATGAACCAGAAAACTGGTGCAGAGTTCCCTGCTTGCAAAGCTCTGATTCACCAAGTAGAAGACTTTCTTTGGAGTTAAAAGGCACTTACCTCTCATTCTCTCAACATCCCTGATTGGGAGGAAGGCTTATTTTCAAAACTCAGCATTCTCAAGGAAGATTCTTATAGATCTTTGAGTGCTTGCTTCAAAATGCTTCGCGACTCGCCTACGCGCATATAGACTGTTGAGTGTACAAACCATGAACTGCATCCAAAGGTTGCTGCTGTTTGCTTCTTCTCTTTGAAACTATGGTAAATCCTTCAGTGTCCTGGCTCTGAATCTTCTCTGTACGTTTCAGTGATCCATGAGTATGGGGTTGAGAACCATGACCTGGATTAGCTACGCTAGTATTCCCTTTAGGTCTATTATGATTACGCGTGTTGACAGTTTCCTGAGCTTCAGCTGGGGGCCTGAAACTCTCTCTGATGGACTTAAAAATGAAGCTGAGCAGAATTTGTCTTGCAAGTTCGGTTCTCTTCGAAGTTGCTGAACCCTCCGTCACTCTACATTTCTCTTGCAAATCTTGTCCTCCGTTAAGTTGAGACCTCTTGGTATTTCCTTCATCAGAAACTTTATCAGCTTGCAATTTATCATTGGAATCGTTCCCTTCGGTTGTAGGAATTTGTGTTGCAGGAATAGCATCAGAGTGATCTTGTTGTTCCGAAACTTTTACAGGCACAAATTCAGCTGCATGAGGGTTCATGATGGTAGACTTAGGTCTGCTTCTGTTTATAAAGACTTTCTGGGTGTTGGAATAGAAAGGTTTCCTGCGGGAAGAATGAAGTGTCTTGTAGTACAGTGTTGATCTCGGACCACATGGTACTCTGGAATTAACAGATTGAGTTGAGGGAATTTCTAAGGATCGAGTCATCATCTGTTGAGAAACTCTTGTGTCGTAATATCCTCTTGTAGCAACTGTGTTATATGGATGAGACATAGACAATAATGATCCTGGATTGAAAGGAGGAGCTGAAGCAGAAAGTTTACTCCCACTCGTTGTGATTATCTTAGTCGTCAATTCCTGATTTGTATCAGTGTCCATTTTTTCAGTTGAATTTGATGTGTTCCCATCACTCGATTGAGCCTCCCTTTCGCTATAGTTGCTCAATGTTTCTTCTTGTGAGGCATTTTCTTGTTTCTTGATTTCATCCTCTGAAATCTCTACCAAGTCGGCATTTTCCTTTGGGTCGCCACTTTCATTCTCTTCCTCTTGCTCCAATTTTGGCATCAGAAGTGTTCCTGGTGGCGAAATTGCTACATCTTTGTAAGACACAAACTTTGAAGTGACAATGGCAAGCCTAGAATAGCCACTGACTTTATCAGTTTGTTCTGCTGTAATATCAGCTTCAAGGGTCTGAATGAGTGATTTATTTGTGTCGTCTCCATTATTTGAGCTTCCTGTTGTCAAACCTTTTTCCATGTAAGAAGCATCAACTGCAGTAGTTATGGTTGGTAATTTTGGTAATGATGGCAAACGTTTCTTAAAACCAGCAGTTGCAAAGCTTGCTGACTGCGAGTCGTTTGATGTTTCTTTAGAGGCATGTGTTCTTTTGGAGCGAAAACTTCTTCTAGTGTATCCAGATCGCCCTTTTGAGGTTGCCTCTTGCCAACCTTCTTCAGCAGATTCGGCCGGAGATATTGCATCTTCATGTCTGATATCACTAAGGACTACACTGTTGTGTTCTTTTGAATTCTCTGAATGATTGTCATCCTCATTTCTCACCTGATTAAATTCTTCTTTTACAGAATCAATGTGTGATAATTGTCCTTTAGTTTGAGCATCTTCTATGAATTTGATGGATTGTTCATTACTGGGCCTGCTATTCTGCATCAGTTAATAATGTGAATCGTTTATTAAGAATAAATTAAAGAAAAGTAGAAAGGAAACTGAACAAACTCAAAGAGACTCAAAATTATGAATGAAGTTTAATGGTTATCTCAAGAAATAAGTGAAGCAATGAATAGATTTTGCCACTGACGAAAGATCATATGATCCATTTAATTTGCAATATATTTCCAAGTGCATCTCGGTGGAATTCCATATATATATCATTCTTGTAGGCACACGACAGTAACCTCTTCTTGTGATTTACTAATTTAACATGTCATGATGATAGAATAACAACTGTCAAATCTCATGTACATAAGACACAAGGAAAACTCATTTGAGCAAATAATTTATCACAATTAAGGTGGAAGAGAATGAGTGACATCCTAGAACATAAGGTAAACATGCATATTTGTTGATTTTCCATGTTCATTTAGTCCGTAGCTTCTTATTGTTGGCACTGACGAGAGTATCTGGCATGTTGAATTAAATTAGCTGGATGAACTGTGCTTCTCTGAACTGGAATTTGTGTCATTATTAGCCTCATATAAGCAAGTAGGCAACTTCGTTACTGGAGGTCAGAATGCAAATATGCACTCCCTAATAAGATAGTTCACAAGTCTTAAAACCACAAGTTCACAACTCCAGAATGCTAACTTATATAGAGGTGAATTATTTCTGACAACTCCAAAAAATAAAAAATTATAAATTATAAATTGTTCCTACTCCTACAAATTCCATGTTTAGCTTAGAAGCATGAGTTTATTTAATTTACTGGAATGAGCCTGTAAATATATTGGAGAAAATACTTACCTTTGAATTTCCTTGTTTTTTTCTCTTGTCTCTTTCTTTTGAATCTTGATCAGGGTTTATGTAGTCAAGTAGATCTGAAACACTGTGAAATGAATGTTCTCAATCTGGAATGCAACATTCTGGATAAGGAAAAAAAATGCATCAATGATAACTCCTTTTTCTTTTTTCTTTTACCTCAGATGACCTTTGCTAGCAATTGATGCATCAGGCTTTGGGATGCCTCTTCGAGCGGCTTCTTGCTGTTCCACAGCTTTTGATTCAAAGTATTCAAGCCATGTAGCAGCATCCTGCATTAAGCCACGTATCTTTCATTTTGTAGATTGATCAAATTGAAATATGAATTACAGAATGGACAAAAATTAAATGAGAGCAACCTGAGTGCGAAGATCCTCTGGTCCAAGTTTGGCTTGAAGAATTCGCAATGTGGTTTGCTCATGTTGCACACTGAGTGTGTAGGTCTCCATCATGGAGAGGGCAATCGCAATAGCATGGTAGCTTGCAGCAGTCTACACAAATTCAATTGATAGCATGATTATAGTTCCAATTGACAGCTGACATGTAATTCTTGTTAGATTTTATCTTGCTATTTGGTGGGTTGCATATTGTTTTGTAACACACATATTTGTCATTGCGAAATAAACCCATTAAGTGACCTAATTAAAGTTAATAGCAGGTTCATGCTATTGCATGTGAATTTACAAGTGTAGAATAAGTTAACCCGTATTCTATTATTATTGATGGACAGACAACAGAATCAGGCCTACTGCTATATACAAGGTGTGATCTGGGGAGGAGAGTACAACACTGTCACCCCAATTCCTACAAAAAATTTGTCCATTGTTTTTTCTTCCCGGAATCTTTGTATTTCGAGGAAGCCGTTAAGACGATGACAATTCTACTGCATTTAACTCAGATTTATTTGGCCATCGTTGTTTCGTTTTAATATATTTTTGTTGTAAATCTCAATGTAACTAGATCCTGTGCCTGAATTCCATTTTCAAGTTCATGCGGTTGCTGGAATCTTATTTAGGATTCATGATTGAGAACCTCTTACAATTCTAACATTGTATAATTCATTAGCCAGTAGATCAAATATAAGAGATGTTCCAACAGTTGGCAAATTAATCATGTAGGTGTACTTGATTTTTCTTTCTTATTGGGTAGAAAGAGTATATTTTATGATGAAGAAACTCAACCATCACAATTATGAATTACTATCAGGCGTTCAGAGAGAGAGACCTGTATGTGATCAGGCCCTAGTAACCTTTTGTTGCATTTCAGGGCCTCATGGAGGTATCTAAGTGCAACATTGACATTTCCCATTCCCTCTTCCATCATTGCGACATTTATATATGTTGCAGCAGAATTTGGATGTGAAAGTCCACATGAGAAGTGAAGAAGATAAAGTGCACGTTTTACATACCTGCAGATGCATATATGTCAAACCCAGTATACGTTTAGTTCAGGAAAAAAAATATATAAAATTTCATATCGAGGGAAAGATGACTTCGATATAAAGTTTATCGTTAACTGTTTATTTCCTGAAAGACAAATATGGACGTGTTTGTTCAAAGGTCACATCTTTTTGGCTTGCATTATATTTCAATCTGATCCAAGGTTCATACCTACTTTTGCATGATGGAAAAAAAAACGATAAGTATTGGACAACAATATGGTTGAACCAATAGAAGTACAGCTGCGTTCCATAATCTCCATTTAGAACTAGTCCATTAATTAAGCAAAGATTACAAAGACAAAAGCAAATATTCAAATAAAGAATATGATCTACATTCTGAATAACCAAGTGTTTGCTCCAATTATTCATTTCCAAATGAATGTATATTGCTTAAGACTTACTTCAAAGCCAATTCATTGTGTTGGAGACGGTAGTAGAAAACAGAAAGATCCCCATAGCTTTTCATGGTATCTGGATGGTCGAGTCCAAGTTCTCTCTCATTAATGTCTAGTGCCTTCTGCTGATATATTGTTGCCTATGGAGAACAATGTATGATTATACTGCAGACTACATAACAAATGCGCATAAAAGACCAATCTAATTACAATATTAAAACTATTAATAATTCTTCACAGCTTGATGAATGCTAAAATAATTGGCATCGATGTTTGCAGAGAAGACTTTGATTAGACATTTTTATCTCTTTAGTTATATTCAAAATGTAGTAAAATTATGGAACAATGGGAAAATTTCACCAAAAACCTCAGATCTCATCAACTACATACCATAAAACTTGCTCAAATGTAGTACCTGATCAAAATCGCCTGTATGGTATAACACTACTGCTAGGAGACTGTAGGCATTAGCAGTCAAGCGATGATATGAACCACAAATTGCCATCATTTTAGTAAGTGCCTTCAGTAACAAATACAAAAAAAAAATTAGGTGATTACCAAATGGTGATATAAGGATCAAAATACATAAATGTATATGCATTAGATCAGAGCAAGTATTTTCCACCTTTGTTCCAAAGCTAACAGCAGTATCGAGCTTTCCTTTGTCCAATGCTGCTTTTGATGACTCCAACAAGTTCCTACCGTCAGCAGAAGATAAAACTACATGCTACAAGAAAAATAAATGATCCATTAGTGGTTTTATTCATAAATGATCCAGAACAAAGTGGTAGTATCTGCCATGAAAAACTTTCATGACATACTTTGCACACAGGAACGATGCTGATAATATCAGACTTCTCAAATGGGTTTGGGGCATCCATATTATAATTTTTAGCAACCAACTCCAATCCCACCTGTATCATAAAATTTATGATCTACAAGTAACACCTTGAGAATATCCTAGAAACCAATTGATACTTGATAGTGGAATATTAATTACCTTCTGGCAAAGGCCTCGTAGTATTACAAACTTACGTAAGTGGTTAAATTCATCTCTTATCTTCCAACCAAATCTTTTCAACAGGAAGGTCTGTATCCACCTTATTGTCAGATTATGCTCACTAGCCATGTCACTGTCAAAATTTTCCATTTTTGGTGTACCCATTAAAATGTTCAAAGTTGTAGCAATTGCTGCAGGCATATCAGGTAAGTTCTCCACAGAAGCAATAACTGCACGAACTATGTACTTGAAAGCACGAATGACCATCTCATGAATGCAAATTGACTGAATATGTGGGAGCTTTTCTGCAAGTTCAACCTGTAATTTCAAGATGGTGATACTAAGCGGCACATCTTTGCACAAACCGTTCAGTATCCAGTGATTTCATGTTATATGATTAGTGATTCTCACCACTCTTCCTAAGGAACACATTCTAAGTCCTCGTATATGCATGAAATCAGTAAGAGTTTTTCCATCGACTGGAGAAAGCTCGAGAGATGCAAAATCGGCCACCTACATTAATAGCAATTCCCATGATATATGTAGCACTTAATGTGATTAAAATAGAGTAATCTGTTTACCAAAGTCTAATATTTAATAGATTACCAGCTTTGGAAGTGCAATATCATCATAAAATTTATGTGCCATCTTGGTAAGCTCCTCTATTGACTGTTTCATGAGGGGAAAAGAAATTTGATTAGTGATTCCTTACTAATCATAAGTTTGAGACAGAATTTGCTCATTGTCTTTACATGTAACTCTTCTATGAGATAAAAGTATCAAACTTCTCCAGCTCGAGAAGTCACATGCTACCCTAGCAAAAAGGAATCTGCCTTTCTTACATACATGGATATATACATATCCCGTGAGGTCTACATTGAGCCCCACTGAAGTCAGAAAATATAAAATAGTTCAATTTTAATATAGTATTCCTATAGAATTATACACACTTGCAACCATTATCAAAGATTTTTTTTAATACAATGATTGGTGTATCTTTCATTACTTATATATCTAAACAATTTTTTTTTCTAGTTACAAGCAATCAAGATATGGAGGGTTCCCAGACGAATTTCAAGGGTTCAAATCCATACAACAGTACTATTGAAAAGAATTCACCTTGTCGATCTCACCAACCACGACCAGGGATTGTCTTACATCCAATGTGATGTTGAGACTGGTCAAAGACTAAAAAATATATCTACGATTGAATTATTTTTAAGTGCACTTTTTTTATTTCCTTGTTGTCACTAACAAGTATATTCATTAGATACATGATAAAAAAAGTAACACTTATAAAAATTCCTGAAGAATACCATGTAACATTCATTGTTTTATATTAATTGCATTTTAGATTTCTCTTTCTTCTGGTTAAGTTTTTTTTTTCAAAAAGAAATTCATCACCGTGACATAATTTTCATGTCATCAAATATTCCTCATATTACAATTATATTGCCATATTTTTTAAGTATACTTTATACTTTGATTTAATGCACATATTTTTGTAAAAGAGAAAGAGGGGATTCAATTAATGAACAATTAAAGTTATACAACATTCCATTAGAGTTGGTGAAATTAACGACTTCACTTATCAATTAATCAACAGAAATAATTCTATAGTAGTTTCTAATTGCAATATAATCTGAATTTCAATTACAAAAATGAAAAATAAATTGTTAACCATATGCACTTAAAGATCTGGTACTTATTTTTAGAAATATTACTTAATTTGAGTAGGATAAAGCTTATTTCATTTGACTAGGTAAAAATATAAATGCTTCACCCATATGAATAAATTCCATAAAAGGCATGGTCGTATTTACTATTAGTTTTTAATTTATAATTTTATTCAAATAGTTTATTTAGAAAAAAAAATACTTCTATTAGCTGAACCACACATAATTGTTAGTTTGAAACTTTGAATGTACAAAAATGTACATATAAGAACTTTATAATCAATATTTTGCATCACTATATATATGTATGTATGTATATATGAATATGACATTACCTTTCTATGGAGTCCTGTTTCTGAATCTTTCAAAAAGTTGAACGCTTCTTCTGATAGGAGTTTCCTTAGTTGTTCCTCCTGGTCCAATTCACACTGCTTCAACTCTTCAAAATTAGCTGTTTCTCTTTCAAGTTTGTTACCAGAATTTGTACTTTCATTCTCATCTTTCTTATCCGCATTCCCTGTCTTCTTTTTTAACTTTTTTAACTGTTCAAACTTCTTCCCTAGTCCTTTGATAACAGGTTCATCCAAACTATCTGTGATATTGCCTTTCAGTTCAGTACTTTCTAATGCACCCTTTTGCTGCAAGTGCTGCAACCAGCAAGCACCGAGCTCCCATCTGATATACCTCTCCTTACATACAGACACGGTTTCTAACGTTTGTAAGCTATCACTAATAACTTTTCTTACTACTGACTTTGCAGCTTTGACATTATTCAAGTTGGAAACAGAAGATTGGCATCCCCCTGCTGATTCTGTATACGATGACAATGGTAGCAAAATCCTCAAGCTGCAAATACACTTAACAATGTTGAGTTCAAAGTAGAGGAAGCTACAGAATACTAACAATAGAAAATTATCTAAGAAAAAAAAAATCAGAAATATGCAATCTTTAGGAAAATTTAATAATAAAAGAAGAAATACAGAAAAAAAAATACAATGAAATTTCATTGATGATGCATTAGGAACATAGGAAACACTAAAAGTAAAATCTGATCCCGTGGTATTTACACTTTTCAACATGACAAGAATTGAATTTATTTATTTTTAACTTTCAAGGTCTTTTATCTTTGATTTGAAATCTCAATAGAATGATCAAAGCATTGGCACTTAAATGCTAAAGGAGTGATTCTTCAGTCAATCAAAGTTTACAAATAAAATACCTGTTGATATTCAAAGCATTGGCACCTCCTTCTGGTTTGTCATCTTCATCAATGCTATTTGGTTTTGGAAGCACAATACTCTCTTTTGCATTGCTATTTACTTCCTCACAGTGTAAAACCGTAACTGTGGCAGTATATCCACAATGTTTAACTATGACAACGCCTAAAGCTCTAGTGTCCTGCAAAACAACTACCTCAGTTCAGTGATTACTACAGATGAAGTAGTTGGCAATGTTCATAAAGTGAAAATCTTACTTTTATAGCAACATTTTCATCTGCAGTCAACCCTTTCAGAAGATTCCTTATGGCGATCTCCTTAACAGAAAGCTTAAGTAATTGACTTCCATCAATTTTGTCCTCCGATTTCATACTAGCATTATTGTGATCCCGTCTTACAAGTATACTAAAATCCCCTATTTGTTCTTCATGTAGGTTTAAGCCTTGTGAAGTAGACAAATCTTTGTTGTTCATGATACTTTGAATTGTTGAGACAGCTTTAAAAATTATTGTTTCAACAAATACATTGTGTAGTAAAAATGCCTTTCTATCACGGATCAACCTTTCCTCTTCAGTTTTACATGGAATCTTTGCCAATGACAAGAACTCTGCTGCCCATGGTCTATGGACATTCTTATCATCTCTGCCATAACCTCCACCATTTCCTCCCCATTTCTCATCTTCCATGGGCAGAGAACGACACATCATAGAAGAGTCCACAAAAATTGGAGGCACAAGCCATGTATTTGCACGAAACCCATATGGCAGATTACCAAACTGAAAATTTGTGAAAAGGAAAAAATATATAAAATTTAAAAGGAAAGTTCTACAAGAAAATAAAGCAACTTTTAGTTTTCGATGCCATAATAGAAATAGATTGGGAGTCCAGACCTTGTTATGTTCAACAAAACTTCTCATCAATGCATCATATGCCTGAAATTGATTGGCGATACAAGTGTTAACAACAATTATAAATTAAAAAAAAAATCAGATCAAGATATAAATGGAAACCTACAAGTGGCAAGAAAATCATTTAGCAACAAACAGAGCTGTAGGTATTATACACTATGAAATTGTGGAGTTACTTACTTTCGAAAATGCCCTGCTAAGCCGCTGTAACAAATCCACAAGGGAATGACATAATACAGAATGTTTTCCAGTAGAATAAAAGCCTTTGACTGAGGCCACCACATTTATTAATTTACCATTACAAACTTTAACCTGCAAAACCGCAGCAATTCCTTTATAGTGAGATCAGAATGATTTCAAGCTCAATTGATGGCAAGAGGTTCAAACTGTACAAACAATAAATGGTGGCATTCAGTTCAAAGAGGAAATAATCAATTATTTCACAGTGTAATTTCATATATCTGTGCATAAACATTTTTGTCCTTGCTCCCCCAAATGACAGCCAAGTTGCCAAATCGAGGTTTGTACCATACATCCCTTTCGTGCAACATTAAATCACTAAAGTAAAGCAACATAAATAATCATTGAATTTATGCATAGTTCCATAGAAGATCAATAAATAAGCAAGAATTAAATACATAAATGGTTGTCGTAGACTTAGATTGTGGCAATCTACCATAAGGAAGGAATGCAGCTTTTCAGCAGTTTTTTGCAGGTTTCCACCGTCTTTGAGGCTATTTTCATATTGAAGCATATGGTGAACTAAAACATTCCACGAATACTTTCAACATTATTCATAATAGAGTATAATTTGTCAACATTGTGGCACCAAGTCATGCGGTTCATTGTTAGTGAATCAATTCATCAAACAGTTACATTATTGAGAATGCCTGATGCAAATCACCTCTAGTTCGAAATAATCGCCTTCCTGCCTCTCCCGTGCAATTCCTTCTTCACGTCTCCTTAGAACTGCAAATAACGGGGGGAAAAAAAAGAAAAGGAAAGACAACCTTAGAATCCCCTTTAAAAAAACCAAAAAAATGAGAATGCAGGTGAAGGAAAATTTACACAGAATTGGAGAACTGAGATGGGAGAAGGAGAAGAAATCATAGAAATCGGCGAGCTTAGGAGGTACGTGGATCGCCGCCATGTCGAACTTGTCGGAAATGGCAGGGACTGTAGCTTCCAGGGTGGGATCGGTAATTGGGCGGGAGGCATTACGAGGCTGCTGCTGATGTTGATGCTGTTTGTGCTTTCCGAAAGCTGTGGTGCAGGCTACGATGTCCAACAACCTTCGCACGTGCGCAACGGCCTGCTGCTCTGTGGCGTACTTCTCTGCATGGGCAGACATAACACACACCTTTACTCATCCAGCTTTCCGATCTATCGGAGGCTACCAATCAAGTTAGCCTTTTTTTTTTTAAGAATACAATAAAAAAAATTGTAGTCAGTTTAGCTGGGGCATAAAATTTTCGGTAATTTACTCAAGCACCTACTTAAATATTCAAATCATATATGATTTTCCAAAGTATCTCTCTGCCTTGATCGTTTGCCGCAAACTCACAATCAAACAATTAAGTTGATCGTAGAATCATGGTCCAGTGGCTCATGTCCACCTTGCAGCGATTTGACAACCAACTCAACCATGATTTTATAGTTTTTTGTGATTGTGTGACTGCAATTTCATGACGTGTAGTCAAGCTTATAGTAATGTCGCGGTAAATTCAGCCACTTGCCCATAATCTCACGGCTATCTCACTCGTTTGTTCGAGTATTTGCTAGTCAAACAAGGAAACAAAAGGTAGAGGGATATTTCAAAATATAAATGTATATTTTAGTAATTAAAAAAATAAAATGTATAATTTAATTCGAGTATTTAAAAAACTTACATGATTCAGGTACAGCATTATCAAAATGTCAACTTCACACTGATGCTATCTGACAGTGGCTGTCTGACTAAACCTATTGCTCATTCACCGTCCAGTGGCGTTCTTTTCGGTCCATTAGAGGACGGAAAAGAAAAGTCAACCGAAACAAATACAATTGATACTTGATGGCTGCGTTCAACATTCAGAGGCGTCTAAAGCTTAATTAACATAATAGTCACTTCATGCAACAGCGTAAAGAATTGGGTCGTTGAATTTTGTCCTCCCGGAGATGAGGACGCATTGATTGAGACAGTGAAACACGAAGAGAATATAGATCAATTTCGAATGAGAATCTAAAATTTCTCTCTGAACTTAGATGATTCTTTTCTATCCTGATCAATCGCATCAAGATCAAAGATCTCTCGTAATTTATCTTTCTCGTAATGATCGTGAAACAGATTGATGAGCCACTAGATTGACGATCTCAACTTTTACAAAGTAAAGAATTGGACCGAAATCTGTAAATTCACTCGGCGATGAACCCAAAGCCACGGTAGGACACTTGGTTGCAATGACGTGCAGCTAAAAATTTCCAAATTAAATGTCACTAGCAATGTTTTGAAAATGGAATTAGGCCGATTGAAACATTCATACAATCTCAAAGTATATTTTCGATTGAAGACCGAGCTGTAAGAGTGGTCGTTAGTGCGGGTAAAGGAAACACGGTCCAGGAAGGCATTAAGTAGAAAAGGACAAGCATAGTACAAAGTGTCGGGCTTTAATTGCCTATTTGATGGCGATGCCGTTGGATTTGATGCGCACAAGGATCTCATCGAGAGTCACGGCGACAAAGTCTAGGCTGACCATTTTATGCAGTAAACACGCATCCAACTTTTAGGGCCACAAAATAATTCTACTCGTGGAAAAGGTTTTGCAACCGTGAATCACTTGTGCGTGGAACCTTTGTGAGTCTTGCATCAGTGGGACTGGCTGGACTTGCCCCTGTGAGGAATACGAAGGAACTGGATCCAACAAGATATCTGATATCTTGGAACAAAGCTGAATGGACCCGAATTATTAATTGCCATAGCAAGCTAACGATGGCATCAACTGGAGTTTTATTACTATACTCAGAATATTCCATTCCGTAGTTTCTTTAAGCATACTAGATTCCCTCGAGTCTAATTTGTCTCACATGAGACTTATTTTGGAATGGAGCAAAGGTTGAGTGCCGAATTGGCAACCTAATGTGCCGAGAAACAGAGGAGCAATTTACAGGGAGAAAATTGACAAAGAACATGAGATTGCGACAACTGTAGTGGGTGCGGTAGATATCATCGTCCGCTCCTGTCGTGAAAGAAAAAAGAGTGTTTAAAGTGGGCAGGCGGACACGACGATGGAAATTCAGTTTTAATTTTCTTTGTCGGTTGAATCAAGCTACAATCTATAGTTCGACTGGAATTTTTCAGTTTGTCTTCCTACTTTTTCGGTTCAATTGGCTGGTCTAAATTCTAATCCAATCTGCACCATAAATTAGAGTCACAGGGACATTGATGATGCTTAACTATTAGATAGCATTAACAAAGAGAGAGATTTAATGCTCCTCTTGTTTATGCATGTGTAGCTACACTAGTGGTTCAGTTATGACATTTTCAAGGACATCTGGTGTTAAAAAAGGTAGTCTGCTAAATAGAACTATGACACCAGTATTTAAACTCCTCCGGTTGCTTCACGAAATTATGAAGCTAAATTAATATGTAATTTTGAATACGAAAGCAAACAAAGAGACATTCTAGGAACATCATAAAAGTATTTTAAAGGAAAAGAAATCTAGATTTCAACAGATTCAGAAACCTGTCACGGAGTCGTGGCAAAGGTAAAATAAAACTTACTGTATTATCTTAACTAGCAATAAATGTAACCAAATCAAACTAAGAAGATCAACCTTTGCTTATAAAAAAAAAATTATGACACTAGAAATACTGGAAGGGTGTTCATCAATATCAAATCACAATAGCTGCAGGTATAGGTAATCTGGGTCAATTATCTTTCTATATATTAGAGCTACACCAACTTGGATCCTAAAGGATTTGAAGCTCAATTGTTATCATAATTATGTAAAATTTGCTGTGCCGGAAAGATAATGTAGTTGGAATGTTCACAACCAAAATTAGGACAATTATAAATAGACTTTAGTTCAATGATGTCCTAAGTTGCTGTAATTAATAGAGTTATCTCAAAACTTAACGTTCCCACCTCAACAATCTTTGTTCCAAAAAAAAAAAAAAACATCACTCCAATTCAAGGCTTGAGGAGAGTAAAAAATGCCATCGCAACTACCCAATCATAAATGAATATCAGCACTAGCGACGGAATTAGGAAAATGTAACAAGTCAATAAAGAAAACGAGTCATTGTTCAACTAGCGCAAATAAATATTAAAGGAAATAAACGTCATTCACCAACCTTCCACCATTCTTAGAACGCATGGTTTGATCGACACGATTTCCACGGCGTCGTTCAATCGCTGCCCACGTGCCTGTCACATGTAAATTTATAATCCAATAAATCACAGAGAGCGTGATTCTCTTCTTCTACTGTTCTACTCAGTTCGTTCTACTTCTATCAACATGCCAAAAGAAAAAAAAAAAAAAAAGGAAACGATGAACAAAAAGGAAAAGGGCAAGTTCCCTCTCTTCGTTTCCTCAATCTGTTAAAGGTTTTAATTAGTACCGCGTGCAACAAGGAGTAATTGGTGAGATGGCAAGTCTCCACATTGGATCCCAGCAGCCTTCTCACATCCAGTATTCTGTCACTGGAAATTCCCTTCAAATCACCAACAAACCAACAACAGCGTCAGTCGAACAGATTCGAATCGCTTTGGCTAAAGAGAATGTGCGCGGGGCGCCTCTCCGTTTAAAAGGTAAAAATGAATTAAAAGGAAAAGTTTCTCAATCACTCTTCCCTAAAAGGAGATTGCCAAGTGAATGCATGGAGCGGAAGTACCTTGAGTGTCAGCTGGGATTCATAGGGCGTGACCACCGTCACATCCACAACACTAGGCACAGCTGCAAACCGGAAACCACCATTGAAGGCGGAGATTCCCAACCAAACAAAATCCAACAAAAAAAAAGAAAGAAACAATACGAGCAAGTCAAATACGTACTCTTCTCTTCCTTCTTCTTCCTTTCAGATTTGCCTCTGTTTCCTCTACTGCGGCCAGATTTGGGTGCCATGAGAGGACCTTCTCGGATGCGCAATTTCCTGTTCTCTGCACAGAACACCAATCTGGAGAAGAAGAAGAAGAAGAAGAAAGAGATGGGAGATGAGCCGGTGAAGACGATAGAGAGACAAGATAAGGAGAGCTAGAAATCCCCCTCGCGCTCCAATCCTGGCCTCTTCTCTCTCTCTCTCTCGCTCTCGCTCTCTCTCTCTCTCGGGGATTCATCCATGGCGGGGCCTTTTTATGCTACGGGCGGTCTCGCTTGGGTGTGGTACTGCATCGTGGAGCCCACGGCAGGGGACGAGCGAGCTGGGGGCTCACGGCGAGGAGGGCGCCACGTAGGAGACCGGCCGAGCGGCTTGTTTTTGCAGCCGTTGGTACGCAGAGGAAAACGGACCAATCCGGGGGGTTGCATTCGGTAGACGTCACGTGCTACAAGGAAGGCTTTAAAAAATTGGTCACGTGTGTGGCGGAGGGGTAAGTAATTGTGTCAATCGGTGTTTACCGAAGGTGGGGCCCGCGAGTCCGATCGCGGTTGTTACGACCTTTTTAAATAAAAATTTCGAACCCACCGAGCCAACCGATAAAATTCATCAGGAATCATTTTGTTTTGTGCGATCGATTGAGAAAAAGTTCTCGTTAAATCACTTTTTAAATTTTATGTATCCATAATTTACCTGTTTTATCGCATAAGTTGGATGTCAATTTTTAAATTTTAAATATCTAATGCAATATTAATTTTTTTTATATATAAATAATATAAAAACAGAAAACATTATAATGTAATACATTTATATTTTATTCTTTAAAAAACAGAAAAACATTTTTTTGTATATTTTATTTCATTTGTTTTGCATTTAAAGGCTAGTATTATCTCCGGAGCAAATGTTAATAACTTACTCCCAACCGAAAGACAATCCACAATTTTAGTTGTTAAAAAAATGTAATTGCAGTTTGTTTATCAAATTTTATATTTATAACTAAAAATTTTATTCTTTAATAAATTACATTTTTTTCCCATTCGTCTTGAATTTAAAATGGAAGTATTATAATTTACGGCTAATTAATTACTCATCATTTGTGAGTAATATTTTTAAATTGAATAAGAGCAACAATTGTATGGTTTAACATGGAGATCTATGCTCTAGAGCAATGCAGATGTTGTTATAAATATATAAAGTCAAATTTTAATATAGAATTTAAAATTTCCATCCGAACTTAAAAGTCTTCTGTTGTTTTTGACCAATGGATCAAAGGACGTAGCTCTGTGATTTATCTTCCTTCATCAAAGGATCGACGATGAGAGACACTGGACGAGCATAATCACATTTTGCTACAAATATATGAGGGTGACAGAATCAGCAAAGAGAAGTAGTCAACGATCTTCTCTCTCGTGGCAGCAATTGTGGATCACCACGAGCACAGTGGTGAAGAAGGTTTCCCAAAAGCGATGACACATCACCATCCCCATCGCCGATGAGGGTGTCGATGGTGCCTTAGTCCTAGATGTTTTGTTGTACCAAATCCCAGATCGATCATGCATACGAAACGAAAACATATGGGCATTGTGTGAATTTATAAATATTTTCATCGTGGCATCTTCTCCCATAATTTTCTGCCTTCATATGGCCATGAAATAATCATAATCAAATTTAAAATTAATTAAGCTATTAAAAAACCTATTAAGCTTTAAATTGAGCTCGGTCTAAAATTGAATTGAGTTTGACTTTTTTTTAATGAGTATTGAATTTTTTAATCAAGTTCGATTTAAACTTGAATTAAGTTTAATTTAAACGAGTTTAAATTTATTTTATTTAAATGTTATCAAACTCTTAAGTTAAATTTATTTATTTAAAATTTTAATATTTTAATTTCTATATTTATAAAATAAATGTAAATAAATTCATAAATAATTTTTTAATAAATATAATCATAAATATTATTCACAAATATTATTTATAAATATTAACAAGTCATATATATTCAAATTTATTAATTTAATTTATCAAATTATTCAAATTTATTTATTAAATAATTTTAATATACATTGAACGAACATAAATAAATTCTTTCTTCTCGAACAGAACATTAAATTTAATTATAAACACCGGTTCATTTAAGGTCCTAATCTCGATGAGCACATTTAACGATGAAACTAATTTTTCTTTAAAAAATTTGCTGTGTTAAAGCTTCCGGTGATTGCTTCGCACGTGATCGAAGAGAAGTTAAAGTTTAAACTCGAACTTCCAAAATTATTTATTTATTTATTTCTTCTTCTTCTTCTTCTTATCGTTATTATTACGTCCCATTCGACAATCCGTGTTGAAATCTAATTGGTCGTCTACCGCTGACGACTATTATCAACGCCGGAGAAACTCCGGCGACACTAGCACTGTTTCCGATGAGTGTATTTTGAACTCCCAATCTCTTCAGTGAAAAATATTTAATTCACCATCGAGTCAGCACAGAGATACATTTCATTTTTACGTTAAATAATTACATGTTAATAATAAATACATTTATACCTTTTTCATTTTTTATATTTTATCAGAATCGATATTCTAACAACTTTCCATCAGAATTCGTCAGGAATGGAGTAATCAAGCAAACAAGAATGACTTCCTAATGCATGTATGTTAAGGCATCTCTAAACTATAAATGACACATTTTAATGAGCAAACAAGCAATATGCGACATATAGTTTAATGAAGGCAAGGTATCTCTAGTTATACACGATACAAACATATATATGCAACGATGGACTAATTGAAGCCTTCAATTATCATGTTTCATTTGTAATAGAAGAAAAATTGAGAAAAAAAAAGGAAAAAAAAGAAAAGACCAAGGGAAGGAAATATGTTTTACAATACTTCATCTTCCACGGGGTAAAGTCCCATGTCTGTTTCGATCGGCAAGGATGGAGGGGTGCCGGGGGGAATGCAAGCGGCACCATTCTCTCCGGCGCAGACACACAATGCTTCAGCCTCTCTGATCGTCCAGTCCAGATCAATACTACCACTGAGTTCGTTGATGAACTTTAGGAGTGTGTCGAAGTCCATCTGCTCGCCCATGATTTTATTTCGGTGTCTCTTCAGGATCGCCACACACATGTACAACTGAAGATGCTCGGACAAATAATGCGTCCACAAAACCTCCCACAATTGTAAAATTTTTTCATATTCAAATTCCCTGCAGTTTCACAACAGAAGATGCGATGAAATTGACAAATACATGTGAAGGCCTAACAATTTTAAAATAAATATACATGGAAAATGAATTTTAGCACATGATTATGGAGGATGCAATCTTCAATTTAGAACGATGCAGAGCCAATAGACGGCTGCTCTAGGCTTTTCCAAATTGCATTATCTATGCCAATGGTTTTGAAATGAATGCACATTTTACAACAAGGCCAATTTTGAAGTGTCGTTTTGCACAATTAATGCGGGCCGATTTATGGTACTCTTGGGATTTTCCAGATGAGCATTAGTAATTATCATCGTTCATCCTCAAATTCCACATTTTTGCATAGACAGGTGAATCATAGATCGATGTTTGTTAACTTTGTAAGAGACATTCATTATATTTAGAATTCAAAAACCGGTATATGCACACCCTTCTAAGAAAAAGTGTCAAGTTTCTAAACGACGGTATACGCACACCATTCTACGAAAATGTGTCAAGTTTCAAATTCCTAAAACCTCATCTAAGAGTACTCAATGGAAAAAAAAATTTGCAGAATGCAATGTCAAGCTGATCCTTCTAAGAAAAGGATGAAAAAGGCCTCTTTTAAGTCATGTGTAGCCACCCTAGCATCTCTCTCTCTCTCTCTCTCTCTATATATATATATATATATCGAGAAATGATAAATCTAAATTATTAGGCTCAAAAGAGTTCATCACAAAGTACTCTGTCAAGTAATTTTCTATGAAGAATTACAGCTCGTGATTATTTCAATACTGAAATATTGAAAGTATGGAGAAAACAAGTTGTTAATCAGAAAGAGATATAGTTGGTTTTGTTTCCTGGGACAAAGACAAATGGCGCTTAGTAGATGTCATTCCACATCAATTTGTTACACAAGAGAAGAGTTACGGCAAAATTTCATATTATTTTCAGTAAGGATAATTCTAACCATCTTTAATTGGTAAAAATAAAATCTAGCAAAGCATCATGATAGAACTATGACAACCCATCAAAAGAAGATGCTATGGATCACATATTTACTAAAAGATTACCTTTTGAACTGTATAAGAATCCAACGGAAACAAAAGAAGTAATTCAAACAATCTTTCTGTTTAAAGTAGTTGTGCAAGGGACTGTCCAAAAGCTCCACAAGCTGAAAAAAAAAAGGAGTTTAGGCTACAAATAACAGAACATATTTTGAAGCAAGGCTGCACCACAATCCTTTATCCAGCAAGTGAATGCTTGCAACAGAAAGTAAACAAGAATACCAATAAAAAAGGGCAGCCAGGTACAAACATATCAAAACCAACATGAATTATATTAAACATTATTGGTTTGGTCTTTCTATCCCTAACACTTTCAAGTACCTTAAACTCTAATTGAATGAACTTGTTTAGATATAAAATCTTTAATTGTCTTTAAACCTATCCAATTTCCTCCAATTTTTTTATTTTATTGGAGCTACATTTAGTTGCTCCTGGGTAGATTTTGAGATTACACATGTTTAATTTATACAATTATACTGCATTGTAATCTGTATTTAAATTTTAAGACAAGGGAAGAAAAGGCTTTGCTAAAACACATACAGCTTAGCCCAATCTCTGATATTTTCCTTTGAGGAAAAGCACCATCTTTGATCTTCCTGTGTCATCGAACATTATTGAATATACTGCATTGTTATTGTTGCAAATTTTTATTTTTAGGACCTGCTATACTCTATACTCTATGCACCAGTGCTCTCAATTTACACAACTTATTTTAGAAGCAGAATTGATATAAGTTTGGGTCTGAGTATGCATTGAGTCTTTTCTTAAAATCTGCACAAGCTTAATGCTCCCATTAGACATAAAATTAAACAATCCCTGTGAGTTGATAAAAAAATATTACATAGTAACAAACTTCCAATCGGAACACTTCCATGCCTGTGTTGACCTGTTGCATTAGAGAGGAAATAAGAATAAGGGTGGTATATTTCCTTTGATTGCCTTTTGACATCGCATGACCCCATTGTAGCACGCCTCAGAGATTTAAAGTGGAGCACTGCCAACCACCAATGCCACAAGGTAAATCTCAGCTCACTCACAAGAAAGACGTGTCCAACTCTACCTCTCTCTTGCCTCTCGTAACCAGGTATGAGGACGGGGACAACTGAAGGTGCCTCGTTCTCATCCCGTGTCCACTTGCTCCTTGCACCCGATAACACTAACCCAGTCAAACATTAACCTCTAAACTCCAGTAACTAAGACAACATCGAAAACCCAGTTACTAGTCAGAGATGAATGTCAAGATCAAGTATGCCAACACTCAATCAAACAAATTCAGGATATAAATCTTATAACATAGAATACGTTTGGAAATAATACAAAGATGTACATATAGTTTCTTATAAATATCAAGCTGCAACTCCACAACATTTCAGATCATAACATATGAATCGAAGAACCAGATATCAGTAACAATATTGTATATTTCTGACAAGGAAAGCTCTATGCTTACGGCAGGGTTGAAGCTAAAACAAGTACCTTAGATAAGGCAAACAATTGGGAATGCATTCCACTCTGATCACGATTAAAATTGGGCCCCAACCGTTCCATCAATGCTGTGAAACACCAAAAGGACTCAGGCTCATCCTCCATGACATACAATATTGGGGAAAGAAGATCACTCATTCCCTGAAAGCCAATGTTCAGTCATGCTTCTCTCTAGCTAGGAAAAATGTAATAAAGAAAAACCAACAGAATACTATAAACACATTTAAAAGAGGGAAAAGAAAAACATTTATGACATAGTGACAAGAGTAGAAAATAATAAATCTAGCAGATAGTAAGTATGCCTACCACAGTAAACTTCCAATATATCCAACAGAGTAACTATAAGCGCATTTAGGATTTTTTTATTAAAAAAAACATGTATGACATAGTAATTTGAGGACAGAAAATAAGAAATCTAGCAGGAAATATGTATGCCTAAGACAAAAAAAAACAAAAAACCTCAACAAAAATCTAATGCATAAACAGGTGCAATTTACAATGACAGTCAGTTTTCTAAGACTGATGAAGCATTTTTAAGGTGGTAACAGCAAAAGAATGCCCTTGGACACAAGTTGACTCCCATGGAATTGCAACTACAAAAGAGGATAATTTGAAAAAAGTAAACAGCACTAACAACTAACTTGGCATTTATCAAATGTTTAATGAACAATAAATAGAACAGAAACAAAATGTGAAGGAGATTTCCAAATGGCCATATGGGTTGTTATGGAGGAGACAAGAAATATAAATGCATGAATTTGAGGAAATGTAAAATATCCAAAATAAAGTGAGAGCAAGATTTTAAGCAACAGTGGCAAGAAGAGGCTAAATGCAATACACATTGGAAGATTAACAAACCGATAAGGCACAAGAGCGACCTAATCCAATCCAGAATAGTTAGCCACTTAGATGAAAATCTTCATTCGGTCAAACAGGTAAATAAACACAAAAGATAGAAAAGCGGGATTATCCAACAAATTAGTATTAAAAAAGAGCTATAGAGTATGAGCAAACAAATGAAAAATATATTTTTACCTGACAGTAACCCAAGTCAAAGTTGTAAAAAGAGTATGTCAATAGTATATCACGCAAAACAGTAACATTTGGATTATCGTCCCCTTCAAAGTAAGCAACAGATCTGTCCGTCCTCACCTTGGCAATGTCACACACCCGATAAGGCACTAGTTTTGTACATGTTGGATTAAATTAAATAAAGCAGAGAAAAAAAGTCAGATTATAATTTTTACCACATCCTTGTCGATCAGACCTTTCCGTTCCCTATATTTAGTAAATCTTTTGGCTTGTGCAGCAGAGATACTCTGTGAGTGTAACAAATGGATTAATCATAAAGAGTTTTACATAAATTTCCCTATACATAACATCATGAAGTATTGTTTCAAAAAAAAAAAAGGAAAAAAAGTATCAATCCACCCTTCCCCACTCCCCTCAAAAAGGAGATGTTAACAAAATAAACAAATATGACATCTAGACAACAATTTGCACTTGATATAGGAAGAAATGAAGCTATACTTGTAAGTTGTAACATTAATGCTAAATTTAAAAAACAAATTAATCAAGTCATTTTTACCAAACAAAAAGATGCAAAAAACATAATATCTAAGTTTCCTCACTATAGAACAGGATTCATTAGAAAACATGTAAGCTGATCTTGTCTGGTACCAACTACCTAACTTGTGAACAAACTTTTGCCCACAACAATTTTAGCTACTGCTTTGTTTCTCCCAAAAAAGGTATATTTCCGTATAACAATATTGGAGAACAGAACGTATGAATCAAAACAATCAGATATTACTATTCCATATTATTTGCATAATTCAAGGTTTTAGATGGTGGTCAGATATTAGTTTCCAGAAACAGTTGAGTTGCTTTGTACCCTTCTGGATAGAAGAAGGTTGCATCAGGGTGTGCTTGGTCAGGATAATACAGTTGATACATACTGGGCTAATGAATATTTGTAATCATGATTTGGAAAACAACTAAAATTGAAACATAAGTGAAAATGATGTTTCCATAGAGGAGCATATGCAGATTTAAGTGGAGCTATCCCTAATCTATTGTTACCATACTCATTCATCCAACCAGCAGCCAAAAAAAAAAAAAAGGCTAGATCAGTTCATACTGATAACAAACACAACTGGATGAGAAGCCTATGTTATACATTTGGTGAGCTACACAGAACTAGAGATAGTGAGAACAGCATTCTATAGAATAATAATCTTCCAATATAAAAACACAAACCTGCCACTGGGACTTCAAAATTTCATACTCGGACTTCTTTTTTGAAGCAAGGTATTCTCTCTCAGCATATGTTGAATCACATTCGTGGTAACCAAGCAAGAATTTCCATACCTGCACTCCAGTTGTAAATGCAATGGCCAAGCATTCATAAACAACTTGTCTTAAATTGAGGTACATTTATAGATGTGTTACACACCTCTTTTCGTAGATTGTGTTCAACTCCACCATAAAATATTCTCTCTTTTAGAGCCTTTGAATCAATAATTCGTCCTTCAAAATCAAAGAAAGATGCCCACTGCCACAAGAACTTGAAGATTTAATTGACAGAATTAATGAAATCTAGAAAAAGCTTGCACAAGTTCTCAATCAGAATAGATGGCAAGTACAATATGAGAAAAACAAAGGACTTTGTATGCAAAACAAGCAGATTTTACTTTTAGAAGAAAAATCCACCACTATCACCCTCATCCATATACATAGCACCATGTAAATCACCAGTTTATAAGGTGAAGATGTAATAAATGACTCCAGTATTCACACATCACTCATTTTCTGCAGCAAAAATAATAATAATGGGCAAAAATAGCAGCCTGGACAATTCGCTTGTAGGAGCAATAAGATTGGCAGCCCATGTAATGGAGAGATTCCTCCCATTGCCAATCGGATTAGTTAATTAAAGTGTGTATATGGAGAATAAATGGTTCAGCCCCAACTCTTCAATGTCAGTTACCCAGGATTCACCCACCACAGCATGCACATAGGATTCAGCAGGACCAGAAGAAAAAGAACCAGATGGAGAGCCGAGTGTGACATGAAGGATCCAATAGTAGCAGCACAAACAAGCAACTCAGCCCCATAAGAATATCGAGTCCAAAAAAACATAGAACTAATCTAATTTTCATTTAAGTTGTGCAAAATAATCTTGCAAAGACCCACCTTTCTGTCAAAGAGTGAAGACATTCACATATAATTTATACACAAACATATTATTTTCTTGAAAGGATATTAGGAAATATTATTTAATAATTAAATCAAAGTTAATACTAGCACTTATATGAGATTCTATGCTATATATAGCCAAATTAATTGAAGCACTTCCAAGATCTATATGAGAAATCTTTTTTGTTGAGAGGGGATTCTTCAGGATGATGTCGATTTCCTTGCAAGCAAATAAAAAAATTGTTTATCACCATAGAACACAGTTGAAAACCTCAAGATAGATTTTAGTTCCAAAAAGTGTGTCATTTATTGGTGGCTTCAAACCAATTGTGGTAACAAGGAATCCTCAGGCACAGAAGTTATGATTCACAAGCAGATATTCATAGCTCAAAGTCAGACTCAGACATTTGCAATCACATTGAAACCCCAAGGCTCTTGTTCAAATTCACGGTCAGTGGAAATTTGTGATCGCATTGGACATTAGAGACTTGCCATCAGGTTGATGTAGGTGATATTTGGCAAGTGAGGAAGGGAGGATAGGGAGAGGGGCGACAAAAAAAAAAAAGAAAGAAAGCTAAGTCAAAATAAATAGAAGAAAATAATTGGATATGATAATGAGGGGTTTAAAGATATCATGAAATGAAAAGAAAAGTCATTTGAGGACTGTTATAGCAATTATATTAATTTATTCTACCACATCTTAAACAGATTAAGCTTCCAGCAAGTATACCAAAGAAGACCATGATGCTAAAAAGTAAATACTATGCATACCTCCTCAAGGGACAAGGGTTCTTTTCTTTGTTTTCCCCAAATAAGAGGTAACTTCTCAAACTGCAAAGATACAAATTAATTATGAAAAAAAATAGTTTCAAAATCATATTGGAGTAGAAAATGAAAAGGACTCATTTTGATTCCTAGTAGAGAGGATATTGGATCCTAGTCTTTAAACCATACTTAAGTATGGGTGCTGATGATAAGGATGTAAACTCACTTTTGTTTGAATAAAGCTTTCTAATAATCAAAGACAACTGTACCATGCTAAATCAGCGTGAACAGATGAGTGTCTCAACTCTCAACCTCAATAGCTTATGGCATTTCTTTTTTGTTTTTATTTAGTAAAAGAAGCAAATGGAAATAACTTGTATTTGTGCTAAAGTGATATTTGCATATGGTTGTGATTCTCTTGTTAGGAACAAGACTATTTGGAGTCAACCCAAGTAATTGATTATTCAAGGTCATCATGCAGAAAAAAAAAATTTATGTAAGAACTGTGTAATTGATCTTTTGATAAACCCCTTCCCAACTCTATTTTTGAGTATCCATGACTGTATTTTGCACTCTCATATACTAGGAAATGGCTTCTTTGAATGAACACATCATAGGAAAGAGGAGGTAGTTGATGAAGGAGGAGATATTAGTAAAGATGTCATTAACAGGATAAAAAGTAGGTGGTTGAAATGGAGATAACTTCTAAAGTGTAATTGAAATATGCCCCTCAAGCTAAAAGGAAAAAAATCTCAAAAGATTATAATACGATTTACAATACATTATGCATCAAGCCATCAATGTGTAACTGTGGCAATCAAGCACAAAAAACTCAATTCAGAGATTGAACAATATCTTCTAAGGAAATCCAAGACAAATCTCTTCCTTCTTCATTTTAGACAACACGTGAAGATGAAGCAAAAGAATTGAAAAGAGTTCCTGTTACATTAATATTTAAATATATTGAAAAGATATTCTATTCATCCATATTATATCAGTAAATATTTATATATACTAGAATAACATGGGGTATAACCAGTTATTGTGATTCAATAGTATGACTAAGTCGATGTGCAGTCTCAACTGGATAATTATGTTATTTATAATTCCAGTGATAGCTTAGACTATAACTGATATTCACAAGGTTTAACAGGTCAACCAATCTATTATTACACCAAGATAGTGATGTATCTAAACAATTCTCTATTAGCAAACAGGACCTATCAAATCCATGAAGCCAATAGTGTACAGGGTAACTCAACAAATTTGTATTGTTTTATCATATGTGCAATTCCCTAAAAGCTCAGAAGATGTTTGATGCAAGATTTGATATTAAGTCACATCAATAATATAACTCAAAAGGGTCATGTGAAGAAAATGAAATAGGAAGATGGCATTTGTGTACTTATCCCAAATAGAAAACTATTGGCTCATAAAATAGTTAACACATGCTATTTGCATCACAGTAAATTTGTCAAGTATACAGAAATATAAATGGACATAGCTAAAGTGATTTACCTCTAACGGATCTGAATCCACCTGCACCACATTTGTAGAGTTTTTCTCTTCATCAGCTGAACTAATTGCTGGGTTAAGAGATCCATACTCAATTTCTTGTTTTTTATCACGAGCATTAAGAAAATCACTATGATTTTCTCGGAATAGATGAGAAGTTGTTTCTCGGGCAAACTTGGTGACTAGAGAAAATTTCTCTAGGACTTGAATTGAGATATCTCGAGCAGGATCATGAGACTTTTTGGGATGCCTAGTATATTCAGAAACACTAGAAGAAGTACCACCATAGTTAGCTCCATTTGCTGTCTCAGAATCATCAAGCGAAGAAAATGAATTGCTTGGTTTGTGCAAAGATGTTCTATTTGCAACAGAAACAACCCTTGGCAGCTCTAGAGATGAAAGGGTCCTCTGCAAAAGTCAGCGGTGGTAGATATAAAGCACAGAAAGGTAAAGATGCTAACTGTAGCAAAAGAAATGTATAATAGCATTGTCTTTCAGCATCATTTTAACTTAGAGAGGGAAGATAATCAAATTATAGGAGACTGAAATTGACTCTTATGAGAAAGAAGTAATAAGAGAGTAATAAAAGGAGGTGATAAAGAGAGAAAAATAAGTTAGCTGAGAGGAAAGAAAGTTGGCTTAACTGATTAGTGATTGTTCAGATGACTACTAAGACTTGCCAAAAAACAGACACTGAAATAGACTAACCAAAAATAAGAAATAAAGAGGGGATAATCCATTGCAAATAAAATGTTGGTTTCTTAACTAGATATATTCTAAAGAATGTGGCTCAAGTGGGTCAGCTCACAGTGCTCCATTACAAGAATGATGTGAACGAATGGCAATTTATAGGTCACAACTGTTATGGTGATAAAATACTCAAATCGGTATGATGACTAGCAAATAAAATACTCAAATAAGTTTAATGACTAGCAAACCGATGTTAAAAATGTAAAATAATTAATTCAGTAATTAGACAGCAGGACAGACCTGAAGGGGGTCCTGAAAATCATTAACAAGAAAAACATTTGCATCGTCAACAGACCTGAAAATAGCATCCACAACATAAAACACAGTCATACAATGGTAACATGCATAAAACTGCATTAAAGGGCAGCCCGGTGCACGACACTCCTATATAAAACTGCATTGTAGATCATATTTTCAATGTAACTGGCATAGTAATGTGAATTATGCAAGTTAATATGCAACTTGCTATTATTTTATAATCACATTAGTAATGTTCTATCAGAACTGAAGATGTATAATAGGCGTGAGATAAAGGTGTCAAGAGTTCAAATTTGTTGCCAAATACATCAAAGTACTTACATAAATCAGTTCTTCTCGCACATGCTGCAATGCCACTCACAAAGGGAAAATAAAAGGTGCAAAATTAACCAACAGTGCTAGTACATTATTTAACATACAAGTACCTTGGCTAAATAAAGATCTAATAACACGTACAATTTGTGTTTAAATACAATTTTTTCTGTGCTTAGTTCCAGTCTGTCTTTCTTTAACGAAATCACCTGGAACACCATTACTTCCAAAAGGAAGATTTTTGGCTTTTAGTCTTACACAAATAAAAAAATATAAAACATATTTGAAAAATTTTCTTTTCTGAAATAACTTTCAACAACAACAACAACAAAGCCTTATCCTACTAGGTGGGGTCGGCTATATGGATCCTTCTACGCCATTGGACTCTATCCCCTATTATATCATCATCTATATTTAAATAAATTTTATCTTGTTTTATTGTTGCTAACCAAGTCTTTTTTGGTCTTCCTCTTCCTCGTTTGATGTGTATATTTGGTATCGTTTCACATCGCCTAACTGGAGCATTTATTGGCCGTCTAAGTACATGTCCGTACCACCTTAAACGTGTCTCTCGGAGCTTTCCTTCAATAGATGCAACACCAACTTTTTCTCTAATGCTCTCATTTCTTATTCTGTCCATCCTCGTATGTCTGCACATCCACCTTAACATCCTCATCTCTGCAACTCTCATCTTTTGCTCATATGCTCGAGTCGTAGCCCAACATTCAGCTCCATATAACATAGCAGGTCTAATTGCCGTTCTGAAATAACTTTAATATAAATATATAAAATAATATAATATTCCATCTAATAACATAATGTTTAAATGACCTTGATGTTGTAAATAAAATGAGCAACGAAAAATTTCATCATTAAATGTTTTTCTCATAGAAAAAACATTGTTGTCAAATGGAAGACAACTTTCAAGTTATCATTGATTTCACCCTCATTGTCAATATGCAACAATCTAAAAGAACTTGTTCATCGAGTATTTTAAAACTCCATAATTACACGATTTATAAAGATGGTCTTTTCACAAACAAATCAAATATTAGCGTATTCACTAGGTTGTATAAGCATATTTTGGTCAGAATTGGTTGGTGGAAATAAAACTAATCAACCACAATTTTCCCCAAAGCAGGTGGAAAGTGATGGTTCATAAAATCAATCAGCAATCTTATTAAAAAAACAAAAAATATAATTTTTTGCCTATATGAATCTCATTTATGTTTTTTCAAAGTAGTATTAAATTAATTTCAAAATTTATCCCTCTTTCTTTACCTCCAAGAAATAGCAGCAAAGAATTATGCTTGATTTCGATCTACCCAAAGAAACACAAATGGGGAAATCATTCGTTCCATCTCACCCTCCTATTTCCTTTTTCAAGATTGGACTTCCTAGGGACTCTCTCCCTTGAAAGAAAAACAGCGTAAAAGATTACGGCTAGAACTGTTTGATTATGATGTTATAGTTAGATAATAATCGAGGCTACTATTTGTAGTGGGCACAATTCCATCCTTGAGAAAGTAGTTAGATTTTCAGTTTGTATTGGGATAACAAGGATATTTCATCTGTTTCCTGTTTTGCATTAGTAACGATGAGTAAACTTGTCAATTGTTAGTACAAGTCAGATACTATAGTTAGACGCTGCCAATAAAGAAAAGGTAACATATTAAAGACGACGACAACAATCAAACCTTATCTCACTAAGTGGGGTCGGCAAAAGGTAAAAGATTAAAGAGAGAAAAAAAAAATTATGGTAATCAAGCAAGAAAGAAAACAACAACCAACCTCACTATGAAAACATGTTGCTTCAACGTAGCAAGCAATTCGCGAACCCCACCATTGTAAAAATAAAAAGGAGGATACGCAAGCCCTACACATGTGCAGACATAGATAAATGGAAGGATTAAATAAAGTTGTATATTATCAGCTAGGCTTTTTTATAAATAAAAAATACCTTTGATGGTTAACGAAACAAAAGTTATGTTGATAATCACAGGTTCGACAAAAAAAAGCATGTGCTAATAAAAATTCACCTGATGAAAGAACCACGATTACATATTGCCAGCCAAGAGCTGGAGTGTGCCTCCGAATGGAATGCACATCGCTCAGGGGAAGTGATTTAACCGTGTACAGATTCCTATCTACATGAAAGGGTAGCATAGAAATTTAAATACACAGAAGAATACAACTACATCTGATTCTTTAGCAGAAACAACAGCTTAAATCACCTCTTTCCAGTGATATAAAGCTTGCACCTTGCCACAAAGAGTCAGCCCCCGCATCAGTACTTGGCTTATAAGGTATCCACGACTAGAACGGACGTGCCAACGAAAATTAAAAAAATAAATCTTAAAGCAAGCAACAAGCATCCATACAATACAAACCCCCAATTCCGTAAAGAGCACAGAGTATTACTAGGAACAAGGAGGGTCCTTGCTTGAAAAGAATCAATCGCCCGCTGATGCGCTCTGAGGCGTACTGCGTGGGGTGGATCGCGACGTTGTCTTTCAAATAAACGACCTCCATTGGACCGGGCTCGCTGATGATGCTCTTCCCCGAATCGGTCCTCATCATGCTCGCCGAACCCTAATTTAATTCCACACACACACACATACACACAAAGACTAAGAAATAAGACATCAAACGAGAACAACGGACGATTAGCCGGAGACCGATCGGTCGATGCGCACAGCGTATTGGGAAGCGGCGGCATAATCTGCATCGTCGGAGAGGTCATGCAACTCCGTTTCGTGCATCGCGATCGTAGTCGAGAGAAGAGGACGCGAAAAAAAGGAGAAATGGCTATTCTAGAATTTCCCATGGAAAAGGCATTACCAACTGTATTCTCTTTTTCAAAATCCCTTCTCATAATTATAAATTTATGAAAATATCCTCTGAAATTTTATAACTTAAACCGCCTAACCATTGGAGTTTGCTCGGCTCAAATTGGGAAACCGAGTCGCAATTGGCTTGGCTCGGTTCAAATTGGGTCGAAATGTTTCTATTCAATTTTATAATTAAAAACTGATTAACCAATATATTTGTTTAATTTAATCTAAAAATATTCTCCTGCCTTAAATTAAATTAAATTAAATTTATCTGCCCTGAAATTTATTTATTATTTATTTGCCAATCCATCGCTCCGCCGCAGGCGCCGCTTCATCGGTGGGAGCTGAGCATGGGCGATAACCCCCTCCACTGCCCGCCTCCTTCGCCGGAGGCGGACTACCTCAGCAATCTCCCCGATTTCCTTCTCCACCACATCCTCTCCTTTCTCTCCACCCATGACTCCGTCCGCACCTCCGTCCTCGCCCGCCGATTTCGCAGCCTATGGGCCTCCGTCCCCTCCATCAACTTTGACTACGATGATTTCCAGGCGAAGACCTTGCCGAGAGCCGACGACATCATCCATCAATTCATCGCCTCCCGCAGAAACTCTTCCTCCGTTTCTTTTATTTGTATCACCTTGGACCATATATGCCCTATCGCCTGGATCGACTATGCCAAATCCCATGGTGCTCAAGAGGTGACCCTCTACATATGCTATTCTCCTCTGCAAACTCCTATATTCTCCATTCTGTTCGATTGGCCATCGCTCTTGGCACTACATTTACAATTCGACGCTGGTTGACCTCGGGTTCACATTTCTCCCGAATGCATCGGCTTGAGCAAGCTCGAGAGGCTCTCCCTTACAAAACAATTGGTGTATTATTGGAGGAGTCCATTAGAAGAAGGCTGCTGGATTGCTGTCCTTACCTAGAAGAACTGACGTTGGATGTATCAGAATGTTATGATGCCGCTATCGAAATTGCAGTGCCAAATCTTCGCAATTTATTCCTTACAAGCACTCTGAGGAAGACGCATATTAATTGTCCGAACCTTGAATCTTTTTACATTCTGGAAGAGTTCCATGTCTACATGCACGGCTCTCTGGTCTGTGTTCAATGAGGTCAACTACGATGGTGCCATACATTAGCTTCGAGTCTATGCAACGTGGCAGAGCTAGGCGTATCTCTTCTAAGTCTTCCTTCTGACCTGGTACCTTGTGATATCTTCTTATTTTAACTGTAGTTTATCAATTCTTGTCAGGTCTATTTTTTCAGAAAATTAGAACAGAAGGAGACTTGATACAACTTCTTTGGGTTTTGTCCTTTCAAAGATAATGATTAAAGCAACCCCTCATAGATGTATAAAAAAAAAGATACAAAATAAGATAAATGAATAAAATTGGGCGATCATTTGTGCTTCAATGCCAAAATCTTTAGGGCTTCAGTTCTATTAGATCAATCAAGAGGGGAAGACATAAAATTGTACAAGGAGTATGAGCTATTCATGCATATATTTGTGTCATTTTCACTTTCCACCTAAGTAATTCCAATCCTAGGCAAATTATTATTGTTATGATTTTGTGGACTATTCTTGTTTAGGATAGAAGCAACAAGGTAGAATCCCTTCTAATAGTGTTAGGAGGATTCCCACATATTGGTCTAAAGTTGTCTAGATTTAATTCGTTTGCTCTTAAATCAAGCATTCTTTGTGTATGGAAGTTATTCTGACAACATGTAGTTGAAGCATTGAATCTCTTTTTAAAAAATAGTGAATTTGTATATTATTTATTTTGTAAAATTTTTCCAAGCTAAAACATGCGCATTCAAGAAGTAGGGGCGAGCAAGATATAGCTGTGTATTAGTGTTTTTTTTTTCCTTCACATCAAAAGATATAACACTTTAACAAATAAAAAAACTCACACATTTACTATTTAAGGCGCTTGTTCTGTCTCTATTGAACGTTTACTCTTTGCTTTTGGGTTTCAGGTGGAGCTTAAGTCTATGATAGAAAGCTTTAAATTGTTTCATGAAATAAAAAAATTGAAGGTCCATTTGCATCTCCTTAATAAAATTTGCTCTTTCTTTTGCTTCTAGAGACTCCAAATCTCCACAAACTCTGTTTAATCGACGATAAAGATGAAAAGGTTTGTTGTTAGACATAATATAATTCTTTAAGTAGTGACAATGTCTTCTTTGATTTGAATTATCTGTATTTTTTATTTAAATTTCAGGTGCCATTTTTGCCATTTTCGCTTATATATGATGATTGAAGACAGTTCTTAAAAATTGTGCCCTCCAAGAGTTTCAATAATCTTAAATTAGTTTTGGTCAATATCAAATCTGAAAGGGCTCGATCAACATTTTTGGAGATGCTATCTGAGAGAGTTCAAGGATGGGACGAAGTAGTTGTAAGGTGCATTGAGCATCAAGAGTTTTTAAGTAGTTCTAATCATAGTTTTTTTTTTTTTTCAATCTCCGCATTTGAATCAACAAAGTATAGGTCAGCCTGGGCTACCATTAATCTGATTCTTCTCTCAATTGTGAACTTTTTCTTAGGTATTCTGAATTTTTTGGTGAATTCTAGGTTTTTGCCATGGTGAACAACACAATTAGATGTGAGAAATTTGATATATCATTGTTCTGTCTTTGAGCCAAAATATATTACTTCTATGAACAAATAACTGTTGGATCAGACTATTTGATAGCATTGGATTCTTCAAATCTATATATCCAAAATTTTGAAAGAGTCCGCCACCACCTTGAGCTTGTTCCGAACTCTACTCCATCTCCTCTCATTTGCACCTACTACCAACGTGTAGTATCGCCCTTCGAAGAAATCAAAATCCAATTAGTTCTCTTAGAAAGAAAGCAAGAACTATAATCCACGATGTAATTTGTTCTGGTTGGTTTATGTAATAAACAGCTGATGGAAGAGCAGCCAGTGATACACTAATACAGAAAATGAAGCTCTAGCACTTGATAGTTGATACGATCACCTAAAGAAGTGTTCATCCTGAATATCTTAACTTTATGGTAAAGCTGGAAGGAGTGGAGATATTTTACCATTGCCAATTGCTATCGTTGCAAAGGCTGTGCGACCAAAGGAAGGAGTTGCAAGCTCATATTCAAAAGTCCAGTAGTTCTTTCCATCAACAGATCGCTGCAGCGAGCAATACAAAGAACTGAGAGTATTTATTCGGCATTGGCATATTAATCGGTACGTGTTTTACCTTCTCATCCTTTTAAGCTTCAAGAGATTAGCATCAAAGGATTACTTATATAGAGTTCATATCATGTACCTCTTGCATTTCGTAAATGGTTGGAGTTTGATTCGGTGCAGCATATACGTTCTTGACTAAGTTGAAAATGACCTGTTAAGGATACAAAACAATGACGAGTGACAAAGAAAACTTCTGGCTGAGTAGAGTATACAAGAATGACAAATTACTAATTTTGCAACTTGTTTAGAGTCACAATTCAAATATGACCTCCTCCATTGGTCCTAAGTCATGGACATCTCTCTTTTCGGTCGGAATGAAACTGACTCTGACATGCTGCAATGCTGCAAAACGATCCTTGAATGCTGAGTCATGGCCCATAAAATCAAAGTCCTGCATCATATCAAGCTCATTTGCATTCGTGTTTAATCAACCAGTTGAAGACATTTTTCTGCTATGAAAGTTTACTGCAAGTTTAAACAATGAAAGATCTACTGATTGCATACTCTCCAATCAGAAGGGTAGTAATATGTGTATCCATCTATGAAATCCACAAAAGCTTGGTAGTCCTTTGGAACTTCTGCATGTTGCCAAGAACAATTAGAAGAGAAAATGGATAGGATTTAAGTCATCCAATGATCATACCTTCAGCACATGCTAATTTTCCCCAAGAAAAAACACTGGTGAAGACTCCAACTCCAACTAAAATCTGCCGTCTACTTGAATAACCTGCAAAGTAATTGCCACGAGTTTTTCAAGTCGGGAATCAAGTGAAAGCCATTCGCAAGACATTGTATCGAACAGATGGTGTGCGTTCTTTCGCTTGAATCATCACAAAAGTATGGGAAAGCACAAACAATAGAGAACGTCGAGAACGCAGAACATTAAAATGTTAGATGATATTTTCAGCTGCAGACTGCAGTAGTATCGAATCAAAATTTAACTTTGGAGTTGAATTTGGCACACCATTCTCTGCCAGTGAAACACCTTTAGAGCTCGCCTTGACTGTTAAAACAGGGGATAGGGAGTTGACGCCAGAGCTGGCGACTGCAAACTACATGCACGAATCAAACGGCTTTAAACTAAAACTTCAAGTGGAGATGTACATATTTAGCTGCAAGCAAAATGGCATGGATTACTTGGTTGGGAAGAGAAGTGAGCAGGCTATGAACTGCCGCCATGGCGATCAATGACGAGGAGGAGCTGCAGCGTCCTAGACAAAAGGCCTCAGACTGGAACAAGAACAGAAGTCATCTTCGACGAGCGAACGCAGTGGCGCCATGTCAACACTGGCCTTATCCTCCGTGCAGTGCGCGTGACCCGTTGATGCCCCGTGCGACCATTTCGACCACAATAAAAAGTTTGTTTATTCTTTTATGGATGATTTTGTGAAACATATTGAAGTTGGAAACTTCTGCAGATACCTTGCACCAGGCATGTGAACATCGTCGGCCTGATCTGTGAAGCCGCAGCTAAAATGCATTAATTGTTCACTGGTGAGAAGTTCTGTAATGAATCGAACATACTTTAGTTGAAGGTAAATTATGATATTATTCTGCGGTGAATGAACAGGAGATTCCAATTATTCTAAATTTATTTTGATTGCCACTAAACAAATGAAGCAAGTTTACAGGATCCGATCCGACATTGGCGGCAGCCGCCTGAAAAATTTGAAGCCGACCGACGGCATGTTGCCCCGGAACGTCGGGGTGCCGGAGGGAGTAGAATCTGGCCATCAGAACCAGCGTACTAATCGTTCCATTGCGGGCTGAACCCATGGCCTTCATGGGAACGAGGTTGGTCGCGCCGAGGACGCCCACCTCCAGCAGGCCGATTGGGGGCTTGGAGAGTTGCTTGGCGGCGGTGCGAACATCGCTGGCCACGTGCGCCGCCTCGTCAAGCACGTCGTACCCGCCCTCGATGCAGATTTTCACCTGCAGCCAGCCGGCGTAGGGTCGGCCCTCCTCGTCGCTAGCAAGGTTGAGCCACCGGGCGGGTGGTTCGGCGCGGTCGTCCAGCGGCGGTGTATGGAGGAAAGAGGAACCTTGTCATGGCCCACCTCCGGCCTGGCCACCGGCGGTCGCGTCCTCGAGAACAACGGTGAGAAAAGGTTCGAAGGGCTCGGCGGCGACGAAGACGAGGTCTTCATTCCAGGTCGGGTGATGAGATGGACGTTTCCAGTGCGGAGAATTTGCCCACTGAGATGGCCCTTGACGAAGAGATCCGTTCCGCCGCCTCCAGGACGGGGGGACTTGGGATCCGCTGGCGGAGGGAGGTGGAGATCCTGTGTCTGGATCACCGTCAGCTGGAGGTACCATAGCTTAGGGGGGGAGGTAGACCCTGAAGCGGGTGTGCTCGTTGAGCCGCCGGAGTAAGAAACAAAGCGAAAGATGAGATTTTTGTAAGAATTCGACCGTTTGAGGAGAAGGATCGGAAGAACCGTAGCTTCAAAAGGGAACGGCGCGCCGCGTCACGGGAAACACACGTCAGGGCCACGCGGAGGCATCTTGAATCGCGGAGCCGGCGACAAAGCTATGCCAGGCCGTGGACGGGATCCGAAATCCAAACGAAAAGCCACTCGGATCGGATCCGATTAAAGGACTTCTTACTTTGATATGTACGCAGCCGTGGCGGCGGTCGGTCAACTTTGTGGTCGAGGAGATGCATCGGTGGCAGACACGTAAATCGAGACACGTAGCAGGGGCTGTTACTGTCGGGCCAAAAAGATGGCGGCGGCGGCGCCATTACAGTGGGTCAATGCGGCGAGCGAAGAGCCTTTTGGACTTATTTTTTGGATTTTGTGGGTCAATAAATAGATCGATGGAGTGGGAGAGACGGCAAACTAAGGCCAGATCTCTGTGAAAATGAACGTTGTTGGATTTGTTGTGGTTTTAATCTTTTATCATACGCATCGTTTAATAAATTTCTCATATATTTTGTTTTTGTTCTGTTTTCTCGAGCCGTCAGACTGCGTATGGTAACATAATAGGCCCGTGACAATGCGAGCAACGGAGCGGCATTTATATTAGCAAAGGAAATTCGAAAATAAATAAAGAAATAGAAAAAATGCGTTTGCCGGGAGTCGAACCCGGGTCTATTGCTTGGAAGGCAATTATCCTTACCGTTGGACTACAAACGCAATTGTTTTGGATGATATTTTTAACCTAGTAATTGTGTTAAATATTTTTAATTTGGAAACGTATATAGCAATATTTGTTTATTAATTAAAAAAAATATTTCATTATATTATAATGATGATTAATAATCGCACTCAGGTTCAAGTTCTACCTAAAAATAACATAATAATATTAGATGATTTTTATTGACCGTGTGCTAAATAGTCGAAACAATTGCCACTTATTGTTATCTCTTTCCAAAAAATCTTTTCTCAATTTTCCAAACACGTCAACAGTCCAAAATTATCTATAGCTCAATGCGCTCAATGTTCTCTCCTCTCAAGTAAACATTTTAATGAAACCTCTTTTATTTTTGAGTGTCCTAAGATAAAGTAGACATCCTAAGTTACTATGGCGTCTCCCGCGATAAACAGTACACATAATTTCATCTTAGTTATTTTCTTTTATTTTTTAAACTTCACATATGTGATACAGTAATAAATATTTAAAGGAATAAATAAGAAAATTAAAAATCGAATATTATTTGAAAAAGTTTATATAAAGAAAAAAAATAAAAATTCTGGTTTCCTCTGTGACACCTTATCACCTTTTTTTTTTTTTTTTCAATTCCACCCTTCTCCCGCCGTTGACTTTCTTCCTTGTGGCGACTCAACATTAACATGACTAGATTTTGCAATAAATAGAATCATGACTCGACCACAGTCGCTTTAATTTCTGTGCTGGATACGACACATTATGACCTACCGGCTGGCGCCGTCCGTCTCACCGGGCCCTGCCGGTGATCCCGCCCATCCGACGGTAAAACTCGCTCCACCTCAGCGCTCCCCGACCGCCAAACAGGTCGACCTTTATTCCTCGGCGACCGGCTTCCTCGAAATAAAACGACGTCCTCGAAGCCATTCGAAATATAAATAGAGATTAGAGATACTTCGATGTTTAAATATAACTGTCAAGACGCTGCTGGACGTTCGTACCCTTCTCTTCAATGGACTCGCATTAAGGGCCCCAGGTCAAGAAAGCCTGTATCGAGTAAGGTAAAAAATGGGGAAAAAGCTTGCCAGTGACGCACTGGACGTCATAAAAATTAAATTTAATAAGGTAAAAACTAACCAGTTAAACGAACTAAACGTCATTAAGCCCGACACGTATCTTTGTTACTATTGGACAGTGGGCATCCATGGTGGCCCCCGCGGTAGATAAGTCTAATCATAGTCGAGGTATCTGAATGGAGTAGAAGTGGGAGGCTGTTGCAGACTGGTGAATCATTTCGCGGTGTGCCCTTTCTCTCTCGCGCAGGCTATTTTTTTATTTTAATTTTTAATTTTTTGTATTTGTTTTTAGTTTAATGCTTGCTTCTGCGAGGGCGATCGATCGAGGGGAGGAGTGGCGACGGAAGAGGGAATCAGGAGGGGGCGAAAGCGCGGTGCTCTCTGTTTGCCCTTTTTGCTAAGGATTTCCTTGGTTGGATCCGGCGAGGCAGGGGGTTAATTGGGTCCGGCGGCGGCTGATGCAGTGATTTCTCGGCCTTCGACGCTCGAATGAGGCTCTCATGGTGCCGGATCTCCATATGAGCAGTTTCCTAGCGCCGGAGTCGCGAAACGCTTCTATTTTTTGTCTTCGGGCCTGATACCAGGAGCTGGCCAGGGAGATGGAGGTGGATACCTCGATGTCAACTGAGTCCGACCGTGATCCGTCTGCAGATAACCACCATGGCGTATCTGGGGATCCCTCGCCGCGGGAGGCGTCTGCGGAGGTACACGGGCAGCCTATCTTGTCCGGTCCGAGGCCCGCGCCGACGTACAGGGTTGTGAATGCGATCATCGAGAAGAAGGAGGACGGACCTGGATGCCGGTGCGGACACACGCTTACTGCCGTGCCGGCCGTTGGGGAGGAGGGAACTCCTAGCTTCATCGGGCCGCGCCTTATACTGTTTGGCGGTGCGACTGCGCTGGAGGGCAATTCGGCAACGCCACCGTCGCCGACGGGCAACGCTGGAATTCGTAAGTGCTACTGTCGACTCTCAATCTCATTAGTAGTACATGTTCTTTATCTTCTAGATCTATTAATTCTTCCAACAGAGGACTTCTAGTCAGTAACGATGGAAGCCCTAGAATTATGATGTGGAAGTTTTTTTCCCCTTTTTTCCTCTTTCAATGGAAGCGGTATTCGCTGTCAATGTCATTCTGAAAAATGATATTTCTTCGAAGAATTCTATTTTAGGAACTACTAAATAATTCTGGTAAGTAGAATGCCTTAATTTGTTCTTGAATTGCAGGTCTCGCTGGTGCAACTGCAGACGTTCATTGTTATGATGTGCTTTCAAACAAGTGGACAAGGTAAAATGGATCATTAAGAATAGAAGGGTATATGCTGAAGCCTTCTAACTTAGATGAATTTTTGCAACAATTTTTGGTCATCGAAGGACAGCAATGTATAGTAGCAAATTTGATTTTCAAGTATGATCATTGTGCTTGTATGCCCTATCAGGTTAACTCCTCTTGGAGAACCACCATCGCCCAGGGCTGCACATGTTGCAACTGCAGTAGGAACTATGGTCGTAATTCAGGTATTGTTGCTATATTTTCTGGGTTAACACTATACTAATTCATGTATGTATGCATAGACAGCCTAAGATATCAAAACCTTGTTTGTTCAAGAAAGTGATAAGAAATTACAGTACCATTTTAAGACAAACTTTATATGATTTGTCTTTTTGTGCTAAAATCCAGGGTGGAATTGGTCCTACAGGCTTGTCAGCTGAAGATCTTCATGTTTTGGACTTGACACAACCAAAGCCACGCTGGCACAGGTTATGTTTAGCTACATCAAATCATCTTTACTATCTTGTTCACCTTCTAGTTGCTGAATCTCATTTAATCTCTTCATGGACATAGAGTAGTTGTTCAAGGACCTGGCCCAGGACCACGTTATGGTCATGTGATGGCATTGGTTGGACAAAGATTTCTATTGACAATTGGTGGCAACGATGGTGTGTTTCTGTAGGCAAAGTCATGTTATTTATACACTCCAAATCTGTGTAGATATTTGCTGTGATTTATTATTTGCACTAGGTTGATAAGAAAATGGGTAAATTTTTGTTAGGCAAGCAGCCTTTAGCTGATGTTTGGGCTCTTGATACTGCTGCAAAACCATATGAATGGAGGAAATTGGAACCAGAAGGTGATGGCCCACCTCCATGCATGTAAGTGTGGGACTACTAAGATATATCCACTTTCACTCTATCATAACTGTTGCTTCTTGATCTAATTAATATGGCTTTATTTAATGAGACTTTCTAGTTGTTTTTTAGGTAACATATAGAACATTAACATTGGTGTTCCACCTCCAGTTGATACTGAATCTGCTTGTTTAGGCTGTAATGTGTACTTAAGCTGATAGACTTAGAAATACTCACAATATGAATTCTGATTGTGTAGTCAATGGGTTATTGTGGCTGTCAATGGATATATTTATTGTGAATCCTCATTAAGTGAAATTCTCACCACGTGAATTCTCACTAGGTGAATTCTGATCATCATGTACCTAAGCTGATATATTTTTTGTAGTTGTCCATGAATATGATATGGCGGGTGCTCTCTGACCATTTTTTATTTTTTCTGAGTAACACACATTTGAATTTTAATGAGTTAAAATGTAACCTTATAAGTTCTTTTTTTAGGTATGCAACTGCAAGTGCACGCTCTGACGGCCTTCTTTTGCTTTGTGGAGGGAGGGATGCTAGCAGTGTGGTGAGTGAACCATTGGATTTCATTGACTCTGTGATATATGCTGAAATATATTTGATTCTTCCATTAGTTTTCTTCTGTAGCCTTATAAGGGAATTTATATTACAATTGCTTGATGACATGTGTTGAACCAACTTTTGCATTAGATAAATGCCATTACCATCAGGGGATGATGACATGCAATAGATATCCCTGTTTAACACTGCCCATTTCCCAGTCCTAAAGAACAAAACATCCTTGTCCGGCCTGTATGATATAACTGATGTTGCCTTGGATGATAAGATGCTTAATTTGGCATTATTGGACACTGTTGACATATGAACTTGCTTTTTTCTTCTTGAATGGAATTAGTTTTATGAGCACATTACAACTTAAACTCCTTGTAATTATTACTTTATTACAAATATAGCTGATTAACAAGTGCGTTGCTGAATCTGTAGCCCTTGTCAAGTGCATATGGTCTTGCAAAACATCGGGATGGCCGCTGGGAGTGGGCTATTGCTCCTGGCATTTCTCCATCTCCAAGATATCAACATGCAGCTGTGCGTTCCTCATTGTTTACATGTTTTTCTCCATCATCATTGTGTAGATCGTATCAATGCTGTTTAAATTAAGAAGCATCATTCTTTTAGGTTTTTGTCAATGCAAGACTTCAAGTATCTGGTGGGGCCCTTGGTGGTGGACGTATGGTAGATGACTCTTCAAGCATTGCCGGTTAGTCTATTGTTACCAATAGTTAAACTTTTGGTGGAGAAGTTGCTTATATGGATTCTTTGGACATTCCAAACTCACTAATAAGTTAGGAGGGCATATTGACTTGCCCAGTGCAATGAATTTCAACTTCCAATGTCTTCGATATTTGAAAATGAATTTGATCCAATAATTTAGCATAAGCTTTGGTTGAATATTATAGCATTAGTGCATGTGTATTTATATTTTAGCTACAACTTACAATAGGACCCATTTTAAGGAAATGATAATTTTATGAAATTGAAAAAAATGATAGAATTTAATGTTTATTTGTTGAAGGAATTATTAACGAGAACTGTTAATTAGTATTTCAGATTGTATTTTGCAATTTGTCATTGTTTTTTTTTAATTGCAAACTCCTAGTTGATGCCAAATCATAAAAGTAAAAAAATGTGATTGCTTTTTTTTTTTTTTGTTTTTTGTTGTCATTCATCCTGAAGATTGATATTGATTAGTAGCAGTTATCAGACTATAACGTGTGATTTAAATTCTGAAGGTATAATATTTTGCATTTCTAAAATTGCCAGTGAATTATGATTTTATTGTTTGAAAGTAATGGCAGATAAGGAATTTGAAAATTCATGATGAGAAATAACATACCACTTAACAATGTCATGAGGGGGTTTTAAAGAGTGAGCCAAGTAACAGAATTGCTACTAGGACTTGTGTTTTTAAAAAAGAAATATCTGAACTGATCGAATCATGAGCAACCAACAATGAAAATAATGCATAATAATAGTGTGGTTAGATTAAGTGGCAAATTGATTGTTTCTTTTGAAAACAATACACTGCATTTTAAAATTCTTAAGAAGCAAATATACAATTGATTATCCTAAGAACAATGTGCAAATAATTCCTCTGTAATCTTTCTAGGGTTTCTTATGTTTGAGGCTATTTTATAATAACATGTGTGGAGTGATGGAGTCTCCTTTTAAGGATCGTTATAAACTGTATGCTCCATGCCAGTTCCATTAGTACCTTCGCTTCAATACTTTTATCTCATTATCCGTCATAGAAAAATACCTATGGATGCACTTTGGGTTAGATGATTGTAACAAGTCATGCCACATTAAGCTAGCAACTTCTTTAGCTTTCTTTGTAGAAAACCCATTTAACAAAATGAATCAAAAATACATAATCAGGAGATACTGTGTTTATTATGTGGATAGCAATATGACCGACCTAACTTACAATAGATACGACTACCAGTCTGATCCATCTTGATCCAATTAGCACTTGATGTTGACACCTTTTTAACATCTATAGCACATAAAATATATTAGATTAATTTTCAGTGCAGTTTAAAAGGCATTATTCAACTAGTGTGCAAACAATTAATCTAAGTGATAATCTGGTAGAAATAACATGTTTGCAATAAAATGGTATTTACATTTATAATATTAAAAATGCCTAGTCATACAGGAATGGGTCACATTAGCACCGCACGAAAGATCATTATCCATTTATTGGCATGTCATGACGGGTTAACCTATTTATGACCATGCACAATTACACCTACCCAATGTTTTCTTACATTTTGTCTATTGTGTTGAATTTCCTTGTCCTACCATCCTACTTAATGTGTTTTTCTTGCTTAGTCATTTTATTCCCATTTGCATGCTGGAGGACCTAATCACATCTCTGTTTCCTGCCTACATTAATGTGGTTTCACTTCAATTTGCTCACCTCCTACTTGTTGGCAATTCATGTTTGTGGTCATAATCATGGGTTTTTTTCTTTGTAATACGTTTCAAATAATCTATTACAAGTTAGGACAATATGATTGACAAATTTAATGAACATATGGTATTCATGTTAAGCTGCTTGATCCATGTCATGGATACAGTTGCACACTAGTTGCTAGCTTGAGTCCAGTTTAATGTCATATAAGGTTTCTACGTGAGTATGGATAGAATTTTGCCCATTCTCTCCATGCATACATGTAGTTTTTTTTTTCTTTTGGAGGACGACACTATTTTCTCGAATGTCTAATTCCATTACAAAGTTGACATACTTGGTTACTTGGATTTGCCATGATGCAAATCTTCAAGTTATTTAAATACTGCTTCATTCTCTGTTTCGATTAGTTTTGGATACTGCTGCTGGAGTTTGGTGTGATACAAAGGCCGTTGTCACAAGTCCCAGGACAGGTAAATATAGTGTAGATGCAGCTGGTGGTGATGCTGCTGTTGAACTAGCAAGGCGCTGTAGGCATGCAGCTGCTTCAGTTGGTGACTTTATCTTCATTTATGGAGGATTACGAGGAGGTAGGAATTAAAATGTATATTATCAGTGCTAAATTCTAATCTTTGCCTAACAAAAATTTACCTGTTTTTCTCTGATTCTCATCCTTATTAAACATCCTAAGGCATACATATGACACTTCAAATTTCAAAAGTTTCATTTTGTTTTATTTTGATTCCATGGGTTTTTCTCCATATTGGTGTTCAACTCTATACTTTACTGGAAAATACTTGATTGGGCAGAACTGTGACTACTTAGGGGTATTATAGTTTAATTTTTAGTTGTCCATGCATTGTTAGGTTCAATATAATGAGTTACAGGCACAATTACAATGTTTGGCAGTTTAGAGTAAATTTAATGAATTAGTAATAGCATGTCGCATGTGTTCAACATCTCAAATGTTAATGATTGTAGTTGCTAAGTCTTCCATTTCCAGGTATTTTCCTGTATTCTCTTGTCAAAATCTTTTATTAGTGCAGTTCCAAGCATGGACAGAGTTGTCAGTACTACAGTTGATATTAATTATTTAAATACTGTAGTTTGCACTAACCACCCTAGGCAAGTTTTAATATTGCTCTCGGTACCTTCAAAGGTTTAAAAGTTCTGTGCAAGATCCAAGAACAATCTCAGTCATCAGAATTATAAATTGGTGGATGACAGGATTTTACTATTGCTATGCAGGTGATTTGCTCATTTAGGGCTTAGTTTCAGGTTTTATTGGTCATTTGATTGTCAGGACTGATTTCAACTAAACACATCCAACATATCCAAATCTTGGATAGTAATTTATCCTGAGTATCACGTTTCTGATTGACTGGGTCTTCCCACTTGGCCTAGCTGATTTGGGTTGTGGAGGTTATACAATTATAGGGGTCCTGTTATGATTTGAACTACATGTACAAAAAACAAAACAACTTCATTGCTTGTAAACCAATTTCAGAGTATTTATGATTTGGTCTTTGTTTACATACCTAAAATTGTAACTTCTTACTTTGTTTTATTACTAAAATATTTACCTCCCTCTAAATTCTTTCTACAATGACCCATCATGTCATATGATGAATCACTTTATTCCCTAATTGTAAGTCTTTGCCACACATTTTCATATTTATATTATCTCATTTCTTCCTTACCCTAGATGGTGGATGTGCATGTTTAGATTATCTCATTTCTCCCTCACCCTAGATGGTGGACGTCAGGTTGAGAAGTTCCAGTCATTATGTACATCACTTTTGGTGTTTGTTGTGTATTACCACATCTACAACAACGTTCTATGTCTAATTATTTGAAGTTAGTTACATGGATTGTATACCATCGAGTTCTATGCAAGGGTTAGTATCTCTAGACTCTATTACCTGAGCCATTTAGATTTTTTTAATTATATTATTCCTCTCGTGTGATCATAAGTGATTAGTGATATAAACCTAAATAGAGTTTAATGGTGGGATAAAGACCACACAATTGACCCACAAATAGTTGGGTTTTATGGATGATTATTTCTGTTTTAACTTCACCTCTGACATGACTTAATTCAAATTCAGATTGAGAATCTCTTAGGTGTGTTTAGAAAAATGTGGACCAACCTATACCCTCTCTGTTCTTTCTGTCATTTCATTTGTTATAGGCTACACCTAACTGCTGGTGAATATCATTTTTATATTCTCTTTTGTCTACACATCCATCTCTTTATTTTCATTTGGCTACTTTATCCTATGCATATGTTTTTTGTTAACTTACCAACACCTTATTCATTGTGTGGTTGGTCAATACTATACTCTGATCCCTAAATTATAGTTGGCTGTATCACAATCATCTATAAAATACAGGACACTCTTGCAAAGCTGTAGAATGAATTCTTCATTCCACACAACTTATATCTTATGAATAGTATCATCATTGTTCTAAGACAGACTTGTCTGAAATAGCACTTTTTTGGGTTGGATAAAGTTAATATTTAATCAAGGAGTTGACCAATGAGCCTAATATTATTTTTTTTTCTTTTGTTCATCTAACTAGCATATAAGCATAAGTTTGGTTAACTTGGATTACATATTGACAGCTTGTATTCACTAATTTAGTTCATTTGGGATTTGGGATAAACATTACTTATTCATTTCACTTGTTTCTTTTGTAGGTGTGCTTCTTGATGATTTACTTGCGGCTGAAGATCTAGCTGCTGCTGAAACGACTAGTGCTGCTTCCCATGCTGCTGCAGCTGCTGCTGCAAATGCACCAATAGGAAGAGCACCTGGAAGATACACTTACTCTGATGAAACATCGATCCATGATAATGCTGAAACAGTTTCTAATGGTGCAATTGTAATGGGAAGCCCTGTCGCCCCTCCTGTCAATGGTGATATGTACACTGACATAAGCACTGAAAATGCCATGCTGCAAAGGTATACCAGTGTTATTGTTACTTTCAGTTTCTACCACTTGAACATATTTTTCTTGCTGTATTTGCAAATTTAGTTCAAAGTAGGTTATACTGCCTAAGCTTTGCTACAATCAATTAAGCGGGAATTTTGTTACTGCAGGAGACCAAGCAAAGGAGTAGACTATTTAGTTGAAGCCTCAGCAGCAGAAGCTGAGGCAATTAGTGCTACTTTAGCAGCTGTGAAGGCTAGACAAGTTAATGGCGAAGTTGATCAATCGCCTGAAAGAGATTGTGGTTCAGAAGCTACACCAAGTGGGAGACCAGTCTCAACCACGGTTAAAGTGGCAGATACTTCTTTGGAAGTTAATACATCACAAACGGGAGTTCGACTTCATCATAGGGCGGTTAGTATAGTAATGGCAACATGAATTTTTTATCTTGTCTGTCATATTTACAACTAATCAACGTATTTACAAAGTTCAAACTTTGACTTCCATCATTGGCATTTAAATGTAAAGAGAAATATTGTTCGATTTTGAATTTGTGTAATAATTTGTTGCAATTAACAACACAAAAGAACTTGTTCAACTGTCATACTATTGCAACTTCAACAGTTCTTAAATTTATTCTTTTGAACTCGAAACTCATTCTGTAAATTATACAGGTTGTTGTGGCTGCAGAGACAGGAGGTGCTTTGGGAGGTATGGTTAGACAGCTTTCAATTGATCAGTTTGAAAATGAAGGGAGGAGAGTCAGTTATGGTACTCCTGAAAGTGCTACTGCAGCAAGGAAATTGTTAGATAGGCAAATGTCTATAAATACTGTACCCAAAAAGGTAAAACTTGGTGATGCTATAAAGCAAGCTACAATAGCTGAGTCGGTTTGCAATAGAAATATGAACAGCTAACTTTCAGCTTGTGTTCTTGTACATTCCACTTCCATGAAATTTTCAGAATAACTTCACCTCATTTCTCCTTTCAAAAATGCCTGCATCTCCAGGTTCTAGCGCATCTTCTGAAACCTCGTGGCTGGAAGCCCCCCGTCCAAAGGCAGTTCTTCTTAGATTGCAATGAAATTGCAGATCTTTGTGATAGTGCTGAGAGAATATTTACTTGTGAACCGAGTGTTCTGCAGATCAAAGCTCCTGTCAAGATCTTTGGTGATCTACATGGTCAGTTTGGGGATTTGATGCGATTGTTTGACGAATACGGTGCTCCTTCTACAGCAGGAGACATAGCGTGAGTAGCTTGGTTAGATGCATGACTTATGACTTGATATGAAAATATGAACATGCTTATTTTTGGTTTTTTTTTACTTCAGCTACATTGATTATCTGTTCTTGGGAGATTATGTTGATCGTGGTCAGCATAGTTTGGAGACTATTACACTTCTTCTTGCGTTGAAGGTATTATTTCAGATTAATGGATGGATATACTTTTAGATGTGTGTTTTCATTACATATTAATGACTAAAGCAATATTGTCTAACAAAGAATAAAACATTCCTACGTTTGCTGTTTGGCATTTGAAGGTTGAGCATCCCCATAATGTGCATTTAATTCGTGGAAACCATGAGGCAGCTGATATTAATGCTCTATTTGGCTTCCGGATCGAGTGCATTGAGAGAATGGTACATTGTTGATTTTGTTTCTTTAAACAATTTCTTCCCTAGTCACCCATCGCATTATCTGGAACAGGGAGAGCGGGATGGAATCTGGGCATGGCATCGCTTTAACCGACTTTTTAATTGGTTACCTTTAGCTGCCTTGATTGAAAAGAAGATTATCTGCATGCATGGTGGCATAGGGAGGTCCATAAATCATCTGGAGCAGATCGAGAATCTTCAACGTCCGATAGCTATGGAAGCAGGCTCAGTTGTTCTTATGGACCTTTTATGGTTTGTATTGGAACAGCTTTCGTCCCCTTCTTTAAGGATGTACATTATTAAACCTCCAAACAGATATTACAATATCGGTTTTTTTCCTGGTGATTTAGGTCTGATCCAACAGAAAACGACAGTGTTGAGGGGCTCAGGCCAAATGCTAGAGGACCGGGTCTTGTCACTTTTGGGGTAAGTGTTTTGTCTTGAATTAGAAGTATTCTTTCTTTTTCTCTCTCCATTTGCGGCATCCAAATCCTTTTCCCATGACTTGCAGCCTGATCGTGTATTGGAGTTCTGCAATAATAATGACCTCCAGTTGATCATACGAGCCCACGAATGTGTGATGGATGGTTTTGAACGATTTGCTCAGGGACATTTGATCACCCTTTTCTCCGCAACCAATTATTGCGGTAATGAAGTGTCGAACTATGCTTCGCTTAGTTCCAATGCCAGTCTCTTTCCCTTGCCTTCTGCACTTCAATTCTTTCCATGATCGGCTTGCAGGTACTGCAAATAATGCAGGAGCAATTTTAGTATTAGGAAGAGATCTTGTCGTCGTCCCCAAACTCATCCATCCTCTACCCCCAGCAATTCATTCTCCTGAAACATTGCCGGAGAATCACACAGAAGATACATGGATGCATGTATAATATTTTGCCCATTCCTTCGCTACACTATGCAAATATCTGGATCCTCTCTTTTTTTTTTCTGATCCTTTTTATCATTGATATTGCAGGAACTCAATGCGAACCGACCTCCAACGCCTACCAGGGGTCGACCTCAGGCATCGAATGATCGAGGTTCCCTTGCCTGGATGTAACAATTATATATCTTCGATACAATGCCCAATTCTACTCACTGGCTCAGGGCCTGGACTCGAAGAATCACTCATTTATTTCCTGACCGACCAAAATATATCTGTAAAGGTCCACAAGTGCAAGAGCCACAAAGTGTTGCAGCTACGGAAAAAAAGCCACGATTGCAAATGAGTCGTTGACTTCGTACAGTTGGCTCAACTGGACGAAACCTTGCAAAGGTTGTTACTTGTTACAGTTCATTCCAGGCCATACCTGTGTATATGTAGCCTTTTGATAGATGAGTGTACGTGCCAACATCGTATTCTTGTGTTTTTGAATTATTATTATTTTTATGTGTTTCCTATACTATGTATTCTTTCAATACGCTTGGTCGACTGCGTGAAAACATGTTTAGTTACGTAACGATGTATTCTAGGACGTTTCAAGTTTTGTATGGGAAACACAATTTTAAGATTTACACGGCGTCGCCATTTTTATGGCTTAGTTTCTTTTTTCTCTGCTGGTTGTGCATGTTTGTGACAATGGTGCAACGAACTTACGTTCCCCATTTGAATTGAACAATTATTGTTCTTAGCTTTTTGTCATGTGCTAACATTGTCATAATTGTAAGTGATTCCAGAGCAATAATAAAGTTTTAGTATTATTTAATGAATTATAATTGCCTATCTTTATGCCAAAAATTGTGATATTTGATTCTGTTTTCCATATATTTTGAAGACAGTTTAATTTGGAAGATTGAATAAACAAAGAGGATATAATATTATACGATGTGAAAATTTTAAAGTGTGTTAAAAGTATTTCATTTTAAATCATAACAAATTTGAACGAATAAAATCAAATGCATAATTAAATTCTTTTTTTTTTTTTGATTAACCAGCGAAAAACAAATTAGAGTTTCAAAGATTGAATGTATTAATATTTTAAAGCTGATATTAAGTTGAATTTTTAATTTCACCATATTTACTATGATACATTTTTAATAAATATAAACTAATATTCTTATAAATAAACCAAAATGTATAAAGTTCGATGGCAATCTGGCTGGGAGCTGGTTAACCTGACCAGAGCACAACTTGATCAAATCTGTTCAGAATGAACTAATTTTTCAACCGGTTCGACCTGACTCAACCCGACCCAACCCAACCCGACCGAAAAGCGGCTATACTTGGGATCACACTAGGGGCGTGCAATCGATTAAAACCGAACTGACCAAATCAATTAAGACCGAAACCGAATAAACCGAATTTTTTTTTATCTAAATCGAACTGATCAAAAATTTTTATCGAAACGAAACGATTTGGCAAAAAAAATTGATTTTTTCGATTAAAAATCGAAAAAATTGATTTTTTACGTCCAATCGACTGATGACTCAAATAAGTCGACTGATAGTTCAATCAGTCGACTATCGTTATATATCAGTCGACTGAATCCAGTAGATAGGAGCACAGTATATTTCTTAGTCGACTGATGGACTACTTCAGTTAAAATCGATCGGTTCGATTAAATTGATTTTTTTCAGTTCAAACCCGAAATCAAACCGAATAAACCGATATTTTTTAATAAAAAAAATCGAATTTCCGATTAGACCGAACTTTCAAATTTGGTTGATTCGATAAATTTTTTCAATTTAACCGATCGATTGCACACCCTTACCCTTAGATCATACCGATTCAACCCTCCATTTGACCAGTTGAAAGAAACAGGTCCAAACACACTGCGCACTACTGAACCCGTCTCCTGCTCGTGAAAAATTGTCAATGACTTGCTGCATCTCAAAACTGGATCAAATGTCCATGCCATTTTCTTCAAGGAAAGTGGAGGGGGAAAAAAGAGAGAGAGGTCGGAGGACTTGCAGGCATGCAAAGACAGCACAGAACTCGAAGAACACGCGTGGAGGTACTGTCCCTGACACACTGAACAATAAGCTCATACGTTACCTGCATTACTCTCTGTGTCAGCTATTTCATCAAATGACTGTTGAGCATTGACCCTGCGGAAGGGCAGAGAGTCCTGTGGAAAACAGAAGAGAATATTAAGCAGGCGTCACTTATTCGTGCTTGCTTTGTAAATTAAGTGTCTCAGTAAATTGGCCTCGAACCGACGTGCAGAGCCCGTGCCATGGAAGAAGACATGGACTCTCTTCTTCAGTTCATGTGTGTTGCTTTGTTTGTAAGCCAAGCAAGCAACGCCGAGCTGACGGTGAGTAGGAGACAAGAAGGCATAATTACGCCTGTGCTCTTCTTTTGGGTCTACCACGCCCCTCCTCAAATCATCATGTTTATCGTCCCATCAGAGTTGATCGACTGCCCGATTGTTTCCCAAATGAAAGTATCCGCAAGAATACAACTTCAATTGGAAACGAACAAGAACGATATAGCATCCACACGAGCAGTGTGTTCTTCTCGACGCATCAAGCAGCCATACGAGGCAAAGTTTGAGCAAACTTTTTCAGAGTACATTCTATTTGCCTATGGAGAAAGTCAATGACAAGATTGGGAACGAAGGAAAGTGAAAGTGAAAGGAAAAGGGAAAGGGAAAGGGAATGGAGTGTGACTGTTGCAGGGACAATTTATATTGGAAAGTGATGGCTTGTTTGGTTATACTTCATGCCGATAAAGTGGCTTTAGTGGACCAAAGACCTCAAAGTGTGTGCCTAAAGGCATCTTTGCCTCGACAAAAATGGAGTTTTAAGATGGAATAAAGGTTTTGTTGCGAGGAAGCAGGGTTAGGGTAATTTGAACTCGCATGCCAAATGCTGGGGCACATTTATTGACACACACACACACAGAGATCATGCAACATGAACAGCAAAGACGCAAGAGGGAACAGAGACAACACGCTGCGTCTCTCTTGTTCTTCTCTGTTTCCTTGGAGTGCTGCAGTAAACAAATCAATCACTCCTGCTTTTTTTTTTTTTTTTTTTTTTATTTTATCTCAAAAGATTGAAATTCACGGTGATTTATGATAAAGATAAATCATGAAGAATTTGATGAACCTTAATATGATAATCAAAAGAGTTTTAGATCTCTTTCGAAATCGATCAATGTCACTTCTATAAGTATTACTGTATTTTAGCCATCCGTCATCCATGTGGAAGACTCCGTCCAATAACTCACTGTCAATGAAAGGCTTCTCTCGGATGATCTAATGATTAGAGCTGCGTAAATTTATAGCACGATTTGATTTTTAGAGGAGGTTAAAATTTTCTCTGATCTAGGAATGTGCAATCGGTTAAAATCAAATCGACCGAATCGATTAAGACCAAAATTGAATACATTGAAATATTTTTAACTAAATTAAACCGACTGAAATTTTTCACCAAATCGAACTGATTTTGACAAAAAAAAATCGATTAAAAACTGAAAAAATCGATTTTTTTACGAACAGTCAATTGATGGCTGAAATCAATCGACTGATGGTTCAATCAGTCGACTGATGTTATATATCAATCGACTGAATCTAGTGGATAAAATTATAGAATATTTCTTAGTCGACTGATGACTCAAATTAGTCGGCTAATGTTATATATCAGTCGATTGGATCCAGTAAAAAAAGAATACAGAATATTTCTTAGTCGATTGATGGATCAAATCAATCGATTGATGGTCCAATCAATCGACTAATAATCTATAGCAATCGACTACTTCAGCTAAAATCGATCGGTTCGGTTAAATTAATTTTTTTCAATTTATATTCGAAACCGAACTGAAAAACTCGAATAAATTGATATTTTTTATAAAAAAATTAAATTTTTAATTAGATCAAATCGAACTTTCAAATTCGATGGATTCGATCAATTTTTTCGATTTAAGTGACCGATTGCATATCCCTGCTCCGACCTCAATAGAATTTAGAATTTTCGTCGTTTTTAATTATCGAATTAAGAGTTTTGTTCATTCATGATTTATTTTTTCTCGATAAAGTGAAAGTTACCGTCGCGAACAAATAAGCAAGACCGCAGTGGTTCTGAAACGTGCACAAGAATACAAGAGACTTGAACAGGACGTGCATGGCATTTATACAGTGTTTTCTTCAAAAAAAAAAAAAACAATTGTTTGAATTATTATTATTATTTTATATAGTTTTCCCTCTCGGTATTCGGGATGTCATCGCAATAGTTAGTCTTGCGAGGGCTTCCATGCAAAATTTGATCGCGTAGGATCAAATAGCAATTTATGAGATTATAAGGACTGTCAGTGGGAAACGCTAAAAGAGAGGCTACCCCCTTAAAAAAAAAGAGGAAAAATAAGGCTTTGAGCTGAAGCTAATAAAAAAGAAGAGACCTCGGTGCTCTCCCATCAGTATGGCCGCTGCTACAGAGCAGAGAAACCGGGGAAGAGGCGATTAGGGTTCGGCAGGTCCTTCTTCTTAGAGTTGGTGAAGGCGGGGCTGAGTTGGTCTCGTGTCCTCTGATGCTGGATACCGAGGGCGGTTTCTTTCCTGCCACCGACGAGCCGGAAGAAGAGGGAGCTTGGTGCGTGCTAGGGTTTGAGTTCTCGCGGTGGGAATCGGTTGGTTGTTTGTAAAGTTTGGATTTTTCTGCTTTTAGGAGGTGAGTAGATGGCGATGGCTGTGTCGGGAAAGGGGCAGAAGCTAGCGTTGGACGGGGGAAAATACGTTAGGTACACGCCGGAGCAGGTGGAAGCGCTAGAGAGAGTGTATAATGAGTGTCCGAAACCCAGTTCCCTTAGGCGACAGCAGCTGATAAGGGAGTGCCCTATCCTGTCCAACATTGAGTCGAAGCAGATCAAAGTCTGGTTCCAGAACCGCAGGTTAGTAACACGAGGAAACTCGTGGTAGAAAATATCGGAGTTTTGGATTCTTACACTTTGGATTTGGAACCCTTTACTTAAAAGTAAAGTTTTCTCTCCTTATTGGTTATTTGTCGAGTTTCGAAGCTGATATTTGGTGCTCGGGAATGCCTGAAATGCATATTATCTCTTTAACCTATCAACTGTCTTCATTGACCTTTTTTAAGAGAAAATTATTTTATGGAAATAATATTTTTGGGTGGTTTTGAATTTTCGTTCCTCGTTTTGATTTTGGAACTGTTCTTATTCTGAATTTATTTTCTTGATTTTTTTTTTTGTTTTTTTGCATGTTCCATAAATTGGATAGTATATGGATGAGCTTCTCTCCTCTCTGTTTTGAGTAATATAAATTGAAATGAATATGGATGAGCTACCTGAGAGCTGAGGTCTAGGGAGTGGCCAGAATGAAGACAGTGAATATATTATTCTTTTGTCATGATTAATTTGGTGAAGTTGTGTATCCTTCAATACCGGAACAGGATGGCACAATCAGTGCGTCATTCCATTGTCCTGCACTTCAGTGACTGGATTGTGTCTCTTGTCTTATTCAATTTGTTTGTAATGATATGATATCTACGGATTGTTGGTGCTATGAGAACTGCTACATAGATCTGTAAGTTTTATAACGATGTATATATAGTCTTTGCTCGGTTGTCCTTCTAAAATCAAACTGAACCTCAGAATTCCTTGGTTTTTGTTTATTTGTTTGGGTTTTAGACCTATAGGTCGTAGCTCATGGTCTTTAGGAAGATGAAGTTGTTTACTGCTTCTGGTTTTGTAAACTTGCATTGTATTTTCTTTAAGTTCATTGTTTGGAGCAGCAGGAGTAGCTTTTAAACGAAATGAAGATCGATCTAAGATTGATTTGACCCAATGCGATTTCCAAAAATGAAGAATGGATGGATAAACTATTCGGAGAAAATACTGTAAAGTATATCTTCGAACTCATCATCCCGCTCCCTCCCTGAACTCATTTGACAATAGCATGGAGCTTAAACATTTACATATACTCATCTATGTGTTCTATGCTTCCTTCTTGGCATATATCTTGATTCATGTTAATCCATTTCTACGCTTATTGTAGTTCACTTTTTTGCAGATGTCGTGAAAAACAAAAGAAAGAGGCTTCTCGGCTCCAAACTGTTAACAGAAAGCTGTCTGCATTGAACAAACTGCTGATGGAGGAGAATGACAGGTTGCAGAAGCAGGTGTCTCAACTTGTTTATGACAATGGCTATATGCGGCAGCAGCTGCACAATGTATGGGTTCTTGTTTAAATTCACGTTTCTTCTGAGAGTATTTCTTGTTGGTTGTGAAATAAATATCTCTTATGTTTTTGTTGGCTACATCCTTTTTGTATCATTGTGCTTTCATCTGCTTGCCTACTTGCAATCCCACATCCTCCTGGGCTCTAACTCTGTCACTCGATTTGTATTTAAGCCTGATTTACTTTGAGATTTTTAGTATGTTTGGTACCAGAATCGTCTTTCATTGTGTTGAAGAACTTTTGAATTACCATTGAACATGCATACATCAATGCTTCCTGCATCAGTATTTGCAAAGCACTTCTCTTTTTACCTTTCAGTTCTTTTGTTTGTACAACCACAGTGAATAAAAAATGTTGCAGTCTATGTTCCCAAATCAATCTGAGACTATGTTTGTTGTCGGTTGTCTTTTTTACTTGATTCAGATACATATTACCCATATCTCAGTGTCCTTGTAAATGTTTCAGGCGTCTGCAGCAACTACAGACACCAGTTGTGAATCTGCAGTGACAAGTGGTCAGCAGCCACACCAAAAAAATCCAACACCTCAACATCCACAAAGAGATGCTAACAACCCAGCTGGGTAGAGATAATTTCTCATTTTGATTTGTTATACTATATTGTTTGTTTTTTTTTCTTCTTAACATACTTTGGTTTTCTCAAATAATTCTTCATAGTCTACTTGCTATTGCGGAGGAGACCTTGGCAGAGTTCCTCTCGAAGGCTACTGGAACTGCTGTTGATTGGGTTCAGATGGTTGGAATGAAGGTAATGCTAATGCATACCTTTGCTATATGGCAGAAAGGATTTACTGTCCAATTTTTGTGTTTATGGTGCTTATGTATTTGTTATTTTATTTACAGCCTGGTCCGGATTCTATTGGAATTTTTGCTGTTTCTCACAACTGTGCTGGAGTAGCAGCTCGAGCATGTGGTCTTGTGAGTCTAGAACCCATTAAGGTAAGGCACCGTCTAGTTTTCTTGTGGTAGATGTTACTCAGCCACACAGAATAATACTATGCAGTTTTCCAGTGGATGTAATGCCATTCTCTATGTGACTAAATCTAAATTATTTGTTCTAGGTTGCAGAGATTCTTAAAGATCGTTCATCTTGGTATCATGATTGCCGTTGCCTTGATGTGCTTACAGTAATTCCTGTTGGAAATGGGGGGAGTATTGAGCTTTGTTACATGCAGGTCTTTCTTGTGTTGCCTTAGTAATGTTGTTTATGAATTACATATATGTAGTTTATTTTTATTGACTATTAGTAGATTTTTTCCAGACATATGCACCTACCACTTTGGCATCAGCACGTGACTTTTGGACTCTGAGATACACTACTGGACTGGAAGATGGCAGTCTTGTGGTATGGCCTCAATATCCTTGATTCGTGTGAAGTTTTTTTTTACTTCAACAGTTGTCATGATTGCATGCTTTTCTTTTTGCAACAATGGTTGTGGCATAGTTTTGCCTCCTATGTTGAAATCATTCGATATAGCTGGGACTAACACGGCTTGGTTGATGTTGACTGTTGCGACTAATTTGTTTAAATGGCTGACAATACGAGGCACTAATACATTGACCTATCCTCCGTAGATATGTGAAAGATCATTGACTCCGGCAACTGGTGGTCCTGTTGGGCCAGTAGCCTCAGATTTTGTTAGAGCCGAGATGCATCCTAGTGGGTATCTTATTCGCCCCTGTGAAGGGGGTGGTTCGATGATTCATATTGTTGATCATGTTGATTTGGATGTGAGTTTCATGGTTGAGTTTTATGTTTCCATTGACGATATATTTTTTATCTTCATACTTTTACTTATTTTCTTTGTATGCTATAGGCTTGCAGTGTGCCTGAGGTTATTAGACCATTGTATGAATCACCTAAACTTCTAGCACAGAATATGACAGTTGCTGTAAGTGTCTCATTTTGCCATTAAGATTGTGGATTTTGTTGTGCTTTCTTACAAACCAAGATGTCTTTTACAGGCACTATGTCATATTAGACAAGTTTCACAGGAGAGTGGCAATGAAGTTGTTTGTGGTGGGGGATACCATCCTGCTGTATTGAGGAACTTTAGTCAGCGACTGAGCAGGTTGTTAACTCTTTCTTGTCTTATGATAACAAAGTATGGGTTCAATATACAATTACAATGTTCTATCTTTTCTTTGGCTGAATTGCAGAGGCTTCAATGATGCGGTAAATAGTTTCGCTGATGATGGATGGTCATTGATGGGTAGTGACACTGGAGTTGAGGACGTGACTATTGCTATAAGGTCATCTTCAAACAAGCATCACGGGTCTCTTTTTAACTCTTCGACATTGTTTACTGCCCTTGGTTGTGGCATCCTATGTGCAAAAGCATCCATGTTATTGCAGGTAGCCTTTGTGTCTCAATGTTTATTTTGAGATGTCTGATCATGGAGTTGCAAGTAAGATATCTTTCATCATTGATGTAGAATGTTCCACCTGCTTTATTGGTTTGCTTTCTGAGGGAACATCGTTCTGAGTGGGCTGACTTTGGTATTGATACTTATTCTGCTGTATCATTGAGATCTACACCATACTCAATCCCCAGTGTGAGGTCTGGTGGTGGCTTTTCAGGCAATCAGGTTATACTTCCTCTTGCTCACACCATCGAGAAGGAAGAGGTAATCTACTTGATCACGCAATGATCTGCATAAATTTATGAATTCTTTTGACTATATGGAGAATTTACACTGTCCTTATATGTAGACGTTGGAGGTAGTCAGGCTTGTAGACCATGGGTTTAGCCAAGATGGCGCTTTGTCTAGAAGCGTCAACTTGCTGCAGGTTTGTCTCAATGAAAGAATTTTGAGTAGAATTAATTTCATGCTGTTTTTAGACATGCAATTCTTAAACTGAGACAGTATGCCTGCACATGGAACATGTTCAATTAGTATTTCTCCTTTTCACTCCATTAATGGAAAAACTTGAAAATATTTAAACAACAAAGGTTCTTTTTATGATTCCTGGCCTTTCTAAGATTCTTGGTCGCTTCAATAATCAAATATCAGATAAAAGTAGAATAAAATAATAGGTTATCCCATGCTTGCATGTATCATGTAATTTCATATTTTCCTTGTCTCACCAGTTGCTATTGGTTTTCTTATTGGCAGCTCTATAGTGGCATCGATGAGAATGCAGTAGGTGCCCGCTCGCAGCTTGTTTTTGCACCATTTGATGAATCTTTTGCTGATGAAACACCTCTTCTACCTTCTGGTTTCCGCATAATGCCATTGGATCTCGGAGCAGTATGAAACTCTCAATATCCTTTTTCTTTTTTATAATTATTTGTTGTTTATGGATCTTCCAATTACCTTAGAAAATTGTATTCTGGAATTCAGTATTTATTTTCTTCTGTTTTATTACGTAATGATAACAAGTCAAGTCGGTGGATTAGTTGTTGTTCTGAACTCGATTAGTTCATTTTTAGTTGTGTGTGTGTGTGTGGTTGCTACTTATTAGTTGTATGGATTTGTTGTAGGATTCTCCAAAAGCTACTCGAACCCTTGACTTGGCATCCACCCTCGAAGTTGGTTCCAGAGCTGCGACATGTACCGAGAACGACACTGCTGGCAATGCGTTCAATTTACGATCCGTTTTGACTATAGCATTTCAGTTCGCATATGAAAATCATCTCCGAGACAATGTGGCCGATATGGCACGACAATATGTACGGAGCGTGGTAGCTTCAGTTCAGAGAGTGGCCATGGCAATTGCACCTTCACGTCTGAGTTCTAACGTTGGGGCGAAACGTTCCCTTGGTTCGCCTGAGGCCCACACACTGGCAGAATGGATTTTTCGAAGTTACAGGTACTTCGATTTATTTTGCTCTATGTGTTACTTTGCGAACTACAGATCAAATTCTTTTTTTGTCCATATTCGTTGAACGATCATACCATGGTCTTAAATTTCATATTGTCTTGCCTGTATCGGGCTTCCACTCTCGACACACAGTGCCTGGGATCTTCGACGGAGGCTTCCGGCAGCTATTTTATTCTCCTTTGAATTCATATTACTTGCGCGGCAATGATAAATATATTTTAAAAAATCCAGGATTTACACTGGAACAGAGCTCTTCCCAGCAGACCCACAAACTAAGGAATCATGTTTGAAGAATATATGGAACCATTCAGATGCAATCTTGTGCTGTCCCTTGAAGGCAAGTGTCGGTCCCTCCGTAACCATTTCCTTCAAAGTCTTCGACATTTCCATAAGAGCATTTCGACTTCCGATTCTTCAGACTTTAACTAAGTCGGTCGCAAATTGTGTGTAGATTCCGCCGATCTTCAACTTCGCCAACCAAGCCAGCCTCGACATGCTAGAGACCACACTTGTAGCTCTGCAGGACATATCACTAGACAGAGTTCTCGACGACAACAGCCGGAAGGTGCTCTATGCTGAATTCCCCAAGATCATGCAAGAGGTAAGCCATTTTCTTAGTAACTTCCATCCTACTTTATTGTCTACATTGCTGCAAGACCTTTCTGAGACTCTCCTGCTATTTCAGGGCTTTGCTTACCTTCCCGCCGGTGTTGGCTCGTCGAGCATGGGGAGGCCGATATCGTACGAGCAAGTCATAGCTTGGAAGGTCTTGAACGACGCAGACTCGCCCTATTGCCTGGCTTTCATGTTTGTCAACTGGTCTTTTATGTGAGATCGTGATGTTTCATATTCTGAATTGATACAAAATGGCACTAAAAGTTTTCTGTTTATGCAATGAGCCTGTAATTTAAAGGAGTAGATAACTGATGTATTATTATACACTTGAATGTTCTAGGTGAATGTGATATGGTGCTTGATGATATCTTTAGGATAGTTCACTTATTTATCCTCTGGATCAGTTTATCATTTTGAGCAATTACCTCAAAGATTATAACTCAATCTGCTTAAATAGAAAAAAAACAAATCTTTCTCAATCTTATTTATTTATTTGTCCCAAATATGAAATCTCTATACTCTCTAAAGGTTCTTTGTATATATAACAATTAAGTATAAAGATCTTTTCGTTGGTATATGCGACAATTCTGTAAAAGAAAAAATGTCAATTTACCAAACACAGCTGATAAAGTTTTGAAATTTTTAAAACGTGCATTATTCTTTCAGAATTATCAAATCGTGCACATAATTCTCAAAATACTTCTCCCGTCAAACAACGTTTTTAATGTAAAGATTCCGCATGCATCCGAGCCACATTTTCAAATCCCGAGCTCGAAACATCTCGTCCAAACAAGTCACCACATTAGCGTATTCGTGTCTTCAGCTTCCGGTAAATCTTCGAGCGCACAAAAACTTGGAAAAGCTTAGACTCCATTTTTCCTCCAGCTTCATTACGTTAGCTTCCGAGTTCTTGGAATTTCGTCGAGACGCTTCGAGGTAATATGGTGTCGTCCTTTCATTTAACTAGAGTTTTACCCATTTCTTACTCGGTTTTAGGGTTTCCGTTAAAAGGCATACATCTCATTGATTTTTTTTCTACCATTACGTATTCTTGCGAGTCAATGCATCCTCCGTTCAACCTCTCCTTTCAAGGCAGTGTATGCGTTCCCTTGCTTTAGTCCAATATGAAGTATGTCATATGTTTAAAATGAGTTTTCCGTTATGGTTTTGGAATGATTTCAAACATTAAAATATAAATGGACGATCTCTTCAATTTGTATATGAATTAGATAAATAGAGCCCTAAAGTTTTTTTAACAACATTATTGTAAAGAATTGCCGAATCTGAAATTTGTTTTTTACAATGACAAAATGAAGGAATAAATTTTGTATTTTCAAATTGATAGGGAAATAATAAGTGTCTGAAAGCGCAATGGACGACATTTTAGGCCACTTTATTGAATTTTTTTGGAGGTCGAGTGCTAAAGGAAAGCAACGTCCGTCGGTTTGTTTACATAGAAAAGGCGACGAGAGATCATTAAACAAACCCCATTTGCTATTTTTTTGAATATACAAGACATTCCATAAATCCGTGGCATATTGGTCAATATATTTCAAAGTTGGGATTCGACAAGTCAAAGCTTTAAGTTTTCAAGTGTATGAGATTGTCCCTTTTGCTCATTATTGCAGATAGAGCGGCTTATGTACAAATGAATTCAACTCATTCATCAGTGGCTCTTTTGATTCTCAATTCTCTAAAAGAACCAACTAGATCGAGGTTAGAGTTTTTGCTTAAAACCTTTTCTACTAGAGTAAGTAGATGAAGATGTTTTGGTATTTTGTAAGTTGTATGTATTGTATATATTTGCTTTTGTCTTTGTATTACGTACTACTACATATAAGGTCCCATGGAGTCTTGTAGATATTGTAGATGATTTTGACAACATAGGTAGTTTGATTGGGTGAAGCCATCCATCGATTTATGGCTCCACAATTGCCTACTATTGAGATATATGTTCATATACTAATATCTGATTACAGAATAGGCGACTTCCTTACCTAAAGGGATTTGCCGGCCTTTTGACTGTAAGTTCTTTCTTACTAAATAATTTTTTCTTTTATGTTTATGTAAGTATGTAACACTTTCGATATAAGCAGGCTTGGTTTCTGGAACATGTCCCAATCCAGAGACCGTACAATACCGAAGGCCCACGAATAAATAAGTGGAGGACAACTCCTTCACATATTAGCAAAGTCAGGAATTTATTCGAGCAAGTCTCCTGAGCATTAAATAGAAGACCTGACTTAGCTTTTTTCATTTTCGTTATCTAAATAATTGTTGATTTTTTGATAGGTCATTGTTGATCTAGTATGTACCCGTAGTGAAAATATATTGCTTGATAAGGTTGACTATTATATTGAAAATACTCCTCATCCAATAGAGACATCATCATCACAAACTATACAAGAAAAATACCCAGCTAGTGAATGCAATGAGTGTTTAGTTTATCAGAGACAACTCAAAGAGTTAAGAATGGAAAACATAGCACTAACTGAAAGGGTAAAAGAACTAATGGAAATTATAGGAAGAGAAGGTATGGAGGCTGAACCAAATAAGTCCGAAGTTGACCCTCAACCTCAACCGGAACCAATTGCCAGCAGAACAAGATGGCGAGATAGAACCCGCTATGATTACAGGGATACTCTCGTTGATAGTCCACTGTGGGCAAAATTGGACTCTCAAAGCAAAAGAAAAAGAAAGATGAAATTTCGATGTTGAGTTATTAGAAGAGCTGCAACGATAAAGGCTAAAAAAGCGAAGTATTTGACAAGAAACAAAAAATTGGTATGGATGAATTGCAAGCGAGGGATACTATCTGTATTTTGGAAGAAGATGAAAAAGATCTTGACAGGGATGAAACAATAATTGATAAACTCAACCAAATGAGAATGGAAGCCATTGCGGTTAGTCAGAATACTTCCCAAAATTAGTTTGTGTTATTTTATTTAAATAAATAATATTATTTTTGTATTATAGTATGTTAAGAAAAATTTTAAGACGACAAATAAACCAGAAACAAGATGCTGATGTGACCTACTTGCTAAAAAGTTTAGAAAAAATAAAGTATGGTAGTTACATCCACCATTAGATTCAAAAATTTTATTACAATATTATAAAGTGCAAATATTTATTTACGATTAAATTTTTTTGTAGGCCGATAACAGGTTATGTTTGGGAGGAAGGTTCTTTTTCATTAACTCTGAATTCTTTATACTCTAGAGTTAATGGATCTGTTTTCACAGATGGGGAAGTTATCGATACATTTTGCTCAATTCTTTTTAGGGGGGCCTCCTCTTCATGTAGGTCATATAACAAGTCTGTGTATTCCTCATCCCTGTTCATTGTAAGGGAGTTAAATTATCTTGTATTTTCACGATATTTGATGTTATACTAACTGTTTAAATATTTTTTTCTCTACACACAATTTCAGTCAGCATTAAGATTGTTATGGAAGACTGCCACAACACAAATCATAAACACGGACATAAATGATGGAGAGGTTAGATATATTTTTATACCTCTAAATACTGATCAAACTCACTTTCACCTGTTGTGTATCGACACAAAATCAATGAGTTTCAATCATTACAACTCCATTTCATATTGTGGAAGATCAAAAGCTAATTTTGAAGCAGTGGTGAGTAGTTAAATATTTAAAATATGGATATTCCATCAATTTAACTTAGTTATCTGTTAATGAATAGTTATGTTAACTTAGTCACCGTGTAATTATAGGTATCCCAATTTAAAAGATATTCACCTAAGGAGCTTGCAGCAATTCATCCATGTTCTGAGCCTATTACCCATCGACGGTGAGTTTACATTCTGTTGATTGTCCCAACAAGTGGCAAGGTACTAAAAGGAAAATCTTGAGCGTGAAAATTATACTTTTGAATTGAAATATAAAATTTTTCTTTGCATGTTTACCTGATGATTGTGCCTTCTTTGTGATGTACATGAGATGTACGCTTTATGGTGAGAAGATGGACTTCAAACAAAATGATCGAATAGATGTCTCTGTCTCAATTTTAAGGGATGAGTTTTTCCTGATGTAATTTTAGAAAAGTTCAGGGGGCAGTATGACAATGCATTGTTGTAATTAATGAATTTTGCTAATTTTTAAATGATACTGCTTTCCATAGATCAACAGTGACTGTAAATATGTTTATTGTTTGTGTTTGAGCTTTAATAAATGTTATATAATATATTGTTGAATACTTGACAGCACCACGTACAATTTCGAACTAACCGAGAAATATGGTGGTGATGGGAATTTAACTCCCAGGAACACAGTGGTGGTGGGAATTAAAGTCCCAGCACCATGTACAATTCGAACTGGGCTAGAAATAAGGTGATGCTGGGAATTAAAATCCCAAGAACTCAATGGTCCTGGGATTTTAATTCTCAGGACCACGTACAATTTCGAACTGGTCCAGGAATACGATGGTGCTGGGAATTTAACTCCCATGAACACAGTGGTGCTGGGAAATAAAGTCCCAGCACCACGTAAAATTTCGGACTGACCGAAAAATAAGGTGGTGCTGGGAATTAAAATCCCCGGAACACAATGGTCCTGGGATTTTAATTCCTAAGACCACATACAATTTCGAACTGGCCCAGGAATACGGTGGTGCTAGTAATTATAATCCCAGAAACACAGTGGTCCTGGGAATTTATTTCCCATGACCACGTACAATTTCAAAATGGCTTAGGAATAAGGTGGTCACGGATTTGATTTCAACTCACGTCTGATTTAGAACTCGGGAACACGGTGGTCACAGGATTTCAATTCGACCACGTCTGATTTAGAATCGACGGGGCGGTGGTCACAGGATTTCATTTTCACGCGTACACTTTGACGGCCGGAAATAAGGTGGTGCAGGAATTAAAATCCGAGGAACTCAATGGTCCTGGGAATTTAATTCCAAGGGTCACGTACAATTCGACTGCGAGCAATATGGTGGTCTTTGAGAATTTAACTCGAAACATAGTGTGGAATTAAAGTCGACACGCATAATTTCAATGGCCAGAAATAAGGTGGTCTTTAGGAATTAAAATCCCAAGAACACAATGGTCCTGGGATATTAATTCTCAGGACCACGTACAATTTCGAATTGGCCGAGGAATAGGGTGGTGCTGGTAATTATAATCCCATAAACACTGGTCGTAGAATTTATTTCCCGGACACGTCTGTTCGAAATGGTGAAATAAGGTGGTCTGAGATTTGATTCCGGGACGTCTGATTAAATCGTAGGGAACACACGGTGGTCACGGGATTTCAATTCGTACACTTTCAAACAACCCGGAAATAATGTGGTGCTGGCAATTTTAATCCCAGGAACACAGTGGTCCTGTGTAGGGCCATCAATGGGTTTTAACCGAAACTCATTGATGAACCTACTGGAGTCCAAATTTCGAATTCTTTACATCGACTGAAAGACCTAACGGCTTCACATGGTGTTGCGTCGAGGAAACTTCCTTCTAATCCTCCTACCTCCCAGTTTTAGTCGCGTGCCACTTGGCACGGGGATTGATTTCTGAAAATTGACTGCGTAAACCTAATCCTACCTTGAAAATCAGAAATTTTGGACACGATACACAAAGGGGCAAGTCCCAAAGCCACTGGAGTTAGTTTGGACCGAAGTTGAGGTGACTAGGTCCATAAATGGGTTTTAACCGAAACCCATTGATGGACCTACAGAGTCAAATTCAAATCTTTACATCGAGAAGACCTAAACGGCTTCACATGTTGTTGCATCGAAACTTCCTTGATCCTCTTACCTCCAGTTTTGCCGTACCGCACTTGCGCACTTGATTTCTGAAAATTGGTTGTGTAAACCTAATCCTGCCTTGAAAATCAGAAATTTTGGATACGATACACAGAGGGGCAAGTCCCAAAGCCACTGGAGTTGGTTTGGACCGAAGTTGAGGTGACTAGGTCCATCAATGGGTTTTGACCGAAACCCATTGATGGACCTACAGGAGTCCAAATTCCGAAATCTTTACATCGACTGAAAGACCTAACGGCTTCACATGTTGTTGCATCGAGGAAACTTCCTTCTGATCCTCCTACCTCCCAATTTTGGTCGCGTGCCACTTGGCACGGGGATTGATTTCTGAAAATTGGCTGTGTAAACCTAATCCTGCCTTGAAAATTAGAAATTTTGGACACGATACACAGAGGGGCAAGTCCCAAAGCCACCGAGTTGGTTTGGACCGAAGTTGAGGTGACTAGGTCCATTAATGGGTTTTGACCGAAACCCATTGATTGACCTACAGGAGTCCAAATTCCGAAATCTTTACATCGACTGAAAGACCTAACGGCTTCACATGTTGTTACGTCGAGGAAACTTCCTTCTGATCCTCTTACCTCTCAGTTTTGGCCGCGTGCCACTTGGCACGGGGATTGATTTCTGAAAATTGACTGTGTAAACCTAATCCTGCCTTGAAAATTAGAAATTTTGGACACGATACACAGAGGGGCAAGTCCCAAAGTCACTGGAGTTGGTTTGGACCGAAGTTGAGGTGACTAGGTCCATCAATGGGTTTTGGAAACCCGTTGATGGACTCTGAGTCCAAATTCAAATCTTTACATCGATCAAAGACCTAATGGCTTCACATGTTGTTGTTGCATCGAGGAAACTTCCTTCCGATCCTCCTACCTCTCAGTTTCGGCCTCGTGCCGCCAGCGCACCTAATTCGAAAATGTGGTCTTTGGAATTAAATCCCGAACACGCGATCTGAAATTTTATTCCGAGCACCACGTTCATTTTGTGAACTGGCCGAGAAATAAGGTAGTCTTTGGGAATCTTAATCCCGACACGGTGGTCTTTGAAGTGAATTCCACTTCACGTCTGATTCAATGGCCGAGATAAAATGTAGTCGAGAATTAATTCCCAGAACATAGTGGTCTGAAATTTTATTCCGAGCACCACGCCCATTTGAGAAATAAGGTGGTCTTTGGGAATCTTAATCCCAGAACAGCAGTGGTCTTGCAAGTGAATTCCGACCACGCATGCTGATTTCTGGCGAAAAAAATAGTCTTTGGGAATTAAATCCAGAACACGTAGTCTCGAAATTTAATTCCCAAGACCACGTCCATTTGGGACCTGGCCGAGACATAAGGTGGTGCTGGGAATCTTAATCTCAGGAACACGGTGGTGCCGGCAAGTGAATTCCCAACACCACGTACAGTTTTGAACTGGCCGAGAAAAAATGTGGTGCTAAGAATTAAATCCCAGGAACACAGTGATCCTCGAAATTTAATTCCCAGGACTACGTCCATTTGGGACATGGCCGAAACATAAAATTAAGGTGGTGGAATCTTAATCCCGAGAACACGTGGTCTTGTGAATTCCCAACACCATATACGAGTTGAACTAGCCGAGAAAAATATGTGCCGGGAATTAAATCCGAACACAGCGTCCTGGAAATTTAATTCCCAGGACCACGTCCATTTGGGACCTGAGAAATAAGGTGGTGTTGGGAATCTTAATCCCAGGAACACGGTGGTGCTGGCAAGTGAATTCAGACCACGTCTGATTCAATGGCGAGAAAAATGTGGTCGAGAATTAAATCCGAAACAAAGTGGTCAGAAATTTTATTCCCCACCACGTCCATTTGCGAATCGCCGAAATAAGGTGGTCTTTGGGAATCTTAATCTCAGAACACGGTGGTGCGACAAGTGAATTCCCGACCACGTCTGATTCTAATGGCGAAAATGTGGTCTTTGGGAATTAAATCCGAACACGATGGTCTGAAATTTTATTCCCAAAGACACCACGTTCATTCGAACTTAAGTTCTATAAGGTGGTCTTTGAATCTTAATCCGGGAACACGGTGGTCTTTGGAAAGTGAATTCCAGACCACCACGCAGCTTCAATGGCAGAAAAATTGTGGTGTTGGGAATTAAATCCTAGGAACACAGTAGTCCTCGAAATTTAATTCCCAGGACCACGTCCATTTGGGACCTGGCCGAGACATAAGGTGGTGCTGGAAATCTTAATCCCAGGAACACGGTGGTGTAAGTGAATTTCGGACCACGTCTGATTTGACCAGCCAGAAAAATGTGGTGCTGGAAATTAAATCCCAGGAATACAGTGGTCCTCGAAATTTAATTCCCAGGACCACGTCCATTTGGGACCTGACCGAGAAATAAGGTGGTGCTGGGAATCTTAATTCCAGGAATACGATGGTGTTGGCAAGTGAATTCCCAGCACCACGTACAGTTTTGAACTGGCCGAGAAAAAATGTGGTGCTGGGAATTAAATCCTAGGAACACAGTGGTCCTGGAATTTTTTTTCCCAGCACCACGTCCATTTGCGAACTTAAGTTCTATAAGGTGGTGCTGGGAATCTTAATCCCAGGTGTTGGGATCTCTTGTATGCCAAATGGCATATGCGCAACGGAAAAATTAGGATCCCTTCCAAGTGATCCATGCGAAAGCAAACTCGTATAAAATAAATTTCTCTAAAAGCAAACCTATCTTATAGGAGAGGATTACCTTTGTTGCGTGTCCTTGTTAATCCCGCTTTTCCTTTTGGTTGTTTGGATCTTTAGCACGTTCAAATGTCCGTGCCTCTATATGTATCCACACGAGCAAGCTCTTTTCTCACAAAAGGAAAACTAGAAGAACTCTCCTTTACTTCTTGCTAGAGAAGTCCCTAAAGGAGAGGAAGAGAGGGAAAAGGAGAAAGGAAGAAGAAGACTCCTCTTCTTGCTAGCCTACACTCACAAACCCACACAACCAAAGCTTCCACCAAGCTCTCTCACAACCACAACAACACAACCAAAGCTTCCACCAACAACAAAACCAATGCTCTCTTTTGGCCGGCCACTTGAGGGTTGGAAAAACCCTTTCACCTCCACACATTCAATGCAATCCATTGCATTGAGACATATCCTTGTTTGGCCGGCCACTTAAGGAGACAAAACCATTTTGTTTCCTTCCACCTTAACTAGCTTAGGTGGATGCTTAGGTGGCATGCTTATGTGGCATTCTTATGTGGCATTCATGCATGTTGAATTAATCTTATTAATTCAATTAAGCTTATGTTATCATATTGAATTAATCTCATTAAATCAATAAGGTAACATATTGAATTAATCTTATTAATTCAATTAAGCTTATGTTATCATATTGAATTAATCTCATTAAATCAATAAGGTAACATATTGAATTAATCTCATTAAATCAATTAGCTAAAATTCTCATTAAGCTTAAAGTCCAAAAACCATTTTGTACTTAAGCTTATTCCCAAATTATTCTAGTCAAACTAGAATACTCTAATTCCTCTAATTATCATGCTCTTTGTGTGTGACCCTATAGGCTCTCATAGCGTTGGCGGTGGATCTAAACTCTTTTAGATACACAAGCAATGAGCGGCATCTAGCAATACATCATTGCTACCCAATTCTGAGATAAGTCAAGATCCGAATAACCTTTTACGTGACTACTATAATATATGGCCGTGTTCTTCTATCCTTGATATCAGTTGATCGATGAGGCATAGGCCGTGTCATCCTCGATCAATCTATGTGTTTCTTGATCCACTGAGTAAACTAACTCAAACAAATGAGCTCAATATCTCATATTGACTCATTCGAGCATGGCCATGCGTTTTAGTAGTTCTACTCAATCAAGGCCCACCGATATCACTCTCTCGTCATATGAGAGGGATAGATCCCATCTACATCACTCACATCCCTCGCGTAATTTGTTATATACCCGATGTCGCCTTTATGGTCCACCCTGTTACGGGTGACGTTTGACGATACCAAAGTACATAACTCCTTATGTAGGGAACCGTAGTGACTTCAGGTCTGAGGACTATTCATACCGATAGTCACATGAGAAAGTTTATGACACTCATATAACGATCCATGAAACTTTCTCATGGCGGGTCGATTCGATATATATTCTCTAATATATACCCATGTATCAACTTGATATCATATATCCATGACTTGTGAGATCAGTCATCAATTGACCTACATGCTAGTCTTTATGTATTAATATTGCCCTTGCGTATTAATACTTGACTAGGAACATTTAGAAAGTGTTCTCTCTGACCTCTCATAATCAATTACGCGATTGATGTCTTTGTAGATAAGAACCTACTTTTCTAGGGCATTACTATATTTAATTTTAGGTAGCACAAGCAAAACTTAAATATAATAACCAATCCTTTGCCTTTATAGAATATGATACAAAATGTTCCCTATTCAACCATCACATGATTGGTTCTTAGGGCTATAACTAACAATCTCCCACTAGCACTAGTACCAATCACTATGATATCTAATACCTAGTGACCTAGTGTGACCATCATGCTTCCTCTGTACAAAGCCTTGGTCGATGGATCTGCGATGTTAGCTTCGGTACTCTGCATATCCTCACATCTCCTCTATCGATGATCTCTCGAATGAGATGGGCGCCGCGATATGTGTTTGGTCGATGTGATCGAGGTTCCTTAGCGTCTAATAGCCCCATTGTTGTCACAATAGTCTATTGGATCTGCAATGCTAGGAACTACCCCAAGTTCTTGATGAACTTACAGGCCAACGACCTCCTTTCTTTGCATCGGATGCGACAATATACTGCCTGTTGTAGAATCAAGAATCGTGTCACTGCTTTGAACTCTTCCACTCACGGCTCCACCATTCGAGCAAAACACGTACCGATTGCGATCTATAGTCATCCTTATGCATTTGGAAGCTTGCATCACGTAACCCTTCTGATTAGCTCCTCATTGCCTCGAATATCGGAAATATTCTTTTCGTCCTTCGTAAGTATTTAAGAATATTTTTGAGCTATCGATGACTTTCACTGGATCAGTGGTATCTACTCGTCATGCTCAAAGCATACGAGGCGTCACGCAGTACAAAGCATGGCGTACCGTGATAGACCCTATGGCGGCATAAGGGATCTTATCCATGCGATCTCTCTCCTCCTAGAAGAGGGACATTGAGTCTTGAAAGACTCACACCATGTGATAAAGCGAAATCCTTTCTTGGAATTTTGCATAGCAAAGCGATCTAGCACTTTATCAATGTATGTACTCTCGACTTAGGCAAGTAATCTTTTAGATCTATCTCTATAGATCTTGATGCCTAGAATATAGGCGACTTCACTAAGTCTTTCATCGAGAAACAATTCCTAACCACATCTTCACAGGTGGGTGAGGGAATATCATTTCGATGAGAAGTATGTCATCTACATACAAGACAAGAAATACAATTGTGCTCCCACTATTTCTCTTGTAGACACAAGGTTCATCTTCATTCTTGATGAAACCAAACTCCTTGATTGCATCATCGAATCGAAGATTCCAGCTTCGAGAGGCTTGCTTTAGTCCATAAATGGACCTTTGCGGTTTATACCTTTCGGATGCTTTGGATCTTCAAAACCCTCGGTTGTGTCATGTACACATCCTCGAGTAGCTTTCCATTCGAGCGGTTTTGACATCCATCTGCCAGATCTCATGTCGTGGTAGGCTGATAGCAAGTATGATCCGAATGGATTTAAGCATCATGGTGGTGAAAAGGTTTCATCATAGTCAATACCATGAATTTGTTTGAATCCTTTAGCCACCAATCTACCTTTATAGGTATGTTTATTACCATCCATGTCAGTCTTTACTTTAAAGACCCACTTACACCCAATGGGTTTTACCCCTTCAGGTGGATCAACCAAGGTCCATTCTTGGTTAGTGTACATGGATTCCATTTCGGATCTCATGGCCTCTAGCCATTTCTCGGAATCTGGGCTCATCATAGCTTCTTGATAGGATGTAGGCTCGTCAAGATCGACAAGCAATACCTCATCGTTGTCGGTCGAAGAGAAAAGAATATCTCTCGGGTTAACGACGGATCCTATCGGATCTACGAAGAGGTTGGTCTACTTGAGCAGTGTTTGCTCCACAACTCTTTGGGCAACAATTTCCTCATCCACAACACTTTGTGGTTCTGTTCATTTTCCATGAAGCCTTAGTGTTATCATCATCTTGAACTTCTTCAAGATGAATTTTACTCCACTAGTATTTCTAGAAATAAATTCTCTTTCTAGAAAGACAGCATTTCTGGCAACAAACACCTTGCCAAGTGTGGGATTGTAAAAGTAATATCCCTTAGTTTCCTTGGGATATCCTACAAAATAACACTTATCTAATTTGGGTCCTAGTTTATCTGAGACTTGACGTCTAACGTAAGCTTCACAACCCCAAATCTTTATAAAAGACATTTTGGGACTCTTCGGTCCATATCGTATATGGTGTCTTTTCTCTGACTTTTGATGGAGCGATTAAGTGTGAAAGCGGTGTCTCTAGAGCTAAACCCCAAAGGAAGTAGGTAGATCGATCGGCTCATCATTGATCGTACCATATCTAATAAGTACGATTTCTCCTCTCGGATACACCATTCCATTGTGGTGTTCGGTGGAGTGAGTTGGGATATTATCCCACACTTAGCCAGGTGATCACGAAACTCTTGACTAAGGTATTCACCACCTCGATCTGATCGAAGTAGCTTAATACGCTTACCAAGTTGGTTTTGTACTTCATTCTTGAATTCTTTGAACTTTTCAAAGGATTCTGACTTATGTCTCATCAAATATAAGTAGTCAAATCTACTCATATCATCAGTGAAAGTAATAAAGTACTTATAGCCTCCTCTGGCTTCGACATTGAAAGGGCCACATACATCAGTATGTATGAGTCCTAACAAGTCCGTCGCTCTCTCGCCATGTCCACTAAATGGAGTTTTAGTCATCTTTCCTAAAGACAAGACTCGCGTACCTCATATGATTCAAAATCAAATGAGTCAATAATCCATCTTTATGGAGTTGGGATATGCGTTTTCATTTATGTGACCTAAGCGGCGATGCGAAGATATATGCAGTTCAAATCATTCGATTTGAACCGTTTATATTCACGTTATAAATTGGGTTTTCTAAATCTAGAACATAGAGACCATTCATAAGTGGTGCATTACAATAGAACATTTCATTTAAATAAATGGAACAACATTTGTCCTTTATTATAAAGAAAAGTTTTCTTGTCTAAACAAGATACTGAGATTATGTTCTTTGTCAATGCAGTACATAAAAGCACTCCTCTAGTTCTAAGATAAGCCCGATGGGCAAAGACAAAGAATATGTTCCTACATTTCTGGCAACTTTTGCGTCATTGCCTACTCGTAGGTCCACTTAGCCCTTTGCCATTATTCTACTATTTCTCATCCACGCACATTAGTACAAATGTGAAGCACATCCGTATCTAATACCCATGTAGAAGAAATAGATAGATTAACTTCTATAACGTGTATACACAGGCGAAGTCCCACTTCTTTTATTCTTTACTTCCTCAAGGTAGACTTTGCGATTCGCTTCGATGTCCAGTCTCACCGCAATGGAAGCAGTCTCCTTCCTTAGGTACTTTACCTTTACCCTTTGAAGTGGATGAATTGGCCTTGCCTTTGGCTTGGGTCTTACCCTTGCCTTTGCGCTTACCTTTGCCCTTCTTGACCATTAGTACGTTGCTAACTTTCTTTTTGAGATTGGTTGTGATTCTTAACATCTTTGAGAATCTCGAGCAAAGTTTATCAATTTCATTCATGTTATAATTCATGACGAATTGATTGTATGCTTAAAACGATTGCGAGGATAACATCGGTTTGCCAATTCTTGGCTCGATGGAAAACCTAGTCTTTGAGGTTCTCAGCGTACCCAATCATTTTAGTCGTGAGTTCCTACAGTGTTCCTTCTTGCATCTTGCATGCAAAAAGAGCCTTAGACACTTCAAAGCGCTCGTGCCTAGCTTGTCCTTGATATAGTTGTTTCAAATGCTCAACCATATCATAGGCATCCATGTTCTCATGTTGCTTCCAAGCTCGAGTTCATGGTGGCAAGCATAAGACATGACACATCTAATCGTCATCTTGATGCTTCTTATAAGCATCCTTTTCAAGTGAGTGGCGCATGGCGGAGTGTTTTGAGGTAGTGCTCTAGGACATATAGTTTGCGTTCTTGCTTGAGGATAATCCTCAAGTTCCTATACCGATCAAGAAAGTTCGCTCCATTAAAGCTTGTCCTTCTCAAGGGACGGATCGCAAGTTGAGGGTGTGTCGTGTTAGATGACATGGTGATCTACAACATTAAAATGCAAAGTTTTAAGTATCATACCTAAATCATTTAATTAGGCCTTTAATTAAATGAAGCTCCCACTAAATTCTAGCTACTATTTAGCTATAAATTTATATGGGATAAAGATCCACATTATAATTCGTCTTGAGTTAGCTTTGGCTAATCGCCCAAGACGTAGTATAATTAGGTAGGCAATCTTTTGCCAATTACATCTGATGTAACTCTTTAATAGCTTTGTTTAAGTTTTAGATTAGTTTAGTGTTTATTCCTAAACCGACTTCAGTGTGGCGAGGCCGAGGCCTTCTTGGATATCAGACGCGACCACTTCTAAGACAAAGTGATGTTGAATTCACACAAAACTTATTTTAACACTTATGTTCTAAGCTAATATATGCCTCTACTTTCTTAACCAATTAAGAAAAACTTAACTAAGTCTTAACCAAGATCGATGGCGGGACATCACGATTGTCCACTCGCACCCCTCCAAGATAAAATGCATTGCTTTGCTTTGCAAACCCAATAACAAATGATCGAGGAAGTAGTGAGTACCAACTTTGGTAGGCATATCGTTTAGACTTATTAAGAAATAAACATGCATCACATACAAGCTAAATTAACATGCATCACATACATATTAAACTAAGCGTGTCATGGTTATGGCCCTTATTCTACAATCTTCTCAAGCCAATGAAAAGATTGATTGGTCGACCTAGGGATAGCATCTTCTCCTAAGTGCTTCCTTTTGGTTGTCTTGTGTGTTGACTTCCTCCTTGTAACCTCATCTTCCAATGGACCCTCCATCTTTGTTTTGTACATTACAAAAGGAGAAATACTCGAGTTACATTAGAGTCTAAAACTAATTTTACAACAAGAATTATTAGGAGAAAGGCACGACACGCAGGCCGTATTAAGAATTACAACACACAATCACAAACTTTTTGGGACTAGGCCATAACCATGCACCATGTCAATTTAACTTTTAAAAGACATTGGATATTTTATTATGTTTGAAAAGTTGCTAATGCAATTATCAACTCATAATAAAAGTTATCCTACTTCTATATCATATATAAAATAGAAAACCTATTTTATCGATCTTTCGCAAGTGGCTCGATACCCTTTGTAGGGATCTCTTGTATGCCAAATGGCATATCATAGCGGAAAAATTAGGATCCCTTCCAAGTGATCCATGCGAAAGCAAACTCGTATAAAATAAATTTCTCTAAAGCAAACCTATCTTATAGGAGAGGATTACCTTTGTTGCGTGCCCTTGTTAATCCGCTTTTCCTTTTTGGTTGTTTGGATCTTTAGCTTACGTTGAATGTCGTGCCTCTATATGTATCCACACGAGCAAGCTCTTGTCTCACAAAAGGAAAACTAGAAGAGCTCTCCTTTACTTCTTGCTAGAGAAGTCCTAAAGGAGAGGAAGAGAGGAAAAGGAGAAAGGAAGAAGAAGACTCCTCTTCTTGCTAGCCTACACTCACAAACCCACACAACCAAAGCTTCCACCAAGCTCTCTCACAACCACAACAACACAACCAAAGCTTCCACCAACAACAAAACCAATGCTCTCTTTTGGCCGGCCACTTGAGGTGTCTTTTATAGGGTTGGAAAAACCCTTTCACCTCCACACATTCAATGCAATCCATTGCATTGAGACATATCCTTGTTTGGCCGGCCACTTAAGGAGACAAAACCATTTTTTTTCCTTCACCTTAACTAGCTTAGGTGGATGCTTAGGTGGCATGCTTATGTGGCATGCTTATGTGGCATTCTTATGTGGCATTCATGCATGTTGAATTAATCTTATTAATTCAATTAAGCTTATATTATCATATTGAATTAATCTTATTAATTCAATCATATTGAATTAATCTTATTAATTCAATTAAGCTTATGTTATCATATTGAATTAATCTTATTAAATCAATAAGGTAACATATTGAATTAATCTCATTAAATCAATTAGCTAAAATTCTCATTAAGCTTAAAGTCCAAAAACCATTTTGTACTTAAGCTTATTCCCAAATTATTCTAGTCAAACTAGAATACTCTAATTCCTCTAATTATCATGCTCTTTGTGTGTGACCTATAGGCTCTCATAACGTTGGCAGTGGATCTAAACTCTTTTAGATACACAAGCAATGAGCGGCATCTAGCAATACATCATTGCTACCCAAGTTCTGAGATAAGTCAAGATCCGACTAACCTTTCCGTGACTACTGTAATGTATGACCGTATCCTTCTATCCTTGATATCGATTGATCAATGAGGCATAGGCGTGTCATCCTCGATCAATCTATGTGTTTCTTGATCCCTGAGTAAACTAACTCAAACAAATGAGCTCAATATCTCATATTGACTCATTCGAGCATGGCCATGCGTTTTAGTAGTTCTACTCAATCAAGGGGCCCACCGATATCACTCTCGTCATATGAGAGGGATAGATCTCATCTACATCACTCACATCCCTCCGCATAATTTGTTATATACCCAGTAATCGCCTTTATGGTCCACCCTATTACGGGTGACGTTTGACGATACCAAAGTACATAACTCCTTATGTAGGGAACCGTAGTGACTTCAGGTCTGAGGACTATTCATACCAATAGTCACATGAGAAAGTTTATGACACTCATATAACGATCCATGAAACTTTCTCATGGCGTCGATTCAAGATATATTCTCTAATATATACCCATGTGTCAACTTGATATCATATATCCATGACTTGTGAGATCAAGTCATCAATTGACCTACATGCTAGTCTTTATGTATTAATATTGCCCTTGCATATTAATACTTGACTAGAACATTTAGAAAGTGTTCTCTCTGACCTCTCATAATCAATTCGCCGATTGATGTCTTTGTAGATAAGAACCTACTTTTCTAGGGCATTACTATATTTAATTTAGCTGGCACAAGCAAGACTTAAATATAATAACCAATCCTTTGCCTTTATAGAATATGATACAAAATGTTCCCTATTCAACCATCACATGATTGGTTCTTAGGGCTATAACTAACAATCTCTCACTAGCACTAGTACCAATCACTATGATATCTAATACCTAGTGACCTAGTGTGACCATCATGCTTCCTCGTACAAAGCCTTGGTGATGGATCTGCGATGTTAGCTTCTGCCGATTACTCTGCCTATCCTCACATCTCCTCTATCGATGATCTCTCGAATGAGATGGAAGCGCCGCAGTATGTGTTTGGTCCGCTGATGTGATCGAGGTTCCTTAGCCTGTGCAATAGCCCCATTGTTGTCACAATAGAGGTCTATTGGATCTGCAATGCTAGGAACTACCCAAGTTCACTGATGAATTTACGGAGCCAAACAGCCTCCTTTGCTGCATCAGATGCAGCAATATACTCGGCTTGTAGAATCGGCAAGCTGTGTCCCCTTTGAACTCTTCCAGCTCACAGCTCCACCATTCAGGCAAAACACGTACCCCGATTGCGATCTATAGTCATCCTTGTCTGTTTGGAAGCTTGCATCACTGTAACCCTTTACAGTTAGCTCCTCATTGCCTCCAAATATCAGGAAATATTCTTTCGTCCTTCGTAAGTATTTAAGAATATTTTTGACTGCTATCCAGTGACTTTCACCTGGATCTGACTGGTATCTACTCGTCATGCTCAAAGCATACGAGACGTCAGGACGAGTACAAAGTATGGCGTACATGATAGACCCTATGGCAGACGCATAAGGGATCTTATCCATGCGATCTCTCTCCTCCCTAGAAGAGGGACATTGAGTCTTCGAAAGACTCACACCATGTGATAAAGGCAGAAATCCTTTCTTGGAATTTTGCATAGCAAAACGAATTGATGGACCTTTCAATGTTGAAATTATGAATGGTTTATATGGAATGGAAGAGGAAGACATTTACAGGGTTTATGCGCAGAGGGATACTTAGTTCCCACACTCCTACAGGCAGTTATGGGTGCGTGCCAATTGGCACGCAGCATGCCAATTGGCACACTCGTCTGAATGTTGGCACAGAGCATTAATTTTCATAACTACTGTTTGGGAGCATAAGGAAAGGTGGAGAATGATAGTATAGGCCACGCTTGGACTCGACCCGCCTAGAGGACTTTATTTATCTCCAATATAAATTGACAGCACCACTCTTTTTCTCGGCCAGGTTCCCTCTCCATGGTGCTGGAAATTTATATCCCAGGCCCACGGTGGTGCTGGGATATAAATTCCCAGCACCACCATTTATCTCGACCAGTTCCATCTCCCTGGTGCTGGGATTTTTAAACGCAGAACCACTGTGTTGCTGGGGTTTTAGTTCCCAGCACCACCAACAATTCCGGCAAATTTTATGTACATGGTGCTGGAAATTTCATTCCCAACACCATGGTGTTGCTGGGAGTTTTAATCCCATTACCACGGAGGTGCTGGGATATAAATTCCCAGCACCACCATTTTTCTGGACTAGTTCCATCTCCCTGGTGCTGGGATTTTTAAACGCAGAACCACTGTGTTGCTGGGGTTTTAGTTCCCAGCACCACCAACAATTCCGACAACTTATATGTACATGGTGCTGGAAATTACATTGCCAACACCATGGTGTTGCTGGGGGTTTTAATCCCATTACCACGGTGGTGCTGGGATATAAATTTCCAGCACCACCATTTTTCTGGACTAGTTCCATCTCCCTGGTGCTGGGATTGTTAAACGCAGAACCACTGTGTTGCTGGAGTTTTAGTTCCCAACACTACCAATAATTCCGGCAACTTATATGTACATGGTGCTGGAAATTACATTCCCAACACCATGGTGTTGCTGGGGGTTTTAATCCCATTACCACGGTGGTGCTGAGATATAAATTCCCAACACCACCGTTTATCTCGACCAGTCCAATGCCAATGGTGCTGGGAGTCTTATTCGCAGGACCACAGTGTTGCTGAGGTTTCAAATCCCAGCACCACCCTTAATGTCGACCACTTATATCTCCCTGATCTATTGAATTAGATTTCCAGCACCAAGGTGTTGCTGGGAGTTTGAATCTCATTACCATGGTGGTGCTGGAATATAAATTACCAGCACCACCATTTATCTCGACAAGTTCATTCCCATGTGTCTTTGGGAGTTTTAATCTCGGCACTGGTGGAGATTTAAATTCTCGATGCAGATTTTATCCCGAATTTGTTGAACCTTAATGGTGCTGAGAATTTGAAGCCCAGCACCACGATGTTACTGGGATTTAAATTCCCAGCATCACTTTTTATCCAGACCAGCAAGCTGGGAATTTCATTGCCAACACCACCTACTCTCCCATGGTGCTGGGATTTTAAATTTTAGGGATACGGTGGTGCTGAGAATTTCATTGCCAGCACCACCTACTCTCTCAGACAGATTGTATCTCCTAGTGTTGGGAATATCAATCAGGGAACTTCAGTAATCGTGGGATTTAATTGGAAGCATCACCTTTTAAGTTAGGTGGAATTTGTTTAGGTGGCGACAAAACTCGGTTATGAATCTCCTGCATCGCAATTATGGGTGCATTGGTCTACTTTGGTATGATATGCCTACATCGTATTTATGGGTGTGTGGTAAACTTGGTTATACAACCACCTACAATGCATTTATTAACCCCATAGCAGTCTCAAGAATAAAAAAACATACATACATGATAATACTATGTGAAGCGGCTGGTGAGTGAGCTGCGCCAACTTCTGGATTAAGTGCTGATATATTCGTGGGAGCAGTGATGTCGTTGATAACTATTAGGGTTTCATAAAAAATGGTGTTGCTCAATTGGTTTACGGAGGAAACCTGCGTGTGGTGCTAATCAACAGCATGAGTCTGCCGCTCCCACGCGGGCGGAAGTGACATTTGGATGGCTCGGGATTTCCAGTTGTGGCTCGGATGAATGCAAATCTCTCTCTACATTAAATTGCAATCTGTTTGGCGGGAGGGGTATTTTGAAAATTATGCGCGCGATTTGGTAATTCTGAAAGTATAGTGCGTGTTTTGGACATTTCGAAACTTTAGCAGTTGTGTTTGGTAAATTGTCGAAGAAAAAAAAAATCAATTTTGGTTTTTGATTCTATCGATGCACTCATTTCGAATATAAACAGATATTTCTATTAATTTCTAATTTTCTTATCGAAATGCGAATTTGAATTATGCTTACGACTAATGTAACGCATTAAAGTTAATTTTGTTTTGTTTTAAATATATTAGAATTTTTTTTTTTTTATTCTAAGATCGTTGTTATTCTTCCTGTTGGGTATGTTTAACGGATTGATTCGATTAGAAATTAAGAATAAATTTGGAATCGGAATCGATTCAAATGAATCGGTTCTGAAATTGAACTGAAATCGTTCTGATTCCGATTCGGTTCGGTTCCAATCAATTTTGTAATCGATTCTGGTTCCGATTTAGATCTAATTCTGATTGCTAATTAAAAAGTGAAAATGCTTAGCATACTAATATATCTATAAGATTATTTTATGATAAAAATAAAAGAATAGGATCACCAGTACGTTAGATCAATTTGGAAGCTCAAGTTCGAGGAAAGTGATCCGGAATCATTTTAGAATCGATTCGGAACTGGTCTAGATTGAATTGGTTCCAAAGTTAAAACTTTGGAATCGAAATCGAAACCGATTCGAAATCGATTCAAATCGATTCCAACTTTAACAAATTCAAAACCAATCAACACTGAACCTGAATCAGAACTGAAGAATTGATAAACATGTCTACCTCCTGCATAAGTATTTAAGAGGTTAAATACTAAGAGTTTGGTGATTAAAAGGGTTCATAAATATTTTAAAGTAGTGGAAAAAAAAAATGAAAATTTGAAGGGATGTTTGGTCTGTAGAAAAAATTTTATTTTTCGTTTTTATTTTTTAGAAAAATAAGAAAACATATTTGATTGATGTTTTTTATCTTTGTTTTTTCAGAAAATAAATGAGAGTTTTCTTCTATTTTTATTTTAAAAACCAAAAAATAAAAGAGTATTTTTTGAAAAATCAAAAAATACAAAAAATATTTTCTATTTTTTTGAAAAAAAAAACAGAAAATAAAATTTCTCTATGAACCAAATTCTCCCTATTTATTCATTTATTTTTCTAAGAAGAAAACTGAGGCACAATTTTTTTTGTTTTTTGTTTTTTTTTATATATTCATCACTAAATTTGCAAAAAAAAATATGTGTTTATTCATCATTAAATTTGCAAAAAAAATGTGTGTGTACATATAAAAGGTTCTTACTAAGCAGTTCAAAATAAAAGGGCCTTGCTGAAACCTACCGTACGTTCTGTGTTCTTCCCCATTTCATCTGCTCGCCTTCGGGCCGTTGCAGTGGAAGAGTAGCAGTTCCTAGAATGGCGAATCTACCACCTAATCTCTCCCTTGGTGGCGCTTCGTTCGGCGGAGGCTCTGCCCCGCCCTCTCCCGCCGCCTCCGGGCAGCCCTCCAAGGACCGCAAGATTGCATCGGCGGAGCAGCTCGTGTTGGACCTCTGCGATGCCGAACTCAGGGAGAACGCCCTCCTTGACCTATCCAAGGTATGCTCGCTCTGATCTTCGTTTTCATGGAAAGCCCGTTCCTTGGATTGGTCTGAGAACGCCCTTTTTGACCTATCCATGGTATGCTCGCCCCGATCTCGGTTTTCGTGGAAAGCCCGTTCCTTGGATTGGCAAGGTTACTGATTGAAATTTTGTTCGGCTTAGTAGGGAAAAATGTGTTTTTTTTTTTCGCTGAAAGAAAGATGTTTTCTTAGTCGTAGTACTTTTTGTGCTAATTTGGACTGCACTTGTCGGAGGAAGGTGCATGATCGGTAGACTGCTTTGATATTGTAAGTATGATCCAGGAAAAAGGTTACTTCGCTAAGACATGGTGCAAAGAATGGCTAACGGTATGTTCCTAATAATTGCTTTGTCAGATTATGGAATAGGGCACGGTAGGAAGTATTTACAAATACTAGAAAGGAAATGGTGAATTCTGGGTTAAGTGGTCTAGGACAGTTTTAATGCTTGGAATGGAGGTTTTAAAAAAATTGTGCATGTTGTATGCAGTCAATCGATTGTAAACATGGCCACATATGCAGGGGCATATATGGTTCATACTAAAACTTGCACAAAAGATTTTGACTGATATTATAAAATTCTTAACATATATTTGATAAGGTATGGTGATAAACATCTCTAAGCAATAATGTCGCATAAGAAGCTAAAACGTAAAATATATAGCTACCTAATTAACAATGTAGAATATATCATGTAGATAACGTGTATATATTGAACACATGACATTAACACCTAAAAGTTGATGACTAGAAAAAATATCATGCAATCCCTCATCATTTGAGAAGGGATTAAGACAAGTATTACTTGGGGTTTTTATTGACTTGGTTCAACCAAAAACAAAATTCAACTAAACCAAAGTTTCTGGTTTTCAGATCTGTATATGCGGACAGCATAAGCCATCTGGTTTAGCTGACCACATGTAGAGGGCATAGGTTATATTTGATGTGGTTTCCTACTGCATGGTTAGGCAGTAAATTAGCCTTTATTTATTGGAAGGATTCAGAAGTTTTTTTGTCTGACAATATTAGTTTTTAACTTAAGCCTATTTGTTATAGTGTTCATTCTAATTTTAGCGGTTTTTCCATTAATGGTCCTTGTAGAAGCTAGTTATCATGGAATTATAGGTTTATACTTGAAATTATTGTTTAAAAAATTCATGCAGGTGGTATACAGTCTACCCATTGTATGACACACATGCCATATAGAGGCACATATGCAAGGGCATATGTAGTCCATATTAAAGAAATACTAAGATTTACTTACATTAATAATTAACATTTTTAATAAATTATACCTATTAGCGTATCTTATCATTAACTTCAGATAAAGAAAAGTACATAACCATATAATGTAAAACATATAATCATCCATACTAACCAGTAATGTAGAGCATTTTATATGCATAACATGCATATGATTGAACACTTACTATAAAAGTGTTGAATAAATACCTGCAAGTTAGCACATAAAAAACTTAGGTTATAAAAGTGTTTTACATTCACAGGAGCTAACCCTTTAACAACAAGAAAGTATAATTAAATCCCTTATTGTTTGAGAAGATAGTAGGACAAATAAAATTAGAATTTTTATTTGATTTGGTCAAACCAAAATTCAAATATACTCAAGGTTTTACGCTTTGGGTGTCTATATATGCAGGCAGCATTGACCATCTTGTCTGGCACACTGAACCCAATCACATATGGGGGCTGAACGTATATGCCTTGTTGTCTCCTATTGCATAAGAGTAGCTGACCACTAGGTCACTTCTTAATACATTGTTTGGAATTTTGGAATTATTATATAATTTGAGCTGTGATTGTATTTTAGACAGAAGAAGTCCTGTAGATAAAAATCAATTTTGTACTTTCTTTGAAGTAGTCTTGTGTCCTGTATTCTTGGCACAAATTCTCCATTTTTGTACCATGAACAAGAAAATATAAACCAGAATTATTTTCCCAAATCTATGTTAAACTTTAAGAGGAAACATTACAGTTTATTTATGAAAGGAATTAGAACTTACCTTTTCCAACAATCTCGAGTTCAAACTTATATTTTCATGCCTTTTGAGACCTATTTATTATAATAGCACATTCAAATTTTAGATTTTCTTATTTATTAATGATCTGTGGAGGCCAGTTTGTGAAGCTCTGCTGATTTTCTCAGATTAGAATTCCATTGTTGAAATTGCTTTAAATTTTATGGAACTTTTCCTATGACTTTTGTCTATTTCATCCAAGTGCATGTTACCATATATTCTTTGTAAGGAGGATATGCTTGACAAAATTGTCATCTCTTAAAATATTCTCCTGCATGTGTTTTTTCCAATGGTTACTCATGTCCTTTTTCAGACGTTGTTGAAAAATTTTAGTTAATCTTGAAGCATTTTGTTATTGATTTCTCTGGCCTATACTTATCTAAATGTGAATTTGTTTCTCTTATAAGCAAAATAATCGGCATACTCTTAATTTTGTTTTCCTTTCAGAAAAGGGATATATTTCAAGACTTGGCTCCTTTGTTGTGGCATTCTTTTGGCACTATTGCAGTACTTCTTCAGGTACGTATTGGCCTAATTTTAAATATATTAAAAACTTAAAATGCATATTCTTATTAATGTAAGTTACTTTTTGGTGGTTAAAATAGCTTGTCAGATGTTTAATGTCATTTTAATTGGGTACTAGTGTTGTTGTATTGCTATATCATCTCTCATCCATTCACCTATTTCTAGTTGCATAGAGTTATGCAATATACAATTGCTTCATTGTCTAAAGAAAACTAGTTTGTTAGGTACTTCCATTGGATCATGTTGTATTTTTAGTATAATATTATGAATGGAGATATATCACTATTGAATTTTAAGTCTAAGTACTACATAAGTGCATGTTCAAATAGTATACTATTCTTTATGTAGATTTTTTTTCTAATTGGATTGCTAGATATTGCTCTAATTTGATTTGTCTTCTATGATGGATTCTCAATTCTTTGCAGGAGATAGTTTCAATATATCCTGCACTTTCACCCCCAACATTGTCACCAGGAGCATCAAATCGAGTATGTAATGCCCTTGCTCTTCTCCAGGTCAGTTGTTCACTCATTGCTTCATCAAATCTGTTGTTTGAAATCTGTTAAAAAATGGACTGGGATTGTAACTTTTTCCTAAGTTCATTTTTCTACATCATAATCATTATTTTGTTGAAGTATGCTCTTTATTATGATTTATATTTTTTATTATGATTATTGACATGAGTTGGTGGTGGTGGAACTAAATCCACGCCCATGGGCATCTGCACTGTAGTCTAGCCATCAAAATCTTATGATCTTGTGCTTTTGCTGGTACAGGCTGCTATATATCAAGGAATCTTGTGTATATACATTTTTTCTAGAAAATGAAAACTGCTTTGTAGCATTTAAATAAAGATATGGCCTGATATGTCTATTTTAGAAGATCTAATAGTCTAATACCTACTTGGTATTCTGGAGTAAGAGACTGGGATGGATGGAATTGTATTGAAGATATATGAAGTGCTCTTTTGATTTTTTATCTCATTCTTTGATATTTATTGTCAGATGCTGATTATTAAATATCCAAATCTTTATGCGCAGATTTTTTACATACCAGTTTTGTTATTTCACTCCAATCATTCATTCCCCTTGCACCCGCACCAAAACAAATGGAGGGTTTCAAACTTTGCCATTGTAATACAAACTTTTAGAAGCTATGGGCCTTTATAAGGATTTCTCTGTAAAGTTGTCCATTTTATTTCACAATTGATAAATGCTTCAGTGCATGCAGATATGCACAATGTATAATCCTTGAGCTGAAGATTTATTTGTTTTGTACAAGTTGGTCAATATGATATTACATAAGCATTAATTTCGTTCAACACTTTGTTATTGCTGAAATCTGATATCTCTCTCTCTCTTTTTGCCATATTTTTCAGTGTGTTGCATCACATCCAGATACACGAATTCTATTTCTGAATGGTAAGTGGCTTATTATGAAGTTTTCCATTCTTGATGTGCAGATTTGATTTTTGTCATGAGAATTTCTTACATTGTTTCTATATTTATTTAGGGTTATATTTTGCATTTTCTTGGTAGAATATACACCTTTGACATCTTTTATCATATTGGTTAAACTTATGAAATTCCTTGTTACATGTTTTTTAGTTGTTATTTTTTACTAACTGGCACAATCTATTGAAATCGTCCAACACTACCACTTTAGTTTACCTCCTAGTTTAATCATAGCAAGAAGTGGGATTAGATTTCAGATTTAATTCTCATTCAATGTTGAAATGTTCACATATCATTTTCTAAAAAGCTTGGCAGGCATCAATCTGGTTATTTTTCCCACTTTGTCATGTTTTATGTTTATGTAAAGTTGATGATTATATGCAATTCTATGCTTTCTTTGTGGATTTGATTGGCATTTTACCTACAAAATGGGCTCAAGCCTGGGAGTACCTGAGTAAGATTGCCAGTGAAATGTTAATGAATCTCTACCAAGATAAATTCTTCTCCGTCAATCTGTGCATGGTGGCCAGCTCAAACAATAGTGTAATATTTACCTGTAAGGAGAGGAAGACCTTTGAGTGGAATACTAGATTTGTTAGTATACTTCTTCTGTCATGAACACTTTATGTGCAAGAAGATTTAGGAAATGCTTCTCACTCAGTGTCCAAGAACAACAATTGCTTGGCCTTGGCCTTGGCTTTCTGAGCTACCATCAATGAAGCAACACTTTGAGCCAAATACTCTAGTAAAATATTAAAATGTCATCCTACTAAACATTTGGGATTTGACATACTAAAATAGGTATGTAGATGCCAATTGTATTTCTATTCCTCTATCGTCTTTTGACTAGTCATAGCTTTTGCACCATAGTTCATTAAATAGGTTTTGCTTGTTTCTGAACATCCAAATTTAAAATGAAAGGGAAAATATGAATGTGCAAGGTGAGAATGAAATGAAAATTTAGCATTAAATTTTGAACGATGATTTTTTATAATCTGGTCCTTTGTATATTACAGTGAGCTGTTTTCTTTTGTTCTTCTGACAGTATCACATTGTATGAATTATGAACCTATGGTGTTGTTATTTTAAATCATTTTTCATGTCTTGTCTTGTTATTATTAGAAGGGGATCCTTGGCGCAATGGTAAGGTTGCTGCCTTGTGATCTAGAGGTCGCGGATTCGAATCCTAAAAACAACCTCTTGCAAAGCAAGGTAAGGTTGCATACACCGGGACCTCGCATGGCGGAAGTTTCATGCACCGGACTGTCCTTTGTCTTGTTGTTTTTAATGACCACAATTATTTCCTTTTTATTTTTCTGTGTTTTAACATGTTCATTTTTTTGACAGCACATATACCTCTTTATCTGTATCCATTTTTGAATACGACTAGTAAAACAAGGCCATTTGAGTATTTGAGGCTTACCAGCTTAGGGGTTATTGGAGCTCTTGTCAAGGTTATACATTTCCTGAACTCTTTTACTATAACTTCTTTCATGTTAGATGATGCAGTTTTCACTTTCATAACTAGCTCGTTGTTTCTTTGGTCGAAATTGTAATGAAGATCAATATTTGCATTGGCAGCCAAATTAGTGTCTCGTAGATTTGAATTTTAATGAACCATATTATATGGCTATCCTTACAGTCTTGATAGAAATCAGTAAGATTCAGCAAATAACTTGGACAAATTGACGAATTTTGGTCATTGGACTACAGAAGTAGGTTTCATTATGAAATTTTGTAAACTTGATTGAGAACTAGGCATAAAAAGCTCACAAAAGGGATGCATTTCTGGTAAACAAAAGTAAATTTAATGATCAGAGCCATGCTTCCAAATGCGTCACCAAAAAATGCTGAATTATCTGAAATCAACGGTTGCTTGCGGCATAATTTTCCTGACAGGATAAGAAATTTTAATGGTCACACATTATACTATTTTGTCCCTAAAGTAGGTGAATATCTGTTATCTTCTTATTGATAGTGATTTCCTCCCTTTAATAATATATTATTCTCTTGTTTATATGTTCTAATAATAAATTACAAGCATGGATTTCTTAATTTTGTAGGTTGACGATACCGACGTCATCAGCTTTCTTCTCCAAACAGAAATAATTCCTTTGTGTCTACGCACCATGGAGATGGGGAGTGAACTTTCTAAAACAGTGCGTGATATACAATTCCATTTTCATATTCATGATTTTGGACTTTACATTTTGTTTTCTTACAACAATAACAATTACCAAATGCAATGTGTATGCTTATTTGATTTGACCTTTTGCTCGCGTCTGCCTAATGCTGTCATCTTTGTATAAAATCTATTTTAAAACAATATAGGGTTGTTCGTAGCAACTCAGGGATGAATCTAAATTCTTAGCCTGATAGAGTCGTGGACTTGTGGATAACTAATTATCTACTTATTTCTAAACTGTGATGTTTGTGATTTCGCCTTTAGGGACATTTATCAGTGAAAAAAAAAATTATTATTGTCTTCTCTGGATAATTAATTTCTGCATCCATCTTTTTCAGGTGGCTACTTTCATTGTTCAGAAGATATTATTGGACGATGTGGGCCTGCGGTATATATGTGCCACCGCAGAGCGGTTCTTCGCCGTAGGCAGCGTTTTAGGCAACATGGTTGTGTCGCTGGCTGAGCAACCATCTCCGAGGTTACTTAAGCATATAATCAGATGTTACCTAAGGCTGTCGGATAATCAAAGGTGGTGCGTTTACAAATCTTGAGGACCACTAATATCATATTCCTGTTTACTAACACGGTCATTGCTCTGTATCTTTGTGCCCTTTATTTGCAGGGCATGCGGAGCCCTGCGTGGATGTCTCCCTGAGATGCTGAAAGATGGAACATTCACCAATTGTCTTCGGGTAAATGCTGTTTCTCTAGTTACTAAATATGATTGAATGAGTAATCACCAAAGTAAAGAAAAAGGTTAAGTCCACAGTTATTTTGAAAGTTATACACAATTGGCAAAAGATCAGATCCAATCTGCTATATTTCTTCCATCTTTATTTTGCAGGAAGACCCAGCAACCCGCCGTTGGCTTACACAATTACTCCACAATGTGTCCAATGGAACTCTAGTGGCACCTCTTCAGCCCGGAGGGCTCGAGCACTTGATGGGCAACTAGTGGATTTCACCACTCCTTTCCTAGGCACGAGAGTTATTTTAGAGATCTTCACAAAGTGTTGTAGGTTCCTAACTTATTTTGAATTCTGGTGTCTTATTATAAGAAGGAAGCTGCAAAGCAGCATGTTTTCATTTGTTTTACTCCTACGTTGTCAAGTCATGATGCAGGGACCCTTTCAACTGTAGAGCTTGTATAGTTCTCAATCCATTCTGCAACTCATGAAAATATTTATAATTGTTGACTTGTGTTTTAGTTGAATTAAGTCAACCACAAACTGATTGAACTGAGACCACAGTTTTGTTTTTTTTTGTGCATATAATTGATTGAGATTTTTGGTTGTTTGGAGAGAATATTAATTTATATAGATATTATTTACTAAAGGAAGTAAGCTGGAATAGCTCAGTTGGTTAGAGCGTGTGGCTGTTAACCACAAGGTCGGAGGTTCAAGCCCTCCTTCTAGCGGGGATCTTTAGGCGCAACTGTTTTTGATAAACATAGTAGTAATAATGGATGCTCATTTAATTTTTATTCTTATCTAATTAAAGCCATTTATTAATTGTTAAGTTTAGAGTAAAAAAGACCTCCTTTTTCAAAATAAGAAAGAAAATTCTAATTTATATTTTCTTTCTCTAACTTTGATTTCTAATTCAATAACCTATAATCCTTAATGAAATTAATAGTAAGGAGTGGATATTCTAACTTTGATAAATGGTTCATTGATTAAAGCATATGATGCTATAAATGAATCGAATGGATTTAAAATCTTCATTCGAATTCAAAAATTTTAAAAATATAACGGCGAGCATAATTATGTAAATAAGTAGGTATTTCTATCCTTAACTTGGCTAAATATGGAGATTTACATAAATTTTGATAGATAATAGACTTGGAATAATATATTTCTACAATATCGTGTAATATTCGATTCTGCTCCACCGACATTATTATAAAAAAATACTTAAGATTTTAAAGATCACACGCCAAAGCCCTCCGATGAGTCAACTCAATACCCGACTCGGTCAATCAACTCAATCCTCCAATGAGTCAACTCGACACGCCGGAGATGGCTACCGTCGACGAGCCTCCGTAGGCCGACGGTTCCACCTCTGTCCGTCGCCCTCCGCCGCGACGGCGAATGATGAGCCTGCTAAGTCGCCCAAGAAGGGAACCGGGGCAAGAGTACTGACGTGAGGCACGTAGTTCTCGCCGCCGATGAAGTGCCCCGGTGGTTCGCCAGGGACCGCCGCCATCCGCACCTTCTTGCTCGCGAGGTCGACTGCCACCAAATTGCCCTCCACCCAAAGCAGAATCTCCATCTTCGCTCCTTGGAACCTCAGCGGCCACGGCCGCTGCTTGAGCGCGACTCTGCCGTCTGGTTCCACCTCCCACAGCTCGTTCCTCTCCATATTCTCTTCTTCTTCCGCCACTTCGTCGTTTGAGCCATAAGGACTTGCATCGAAGATGGACAAGGACTCTATCAATACCCACCCGTCGAACCTGCCTAGCAGTTTGTAGACCTCCACCGAATCGGACGTCACGGTGACGCCGTACAGTCCTCCGACGCCGCCCATTTCTCCGATCTCCCACCGCGTGCTCGGCCGGTGTCCCATCGGCCAAGGAACCATCCAAACGCTGTCCGTCGCCGGATCGTATTTGACCACCGTGAGCATCGTCGTCCGCCAGTAGACTGCGCCACCAGCGACGACGCCGGAATTCTCGCACACAGATTCCGCCGCGCAAGTCTCGTTGGAGACCCACCACCCTCCGGCGGACGAGGAGAAGGTCTGGAACCCGATGATGCCGTAATCGCCGCCGATCAGGAAAGGGATCACGATGGAGAAGTCGGGGCGGAAGTTATAGACGCTAGGGGAAATTACGAGGACGGCAGGGGGTTCCGGCCCGGGGTCGCAGGGAGGGGAGGGGACGGTGATCCAGGCGGCGGTGACCGGGTTGCAGATATAGAAGGAGCGCGCAATTTGATTGAAGCAGAGGAGGAGCCCATGGGAAGAGAATAGGACGGAAAAGCGGGAAGCGGGGAGGAAGGAGAGCACGGGTTCAGGGATCGAGTGAGCGGCGGCAGGGGGAAAATGGGCGTAGGCGGCGGCCGCGCCGTGAAATGGGCGGAAGAAGGCGCCAGAGATGGATCGGTGGGTCAGGGATTGACGGTGGGGGAAGAAGGGGGCGGAGACGAAGCTGGCCCAAGAATGATCGACGGCGCGGAGGCGGAGGAGGGACCGGGCAGGAAGGTGGTAGAGGACGCAGTCGCGGACGATGTCCGCGAGGGGCTTGTTGATCTGGCGGTGGAGGAGCCTGATCTGAGAGCGGAGCCGTTCGAGGGCGGCCCTACGTCTGCTGCGGGAGTCGCAGAGATCATCGACCTCGGATGAGTCGTCATCATCATCCTCAGCTGGTATATCGCCGCCGGCGCCTTTCCCGTTTCGATCGTCTTCTTCTTCTTCTCCAAGAACACGGAACGGGAGGATCGCCGTGGATGCAGGCGAGGAAACGCCGACCTCGACGTCGTCGTCGTCGTCCATGCGAGCTCGCTCTGCCTTGGGTACTGCTGCCGCTTCGATGTTTACGGCTTCAAAAAAAAAGCACATTTTAACTTACACGTATCTCCTCCGCACGAATCTCAGAGCGAATCGTTCGTCTACAAGAAGGAACCGTACTCTAGAAGATAACGGATGATCAATTTACAAATCTAAAGGCAAAGATATTCCATTGGCGTGTTGACTTCGCGTGCAGACTTGACTTGGCTCAGCCGAATTGATATTCACATGAAGCAGTAGAGTCGTTCTCTTACTAAAATTTATTCCTCTAGTATTCACCTGTTCATCAGGAAACATCACAATTTACCTCATCGATTAATAAAGGCAGTGAATCATCTAGACAGACTTGTCTTGATTAGTTGACTTTGACCTCTGAGTCTCCCCTTCCATAAAATTTCCATTCTCGGATCAGATAAGTTCGAGTGGCTCATAGACCAAGTCAGAAATCTTAGCATCATTTACTTGTTTAGTGGAAAGTAAATTAGACTCGTTGCTAAAGAACAGACGTTAGTTCTTAGACGTAAATAATCAAGTCGAGTTGAGTATTAAGTTTCTAATCAAGTTCGATTCAAATTTATTTAAATTTTATTTATTTAAATGGACTTTTAAATTAAGTTCGATTGATTATTTTAAATTTTTAATATTTTAATTCTTATTTATAAATGAGTATAAATAAAATTATAAATAATTTTTAAATAATTTTATTCATGAATATTATTTTCGAATATTAATAAGACAAATATATATGTATTCATATTTTGATATTTATGTATATTAAACAAATAAATTTTGATCGAATTGAATATTAAATTTATTCATAAATATTTAATATATTTATAACCTTAACTCATCCGGCATTGATTCCTTGCCGCTTTCATAACCAAGCCCTCGCATTGTCCAAAAGCCTCTCAGTGATTTCATCCGTGGACAAAGTGGACGAGTTTTGTACGCTTTGTATGGTATCCTGACCTTTATGCGTAATCAATTCGCCCTTGTGCCAATAGCCACAGTGCAAATTGTTTGCCCTTTTGACAAAAGGCAGGGCTTCCATACGACTGTTGCACGCGTCTGAATTGCACCTCGAGGTCTGAAGGTCTAAAGAAAAAAAAAAAAAAAAAGACTTTGCTTTGTCTGTTTCATACTGTTGTCTGGATGAATACCAGATTACCAATATTATTTATCCAAGCTATGCTGTCCCTATCTCTTCTTTGTCCCAAATGTTGTCCTTGATTTGCAAAAGTCTCTTGATAGAGGCGAATATGAAGATTTGGCTCTCCATTTCCACGTATCTACACTTTTGAGGCACCGAGTGGTAGATCCACTTCACACATGACGAGTCTTTTTTTCGTTACACGTTTCGTAAAGTATGGCAAAGTAGCGTTGCATTTCATATCCGTCTTCCTCCTTTACCAGAGACGTACAGTGGCTCAAGAGACTGAAGGATATTTGGGCGGCCAAACAAATGACCAACGTATTGTATAAAGCTTGTCAATTACTACTACGCTTGGCGATGTGGATACAAATATTTTTTGATCAAAATAGCCAAGTTAAATCGATGATCAAATTGAATTGTAGCTTATGAAAAATCCGATCAAGAACGATAAATTAATTTAAGTCGGTCAGAAGATCATTATAAATTTGTCTCGATCATATTTTATCTCAATCATAAATTAACCTCGGCAACAACTTATATCTCAGCTTAGTTTGGAAACAACTTATATCGCAGCGTAGCTCGATCACAATTTATATCTTGGTCTGGCTCAGCCACAAATTATATCTCGGCCTAGCTCAACCATATATAATCTCATGACTCAGTCTGGTGATTCAGCTTTCTGCTTCGGCCTAATGATTCAACTCGACCTATCATATCAGTTCAGTTCATCAGTTAGATATTTATATCTCTAACCGAATGACTTCTCTCTACGGTCTCCGCTATTAAGTCACATCTCCATCATAATGAGGTCATGTCTTTCAAGATCTTCTCCGAACAGTCACATCTTTATCGTAATGAGGTTATATATGTCTCTCAAGATTCTTTCCGAACAGTCACATCTCCATCGTAATGAGATCATGCCTCCTAAGATCTTCTCTGTGAAGTCATATTCCTATAAGGAGCTACGTCATCAAATTTCTCTTGTTTTATTACTTATATAAAAGTAACGAGGAGAGACTCTGGTAATAAAAAAAAAAAATCTTCAGCTTCACCTCTTTAAACAACTTTTTCCATATTCTCTACGTTTTAACTTGGGCGTCGAAGGGGCTTGGCTAAGGTCTCTCTCGGCTCCTTTCTCATCCGTTTGTGAGTCTTCTTATGTCAACGTCCTGTCAACTCCGGTGACCCTCACCATCTCGGTCGTGATACAAGATGAAGCTTCGGAGACAATTGATCCAGCCAAGCCAACTTATGGAAGTTACTAAATTATCATTCCTTATCAACTCATCTCTCATTCTGATGTCTCAACTGCGACATTGAACCTTAAGAAAATTTCCAAACATACATAGCCTCATTAATACCAATTGAGAAAGAAACAGTTGTCTCAACCGCGATATTGAACCTTGAGAAAACTTTCAAACATACATAGCCTCATTAATACCAATTAAGAAAGAAACAGTTGTGCAACATCCTGAAAATCAAATCCACGAAAAGCAACCAACAAGAAATTCAGTTCATTGTATCAAATGTCTTTTGAAGATCAACTTTGAGAATACAACGCGGTGATACTCTCTGTCTTGCATACTTTTGCAATAGCTCATGAGCGAGATATATATTCTCTACTATGCATCGATCTTTGACAAAAGCAGTCTATGACCGATCTAGTATATATATGTTGTCCATTACCTCCACCATTCGCGCACTGTCAGGATTTTTGAGATGATCTTGTATACAATCACAAACGTTCGATGAAGGGCATGATCCGAGTTAGAAATCAACACGAGTAGCGTGTAATTCCATTGCTTTAGGAGCTGGTAAAGAATTCTATCATTGCTTGTTGTAAATCTGAGTTCATAATGTCCTACGTTGGTTTGAAGAATTTTACATTGTCATTGCCGATATCTAACAAAGCCTTTCTTATCTCTTCTGAGGTAAGCGGATTGATTAGATTTCACTTTTGATCTTCTGTTAGAACAGGTCCAATCTTGATCTTGTCATTGTCCAATTCTGAGTAGAAAACTGCAGTCCCCATCCGGTTCCAAAAAAGCAAGATGCACTCGGCAGCAATTTCGCGTAGGCTAGTGGTTTGCTCTCTGGACACTTTCGTGATAGTGACTATTGCATTACGTTTGTTCTTCCTCTTAATTAAATCATTAAAGAACTTCATGCACCTGTGACTTTGCTTCAAATAATTGCATTTTGCTCGTCGCTGATAGTGTTGGATATCTTAGCGGCGCTAGAGGGGAGGGTAAACAGTGATAGTATTTTTTTTTTTTTTCGTTCGTCAGAAACTCGAGTATTGTAATGGAGATAAAAATAAAATAAAAGTAAGATGAACATCTTTGTTTTTACTTGGTTCACAATCGAAAGATTACTACATTAAGACTCCGCAATCCTTGACCGTGTACGATCGGACAATTCACTAAAAGTTTCCTCCTCATTGAAAGTAGGAGACGACGGTTACAATAAAAATAAAATAAAGGAAGAGACAACAAGTCTACTTCTCCTCTTTTCGATCGAAAGCTCGAGTACAACTGTACAAGAAATTAAAATAAAACAAATGACAATTTTAATTTGAATTACAGGCGAATGAATACAAATTTGTCGTAGCTACGCCGTCATAGCTACGACAAAATACAACAAGTTTGGTGTTATTGGAGTACTTTGAGAGCAAGAATAGATTATCCAAAGAGTTGAAATGACCATTCTTTTATAGCCCTCCAAATCCTAGCTCGTTGAGATCCATATCTGGACTAAAGCTCTTTTATCCCTCCTTTTTTATGAAGTTTATCTTGACTTTCTTCGAGCTGACCAGTTTGAATAGCAATCGACTGATGACCCTTAGCAGTCGATTGATGGTAGGATCAGTCGACTGTCAATAGCCTTCAGTCGACTGTTGGCCTGGTCATTCACCTACAGCATAAAGTTAACACAGAAATATCGAGTAATAGACATTACAACGGTTCATTACTATCCGATCTCGACCTAGGCCTTCTCCTGGAAGTCTTAGTCGGATCACCGTCTAAGTTCGTCCCTGTACGGAGGATACATCCTCATCATTACTCTGCACTCAGTGCTTATCTTTGGTCCTCCTGACTTATCGCTTAGCTTTCGGTTACTACCGAAGTTCCTCGACTCCAACGAGATTCTCTTGGTGTCGTCTGACCATCACAATTTTTCGTCCTGTGATTCTCCGAATGTCATTGACCTTGAATTTAGCTTAATACAATTTTTGTACATTCATTCAGTACATAAGATAACATAATAGCTTGATTTTAAATCTTTATCATAATTAAAATTTAAATTTGATTATCTGATATTCGTAACAACAGATAGAGTGATTGTTGTTAGCATTTGTGCACAAGTTTACAATTGGTTGTAATTGGGTGGTTAATTTGTCCTCACCGCAGAGTACGTAGTCTTCTTTGTGCCATTTCCAACTCCTCTTTGTCCCTCCTTGCTTGCTGTGATGCCTCAACTACACTCCTTGTAGAATCTGAATTTAAGGTCGAAACCGCTGCACTAATTCAGCAGTCGTAATTTTTTTTATTTTTTTATTTTTTATCATCATCGAAATTCGAAAGATCGATGATGACAGAAACAAAGTTGTGGCAGTGGAGGAGCGGCGGGGCATTGGTATAACATCTATATCTTATATCTCGAGGGGATAACTGTTGACCCTACTATAAAGGGATCAATCAATCCAATTCAATCAAATGTTAAAAGGCGTGGATTTCTTTTTAACAAATTACGACTTTTTTTTTGTTTAATAGATGTAGTTGGTCATCATGATGGGTTCGTGTATGTTGATGTCTAATTTAGAGTAAACATTTATTTATATAATATTTAATTGCCACCAAAATCTAATCTTTTCATGGTTTTACGAAGGCAATGACTAATTGGAGGGAAGGAACTAGGAAGCAAGAGAAGGCGAAGGAATCTCAGAAAAAACATTCTCAGAGTCAACGAAATTATTTATCATATTTTACATTCGAGAAAAAGCTTTAATACATCAGAAATCTCTTTCAAATTGTAAAATATCAGTGAGGCATGTTCGCGACGACACTGGCTCTCTTGCTGCTGCTGCAAACAGGGCAAGCCACGGTGGCCGGCGCGCACGCCGCGCACACGCAGAGATGCCTGCACGGCAGCAGCACCACCGACGGCACGATCGACACGCGCTCTTTCGCATTCTCCTGTTCGCCTCGGCCGCGCCGTCGCTGGGGCGACAGGCGGACTCCGTGTCGCCGACGGCGGCGGCCGCGAGGCCGCGGTCGAGGTCGCAACGGAGCGCCCCGGAGATGGCTTCGAGGCTCAGCGCCACGTCTCGCCACATCTGGGCCTCGACGCGGAGGCGATGGACGCGCTCCTCCAGCGCCCGGCTCAGACACCTCTTCCTCCCAATCTCGTCCTCCTCCACCTTCAACCGCCGGGCCGCCGCCGCAAGGAACAGATTCCGCCGCTCCACGCTCACCTTCTCTCCCTTCCACATGAATAAAAAAGCTACCTTTGAGCCAAAAATGGATCATCGATTAAAGAAAGCTTTAGCCTACAGAATCAGTTACGTGGTGAAGAAGGAGATGATCGAATCCGTGCATGATCTGTTGCTGGATGTGGAAGCAGATATGTTAGTGATCAAGAGATCGAACTCCCTCCATGAGAGAGATGCATAATGTAGTGGCACGAAGGGGGTGGTGGTGGTATCTGCAACTGACCTATGCCATTCTGCAAATAATATTAAACAAAATTGAAGATAAAATACCAGCATAATTATAATACTTTACCTGTTGTCGATCTTCATCATATAAAGACTTCTATTGCAGCACTGCTCTTCCGGATTTTGGTCGTTCATCTGCTTCAGTGCCTGTTTCCACAACTACAAAGACTATCAGAGAAGTTCTCTGCTCTGTTAATTTAAAACAACACGTAGTTGTCCCTACACCCCCAAGTTCCTCATGATTCATAGACAGTCATATAACCAATATCATTGATTATTGCCCACTATCATAAAGGAAGCAAATTAAAGTAGAGGTGGGTAGAAAACTGAACACCAAAGGGCACCATCACAAGGCAGACAGATCTATAGATCCCCAACATAGTACAATTATTGCTCACTTCAAGTTCAACATAGTGCTGACGTCACAGTTCTTGAAAGCTACAGATTGGACGCCAATTATCTACGGGGGCATACGGAAGCGATCAGGTCTGCAGATTGATCCTGTATCCAGCTTCAAATCCTTGCCAAAAGGAAAAAGGTAGGGGAAGAACAGTATAATGAAGCAGGTATGAAGAGGAAGTGGAAACACCTGGTTTTCGTTGTGGGCAAAGAACTGGGACCTTTTCTCCTCGTTCTACTCCATTACCCTTCTCCTTGTTTTTTTTCTCCTCTATGTCATATTGCATCATCTTGTCCTTGTGCAAGCATGATGTTTCAAATCAAAGGGGTCAGAAGTATTCTGCAAAAAAAAAAAAATCAGGAATCGTGACGTCAGATTTACACAGTTATGTTATCCTATACAAGCCCAGTTGGGCCAGTCCAAGAAAAATAATAGAAAATATGTTATTTTTCAAGGCTTCAACTCCAAGAAAATGTCCTATTGTATTTGCTAGAGACAGTAGTAATGGCATCGAGGTATCCTTCAAAGTTTATATCGAGTTTAATGAACTGTAAGGAAAATAATGTTAGGCCAGATAGTGGAGAAATGCTATTCCATCTACCTGCAACATACAGAAGAAAAAAAATGCTGGCCCGCATATTTTTGCCCATCTCCATCACAAATTTCCTTTTAATCTGATGCCATACAGCCTAGAGCACAAGTAAGCGTTGTGCTCTAGATTTCATGGTCTGGATATAGGGCCATCCACGTGTCATGAAGTCAGGTGTTGGTATTGTAATACTAGAAATCATACCTGCGAAGAACCGTCATGGCCTATACAAGTACAAGGCAATATTAAGTTTCGTAGATCTATTTCAACTAGCCTTTGATGTTGTGAATAGAATAACTTCTTGCTAGAGAATTGTGAGGTGAGTCCTTGAGTTATGGCAAGGAATATCAACGAAGAAAACAATAAGAAAAAATTATGTCTTTTAGTTTCTCAACTCTCAATCGATGCGCATGCCATGCCTCTTGCACATCGAATGCAATTTATCGCTTCCAAGGAGCTACTTATTTAAAAAATGATGAGCTACTTGTATTTTAAAAAACGATGCACATGTGAACAAGAAACACATTCTAGATCTTACCAGATAGTAGGATACAGTATCTGATGTGATCAAGTAATCTTTCACTTGAAATGATTCAGAAACTGCATCTAATTGTATTAGATTAAAGAAATGACATAACAAAGCTTAAGAAGATACTAATCCAGCTACCAGCTACTTAACCTTAGCCACAACTTTATCCTCAAACTTGATAGCTTCACGCTTAATTCTCCGAGAAAGCTGACCAATAAAGAATGTTATTTTCCAAAGGAAGCAAGAGAGAGAGAGAGAGAGAGAGAGGAGAGAAGAAGGAGAAGAAGAAGAAGAAGAAGAAGAAGAAGAAATGGCAGGTAGAAGGTCTGCACTGTTATAAGATTGAAGATATCACGTTATAAACAGTAAGCACAATTTAGTAATATCATGACATTGATAGTATAACAGACTATAAAGATATACCATCCATCCTATAAAAACCAGATTTAAATATTACCCTTTCTTACAAAACTACATGCTCATGCTGAGGTAAAACATCAAAAGATGGAATTATAAATGATCATAAATGTGAGAAGAACCAATGAGTCTAATCTTCTCATAAACTGATAAAGATCCTTTGATGCTCCAATATAATCTAATTTCATATGATCCAGTGCGTGTTCAGATAGAAGTCGCATGAAAACTCTTTTCACGTCCTATGATATGAGTTCATGAATATTCATGCCATTGTATCTCATAGATCATGGTTAGCTTTCCTCTGAATAACACTGAGCAAATATACTTCATTGTGTTCACGTAGTCGGAGGATTATGAATCTATAGTGATTGATCATCCAGATCTTAATCATAGTAATATAGGAGATTTCAAGAAAGTTTTCTGTATCAACAAGTTGACCAAGGTAAACTTCCTTCACTTCATTGAGCACCCTGCAGATTATTGAGTTGGATGAAAAAGGTAGTCAAAATCAACTAGAACTATGTGATCAAATTACGTGGCTGCCTCATTCCTGCCGTGATTATTCACCAAACTTAAAAACCGGCACATTTGGAAAACAAGTCTTCAGATCCATACATAAGCCAAACAACTCAGTCCAAACATTGCAACCTTGTTTAACAACCATTTTTCCCCTCTTCATGACACTAAAAAAAATGGTGTTTCCTGTAGAGTATGATTTTTTTTTTCCTAGCGAGAATTGCCACTAGAAGTTTCAACCAACTCTAACAATAGAGATGAATTGGCATTACTGGTTGTGTAAACTTCTTATGTTGATGTCCTCTCAAACCAGGTATTGTAATTCAGAAGGAACTAAAGGTACCACTCTCTATCCAACTAGGGCAAGCTACTTTATGATGAGAATAGCAAGTTCATCTTTCAGCTTTATCTCCACAATTTGTTCAAATTGACCAAATAAATATCAAATCATTTTTCAGAAAATGATGGATTTTGGATGATAAACTGAAATATATAGGTTGGATACATCAAAATATACTAATATTTACCAATTAATGCATTAAATATAGATGAAACTTTGATCCCTATAAGATCTACAATTTTTGAACTTTGGGTTTTGACTTCTAAGAGAGCACAGTATCCTACAAAGTTATACTGATTAACAAACAAACAGTGACTACACTGCATCCATTTGAAGAAGAAAAAAAATGAATGAGGTAGAAGTGCCATATTCGAGAATTATATATCTTTTGCTAGAGATTCTAAGAGGATTATTGAAAAATACAAGTGGTGCTATAATTGTCCTAACCAAATCATCTGCTTCCTGCGAAAAGTCATTTCTTGATGATCTTTTAAAGTACATCGGCTTCAACTATTCCTTCCTCGTTATGCTTGGATTAAGCAATTATGTGCCATGGTAGAGTATTTAATTGCCCTAATTCCAAGATGAATCTGTTCTCGATCAAGGCAATTTTCAACAACGGTGCAAGTACAGTCATGACTTTCTTAACAAGAGATTCTAATATGATAAAGATAGGGAAATGCATGAACAATAATGTGTATCAGACACTTAGTTTGTTATACATCCTCCACAAGGAAGACAAACTCATCCATATATCATTCCTAATACTACATGATTCAAGAGTATTTGTACTACTAGTAAAAACAAGTCATAAGCATTTCAATATTCACTCTGCAATACAGTGATATTTTTCATACAGAAGCTATTCTGTGACAATGATAATGAGAAAAAAAAAAAAGATGCATGCAATTGAGTTGTGGAATCAGTATTTCCAATGATATAAGCAATATAATCAGTATGAGCCTCATAGCCTTAGAACTTCAGTATATAGTTCCATATATCACCATAAGTTGTTGTTCCAAGAATCTAGGTTACCAATGCTAGTACACGGTTCAATTTCAATTTTTTATCATCTCATAAAATTTAGCCTACTACAGCATGTATAGCATATCGTAGTGAGGTTATCTACACGGCTAGAAGGATAGATTTGAGCTGAGGAAAGCCAATATCATCTAGCCAGCAGATAAATAATAGACATCAAGACAGCAGTGTGCCCTCACAACAGTCAAATCAAACTGGTAATGCATTTTGCAGATCAGGGTTAGGCCTTCCGATGAGTGCCACAAACCTATCGTGGAATTGCAACAGAGGGCATTTTTCAATAAGATTGCATCCATCATAAGCTTCTTTAAGGAAGACAGTGCTATGCGCACCCTTATTTGTGATATAGAAAATTCCATGATTCTTAATCAAGCAAAGCAACAGTCTACAAGGCAGCTGATACTCATTATGAAATGCATCCAATTTGTCAGATGTCAGACGTTTTTCCATAGTCAAACTCAGCAGTTCATGCAACACAGCCAGCGCTCGCTTCCTGGCTTGCGGAGTGGCAGGTTTGACACTCCTTGCATTCAAATAAGGTGAAGGAAAGGCCATTTTTTGCCACTTTACCATTTCCTCTAGGTAATGCTTGTTCGCCCGAAAGCCCGCTGCAAACTTCAATTTGAAAGCAAATGGCCCGACGATGTTACCATCTCTAGGAACTACCTTAGTTTTCATAGGAGCGTTAGCAAGGTCAAATTTTTCCTCACGGGCAGTGACCGCCAAGGAAGAATCCCAGGTCTCCAGGCAAAGGTGATCCACCCCGTTAACCTTCCTGACAGAAAAGAAGTTAGGGTACTTGGGAATCAACCGAGCCTTGAAATCAGGAGGCAAGCCGAGGTCGGACTCGATCAGCTCGATCTTCTTCAGGGGGATCTGGCAGTCCATCGACATCATGAGAAGCTTCCTCAGGTTCCTCACCACGAGGGGCTCCATCATCTCCCTAGCGCAGGCCTCCTGGGCGGAGACCCTCTCTGCCTTGTCGGTGAGGCGGACGGAGATGGGAGCGCGGGAGTCAGATCCGCCGGAGACCTTGAATACGGAGGGGTGCCGCTCGATGAGGGAGAGGAAGTTCCATTTCTGGACGAAGCCGACCTCCTTCTCGAGGTCGCGGAGGAGGATGGAGCGGTCCTTGCGGGTTGTGAGGACGGAGCGGAGGCGGAGAAGGAGAGCCGGCTTCTTCTGGAGGTCAACATATCTGTCAAGCTCGAGGACGCGGTGGTACACCTTCTTCTTCGGTCGTCGGCCGGCGGCGGAGGAGAAGGGTTTGGATCGGAGGCGGACAGCAAGGAACGAGGGAACGATTCGACTCCGAAACATTTTTTTTTTTAATTCCATAGGTTGTCGTTGATTTTCGTTTTAATAGTACACTTGTCTTTAAGATTGACGCCGCCGATCCTTTGTACGGACAGGATATTCTCCTGAGTCCCCTCAGTTTAATTGGACCTGGGAACACTATTAATTGAGCTGTTGCATTTCGGCCCGATTCATCAATATGTACGCTATGATTATTTAAAGATAAAAAGGAAAAAATATATCATTTTACTCCTCTCAAAATTTATCATTTTTAATATGTCCTCTTAGGATAAAATGTCAAGTAGGAGTGCAAACGAAACAAATGAGTAAAATAGTATAAAAATATTGATATTTAAATTTGAATTTAAAAAATATATAATATTCAAATTCGAAAATATAAATGATTATAGTTCAAAATCAATTCAGAATATAAATGTTGATTTTTTTTCATTTTTATACTTTCTTTTCTCTTTAATCAAACGTTTTATCAAAGTCGGCATTAAAACTGTCAAATTGAGATACACCTTTTACAACTTCCATCTAAACAAATCTAAAGAAAATTGATTATATCTATTCAAAAATATTATCCTACACAATTTATTCACGAGTAATCTATGCACATTTTTATTATTCATCATCCGATCGATCAGACGATGAATAATAAAAATATCATAGATGCTCACGGATGATGAATTGTGTAAGGATCATTCTCTCTATATCTACTAATTGATCGAAAGATATATCTATTTTATCTTTCACGATAGGTAAATATCTCGGCTGGACATTAAATCACGTGGTTCAAAAAAATTTGATTTGAACTTGTAACAAAGATGACTTGATTTTTAATGATCAATCTGTAGATCACAATATTATCTCTCTTTTAAATTGACAATTACAGACTCTGACATTTCACCTAATTAAGCGGTTAAACAACTATATATATATATATATATATATATATATATATATATATATATATATATATATATATATATATATATATATATATATAAAGGACGGTTGACGATCGAAACGAATATGTTCAGATAAAAGATGTAATCACTATAACGAACACATCCGAAAGGGAATGCAATGGTTTGCTTTCATATTCATATAAAAGCAATATTCAAGGAGAATGAAAAGGTAACTAAATCTTTTTCTTTGCTTGTCATCTGTTTTTTTTTTTTTTTCGAAGTCTGTTTTGAGCATATATAGAAGAGATTTCGCCTGGAGATATCTCTAGCTAGATTCTCTCCTATTTCTTTTCCTATCTAGATAAGTGAAGATTCATTAATTTGACCATATATAGTATGATTCAGGAGAAAGCAAATTTTCTTTCTGACTTAGATCAGATTGCCGACTCATATTAATTATCGTCAATTCGATAACAACTCTATCACCAATAAAATCAAACTGATCAGTCGCCTAACCTTACTGGTCGCGAAGCTTGGTCAAGAACTTCAAAGAGCCGAGCCCGTACAAGTGATTTTAGATTGAGATCAATACACAACCTGAAAATCACCACATTAATAAATATTGATCAAGATCGGTCGACCTAATCTTTTACTTGAGCAAATATACAAAATGGTCTCCATCCTCAATCCACCGGCCCTAACAAAAACATACAATAATGAACATGATTCATTAATTAATCACGCCCACATCAAGCACATGAATTTGGTATTTAATTAAGCCACTATAAAACTACAAGTACACCAATCAATTAGATAAATACCACCAAATGACACAAGACTCTGCCAAATCCCCCTTCAAGGAAGCTCCCTCGAACCTTCCTTTTGTCTTTCTCAGGCAGAGTTCGCATTCCACTCTCACTCCATTAATCCCTTTTATATTCACTATTTATTTTTTAAAATATATATATATATATATACATTAGTTTTTAATTATTATAATTAAATTGTCCTCACTCCGTAACTCACTCTATAAATTTACGTGTCCGTTGCGATTCGTTTGAAGCGTGCATGGCCCATGCAAACATGTCGAAGCTACGCAAGTGGCAGTCGCAGATGAAGAAAACGATGGGCCTCCGGTGCTGCCTCCAGGTGGACGCCGCTGAACCCTCCCCGGCGGCGAGGTCCTCATCGATGTCGTCCTCCGGAGGACGACGACGACGTCGGGACCGCCTCCGGGAGCTGCTGGAGGTGTTCCGGCACTTCGACCGGGATGGGGACGGGAAGATCTCGGCGGCGGAGTTGCTGGAGTTCTTCGTGTCGATCGGGGAGGGGATGGGGGAGGAGGAGGCAGCGGCGGCGGTGGCGGAGCTGGACGGGGACGGCGACGGGAGGCTGGACTTCGGTGACTTCGCGCGGATGATGATGGAGGGGGCGGGAACAGAGGAGGAGGAGATGAGGATGGTGTTTGGGGAGTTCGAGTCGGCGAAGGGGTCGGGGAGGATCGACGCCTCGGGGCTCCGGAGGACTCTCAGCCGCCTGGGGGACGACCGGTCAGTGGCGGAGTGCGAGGCGATGATCCAGGCGTACGACCTCGACGGTGACGGCGAGCTCGACTTTCACGAGTTCAACCTCATGATGAGTTGAACATTTCTAAATATTTAATCAGAAAGGGTTTTATTGAAAAGATTGTATAATTTGTGCATCGTTGTCGAGGTTGGACAAGGGCCTTAGATGTCAATATGACAAAAAATAATGAAGTTTTCCATCAAATGGTCGAATGCGGCGTCAAGCGTAATTCACTCACATTTTACCAGCTCTAAACAGAGCCGGTCCAGCCCGGTTCAGTGCGCGCAACGTGGTCCGGACATGATGATGGGAATAGGATTCCCATTCCTGTCGCGGGTCCCACGAGCAGTCAAGTCAAACACATGACTCGATGGAACACAAACAGTCAATCGAACGATACATGTATCGCCACGTGTTTTCCATCGATCCCATGTTGCTCTGCGGACCCTCGACTTCTATAAATATATAGAGAACCCCAAATCGTTCTCGCTCTCTCAGATCGTAATCTTCTCTCAAACTCTAGGGTTTATGAATCCACGGTCTTCTTGATCTGCCTCGTCAACGCACAATTTGCTTGGTAGTAATCTTGTCCCCGTTTTGCCTATTTCTCTCTGCTTCTAGCCTTAAAAAGTTTTTTGCGAGCTAAATCACTGATTTTCTCCTCTATCCGTAGCTTGTTCGATCATGGAGGAACTGTTTGTTAACTGCAGAGGTGACCCGCAAGGCTAGCACCGGATTCAAGTGCTCTTCTTGGCTTCGCACTGCGCTTCTTGGTCGAGAAGCTACTGAAATCGACAACTTTTTAGGTTTCCGAAGAAGTCTTACAAATTTGCAAATCCCGCACGCTTTTCAGCATGTTTTGAAGAGTGGATGGTTAAGATGCGGTCGTGATTGGTCAAGACTGGACTTTGTAGCTGACGATATGTTCGATTGAATATGAGCGATGGGGAAGAGGCGAGCGGAAGAAGTCAGCTGACCTGCTTGAAGAGACGGCAGCCTTCGGAAGGTGGGGATTTTGGTCACTCCGTTGCCAAGGTTGCTGTCGCCAAGATTTGTGAGTCGCATGGGTTCTACAGTACTCAGCGGTCTGCGAAATATGCCTTTTCAGATGTCGCTGTCAGATACATCTGCAAGCTAGGCAAAACTGCCAAAATATATGCTAGTTTGGCTGGCAGAACGTGTTGCAATGTCTTTGATATATTACAGGGGTTGGAAGATTTGGGCTCGTTGATGGGTTATCCAGGCGCATCTGATTCTCACAGATGCATTTTGAGTTCTGGTATTATTCGAGAGATCATCCAGTTTGTGAACTCAGAAATGGATGCCTCATTTCAGCCACCTACTGTGAAATTTCCTATTTCTCGGATACCCCAGTGTACTCCTAGTTTTGCTCAAGTTGGGGAGGTGCCAATCGGAAAGCACATTCCTGATTGGCTTCCTAGGTTCCCTGATCCTAACAGATATAGCCGTATGGAGGTTTGCAACAAGAGGATCACTGACACCAAATGTGATTATGTCGAACAAGTAAGTAAGCGGAGGAATGCAGAGAGATCTTTGTTGAGCTTACAAAAGCAGCTTGGTTTCAATATCTCACCTAGGTTTCAGCTGACCAACGATGGTGGTCTTAGGAAGGGTAAGAAAGTGGCTGGTAGCAATCCATTCCTGGCGCCGCCTTTTTTATACAACGAGAAAGAGATATCTGACATTTCTATTCCACCAGAAGTTGACACTGTCAAGAGGTCAGCGGAACTCGAGACTTTTGTTCCTGTGTCAGAGGCATCCAAAGTTGGACCTCTTGATTTCAATACTAGTGTAAAAAATATCCTCCCTAATAACAGACCTGCAATTCGTTTCAAGATTGGAGTTGACAAAAAATCTACTGCAACCCTACTGTCCACTAATATGTTAGATGCTAAAGGGAATTCGTTGTTTATGATGGATGATGAGAAAGATGACAAGAAGAAGAGGGAAGAGAATATACTAAAGGAATTTTTTGTTAAACCTCATTATCTTACCCAGCTGTAAACTGCAAGACATGTTTGGTTTCTTAAATTTGGTTGCGTATACACCATTTGATCCCTTTGGGCAGAACTGTTGGAGAAATTAGGTATGCGAAAGTTTTCATTGCAGATCCCTACTTCTGTTTTTGATTTATATGGTAGAAAAGTAAATATTAAAGTTTTAGTTGGTTACTATGGAAATCAGTGATTATATTTATTCCAGAACTTGAATCGATTATCCCTTAACCCATAAGTTGTGACTCATTTATCTTTTAACTTGTTTCTTTTTGTTCAAGTGAATACTGGTAAATTTTGTAACCTGTTGAACGGAAAGAGAATTTATTAGCTGCTGAACATAAGAATTTTATATCTTTTGAACTCATTTATTTTTCGAAAAACTAGGTGATCTTGACACACTTATTCTCTGAGTGCTTGTCAGATGTTTTTACAGAAAAAAAATAATGGCCAATATTGTTATTATTTTAGTTGTTAAGTCAAAATAGAATTATACTTGTGAATTCTCTGATAATTGAAGATGATAATTTGAGGTTATTTAGCAAATTTTTTCCTCTCTTTTATGTTGGTGCAGTAGGCACCTAAGTCGAACTTCGATCCAACATTTTAAAGGTCCAGAGTTCTTCCTATTCAAAATATATATATATATATATGAAACCTCCACATTAACGGCCCCCTCCAACTGTCTCTTACGAGTGGAGGAGATAAAACAGGAACTCAGTTGGCAAGTGCAAAAGGAGGGGATCCGTCGATAGCCCAATGAAATCCTTGAGAATGGACTCCTGTCCACTTAAGAGTTACCACTGTGTACTTACCAACTGAGTTAGCCCTGAGACCTAGAGTTCTTCCTATCCAAAAAAAAAAAAAAAAAGTAGAACTGTCACATTAGCAGCCCCTTCCGGCTGTCCCTACCAGTGGAGGAGGTAAATCAGGATCCCAGGCGACAAGTGTAAAGAAGGGGGTCGGTCGATAGTCCAGGACAATAAAACCCTCGGAAATTGACTCCTGCCCACTTAAGAATTATTCTTTTGTACTTGTCAACTGAATTCTTCCTATCTAAAAAAATATGGAACCGCCACGTTAGTGACCCCCTCCGACTGCCTCTACCGGTGGAGGAGGTAAATTAGGAAGCTAGGTGGCAAGTGCAAAGAGAAAGTTGATTGATAGTCCAAAATCATGACCTCTCCAGGAATAAATCCATGTCCACTTAAAACTTACCCTTTTGCACTTACCAACTAGGCTAGCTATGGAGGCTGAATTCTTCCTATCCAATTTTATAGGCAGCATGGTTACATGTAGATTGTGATAATCTGCCCTTAGCGAACTATAGTACTATAGGTATTTTACTATAAGCAAGTATTAAAAAATTTACTTCTTAGGTCATATGCTGAAATTTGGAAAGGTTGGAGACCCTGCTGTGTATACAATTACTACACTCATCCCGAGTTGCCCAAATCTGGGTTTACAAATATTTATCCAGGGTGCATGATCTTGTGCAATTGGTCAAACCATTATTGCCCACAGTCTCCCTTCAGCGGCTCATCGACCTACTAGAATATTGAATATATCTTCAAATGTAAAACAAATATATCACGATCCTCATTTGGTGGCAAATCTTGAAGCTTAATGATGGAGTGACCAATGTTGCATTACATTGTATCTGATATATTATGTTAATACTTTATTTATTACTTTTAGAAGAATAGGTTAGATTGATCTAAAATAGCTAAAACAAATTCATGAACTGTTGCATCCTTTGTTCACAATGTTTATTGTTGTACGTGCAGGACAATACTTAAGATTCATTTGGTTACGACTAAACGAGGGAACATCAATTTCTGTGCATGCTACAGAAAGTTCAATTTGCTTGTACACTAGAAAGTTTGGCAGACAAGTTGGAGTACTAACAGATTAGCTCACGAACCTTTGAAATTCCAAGATCTTCATTAGCTGAGAGCTACTTTATTTAGGTTTGAACTTCCATTTTGAATCTATGAATAATCACGCATGTATCATTATTTTGAAATCTATTACTATAAATTAGAGACTTCCTTTAAATTTAAAGAGACCGGGGTATTACATTATTGGTCAATGGAAGCTCGTTTTTTTGCAAATCCTTTTACAGATCACTATTTAACTTTATTCCACATTTCTACATATACTCAAGTGCTAGAAGGGATGGAAAAAATTATAAAAAATAAATAGAAAACACTAAATTAGAACTTATACATTCCGTTGACCTGTCTTGATCTATGCATCAAGTGCTTTTGTACACAAACTGTGCCTAATGATTTTTCTTGATTGTGTTAAAATTGACAGCAAGCATTACACTACGCTTATCTAGCAAATAGGTGCCTGCCTCTTCTGCTAGCCTTGACTTGCAGCCAGATGTATTAATTCCATGAAGAACTCCATCAATCAGATCCTCAATCAGGTCTGTAAATATCAACCTCTCAATGCTCATCACTATTGAGGGTAACCCTTCGCAGAAGTCCACCCACCCCTCTATTTGCTGCAGCGTATCCTCACTTGAGATTGTAGTAGTAACATCTACCCGCCTTTCAGCAGAGGAACTCTTGGCTTTGAGCTGCTTAATATCATCACATAATTCTTTTGCGAAGCACTGTCCACTTGGGAACTTCACAATCATGTTCTGATGCAATCGCAATAGTTGAGCTTCTGGACTTTTTAGCTTGAGCTTCTGTTTTAGTAGCTCATTCACTAGATCAAGTAACAGCTTGCGATTTTGCTTTTCAAGATCATACCTTAGTGGATGAGTGCTTTCCTTGTTGCCTTCAGGTGCAGTCTTCCAGTGTGATTTTGTTTTCTCTAACACAAAGAACAACTCAGGATTTATTAGGTAGGGAGAAGCGCAGAGTTGGATTGACTTTGCAGTCATTAACTCGGAATTTAGATCTTTTATTAAAATGCCAGATGCCAGTAGTGTTTCATACACAAAGTGTTGCTCCGGGCACTTTGTCTCACATAATGAAAAAATATGGTCAACTTTTGGAGCTTTTGGGCTTAGTTGTCTGAGCTTCTGAATCAATTCATCAACTTTCTCAAGTCTCTTGTGACTGCATCTAGCTTTTGGGTTTTGTGATGGAATGTCATGCATGTCACTAGCAGAAGTCTGAATATCATTATCTGTCATCAATTAGGAGGAAGTTTATTCATGTACAAACAATACATTGATGGTTAGTAATGCGAATTTTCTTGAACTTGAAACTCTTTCAAAGATTATTCTCTGCTATATTTAGTGAACTGTTGACAACTTGACACTCGAGCAATAGTTGCTAGTAGGAATAGTGTGTGTGCACGTATAGATGTTACATGATGCAAGTTGGAAAGGCTTATGAAAATGTTATTTTTGTGCTGCTTACTGCAACAAATAAATATGCAAGAGTACCTTAAGCTCTTGATCTCTAGGTTAGTTGACCAGGTAGTTGTATCCTTAACAGTAGCTGCGAAAGTTGAGGATGATTTGTCCTTTAGATTGTTATTACAGTGAGGCATGTGCATATTCTGGGTCACTGAGCAGTGATTCACTGTAGAAACAGTGCAGTATTTGCTTCTACCAATCTTCATTATATCTGTTTGCCGCACTTTAGGCTAGGAAATGTACTGATAGGATTGCATGCTGAATCCAGATTCATTCCCTATGTTTATAAAATGATGCCAAGCAAAGTGTACTTATAGTTGGGCAAGATAATTTAAAAGATGATGTGTAAATAGTTCCCCTTAGTACTTCAGTACTTGTAGGTTGTATTAATTACTCGAGGTCTTGAAACATCAATAGGGATGGCTTGAAAGATAAGGAAGTCAAGACCATGGCCTTTTTAGATACAGGATTGAGAACTCTTAAGATATTTGTAACTAAGGTTTGGGATGGCTTGAACGATAAGAAAGTCAAAACCATGGCCTTCTTAGATACAGGATTGAGAACTCTTAAGATATTTGCAACTAAGGTTCTTTCAGGGACAGTGTGTGGCTAAGATTGATTCATAATAAATTTATCAAATGAGGGTAAAAGGCAAGAGAACACATCCAACAAGATTCTTACCTCCAACTTCATTTAGAAATCCTTCCGTTAGCAAAATTGGTACAGCTTGGTACACTGAAGCATCTGGAACAGGGATTTGACTTGGCTGCTCAGTGGAAACTTCTTTGGGTGCTTTACTTGAAGCTTGTTCATTTAAACCACATGATAACTTCTGAAATGAGATAAAATAATAATATCTTTCAGTCTAATTATTAACACAATTGAGAGGAAAAATTGTATTTGCTCATCACTAACAACCGCAAAATAGAAGCTGCATCAGACACTTTGTGCCATAAGTCTTAAGTATTTTGAAGGAACATAAAGAAAATACAAAACAGTCCCATATGAGCTTATGTTCAACTTAATAAAATAACTCATAAGACTGCTGTCAGTATGTTACTGAAACCACAAGTAAAGCTGGTCAAAGTTCATTCTGTAACAAACTATTGTCGGTAGGGGTGGCAATTGAGGATGGTGAGTCATAAACAGTTTGTGCATTATTAACCCGTGACGAGTTTAATATAAATCTGAAGTTGACCCATTTAATACATTGGTCAAAATCTATAATCTTTGCATGCCATGATGTCAAATAGGTTGACCCAACCTCATCTGTTTAATTAAACGGGTTAGAGGGGTTAGACAGGTTGTATTGTCACACAGCCAGTTAATTAACAGGTAAGATAGGTCATAAACCGGTCAGATGTCACAACCTATTTAATTTAATGGTTTTGAAAGATCTTAAACAGGTTTTTTGACATGATATGTTGATAACTTGTATAGTTATTTGCTACTAATATAGGTGCCTGTTCAATTATAAATGGATCATAAACGAGGTGACCCATTCATCCCAACCTGCTTATTTGTGATTTGCAGATCATAAACAGATGATCCATTTATGAGCCCATACTTATTTAGGTTAAAACCAAACCTGTAAAATTGTAGTTTGGGGTTGAGTCATGTAAACAAGTCAGTCATGTCAACTTCTATCGGCCTTAGTTGCAGGTGTTTCCTGTTACTTCCATGACATGCGCTGATGATTAAACTACAGTTTTAAAATGTTCTCGTACCATGTGATTGGAGGATGATAACGCACAACATTCTGCACTTCCACATGAATTGGAATGATCTTGCTGAAAAAAAGATGGAGAATTTAGCTCTATAGACCAGTCCACCTGTGATGCACAATTACCGTCACCATCTGATATGGCAGCCATTTCATCTACCTGGTGACTCAGATTTCTTGCTTCACTACAAGTATCATTGAACTGATGAATATTTACTTGCGAATGAACTGGTTTTTGTCTGGGCCTGTTTCTTGGTGATACTGATTTCGAACATCTATTGGCAGAGTGGTTTTGGAGCTTCTCCGATTTGAGAACCAGAAGGGTTGATTTGTTTTTGTTATCAATCTTTTTATTGTGTAGTCCTGTGTGAATAGAATTCTGACATTTTACTGAATTTCCTGAAACTTGTTCTGTGCTCACACCTTTTTTTAGCAAAATTTGTTGCTCCATCCTGCCCTTTGCGACTGAGGAAGGAGACTCAGTAGAAGGTTCCCTGAAACTGTGCTTAGGACTTCTGTCTTTTACCATTTCAACACTAACTGAAGGCGTCTTCTTATTAACAGGGTCTCTCACACATAGCCTCCTAAGAGATCTTAAGTTCTTTAAAGGCATAATTGAAGTGTAAGATAGCTCTGACCTAGTGACAGATGTTGATGGCTTCATAATCACTATTGGAGACTCAAAAGCTCTAGGCGAGTGGCTTCCTTTGGACACTGTGGTAACTGTAGTTGTGGTGATTTTCTTGTATCTAGTATCAACTGCTCTTGAATTCTTATAAGTCCCACTTGGAGTACTACAAACTGATGCTGTAGAAGTCTGTTCGTCATCCATTTTCTGTAGATGATCCTTTGCTTTAATGGAATCTATTACTTGTTTGAGTGCTCTTAGGTCCTTATTGGATTTATTGAACTCAAGCTTTGTTAACCTCTCCTCCATCTCTCTGTAGACATATTCAGTCTTTTTCGAATGATCCATCCTTTTTTGAACCATCATTCTAGAATGCCTTCTAGGAGTTGGTTCTTCAAGTAGCCCTGATGTTGCATCAGGACTTCTTAATTTGGGTGGCATTGGTTCCCTGATGAAACTTTCATGGATTGTATCCTGATTGGTGGTGGATGTGTTAGAGATGCAAAAGCCATTCTTCTGCCTGTTAAAGTCACTATGCTCTTCGACTTGATCAATTTGTTCCTGCTTCAGCTGCTCTTTGTTCATGTTGGGCATTGTTTCTAACCCCATGAGCTTCACAACTAAGCTTGACAAGCACTTATGATGTGTCATATCTTGCTGATGATCTAGACCCATGGAAGATCTTCCATTGATGAAATTTTGATGTAGATTGTCCAGAATTGAATTCTGTTTGGTGTCAGAAATATTGAACCTTCTCGGCAAACTTATCCTGCTATCTAATGATAACCTTGGGCATTCTGGCAGCCTGGATGTCGACATATTGCCTTTTGGATTCATAAAGAAATGTGACTCTCTTCCATCAAATGACAATCTAGTAGATTCCTTTGACTCTGGTGTACTTTTGAACTTGTCCAGCATCCGATAAGATCCATTCAGGTCAACTGGAATTTGTGATTTTCCTTCAGCTTTTGTCCCAAGTGATCCATCCTTAAACATTGAAATCCTAGTTGGTTTTGGAGAATCTTTTTGCTCTGACAAAAAATGCCTCATTTCTTCTGTGATCAAGGTTTTCACTGGTAAAACCTGACAATATTTGTCAATGGATTCTTTTACTACATTTCTGAAGTCAGAAGACTGGCTACCGGATTGGATTGGTGCCTTTGTCTGGTCCTTGTAATGTGTTTGTTTCACATCAGATTCATAATGCTTCAACTTTGATGAACACTTTTTTGATTCTTTTGGTGTTGATTTGTCACAGTCATAAGAGGAAAATGATGGGTAGGATGATGAAGAAAATGAACTTTTTGTTGATTCCATTGGGAAGTTTTTGCCTAATTTCTTCTCCTGAAAATAGAATAATGAGGACAATAAATGCATCGAAGGTAGTAGATCAAATTTAAGAAGATTTAATGAAACATACATACCAGAAAATGCTGGGGAGAACTTGTGCTATGATCTGACCGATTTTTCTTGCTATCATGAATGTGTCCTGAAGGTAATGTGATAGCTTGAGTTATATACGAAGAGAAGGTACTCATATTGCTCTAAATTTGTGTCATTAAATCCTAAACAAAACAGGACTTGAAATTTTAATTTTCATGCTTGATATAAATTGTACATATTGTGATGCATATCATGTCCTAAAAAATATATTTCTTCAATCAGAGAAAATGGATTGATTAATTGCTCCCTTTGCTTAGAAAGGAAATATTCTTATGAAAGACCAGAGATGAAATAGTATGACATTGTGTCCCTTGTCCAATTTAAAAGAAAGTTTCTACCTTCTTGAAACCAGTGTTGCATTTATAAACTATTGCTTCTTGAAACAGGAGGGCAGGCATCAACAAAAGTGAGCTCAAGTCCAGATTTTTAGATTGTTGGATGTAGTGATTGGGAAACTCGACTACCTGGAACAATTCTCTCTCAAGCTACGACACAAAGTGCAGCAGATAATGAAGAGTGGGTACCTGGAGACACAGTCCTATTGTTGTTGCCACTGCGGCTCCTCTCCATGAGAAGATGTCGCCGACCAAAAATCTGAAAGATTCCAGGCATGCGTCCAAGTTGTCTCTGCAACTCCAGGTTCTCATCAGCCAATCTGTGTAGAAACTTTTGGGGCATCTTTGAAGTCCTAGTTCTCGCTCAAAATGCCGACTTTTTGATAAAAGTACTAAAGATAGGGCTGATGCAAAAACTAGCTGGAAGAAGAAATTGGTCGATGGTGGACCTTGTTGAAATCCAAACAGCTAAAAGTGAATCCCACGCTTCAAACTTATCGCTGACCTAAATCTCAGCGGCATTGCAAATCCTACAGTTTCACCATAAAGAGAATTGAGTTGGGGAGATCTTCAGAAGAGAGAAAGGAAACCAAGAAGCCACCAAGTCAAAAAGGAAAATAATTGGGATTCATTGTGATACCGCAAGCCCAGAGGGCAGAGGTTTTCTTTACCTCTGCTCCCTTCTCAGCAAAATAAATGAATACTTGAGAACGTATGGTGGATCCAATAAAAGATTCAAGAAGTGACACGACAGAAAAAAGAAAGGTCGGTTGTTGGGTTTGTGAGCCCAAAGCTGCCGAAAGATCTACCAATAAAGTGGCTTGGGATTTGGCAAATAGATGCATTAATGATTGATAGTTTCTTAGTGGATCAGAGGTCTTCTAGGATTTTCTTCCTCCTCCCATGTGCCAACCATGTTACTGAAATTGACCTCACAAACTTCGTTATCCATGTTCATTGGTCAACTAATCATTATTTTTTTTTCAGCTGTGGCAAATTTATGGAATTTTTCTTCGGAATGTGCGCTAAAGAACGTTGAACTGGTGGCTTGTGCTTTTCAATTTATCCATATGATTAATAGGAAATTTTCATGAGGCCGAACCAACCAGCATCATGATTAGTCAAGTTTAAGAAACTAATCATTAATTTTAATGCATGATGAAGAAGAGCAATGTCACTGTTCAGTCTGTAACAGAGCAAAATTGGTCATGGCTGATGTGGCTGAGTGAGATTACACTGCTTTACCTGCTACACAATTCAGTAAATTTGCCTCTCAGAATATTCTCTCTCTGAATGTCTGCACATGCACAGAGAAAAACAAACGAAAAAAAGATATATATGGGTCAAGATCCACAGGACCAATATCAGAATGGAGAACGTTGACTTTATTATAGTGATTAAAGACCAATCGAGTTCGAATTCATATGAAAAGTTTTGTAGGACACTGACTGTGAGATGATAGTTGGATTTCAAGGAAGTTCTTCAACTTTGTCAATCGAGGAGAACAAAAGTCACCAAGCTATTGCTGATAGCCAATGCTATGGGAGATGTTTTCGAGAGTCCAAGAAACTAAATCTGCATCAGCAACATGAACTTCCACTCAGCTTGTCTGCCTCGGCAGACTTAACAGAACTCCAGAGGCATCAAGTAAACATAAATGTGAAATTGTTATTGCACATCTGCATCGATACATATATATATATCTACCAGGTTCATTGGTTTATTCATTTTTCTTTTCATTGTTAATGAATGAAGAGTCTGCTAAGTCAGATGCTTGTGAAAGTTTTAGTTATGCATTGCCTCATGAAGAAGATGCTGTTATCCATTTGATGCAACAGAAAGGTTAGGCAAGTACATAGAGACCACAATGTGAGATTTCCTTCTTTTCGTGCCGACTCTAAGCTGCTTGCAGTCAGCAATGTTGGATATGAGATCAAAGCTGCGTGTTTGATATGTCGTAATCTGTCTTGTAATGTAATCCAGATTATATTACAAAGTAGATTCTTTTGTTTGTTATTATCTTAAAATTGTAATGTAATGTAATCTGAATTATAAAAGACACTAAAATTTTATAATCTGGATTGCAAAGGAAATCTATATAATCTAGATTATATCACAAGCTTAAATCCCATTTGCATGCAATAAATTACATTTGCATGCAGATTATGATGATCGGCGGCGGTCGGTCGGCGATCGACGACGGTCATCAAAGGCGGTGGTCGGTCAGCCGCCGATGATCGACGGTGACCGACCGGCAACGGTCGACCGTCGGCGATCGACGGTGATTGACCGACGACCGGATCGTCGGTTGGCCGCTATCGTCATCGTCGTCGTTGTCTACGTTATTGTCGTCGATCCATTCCTATCGTCTTTGTAATAGACATCAAACAAAAGAATGTAATGATTTTTGTAATCTAAGATTACATATAATTTTTATCCAAACATAATGATATAATCAAGATTACATTGCATTCCATTACAATTTGGATTACATTACGTTTTATCAAACGCAGTCCAAGTTCAATATCATTACTTTCTGTAGGAATCCGTCTTCAGGTCCCTCTGCTAGTCTGTTTTTGAATCACCGTGGAAAAAAATAAATTTCGATAGATCTTTAATTTTTGAGATTAATAATTAACATAGAGAAACGATGGTGTTATTCCACATATGCTAACTATCTAAGATCCTTCTCGCATGGGGGACCACTTGCAACTTCTTGCAACTTCTCGCATGGGCGACCAATTCAAGAATTGACGGCAAATGGAAATCTGCTGCTGCTGCACAATCAATCAATCCACAGCGGTAATTTTTTTTTTATAATTCATATATTTAAGTTATATGATTCAATTAAATTTGAGAGATGAATGATCGGATCTTACAAAAAAAAAAAAAAAAAAATCTCATTGACAATTAGGATAAATACGGAAAAGTGTAAATGGATTTTGGCGAATAATTCAGCATCACTAGCATCGCGCCGGGAGCACAAACCTCAATTCTGTTACTTATTTGCGTTGTTGATTTATTGGTTGCTTGCCTTTGCTGCTCAATAAAATTGTCAAAAATTGCTACTTTCTCAGCAAGTAGAGCAGCAAAGTTTGATTAGGGAGGGAGAATTAATAGTATGCCTTGGAGCTTATTCTTCTTTCATAGATAATCGCAAAATCGTAATATCGTGTGAAATATTTATTTTATTGCTAATTTTAATATTGTTAAAATATCTCCAAAAGTTAAGGTCTTTCTTCGAGGGTCAGTTTATTGGCGGGGAAAGAATTGGTGATGGAGGAAAGGGAACAAAAAAAAAGGAGAAACAACAAATTTCATGAGTCATTTATATCATATTGATTATGTAGCGAAGAAAATTTAAAAGATTTGTCACTAAATTTATTTTGTTTAAAAATGAGCAAAAAAAAAGAATAAAAAAAATACGGTCTCTTGTTGTCTACACATCCTTTTTTATTTCTCCCTCGCATCCTACATAATTCCCTTATCTTCAGTAAATAGAACTGCAATTTTAATATCTATTATCCCAATTTAGAGTCTAAGTTTCATGTCGATATTATTTAAGGCTCTTTGGGTTCCTTAATATGCTTAATTTGGGTGGAAAAGCTCTCAAATTGTGAACAAAAAGCTCTCAAATTGTGAACAAAAAACTCTCTTTCACTTTTGCAAAGATTGGAACTATTAATTTAGTGATCCTTATCGATCTGTCCTACGATTATTACGAGGGAGATAAATTACGGGAGCTCTTTGATCCTTGACGCATTGATCAAAAGCAATATGGGAGATCATCTAAGTCCAAAAAAAAGTTTTAGATCTTCCTCCATAATCGATCCATATTAATTCTACAAAAACCATATTATCCCAGCCAACAAACTATCTCCGTGGGACTAAAGCTCTCTTTCACTTGATATTGGGTGAAGAGGGATGCATATAAGATTTGCACTATTTGAGTTGATTGCAAGAACAAATATGAATCGAGAACACTTGTTTCATTGACGGTGGGAATTTTCAATTTTGTAAAAGCTAGAAAAATTATAATAAATATTGCACAAAATTTCGATGTAAATATATTTGCAAACATTCAACCAACATTAATTAGCATCCGAACTAACTTTAATCATAAGTAATCATTTTAAAGATACACTAGTTTTCGCCTCGACTAAGTAATCACTTTAAAAGATATATGAAAATAGTATTTTATATAAGCGAGAATTAAAGAAAGAAAATAAAAAAGAGTACATTTATCCTCGAGAAATAAATAGCTGTTATTACAAAACAAATAAAACATTTTTCAAGAGTTGTTATTATAAAACAAATAAAACATTTCATGTGTAATAAATAAATTTTATTACATAACAATAAGAAATTATTTTTCTTATTTATTTTCATTTTAAATTCTTTTTTAATAGAAACTGATAGTTCAAAAGCAGAGAATAAAAAGAAAAGGTAGAACTCAGCAAGGCATACCCGTTCGAGAATGCAGATGATCATTGTATATTTGACCACCTGTCATATTTAGCTCAAAAAAAAAAAATACATTTCAACTATATGGCAGGACTGCAGCTAGATCAAAACCACCACAACAATCAAACACAATCAAATTTCAAGCCTATCCAAATCAAAACAGTTGTGATGACTAGTAAGAGAACGATGACGACGACGATAACGACGATGACGGATGATCACTCAGCAATCAGTTGTCACTGCAATTGTAGTCTTTTGTCGCTTTGTAGCAGGCCCTTCTTGATTTGAATTTACAGTTCGTTCATCTTGTTCTACCTCCCGGGCTTCTTCAGTTTCAGCTTCTTTGCCGAGAGATTTGCTCACTATGTCAGCGCCCAATAAAGAGGAGTGCTTGCTTGTAATTTGCCTCCCTGCCTTAACCTTAGGCCCCCAGTGCCTCTCTGGGTTAGGAAGGTACCTTACCTCCTTTTTAACTTTGGCTTTGCTGAGTGAAGCAGCTGCTCGGGCAAAATTTGCCTGCGACACGGAAAGAAGTATCCGTTATCTGACAGTAAGCACGCTTGAATCAGAATTTTGTGGCATTAACATTGTTTGGCTACTGATCCACATTCACTATATTCAAGTTAACAGTAGTTTACTTATCTACGTTTACAAACCCTTTATTGGCTCACAACTCTCCATGTAAACACTAAACTAACATGTCATAATATATGTGAGTTAAGGCCTAATATTCAATTCATAGTCGATGCCCAATAGCAATTCGTCGAGTCCGATATTAGTTCGTCTCTCATATTAATTGTCACGGCTTATCCATCAAGATGAGAGAATTGGTGTTCACTATAATAGACTCAATAAACGAACCAAAATGCTTATGATCAAATTAATAGTTGATGCATCTAAACAAATAAGCTCATTCCATTGTCCCATAACTTATTCTGTGAAACTAAACTAGGATGTCATATGAAAAATCTCAATCTTCAAGGCAAATGCATCAAGCACATTGCAGCACATTATGAATAGTATGGACATGCACATGCTCTTTTCTTTCTTAGATTCCTAAAGCAGCATCAGATTGTCAATTAGCAACATGTTGCTGTGTCCAAAATGTGAGTCAAGTTTTTCGGATGAAGGGGGGAAAACTACAAAGCTGACCTAGGAGTTCATATTTGTTCAGATTGACCAAATAGCAGAGATAGAAGGATGAACCATACTTGCAGTTTTGATTCTTTGGCGAGTATCACTGTTCCTGAATTGTCTTGTGGTTGTGCCTTCACAGGGTGATTCTTTACCTGAGAACATACCATGCAAAAGAAACTTTGAGCCAATATGTACTTTGTGTTCCACAAACAACAAGGAGATGGAGTTGAAATAGTTAACCAAAAAAAAAAAAAAATCTAGCTAGAAGGAATTTAAGAGAGGGATCAAGTAACTACCCAACAACGCATGATGTCCCAAATTACATCCATTGGAGCATCAGTTTTGAGCCCCAAAGGATTCACATGACTTCCTGAAATTCGAAACCCAGCATTGATAACTGCAGAGCGGAACACAACTGCAGGTGGGGAAGTGCACTTGAGTGTCGAACATAAACTGTGGAGACTTACAAAGAGAGGAACATTGTGTAATTCCTGCACATGTTACGAGCAAACTTAAGGTTCAATTTCTAAGAAAGATTTACAATATAACTAGAAGTTCAATAACAGTTCCAATGGTACCATGAACTGGTGTAAATATTCTCTGGCAGATAAAAGGGAAAAAAAACAGCTTATAACAATCAATACCGAAATGGAAAAAAAAACATCTAGCTTATAATTAGATATTCATTTAGTTACTAGTGTATTTTGAAATAGTACAGAAAAGAAAAGTTTCCAGATAACACAATGTAAATTAAAAGGATAAAAAGGGCAGTAAATACTACCAAGACTATTCCCACGATGACTAAGAAAAGTAACTGTCAGATTCAGATGACAATTCCAAGGTAAAGAGAATCTTTATAAGTACAAAAAAAGATGTTACTTCACTGAGCATTACGGATTAAACAGGAATAATGAGACGTAGACAGCATAGTTGAAATGCACAATATGGTAAGAAAAAGTAGCTAAAAGAAGGGGTTAACCTCTGATATAGTAGTGAGCACAGCAGAAATTTTCTCATAAGCAGGATATCTTTCCTTCATAGCTTTAACATTAGCTAAAATGGAATTTATCCATTGTTTGTCATGAATTGGAGCAGACCAAATAGGGCCGCCCATGTTAAACCTCTTTCCACAATCCCTGCACTCTTGAGGAACCACAGGACCATATCCAGGAGCAGATTTGACGCTATTATCCTTCAAATAAAACAAATCAAAAATCAAACACTAGGCATAAGATGATGAGATACTACTTCTAGACTTGAGGACAAATAAGATAGATATAATGAAAAGGAATATGATCAGAGTAAGAGCTTACCTTACTAATAGTCCTCCCAAGACTTTGGAGATGGAAAGAATCACAACCCACACACTGGTAAACGTATGAGAGTTTAAGAGGTGTATCTTTTATTGCACTTGCTGAGCTGCATAGAAGATCACAGAAAGAGAACTATGTGAGGAGTAAAAGGGTACAAGTTGTAAGCTACCACCTGAATTTACATCCACAATTCTCAAATACAATGGAACAAGGTAGAAGGCAACTTACGTGAATATCCGAACAAAAACTCGGACATAGAAATCCATATAAACAGAGAGGATAGGGACAATGTATCGCTTGTAGCGATTTGCATGACTCTGCATTAGAAGATGGCAAACCGATAATTAAAAAAACATCAAAATGTTTACTATTAATCAATGTTATGGAGTTTCAGTTTTTATTTATCTATTTAAGAACACCAGGTGTATTGGTCTAAAGTTCATAGTGTAAAATACCTCAATGCATGCAAGCAGAATCCTCAATGCCATCTCATGGCAATATTTCCCTTTCACAGGATAGGAGCCATACCTATTTTTCAATAGAAACTCTGATATTAAAACCAGAATATATCATTTTTATTTTATTTATTTTATTTTTCTTTTTGAATGGGAACTTGACGCAAAGATAAAATTGTTGTCACATGACCTAGGTCATGGATTCGAATTGTGGAACGACTTCTTGCAATGCAAGGTAAGACTATATATACTAGACCCAACATGGTCTAACCGTTCTTTGAAATCCTGAATTGACGGGAGCTTCGTGTATCAGATTACTCTTTTTTTTTCTTTCTTTTTGTGTCTATGTGCAAAAGCATTGTTGCAAACCTTACTTTGAATGGCAGACCTCTCCATTGTTTCCACAAAGAACTGCCATATCAGTAGCTGTACACATCAGAATTCCTCCATCAGCAACTGATTGTACAGCTGAGTCCAAAAATACAGAAGGTGAACCATAAGGATCAAGATCCACCTGCAACAAAATTGTGACACTCCATTCATTACAAATATATTGGCATATCAAGATACGGAAAATAGCAGTACCTCGCAACATATTTGATAAAAGCCTATTTGTTTAATATTAGTTCAAGCATATTCATAAACAATCTTGATCATATTAGCCTAAATATAAAGAAAAAATTTGATGAATATCAAGAACTGTGAAAGGAAAAAGGATCCACAACTAGCTTTCCTGTTAACAAGGAAGAGTACCGTTAGTCCATAATGCAACTTGAGATTCGACGCAACCATGAAACAATCTAAATTAGCCACATTTTTTAATCTTTCATTTCAGATCCCTAAACATTTAGGACCTTTTTTACTTCGCTTCAGGCTATTGCAAAACAGATAAAGTGAAGAGAGACCAAATTGAAAAATTTTAGAAGACAACAATACCCTGATCAGGTACTGTGAACCATTTTATAGTACCGAAACAAATGAGCAAAAGTTCATGAGTCACAAGCGTGTCTATATTGGATTAATATGCTATCTAAATGATGCTAGCACACTACCTTCATTCTCCTCTCCACTCACTGAATCATATATTACTTTTACTACAATTATCTCTCCTTATCTCAAGATCCTACTTCAACTAACTGCAAATTGAACAACAACAACCTAGCTTATCCTACTAGATAGAGTCGGCTATATGGATCTTCATACGTCATTAAGCTCTATCCTCTACTAATCATCATCTATATTTAAATAAATTTTATCTTGTTCTATTGTTGCTAATCAAATATTCTTTGTTCTTCTTCTTCCTCGTTTAATGTGCATATTTATCGTAGTTTCACATCGCTTAACTAGAGCATTGTCTCTTGGAGTTTTCCCTCAATAGGTGCAATCCTAGCTTTCGTTCTAATGTTCTCATGTCTTATCGTGTCCATCTTCATATATACACACATCCACCTTCACATCCTCATTTTGCGCCTCTCATCTTTTGCTCAAATTGAACAAATAACCAAATAATAACAAAAATATGGGAGGGGGGAGTTTGGAAAATTTCGGAGTGAAATATATAATTTTTTTAAAAAAATGTTTACCACATCAAATTCCTTTTGATGAGTGAGCATATAAACTCGAGCATCTGCAAGATAAGTCTCCACTTTTGAACAAGTGACAGAACCATTAAATTTTATATTTCTATTACAAGCCTCAATAGATGCTGCACAAAGAAAAAAAAATAGTAGAAGAAAAATTAGGCCTATGATTCAATATCTAAACAAGAAAAAGTAATAATCTATATAGCATTGAATCTACAATTCCAATTAAAAAACCTTTGTCATTGTCTAAAGCAATAACTTTCCCAATCCCCTCTACTTCACGGGCATATCGCAGAGCTCTTAATCCGGAAGCTGCCAAAGCCTATAAATTCATGCAGCGCAAAACATAAAACTATTAATAGTACAACCATAGATGCATGTAGCAATCATGCTAAAAGAGTACATATGACTCACCTCAAGAACTTTAGGTGCCTTAGGTTCTTGTTTTCCTCTCAAAGGAATATTTATGCATTCTTCTGAGGGAGTTTTTTCTTCCCTGCCTGAAATATATTTTGCTTCACCGTCATACTGATTATGTTTTACTTCAATCCCTTCATTGGCTTTTTCTGCAGTAGCTCCATTGGTTTTTTCATCTTCAATGGCCCTTGAACTTCCATCTAAGGTAACAGATTCAGAAAATTCACCATTGGGAATCTTGTTTAGAGGTTTTCCCTTTTTGCTTAAATATGCATCATGCTCCTCCTTCCGCTTATCAATATATGTCCTCAAAACAGCAATGGACATATCCCGGTTGTACACCTAATTCAAGTATTATAGCCACAAGTTCAAGTAAAACTAATTGTGGTAGCAAGATCACTGGGCATTAGAGGGGAAAAAAAGAAGCCTGAAACAAATTAGTTAACAACTTATCCAAAAAAGTTTAAGCTATTCGATAATCAAAATAGCTTGGAATAAATTTCAAGCACAAGAAAGTTTTATAAATCCCTTTCTGTAATACAAGTTTTCTAAAAGTCAAGACAAGAACCAAACACTGGTACCATAATAAGCTAAACCAACAACACCTGGACCATAACACTTAGCCAGTACTGCACTATAGCCTCTAGCAATAGACACAAGGTCTCACTATAGACACTTGAATTATTAATTTCAATATATCTGTAAGCAAGTAAAATACTAATTAGCCATTTATCCTTATGAAGGATGCTTGAATTAAACAAAAGTTGTACAATAGATGTCTCAGAAGAAGTATTTCCAAGTAGGCCACGCTTAAAATGATCTCAATTCAGCATACAAGTGCAACTGCACCTGGTGAAGGATGTTAAAAGATACTGAAGATCATGAAGTATCTTAATATGGGCAGTAGGAATAAATCTACTCACGAGCAGCTGTGAATGCATCATCCTTGTGATTTTTTTTTTCAAATGCACATACGAGATGCTCAAAGCCAACCTTTTTTGCAGATTCTACAAACATCAAATTTTCAAAAAAAAATTCTTTTTTGGAGCATCTTTGGAAGCAAGACTCAATTTTGACCAAGAAAGCTTTCGAACCCAGGACAATAGCAGCATCTTAGTAATTGGCTCCTTGAAACATCAGATTATGTTTAAGTTTCATTCGTCAAAGTTGATCAATTCGATTACCCAGTTTAGAGTGAGAGGTCTCAGTCAACAAACGAACACAGCGTGTCTTCTTTAGCAAAACGTATGTCAGGAAGAAGTGATTACGAATCAAGTTGAATATCCGAGGAAAGCACGTAATTTTTTTTCTTTTTTTCTTGCAAATATATATATAGTTTTAAACAATGCAAGAGAAAAAAAAAAAGGAAAGAAAGAAACGCAACCAAATCTTAGAAATAAGGAAAATTTTCCATTCAACCGTCACAAAAACCAAAAAAAAAAAAAAATAGTGAATTCACATTGGGCGGCGCACGCATCCAAGTGAATCACAGGATGCCACCTGAGCCTTGTTGAAGAATACGGTGTTGCTGGAATGCATAAGGATCTCTGCCTCCCCTTCCTTGATGATATTGTAGTTCCCGAGTTCGTCCTCGACGGCGCCCATCTCCCCTGGTCAAAATCTACCGGATTCCAACCGAAATGCAAACAGCGATCACGGGAACAGTGTGGCGTATCCTGCGGGGATACGAATCTGGATGCACTTTCCAAAGCAGGAGAGGCGGCGAACCGTCCTAAAACCCTAGTCCATCTCCTTCTTCGCCACGCCTCCTTGACCTTGTCCCCCAAGTACTGAAACTGTTAAACTGACCGATCTTCCTGTTACCCGGTGTGTGATACTCCATCGAAGTACCTGGCTTTCCATTCGACATCAGGTGTCCCGACGTGGATGTGGGTCCCATTTCAGTGTACCTGGCCCAATGTGCTGAATTGGTTCCTATTGCACTGGCCCAATCCAGTTGATCGGTCGGCCCTATCCAACTACCTTTTGAATTTTAAATAAAATTTATACATACTCAAAAAATCAATTTTTAAAATATATATTCTATTTAAATTTAATTTTTTTAAAAAAACTATTTCTATGAATATTTTATTACTGCATCGGAAGGCAGGGTCAATGATTCGCTCACAGGTCACAGCTCTAGTCCTCGCTGCTGCTTCAGACTTTCCGCCCAAGTAAACAAAAGACTCGTGGGGGTTTGAAGGTAAATACTTTAACGTTTGGGTAGTAAAACGGAATTGTAAAATTCTACAGGACAAAATGCAACTTTTTCGAAAATGAATTATTATTTTATATCACTCCGGTGATCGTCCGCTCGGTGGCTGTTCTACGGGGGCGGATTCCTAGTGATCTTTGAGGTACACCGCCAGTCTCCTTCTCAGATCCGTGAGCTTCTGGTACTGTTCATGTCCCATTTGATCGAGCTTTATTTCGATCTCCTGACATTTCATCGAGCTTTGAATCTTTCTCGAAGCATTTTTTTCGGATTCCATTGGCGCGATTCTTCGTGTTCCATTCCATTCCATTACTGCCGAGTTCGTTGAACCCGAGGGCCGCTTAATCGAATTGACCTGTTGTTGAAGATGATTTCGCAGTTATTCGTGCTGCCGCCTGCCGCAGCGAGGCGATCGTCGCGTTTTGTTCGTAGAGATTTTTTTATTTTTTATTTTCATTTTTTTTTTAGAAAATAGAAAATGAGTTTTTTTTTAAAAAAAAAATTCAGAAAATACTCTTTTATTATTTGAAAAACGAAAATGAGAATAGAAAATGATTATTTTTCGTTTTTCAATTTTTCAGAAAATACTCCAAACGCATTTTTTTTATTTTCACATAAAATAAAAACAGAAAATGAAGAAGAAAATACTTACCAAACGCCCCCTTAATTTCCCCTTTCCAATAATAATAATCGCTATCAAAGAGGATGATAAATTGAATAGGTACAAAGAGAATTATCTCAATAAATTTGAACGTCTCAAAATATCAACTAAATAAAAAATCATAAATATATCGAAGCTAAAGATCGATTCAAACATTCTTATTTATTTGTATAAATACTTTACTACTGTTTCGACTCAATTTTCTTTTTTTTTTCTTTCCATTTTTACTTAGTTCCATTTTATCCATAATTTATCAAAGGTAATCTTTGGAGCAAAAGAAGTCTCTTGCTGTTGATCCCTTGATGAATTATATTTTTGTTTCATTGATCAGAATAATAAAAAGTCATTTTAAATTTAAGAAGAGTTTTAGATCTCTATCAAAATTTCGATCTTTATCTCCCTTTAGAATAGATTCGTGTTGTCATGACCAACATGTCATCCTCGAGGGAACGATCAAATACAATATTATTTTAGAATGATGATGACTACCTTGTTATTCCCATAGGAATAGCGTGATGATAAGTACAGTGTGGTGTTTGTACAATGAACATATATCGAATTTCATATCTAACAAGGTGGAAATATCTATCCCGAGCAATACTCTCCATTGTGTTTGTCACACACATCGTAGTCATAGATCATTCATGTTTATTTCTCTCACAATAATTCTAAGATGAATTTATAGATTATTAAATTGATAATTTCAATTTTTTTTTTTTACAAAGATGATGACTACTTTATTTATTATCAAGAAGAATATAAAATCATTGGGCCTCGATAGGAGATAGAATTTGGAACCCCAATACTACCTACGGCGGACGGCTACGATGATAAGGGGATGAAAGACGGTCGATCTTGCACCCTCACTCGATTTATATGCGAAAAGCTCGAATAAAACGATTTCGAGAACCCATAATAAACACACTGCACTGCCACGCCGTTTCGTCTCGCTGGTCGTTGACAGAGTTATGCGGGAGGTTGCACGGAGAGTCCTTCGTTCGAACGGGGTGAGGCGAGGGTTTCCACGCCCGCCATCCGCCGCCGCCTCCCGTTCGAATGGATCCCTTCTTCCCGGTGTGACCCCGTCTTCTTCCGGACCGCCGCCCCAAGCTGGAGATTCGACGGTGGAGATCTGTCGGGGGTTTGGCTCGGATCTCTTCGCCTTCTCTCCTCTCCGCTCTCGTCGGACGCTTGTAAGCTTGCTTCACTTCAAGTTTTTTTCTTTTTTCTTTTTTTATTATGGTGGTTTGGTTGCAGATTCTGAGCGGAAGAAACAGTGAGAGAACTTCTTTCTTTAGGCAATTCTCGTCCATCAACGAGAGTGGTAACGAACCGATGAAACCTCAATTTTTTTGTAACTTGATGGTTTTTCTTGTTCATTGAAGATTGTTTTAGTAATTGATTATGTGCCAGTTAAATGTCTACAGTAAGAGAAACATAATTGTGCAATTACTGGAGACAAGGAGGTGTAGACAAAAGAATAATAATTTCAGCAATGAACCTTTGGAGATGATGCTTGGATGGTTTTTCTTGTTTATTAATGAAGTAGGTCCAAAACTTTGGTAAAGCAATGAGGCTGAGTGAAGTGCAATTTAGATACTATAACGAGAACCAATTACATGGTTCTGATGCTTGGATGAGAGCTTCTTCTACATAAAAACAATTACATTGAAGTTATTGTCCAATAGGATTGATGCTGATGGTTAATTGAGACATAGATCATTGAAGTTATGATGGATTGTATTTCTTACTTTTCCCTTGAAAATAACTAAATAAGTACATGGGCTTCTGTGTAAAATTTATTTGCATCTTAGACATTCACACCTTCATGCTGCTGGGTTAACAGAAAATATACAAATAGTAGTGTAAGTGAAATGTTAATAGAAAAAAGGTTGCTAAAACATACAATTTTTTCAATCACCAACTAGATCTTAGCCCAACAAAAGATAAAGGGAGCATATGTCAAAAGTGGCATGAAAGTTTTCAGAGAATTCATATAAGCTTCATTATCTGGCAAGTAACACAATCAGGATTTATGGGAAGTGGGAGAAGAGGGACATGGAGAAAATTACTTAGAGAATAATACTACAATAGTTTAAAAAATACATTTGAATGCTACTAATAATTAGGGATTACCTTACACTAATTTTGATGGCAAGCAAAGTAATAAATGATAAAAATGGCCAGAGCAGTGCAGTTATTTGTTGTCATAATGTCATTGTAATGGTGGGAATTGGATCTCTCAGCTCTTTCACATATGTTCATTCAAGAAAGTATAGTATTGGACTATTGGTTTTAGTTTCTTGTCTCTCTAAACTTGTTTTTCTATTACAACATTAGTCCACAGATTTCTTATACTCTCTGGGTTTGACATGGAGTTGAAGTAGACACATTGAATCTGTGTTAATGGGGAAAAAAAAAGTTCCGAATGTGTGCACCGATGTTTGATATTTTTGACCTTGAACATGCTTCAGAGGATCTGGCACTTGAGGAAGAAGTTGAAAGGAGATTTGGGTGGGTGCTGAAAGCCATCTTCTTAGGAACTGCAGGTCTAGTTGCATTCCAGTTTTTTCCTTACATGGGTATGGATTTTTTTTTTTTAAACATCTTCATTTTTTTTTTTCGCTTTTCATCTGGTCTATTATGATAATATAAAATGGTCATGGAATTGTTTTGCAACAAAATTTCAGGAGATAATCTGTTGCAACAGTCCATCTCTCTTTTGCGTGTCAAGGATCCTCTGTTTAAGAGAATGGGAGCTTCCAGATTGAGACGTTTTGCAGTTGATGGTATTTCATATTGAACTAGCGTTTGTTGAAGTTCCTTTCGTTAAAAATATCATCCTTCTAGATATGTGACTGACACATATCTTGATATTTCCTTTCTTGTATTCATACTTAACTCGCTTTAATTTGTTAATGCAATACTAGATTATGTCATGGGAATGTTTTCCAACTTGGATTGGGGTTTCTTCTTTGATAAGTCTTCCATTTAATAATATATACTGTGAGAACTCATTTCCTGCTGTAAGCATCATATAGACTTTCTCACTTGCTGCTGCCTTATTTCCTCTGTGAGATGGTAAATTGAAAAGATAGGTATATAGTCAAGTGTGAAAGGGGAGGCGAGGGATGATAAGAAATTTATTCATTGAGTCGTGTCAATGAAGAAGAAGGATCACCTTTTAATGTTTAATAACTGTTAATAAGCTTTGAAGCTTTGATTCATCTTCTGTGATAGAGGATCCGTCTTTCTACTTATCTTTCACTTCCAATCCATCCTTTGTGTTATACCTTCAACCAAATAGACTCTATGTAAATTAACACTAATCGAGCGGCTAGGCTTGACTATGATTCTGCAGCCGAGGCAGACTGTGATTTTGTGACTGCCTCTGCCACCTGTTCGAGCGCATGTCGGTGGGATAGAGAGCAGAAGAAGGTTGACAGTGGAGAGAAAGGATATTTTGGGAAATTAGCAAATGAGTTGGTGATTTTAAATGTAGGGCACATGATTTGGGTATTTGGAAAACTTAGGTGCAAGGTTCACTAAATTGCCGCAAAAAGAAACTTCAAAATTTCTAATTTCTGGAGATACTCTGGTTGACCTCTTATGGGTAAATCTTAACTCATTTATCCTCAATTTGCCGGTCATTCTACTTTCCCCTGTTATGTTGGATAGGAAGTAAAACCTTGCAATTTCCTGTTGGTTCTCAGTAAGAAATGTTTCATTGTCTAGTAAAGCAACTTACCTTCCATATCAGAGCTGAACATTTTCCCTACCTGATATTTGCAACCTCTTCTCAAAATTCTGCAGTTGACTAATTTATTGTTTGATCTGCCATCTACTTATTTTTATCATTCGCTGTTTTCATTTGCAATCAGATGGAAGGAGAATGAGAGTGGTGGAGTTGGGCGGCGCTCGAGAGCTGTTGAATATGTTGAAGACTGCCAAGGACGACAAAACGCGCAAAGAAGCTCTGAAAGCTCTTGTCGCTCTTTCACACTCTGGTAAGTATGACAGATCTATTGTAGCAGAAATTGATTTCGATAGCCAGCAAAGATATCGCCGTGCACTGCACTCATTTCATGATCGGCTTCCACATAACTAGATTTGTTTTATATAAGGTCATCAAAATCATGATTCTATTTGACTAGGCGATCTATACATAGAATTTTCATCATTATTCTATCAATATTAGCCCAGTTTTTACAGTTTGAACTCGAGGCTATTTGTACATTAAAGCAAAGTGTTAAGGTTGTGGCTACTTTGGGCGAGATAAGGGAGAGGAGGAGAAGAAAAGGAGAGAAAGGGAAGGGTGGGAAGTCATAAAGTCGATTACTCGACAAGGAGAAGGAAAAGGGACGAAGAAAGAATAGAAGAACCAAACTACCCCAAAGACATAAAGGATGAGAGGAGAGAAGGATGTTCCTTTCTTCTACTAAATAATCATAACCTTAAAGTTGCATGTGTATCCTTCATCTGGATTCTTGATACATTGAAGCTCCTCTCTCTTTCAGTCATGATATGGCGATTTTATTTTATTTTATTTTTATATATTGAAGTTGATGTTTATGTATCGTAATCTGCTTATTTCTAATCAATATGTAAAATACTCTAAGCGTAGGAGCAAAAGGTTTTGTTTAAGGAAGAAACTGATAGCTTTGGGATATGCAGATGAAGCTGCTGGAGCTTTGCACCGAGAAGACGCAGTCGCTATTATTAGGTCGACCCCAAACTCTTTGGAGTACGCCGAAGTCGAAGCATACAAGTCTAGCGTACTGAAGAGGTTTCAAGAACTCAAGTATGAGATACCACCAGAGATGGAAGTTGTTTTGTAATCCAATTTCTTGATGCCAAATTGCTTAAATGTTCAATTCTCCTCTTATTTTCTTTTTAAAATATTTTTGTCTGCTGAAGTATAAACTTTGATGGGTTTTTTTGGCCCTGCTTTTGGTTCGTCAAATAAAAGTGTATCGCTGAAAATTGTCGTTGCTACTTGACCTAATCATTATTTGGGGACACTTGTTTTTTCTTTTCAATTTTATTAAAAAGAATTTAATAATGAATTTAACAGTCAATTGATCAAATAATTCAATAATTAATTTTTTATTTGATTTTTCAATCGAATTGATCAGTAATGTTAACTTTTTATTTGATTTCTCAATTGAATTGAACCATCAATGACTTTCGAAGACATAAATCAATTGATTAATTTGATTAAAAATTAAAAATAATTAAAATGTATTATCAATCGATTGAAATTCAATTAAAGTAATTTAATTATTTAATTAATTTTTTATTTGATTTTTTAATTCAATTGATCAATTGATTAATTTTTTATTTGATTTTTCAATTGAATTGTACGAGTAAATGGCTTTCAAAGACATAAATATTAATTCGATCAAAAATTAAAATAATTAAAAAGTTTTATTAATCGATTCATTAGTCAATCGAACAGTTAAATTAAACAATCAACTAACCAATTTATTATTCGATTTTTTCACAAGTTGAACAAATGATTGATTAATTTTTTATAAGAAAATTTAAACTTCTGAACTAATCGAACCGAATTTTTAATTTTATTTGATCTGTTAATTCGATTTAATAGATATATTTAGTCGCCCACAATTGCCAATTTTAGGTCAGGAAAATTTAGTTTAAGGCATGAAAGTATTTTTAAATTAAATAAAATAAATATGACATTTTATAAACTAAAATTTTATATTTTAAAAAAGCATGTATTCTTAAAACCTATTTTATAATGTATATTATTAACTGATTAGAAGTTTTAATAAAGTGCGTGTTATTTTACAAATAGTATAAAAAAAAGTTGTTTTTTTTTTCATCTAAATTTTGATTTATTTTGTACAGGAAGCTAGATTATTATACATGCTTTTATTTTAACGGGTAAAATTATTTGGCCCAGTAGTCTTAGATAAAAAGATATGGTTTTTGATCAATAATGAGAGTTTAAATATATAGAACAATATTATGAAAAAGAATTTAAGTTTATTACTCAGCACAAATATCAAATGATATATACAAGAGTTTTGATGCTTATCTCATGTGTGATTCACTATGAGCTGTTCAATTTATGGAATTATATAGTAATAGGGAATAAATAATATTTTTGTTTGTGAATAGTCGGAGCATTTGCACACTATAGTAATAAAAAATATATAGTATTTTTATTTATGAATTGTCAGAGCATTTGTATATCACCAGAGCGATGAACATTATAGTCCAACCTTTGAATTTATTGAGATCGTCATTGTCGTCCATTCAATCGGATCGCAGTCGAATTCCGATTGGCAACGATGATGCTGAGTAAGAGAGGTGCGCGTTTGGAATGTACTGTATATGAGATACATAGAAAATGGACGCCTAGAATATCAAAATCGTATATATGCATGCAAAGATATTTTACGTTGCACCACACATACTTGATACGTGATCTCAATTGTTCATCGCATATAGATGCATAATAAATTGAAAATGAATAGTGTTTCTCTCCTTATAATTTTCGATCAAATTCTTCGTCATTGTCATCCACACTATAGTCCAGCCTCTAAACTTGTCGAGGTCGTCGCCAACGCTGTTGGTATCCGCAATCACTATTGATTTCCATGACGATTCAGTCGGAATTCAATTGAATTCTGATACGATTATATTACGATCGAATTTTAATCGGATTGCGGTTGAAATCTAATCATTCGGTGGCGATGCCGAATAGCAAGAAACTTCAAAGAAAAATACTGTATATTCTTTAATCTCTGCGCACAGATTGCTGCCGCGCGCACAGAAATGAGCGTAACTCGCGCGACCCGCCGTGCCGTGTCTTGTATGGCCACCTCCGGGCGTCGGACCGGGTGCGTTGGAAGCGCACCTCGTCGGCGGTCCGGAAGGGATCGGCTTCCGGCCGGATTGCGGTCGGAAGCCGTCGCAAATCCGCCGCGATTCGGCCGAATCCCGACCGGATCGCGGCCGAATCCCAGCCGCACCAGGTCGGGAAAGGACCGCCCAGCGCCGACGGTCCTTTCCCGACCGATTTTGGTCGGGTCGGTGTGATCCGCGAATCGCGATCGCGATGTGGCGCGCTGCCGATCGCGACTTCGGCCGATTTACGCCGGCCGCCGCAATCCGGAGTCGATCCGTCCGGACCGGCGAGGTGCGCTTCCAACGCACCGGCCCGGCGGCCGACTGGCCAGCGATGGCGAGGTGTCGAGCACGGAGTTACTGTGCATTTCACAATCGCGACGCTGATCGAACGGCTGCGAGCGCGTCGCGGACGGATCGGTCGCGGAGGAGATCAAATCTCTCTCTCTCTATATATATAATTGATATATTGTGCGACGGGTTCTTTTGCGCTCGTGCACGAAAATCAGAACACCGTATGCGCGCCTCTTCTCTACCGAGCACCGCAGCACGGATGAAGCCGCTAGATGGCTGAAATCTGTCCGCCGTCAGGTGGGCACCGGATTCCGGCCGCGAATCGATCGAATTCCGATCGTCGTCCTACCGGAATTGTAATCTGGTTAGACGACAATCGGATTCCTACATGATTGCGATCGGAATCTGGTCGTTGGGCGGAATTTGATCGTCGTTCGTCAGGATTCTTCCGTGCTGACGATGATCGAATTCCGATCGGATTCTAACCTTTCGTCGTCGATTTTGACCTGACAGTGGTCGACCGAAAAGAGATGCGTGCATTGGGTGAGTACTGTGCATTCCTCAATCGCGCATGGATGGATGGCAAATATCGTGTCGCGCACGGGCGCAGAAGAAATAGACACGCAGGAGATGGTTTCTTTTATATATATATATATATTGTCCGTGGAAGTAAACAACATTTGTGCAAAATTTCACCAAAATTTAGAAACGAAAAAGGAAAGGAAAAGAAGGCCAACCGACCGAGTTCGCCTAACCTACCACCTTAGGCCCCGGTGAGGTTGAATCCCATCCGACCACCTGCCGCCGCTGTCGTTCGACCATCGCTTCCTGCTCCGTCGCTTCCCTGTCGGTCGCCCGAGAGTTGCTGGGCCCGCGTTTGGGGACCACCTCTGCGTCCAACCGAGCGGCATCAGCTAGATCGGGTACGGGCGAACAAGGTAGGGAAAGCGTTTATAGTCATTCCAAAAGCCGATCAGAGCGAGCCGCTACTTTACGGCTGCGGCCAAACGCTACGAGACAAGAAAAGGGATCTTTTTGCTGGAAAATTTCTTGAAGGATACGGTGCCATGGAGGCATTGAGGACCGGGGAACGACGTGCAGCAGGAGGAAACTTGGTGGGGGCTTAAAGATCATCTTTTGCCCCTGTTGCTGCCCTTGATTACGGCTTCTACTATCAGGCGAGGCGAGAATGCAGACAAAAGAGGGTGAGCCCATCGCCGCGATTGATCGCAGGGTACCTACTTTATTGGATACCAGGGGGAAGCATTGGATTTTGGCGGAAGTCAAGCGATTGGAGCAAGAAGCTCGGTTCCTCGAAGTACAGCGCACATCCTCCTCTTTTTTTTTGGTCGTATAGTTTCTTATAGAAGATAATGACTATAAATAAACAAAAAAAAAAGGGGGTTTGGATAGTTTCGGTTTCCTTCTTCATGCTAAAAATCATTATGATTTACTTCTTGCCACGTCTGAGGTTGTTATGTTCTTTTTGAAACTTGATATGCTAATTCTGCGGATGAGCTATTTGCTTTGGAGAGTACAATCTTCTATTGTTTATACTTTTCTTTAATGTTCAATTCTCCATGGGCACACTTCTGTGAACTGTCCTGGAAATAAGAAGAAATGTGTGCTAGAAAGACAGTTGAGCCTTCCTTTTCTAGAGTTCTTCGTTATTCTTTTGATTATACACTATATTCTACTTAAAGGACTTCGATAAGATCATGAAGCTCCGCTATGTTGATCTCCACTCAAAGTAGTTATTTGATAGTGTCTATCATGCATTCTGGTTGTTTCTAAATGGTTTTTATTGGTTAGGAAAATAACTATGATATAATGGAATCATTGCAAGTATTGGTATTTTTTTTAATCTTAATCTGGCTAGAGGATCGAGGATGAATGAATCTAATACCAGAAAGAATTTGTCTAGATCGATAAACAAGGGATGGATGAATGTTAAACCTAAAGCAAAATAACTTGTGTAGTATTTCATATCAATCTGTTTGTTCCTTGATTGTAATATTGGTTAACCTCTAGAGTCTAGTGCTAAGTAATCTTTGTGAAAGAGAACGGTTTCATACTTTATATGATCAGATAAAGTTCATGTAGCCAACCCCCATGATGTTGTTTATCCAATAAAATTTTTACATATGTTTTTAAGGTAAGATCAGATACAGATTAGTACCTAGGCTATAACACATGCTGCAACAACTATAATCTCTTCAAACTTCCACATCCCTTTGGCCCCGCTTTCTCTCCTTTAGTTCAAAATGAATATATAGGGCATTCACCTTTCAAAGTATATCTGAGCAGTGGTGGATAAAAGAGTTTTACATTTAAGTCGTGTGAAAAACATGTGTAATATTGTTAGATTAGTTGCAGCAATGAAGTGATCTTCAATTCTCTATTGCCCTGATATGCATTTCATGCGCTGAAACAAGAAATTGCGACTTAGTTTCTTTGTTATGTTTTACGTAGAGAACTTAACTGGTACTTTATCGATATTATTTTTAGGGAAGAATAATTGTGGGTATGGATGTCTCCTGCTCGATTCTCCTTATTCCTTCCCGTTCACTATGCTATGTGCCATATTAGCATTTCTAGTTTCCTGCTTAATTATGCAACTAGTTTAATTTTTTTTTTCCTTTCTATTTTCTTATGCAATTGCTTATAAATTAATACTTGATTACAGTATCTAACAAAGCATTTTGAAAAAAAAAGTTTTCCCACAAACTCTCCTTTGGTATCGGAGTCATAATACTTGTGTTCTTGTCCACTTCTATCTCTAAATTTGCCAGCCAACAACAAATCTGAGTCAAAACCACTCTCATTGTTTTTTTTTTTTGCTGCCTTTTGTTTTTGCATTATTACCATCGCTGATCATCTCTACATTTGTTGCCTGTCCTCTCTGCTCCTTTGATCAGTGCTACTGTTGTTGCCAGCGCTCTTTGCTGCTATTCACGCAATTTAGTTTCTGTAGTTTCATCGTCCACACATGGAACCTTTGCATGCCAATAAGGACCATTTTGCTGCAGCTGCTCTGCACTATGCCAACTTATGATACCTCAAGTTTCTTCAGTTTGATGAGGTGCTAGGAAAAGATTACTGTTGCAATCTCCTGGCCAATTCATCTAATTTCATGCACATTTTGATTTTTTTGCTTGATTTCGAAATTTTCATTTATTTTTCTTTGTTCATGCAACTGCTCTTACATAATAGGGCTTGAGCCCTATGCCCAATGTATCATGCTCTGAGCTACTACTAATTCAGATTTGTTTAATTTTACAAGATGGACCGCAACTAGTGGATATTTCCTTTATCTATTTTCCTAGTTTCTTGATAGTTGCAACTGAACAAATCCAAAAATGTGCACATATTTTTCCCTCTCATCCATGGAATATGCTTCTGACCACCAGGCTCTTTCCTCTGATTTTGAACAGAAAGAGCTTGAAGAGCTTGATAAAATGGACAAAGTATCTGCTTCATTACCAGAGTACGTATGCAAATTCAACTCAATGACTATCTTCCAAACACGATTGGCAAAATGACTAATTTTACAGTTTTACTCCTGAACAGATTTCTACGCCAAATAGAAAGCTGCCCGGATCCCTTACTCCTAGAGTAATCAACACACAAGCTCATCTTATCCGCCGCCGATAACTTGAGATGATAACATACTAAAATCTCTATGCCATGACTTCATTTTTCTGCAGAACCACAGGACATATAAGCTCGTCCTGGGATCGATGGTTCGAGGGGCCTCAAGATGTGAAAGGCTGCAGATGCTGGATACTCTGATTCAGACAGGAAGTATTTTTGATTTTTTTTTTTTTTTTTTTTGGACTGTCAACATGATGAAGAGAAGTTTGGTTCATTTCACAAAAATAAGATGCTGATCTGTGTCCTAATTGAATTGGCAGCTGGTGTAAGTTTTCCAAAGCTTGAGAATTTGATGGGTTGCTCATTTCTGAAGAGGTAAATTTGCTCAAAAAGCTTTTATTACGCCCTTGTGTTATTAAGTTGGTCGATGCATTATCTATCAGATAATGAAAAGGAAGTTAAAACTAGCCATAGATTGGTGAATTTAATTACTGATTTTGGATTCATTTCGTTAGTCCTTCACCCTTATGGCCATTGTTGCCTTCCAGTCAACACTAATTTATGAGTAAATTCAAAAAAGTTGATATTCAAGTGGATCTACAATTCACAGTCCTATTTTAGAAAGAACAAATCTACTAGTTCTTTTATTCAAGAGATCTTGAACTAAGAAACAGACTTGGAAGCTCAACAAAGGGGACAAGAATTGGGTTTCATTCATATTTCATTAGTGATACAGTAGAGTCATACTCAATTAGATCCGATCCAATAAAAACTTTTCATTGTGATAGTTATTATAATGTAATTATAGTGTATTGTGAAAAGGATGGAGAAATATGTCACTCATTGTGATAGTATTCATTGTGAAGTCATGTCAATCACGCCCTAACTTTTTGCTCCCTTTCAAAATGCCAATTATTATTCTTTCCACATAAATTCAAATAATATATATACGATCAACTGCGCATCGAATCACTGTGCGCCTGTGCACACACATTGAAAGTGAACAATAATTTTACTGTTCACTTCAATTATGCACGCCCAAGCACGCATTCACCCGGCGCACAATTGATCGACTCTCTCTCTCTCTATATATGATCCATTGTGCATCCGTTTTATATACGCTCATGTGCGAATGAAAAATGCACAGTTATCACACCACGACTCTTCTTCCCTCTTGTGCACTGGGTAGCTCGGAATTGTTGACGGAAGATTGAATTTCGGTCGCGATCCAATCGGAATTCGATCGTGGTTCGACAAGATCACGATCGATTCTGGTCAGAATTTAATCGGAATTTGGTCAGAGTTTGATCAGTTGGATGATGACGACGATGGTGGCAACCCCGACGAGTTCAGACATTGACTATAGTATTCATCGGTGAAGAAGAGTCACGGGCGCAGAGATTGCATTTTCATTTACTGTGCAATTACAATGATCGAATGATGAAAAATTATCGCACAGCATAAGGTGCACCATAGACTATATATATATGAGAGGGATATATGAGGATTTTAGTTGCAAGCGCAAAGGGTGAAAGACGCTTGAAAGATCAAGACGATGAACTCTTCGAGAATCAACTTTCGTCCACTATAAATAATCACTTTTGTATTTATCTATTAAAAAAAATATGGAATCACTATATCGAAGGAAGGTATCCTCCAAGCTACTCCTGTAAAAAGATTGGAGTCGTCAATCTAGCAATTTCCACTGGCCTATTCCACGATCATCGTAAGAGAGATAAATCACGAAGAGTCATATGAGTCTTGATGTGGTGGTCAAGATTTGTGGGGGTAATTTGAATTCAGGAAAAAAAAATTAGATATTCTCCTAAATCGATCCATATCACTTTTGTAAATATCATCATACCTTAGCTATCACATCGTCCTCGTAGAGATATCCTCCGGTCTACTCCAAATCTATGCATGAAAGAAAGCAAGAAACGTAATCTAATCATCTAGTAGACTAGTATCCACATGCGTCATTTTCAGCTCATCCAATTTGGTCGCCAACACAATTCATATTTTCTTATATATCTTCTTTTTAAAATAAAAAAAATAAGAAAATAAAATGAGAATGGGGTTTGACTTGCTGTGTTTATTCAAAATGCAGTGCGCCTTTTTTTTTTTTTTTTAATGTGCTCCTTTGGTTGGATAACGAAAATGATGGCACGCAATTTGAAATGAAGAATGTCAAAACGATTCAATTATTCCAAAGTTGTTGACCACGCTATTGACTCAATGATTAAGAAGGAGAAAAAGATAAAATTAAAAAAAATAATTTACTTGACAAAATATCAAAGCACGAGGATGCTTCATTACGGGAGCAAGTTGAATAATGAATAGGACAGTGAAATGACAGACAAATATTGTTTTACACCATGTTTACTTTAAGGGAAGCCACGGGAAAGGAAGGAGTAAAATGAGATTATAGGCAAGGGGGCAAAAAATAAAAAAGGAAATAAAAGATTATTTAATTAGATACGAGAGAAAGATTAGAAGAGATTAAATAATTAGCCTTTTTTGGATTATATATTTTTATTCTTTAGCCAAAAAACAGTGGGGTCGCTTTGTCTTCCTTAAGATGAACCAAGATGAATAAAAGGTTCTCCACGGGATGACGGATTGGTTAAGACAGAGGATGTTTGCAGATGAGGCCAAGGTTCGATTTTTGAGGTTGCGGAATTAATCCTTCCTTAATCGTAGCAGAATCTCCCCTTTGCTAGTACCAGTCCGTCAAAGGGTCATAGGCCCTGCTCCGTGATTTACCCCTTCGTGATTTCCTCTTGGGACGAGGGCTCGGAGGTCGCTAGGTTGACGGTTCCAATCTTTTGCAGAAGAAGAATAAAAAGTGACACCTCGAATTGGATTTAGTGGTGGGCCCCATGGTGCAACAAAGGGTCCAACGCATCCTCCGCCCATCCGAACGTAACGTAACCAAATTAACTATCATCACAAAAATTTCATCGTTATCCATTACATATTTAATAATAATAATAATAATAATAAAGGAGCTTATATATAAGTATATTTTACATTTGAAATATTAAAAATATTTATTTTTTATAGAAGAATAAATAAAGTTCGAGTAGATTATTACGTTACTTAAAGAAATAGTTACGAGTAGATTATTACGTTACTTAAAGAAATAGTTACGAGTAATAGTATTTTAAATTATAATTTACTATAGCAATTGAGTCACTTTGAAAAATATTACACGACACTGATGAGAAAACCACATGATTGTTTTTAATGCTAATGCTTAGAGCTATAATTGAGGAAATAAAAAATAATTCAATAATATGTAATGCGGTCGCATTTTGCATGTCTTTTGCTGAGTCTTCAAAATAGATAGAGTTTTTATGACCGTAATAATATCTCTATCAATATTAACATGCGTCAAGATATCACTCGTATGAGATTATAGTTTCGATCATATTTAAATTAGATAGAAAAGATGAAGAAGAAGATAGTCCTTTCCTTTTCAAGGAAGAAAAGATAAACTAAAAAGTTTCAAATATTAAAGAGAGTTTTTACCTTTGAGAAATTTTTTGTATGTTGGTGGAGTTATTCTTTGGCAACCTCTCTTGTTGAACGATTAGTGGATAATCTCAATTAGGAATCTCCACGTGTGCGGATTATGAGTGAATAAGAATCATCATGTGGATAAGCCATTGGAGAATCGTTCACATGATGAATAAGAAAGGGATATTTTGAAAGGTCCCCGTCTTTCAAATATTTAAGCACCCGATTCATTCGTATTGGACACTTCTTGAGTTGCCTTCGTCTTTGGCTCAGCCCACTACGATCTTGGATCTTTTTCGAGTTGCATTCGCTCTCGACTCGATATACTCTGATCTTAGATCTTTTCTAAATCACCTTTCGCTCCTGATTTGATATATTCCAATTTTAGATCTTTCCCGAATCGTCTTCGTTCCTGACTCGCCTTACTATGGTCTTAGACAATCTCCAATGGATACCCCTTTACACCATTTTGATGTAAAAGATATATCATTTGTTCTCCAATGGAGACACTATAAATTGCACCAAAATGGTGCAAGTGAATAGTGTAGCACCATTTTGGTGTTGCACTATTCACTTGGTGCAAATACGATTTATTTTAAATAATTATATTATAATATTAAATTTATATTTAAAATATTCTTAAATATTATAAATTAATATTATTTAATTTAATTGAATTAAAATATTTTATCTTAATTGTTTATGATTGTGTATTATCTTTAAATAATAGTATGTCTACTAAATTATTTCCATCAAAATTACTAATATTTATTTTCTTATAATTAAAAATATAATATCATAAAAATTAGTTAATATGTACTTTAAAAATATTAATTTTAATAATAATCATGATCATAATAAAAATATTTAATAAATTAATATGCATGTTGAAATTAATATGTATATTGAATAATAAATTATAAGATGAAAAAAAGAATATTTTTTTTAGTGTAGGAAATGGTGTGTATTGGTTGGAGTTGAAAAAAAAATTGGTGTTGGAATGACACTAAATTAGTGTTGCAATGACACCAAAATAGAGTTTGTGGTTGGAGATGGTCTTACACCCTTTCCGAATCACCTTCGCCCCCGACTCGGTCTATTATGGTCTTAAATCATTTTTTAGACCATTCCCGAGTGTCTTCGCTCCTAACTCGATATATTTCGGTCTTAGATCATTTCCTACTCATCTTCGCTCTCAACTCGATCTACTCCGATCTTAAATTTTTTTCGAGTCATCTTCGCTCTCAATTTGATCTATCTCAACTTCTTCCTAATACGGTACTGAGTTCCCTACCTGAACATTTTTCCATCCTTTAATAATTATTTGGGTCCATAGATCAAGTCATATCAACATCAATAAGATATATATAATTCAATTTGAAATATTGATTTGTTAATGATATCGATATTTAAAATCTTAAACTTTACATCTTATTAAAATATATTGAAAATACAAATATATATATATATATATATAGTACTAATTTGAGTCATGGTATGATATAATTTTAACTGCAATCCAAATTTTTTAAAATTGCAGAGGGAATTTAATAAAAGAGATTACACGTTGGAAATAAAATTTTCTTAAAATGCCTTCAATTTTCTTTAAATTGATTTGTATTATTTTTTGATTCTAGTGGTATCGAAACGTTAGTCCAGCGTGACCGCCCTACTGCCTCAGAAGAGTCTCGGCCCGAGTCATCGAGAATGGCCGTCGTAGTGAGGGTTTAACCAATCGGGATCGCCGCACCGTGAGTAGCAGGAACGCCTCCATGACCATGGCAGTGGAAGCAGCGAAATTCCTCCATGTGCGTGGCGGATCAGTAGCGAACTCAGGGGCCTCCATTTCTTACCGACGCGTCATTGCCCTGGGGGCAAATTGATTTGTATTTTTAAGCAGACATGACGAAGCCCCAAGAAACCTGCTCCACCCGGTTTCGGCAAGAGATAAGATCTAGAGTCGCTGTCCTGCTGAAGACAGGGAATAGGATGTTACCCACCATTTGAACTGCGGTCCCAGACGTCGACGTTATTCTTTCCTATCAGTTTTTTATATTTTTGTGTCCCCTGTTCTGGTTAACGCATGCGAGCACACGGAGTTGGGAGAACAGCTATATCGGCCGAGATGGGCCAAGTTTTGGAAAGCCACAGAAATAGACGATAAAAGTGGGACCCAAACTAACATTGTTGCTTTTCTTTGGTGGGACCTCCTGTGGCACGAGTTGTTTGTCTGTGTTTCTTTTCGGGGATATGACAGTGGATCCTCCATCCGGAAGGAGAGGAGGCGCACGAGACAAGCAAGGCACCGTCCGCAGCCTTAGAATTAAAACGTTTTTTTTTCTCCTCCTAAACCGCCGCCGCCGCCGCCGCCGCCGCTCCTCTTCCGGTAAAAAGCCTAGATTTTGACAGGAGAACAAAGCGGAAGAGACTTCTCTCGGTCCCCCTCCTTTGTAAATTTCTTCTTTTGTTCTTTTCGCGGTATGTGGTTAGAATCGTACGATAAAGGTTGTTCATTGTTCAATTCGCATAGTACGGAGATTTACTCGAAATCGTGGAGTAGGTGGGAAGAACTACGAGATTATGGAACGAGACTTCTCCGCAGAGGAGATCCCCGATCCACTCTGCTCCGGTGCGGATCGCCCGGCCGCTGCCGGCGGGATGAACCGGAGCGCGTCGGAGTGGTACTTCGAGAGATTCTTGGAAGAGGCTGCCGCCGCTTCAGCGGGTTCCGATCCTAATTTTACCTCTGTTGGTGGTGCTTCTGTCATTGAGAGGGGTGATGGGGCAAGAGAGGCCGAGAGCGAGGCCACTGCCTCCATTAATGGAGGCGGAACGTCCGTTCTGCGCCCGACTGGGGTTGATCCCGTGGAGTACGCCGCGCTGCTGAAGCAGAAGTTGGATATGTACTGCGCCGCCGTCGCCATGTCGCGGGTACAAGTCGAGCCCTTCCTTTTCCTGAAGAAGATCAAATGTTGTTGTTGTTTTTTTTTCTTTTTTTCTTTTGTTGATGGGGAATTGGATGCTTGAGAATGTTTATTTTTTAAAATTCTTTTTTGTTAATTTTACTGGTGGACTGGTCTCCGTTCTGCTCTTATTGTTATGTTCGAGAGTTGCTTCTTGTTGCCTATATTCGCCCTCTAGATTTGTTGAAGGTTCCCTTTGTTCTCTCTTCTTGTTCCTTTTGCAGGGTATGCAGCTAGGATTCATTACTATTGTCAAGAATTTGAGTGCTATTATCATGTCATTTTTGTTTGCTTATTTTGGTTGCAATTCAGTTAATGCACTTTTCATGACACCAAATGTAAAGTTTTTTCTTACATTATTGCTATATCGAATCACATTTCATGAGGTATATGAGTGCCCATCTTGGGCTTGGCCATCTCATTAGCACCCACGATGAACCACTTATGACTCTCCCTATTGATAAGCGTGTCAATGAATTATTTGTTGATAGTTTGTTGCTGAATTTTAGGAGGAAAATGGTACTCTATGAATAAGCAGCTGAGAGGAGAAAGAAAGAGTAGCATTCCGTAACTTTGCATCTCTAAAGACCAGCTGCACCTGTAGTTCAATATTTTAGGAAGAACCAAAATGTTTCCTTTTCTCAGGTACAAACCAGGGAAGATCAGATCTTTCCTCCTTTTTTTTCATTAACTAGGAGTCTTTCCTGTTTATTTTTCATTCAGGCATCTGCAAATCAATCATGCTATGTTGATGTTCACTATGAAACTCCAAATCTTTAGGGCCTTTAGGCATTTTCCTAGCTGAATCTATAAAACCATATAAATCCTTTCTAGGTTTTCTATAGCTAACATTTTTGAAAAATCATATTAATGTGTTTTCCACCCTTTAAGTATATTTTATCCAGGCAACACTGTTGGATAAGCTTTTTAGATTGTCTATGTGATTATACCGGGATGAGGTGGAGGATGTTAATGTTACTTTTCTTTCAGAATCTGTCTTGTAGTAAATTTACTTGATTGTTCACACGATCACAATTAGTTTGTATGAAGCAATGCTTATGTCACATTTTGATGAATCACATTATAGAAATCAGATTGTATTGTTGATGCTTCTGGTGCTGTTTGCAGAAACATAGAAATAGGTAATGATGATGTTGGTTGCTTCTCTTTTCATCCCTTTCGATAATCATATTTCAGTTTAAATCGTGAAAATCCTCCTGAAAGTATTTTATCTTGATTGGAATTTATATTGTGTATCTTGTATTAATTGAACGTTCAGCTTCCTTTTTGATAAAAGAAGTGCAGGAACCAGTTTTTATATCTTGCTGACAATGAATCTTTATATTCCACAGGGTTCTAGTGTAAATCCTCAGGATTGTGCTCCTACTACTAACAGTAACCCCAAATCGCCTACTCCAGATGCTTCATTGCAGGGACATCAAGCATCTGCGAAGGGTATGCTCTATGGAAAGAAAAGTTTTATTGCCACAATATTCGTAACTACTCCAAGTGGTATACTTGATTGCATAATCTAATTTTACTATTGTTAAATTTTCTCTGCAAGTTTTCTAGAAAACTTCTTAGTTGACTATTCGCTGCTAGAATCATTTCATTAAATAATTTAGGGATGGGAAAAAAATTTGATAATCAAATGGTGATTATTAATAGAAATGTCTTTGGTTAGTCTTGACTGTTCAAAACGAACTGCCACTTAACAAGCATGTTAGTGAGGATGTGTTGTAAATGAATGAAAATAATTGCCTGTAAACTTTTAACTTCATTTATTATGCTGTGAGGCCCTTGAAAAAAACTGTTTAATGAGGATGCATCAAATGCACGACAATTAAATAAACCATGAACTTTTAACATCAGTTTGGTGGAGCAACATCATTTGCATTGGCGATGGATCTTTCTTAGCTATTCATGATACGACTAGATATTTAGGTATCTGCCAGTTTTTATAATCTGGAGTTTCTAAACTCTGTGACCCTTATTGTAAAATTGAATGAGTTATTTGCAATTTTTTAGTTGTGCAATCACTTGCTTCAAAGTTGATTTTTAGAAATGACTTACTTTAAGAACGTTGAATCGTCTTAGGAGTCAAAATGGAGCGCAAGAGTAAACTATACTTCTTTGATCTTTTACCAACAAATGGAAATGTTTTGAACCTGTCTCTCTTTTTAATCTATCCTTAATTTTTTTTATCTCCTTCTTTCTACCATTCTAACAAAGTACTTGTATCTTTGTTTCAAATTTTCATGTTCTCTGTATTATACCAATTTATTGTTCACTTCTAATTGGAGGACTTATGCTTAGCTGTTTTAGCTTTTTCTAATTTATCAGGGAAAATGATCCAATTCTCTCAGATTATATTTTATTGGTTGAATATTGAGTGTATCCATTGATCAGGTTTTTTTTTTTTCTTGCTAGAGTAATATGTAAATCTGTTATATAACATTATATGAAGAAAAATGGTTGAAAACTTATTTCAAGTTGGGTGTCCAAAAACTCTCCAGAGATATCTGATCATTCTAGTATGAATATTTTCGTCTCAGAGTACCTCTTAATGTCATGGCACTCAGGTAGCATTATTCTTAGCTTACTGTGCAAGCCATATCAAGCATTGTTCTGATCATTGTAGATTTGTAGTATGAATGTTTGTCTCCGAAAACCTCTTAATGCCATGGCACTCAGGAAGCATTATTCTTAGCTTACTAACTGTGTGAGCCATATCAAGCGCATTGTCCATCCCATGACTCAGATAATTTTCTACCTGTATCTCATTCTTTCTCCAGATTTTTTACCTTTCCATGATTAGGATTTAAGAAATGCTTTTGAGATGCAACATAAGGCAAATAAAAGTGGATTTCTAGCTTTACATATCATGCAAAATTCAGGTGTCCAGGGAAAACCAGCTACCAGTGGATCCTCTAGAGAGCTCTCTGATGGAGATGGAGATGGAGATGGAGATGAAGTTGAAGGCGAAACAGAAGTAACAGAAAATATGGATTCTGCTGATGCAAAGCGACTGAGGAGGTAAATGCAAAAGAATCAGAGTAAAATCATTATCACATTATCCATAGATGGAAACATTTGGTTATATCTGATTTCTGATTGAGGCACAGATAATCAGTTTATGCATCTAGTTGTTTTTTCAATTCAAATGTAGGTGATTGTTACTATTGCTATTATTCATGTTGTTATTGTTGTTACCTTAGAAGAGATTTTTAAAAAGAAAAATAGAAGAGCCAGCTTAATTTTGACGATATTCAAACATAGTCACAACAGTTTGGCATGATGAGAAAAGCTGGAACAGGTGTAAATCCTTATATCTAGGTATCTAATGCACTTCCGGGCAAAGGAGACCAATGATAGTTTCATCGGCACATGGGTAAAAATAGCTGCCTAAAGTTTCCTCTCACTCATTGAAATTTCAGCTTATATCAAGATGTTTTTTTATTCATTCAATAGGATGATGTTTCATGTCCAGACTGAATGCAGTAGATCTGACATGGTAGTTGATATGTAAACAAGTTGCAAACAAAGAAAAAGATCTGATAAAAAGAATATAAAGAAGAATATAGTTTAGCAAATAGAGCGATAAGAGAGTGCTCATCTAGACAAGTTCAAGAGTGTCTACAAGCTCTGTAAGGGTTCAGCGTATCTCCCTCCAATTCTGCAAAACAAAAAGATTGATAAAATAGAGGAACAAAAACAATACAGTTAAGGAGAAAGAGTGCCCATGCTGCATTAGTTCCACCTATGCAAGCTCAAGAGTGTCTCTAAGAGCTCTTTAAGTGTATAGTACAAGGTTTAAAATTCCTTTACAAGTTGGACGCTAGAATGACCAAGGCCCTATTTCGAATGATGGGGATAGAAATTAGTTGAATAAGTCAATAGGTGTAAGGCTCACGAGTTAATGGTGAACAAGTCAATTATTTAGGTTTAAAAAGTATCTAAGCAGTAGCAGCCTCTCATTCTAGATTCCTCATACATGTTCACTTCGACAGATGGTGAGTCGGCGGCAAATTGAAGTGAGCAATGAAGTTCTTGAGGAATGCATTGGCTATGTGTTCCTCTTTCTGTTTCCGTCCACCAGCAGAACAAGATGCCCTGCATGTGCTAACCAAAATTGAATGACATTCCAAACCATGGTACAGGATCCCCCAATAATTTCTTATGGATTTGGGCTATGATTAGGCTGTTTGTGAATCGACACGGCATCGGAGCTATAAGCAAGTTTCGACAATTTGGAGAGTGTTGCAAGAGTGTTCTTTTTCATAGTCCCCTAGACAAGTCCAAGCATGTATTACCTTTTCTAGTGTACATCATGTTTCCTCCCAAATAGGTATTCTGTGATGAGCTGGGCTGCCCTAGGCCTCAGCATTCTCACAACATAGTATTTTACACTTGTAGTTTCCATCGACTTCTCGAACAATCTGTTACGACTAGAACAGTAGTAAATGGTAGGATTGCTGAACAACTCTTTGCTCCAAATTAATCTTTGTTTGTTTTTTTTTTTTTTCCTGGTCTTCTCTTTTAGCAATTTGTCATCTTATTCACAGAATGATCTCAAATCGAGAATCAGCAAGACGCTCAAGACGGAGAAAGCAAGCACATTTAAGTGAGCTTGAAGCACAGGTTTTTTTGTTCATTGTTGGATCCTTTAACTTAATTGGTGAAGGAGCACTTTAAGTACTTCGCAGGACCTTGCAACAGGTTTCGCAGTTACGAGTCGAGAACTCTTCCCTGCAGAAGCGACTCGCCAATATCAGTCAAAAGTACAATGAATCTGCTGTCGACAATAGGATACTCCAAGCCGATGTGGAGACGTTAAAAGCCAAGGCAATATGATCTCCCACTTGCACATTTATATTTTCTCTAAACTTTTGGTTTCAATCCATGTGCCATGCAAGTTTCTAATTTTACTGCTGTATCCAGGTGAAGATGGCCGAGGACACTGTAAAACGGCTAACTGGGATGCCTCCTTCCTGCCCGGTGATCTCCGGCATGTCTTCCATCAATGTACCCTTTTCTACAAGCCTATCTGACTTATCCGACGCTGCTGTTCCTGTTCACGACGACAAAGATCAAATCTCCCAGGTGCAGACGCAGGACTTCAGCATCGATCCTGGTCTTCCTGAGACTCTGCTTGTCACTTCAGTCGACGATATAGCCCATGGTGTTGTAGCTCCGGGGAAAATGGGCAGAACTGCCTCTATGCAACGAGTAGCGAGCCTTGAGCACCTTCAGAAACGGATCTGTGGAGGAGTGCAAAACTCGACAGATCATCCCCAGTCGTCGTCTATCAACAAGCAGAAGCATGGATAACTGAAACTGCTCTTGAGGTTGATGCTATGATTCTTGTTTCTTGTGTCTTCATGGGTTGTCTTTCAGATTATGTCGATCGACGGATCAACTATTCGGAGTCGGTTACATGAATATTGTCTCTTCGTTTCACTAAACCTTATAGGAAAAGTTAATCATTTATGATTGTGACCTTGCTTGCATCTCCATTGTCAACGTGAACATGGTCAACGCTACGTTTTCTTTTGACTTGGGTTTCATAGGAAGAAGTTGACATTGAGGATACAACTTCACAATAAACTCACTCACGGTCGGAGAGGTAAAGGAACTATTATTTCTAAAAAGGGAAAATATCCATATGGTCATTCAGCTCCATAAAAGAAAGAATCTTACCAACTAACTAAACAGTTTTCTCCTTCTTGATCTAATCTTAATTATTTTCACTAATTAATCCCTACACTGATCCGCGTATCTCCGACCCCGTGCAATAGTAGTCCGTGCACATATATTAACATTTCTCAAAAGCTCTGCTTTTAATTAATTACGTTTCAAGTAAATTCAGAGCGAGGCGAGGCTCTTAATCCTCGATTAATCGGCTAATCGCCAATAACCACTAATCTGGGTTTACCTTCGTCGAGCCGCGGCGCGGTTCACTTGGGCTGGGATTCGTCCTGACCGGACCCAACACCGTCACGTGGGCGCTCTATTAGAATCTCCGCACATGTTACCCGCGCCAGGACCCGCCCATTAAAAGTTTGTTTCCTGTGCGGGCCCTACCTCGGCGACCTGCCCTCGCTGTCTCCAGAGGGACCCGACTGTTTACCTCATCGAGTATGTCAAACCGACGCCTTGTTGACCTTGCCTCTTTATGCTTCCCCGATCTGGTCTTACTCGCATTTGAAATGGTCTATTGTATGTGGGTCCCTTGAATTTGCACCAATGAGTTTAAGCGTAGGTATGCTTGTTTGTTCATTAAAGATTTCCAAGTTTAAAACAAAAAAAATGCTCGAGATCCAAGCTTGCCTTCCTATAACTGGTTTGCGAGTGCAGCGATCGGAGCGGAAGCAGCGAATTTGAGAGGAGGATTTAGAGATTAGAGACTGCGGTGGAGTGTTCGTCGGTGAAATGGCGAGTGGATTGGGGTTGGAGGAGACGGAGCTGCGTCTGGGATTGGGCTTGCCCGGCGGGGGTGGTGGCGGAGGGGAAGGCGATGGCGCGAAGAAGAGGGGATTCGAGGAGACTATTGATCTGAAACTTCAGCTTCAGACTCCAACGGAGGCGAAGGAATCGGCGGGGGCCACGCAATCTGCCGAGAATATGATGAAGAAGACGCCGAGCCTTGTGAACATTGCGTCTTATGGCGGTAGCGTCGACCCGGAAAAGCCGCCTGCTTCCAAGTACGTTTAGTTCTCCGTCGATTAGTTTCGATTTTTCTGTCATAATTGATGCCTTTTTTGTCCAATCAATTAATGTCTCTCTCTTTCTTTTTCTGGAATTTTGTCGTGCTTTCTGGAATATGATTTGATGCATTTTTGATGTTTTGATCCGAATCATTTAGCATTTTTCTTAGAATTATTTATTTCTGCTCTTGGAGTAGGAGATTTGTCTCATTCTCTTTGAAATCAAATCACTAGCCTGCACAAAAATCCTCATTTATAGAAGTTTGTTGGCATTTCTTCTTTCGGATGAAAGAAATTTCCTTTACTTTTCAGCTGCCATTGCTCGAATTAGAAACTTCATATCATTCAAGTAAACGTGTTGCCATCGCATTCTAACTTCACTAACAACAAGTTTTATTTCTAAATTCACACACATAATTAGTTGGGCATGAATTTTTGGTTGCATGCATTCAGTTCGAATAGAAAGTTGGCGAACCTAATATCTAAAACAAAAGTTTTATTTCAGATAGAAACAAAATTTTATGTTCTCAGTTTTCAGTAGCAAATTCAGAGATATTTGATATGAATGATCGCCAAAGTTTTACTTCAGTTTGGATCTTGCATCAGGGCACAGGTTGTGGGTTGGCCACCAGTGAGATCCTTCAGGAAGAACATCCTCTCTGTTCACTCTGAGAAGCGTGCCGGCAACAGCAAGGATGATAGCGAAAAGTTCGGCAACTCTCCGGCTGCCTTTGTGAAGGTGAGCATGGATGGTGCGCCGTACCTGCGCAAGGTGGACCTAAAGATGTACAAGAGCTACCAAGAGCTTTCCATGGCCTTGCAGAAGATGTTCAACTCCTTCACCACCGGCACTGGTATGCATGCATGCAATAGGATGCCCCTTATTACTTTCTTATTTGAGCAATCACCATCAAGGAGTTTTTAACTTGGGACAAGCCATGTGAGAGGAGTGCACATTGTGCCCCACATGAGATGGTTCAGGAATCTATTTAATTGGTGGCTAACTCTGTAGCCATACCAGCGCACAGAATCATGTAGGCCAACTCATGTTTGGTACTCCACGATACTGTTTTCCATGATTGGAATTAGCTCAGTGGCTATAATATTTTCTTTTTTAACCCCCCTTATTTCAGGGTTGTGTGCTGAAACTTCATGGTAGATGCATCACCCCCAATTTGGTTGAGTATCTATACTTACATAGATGATCCGTGATCAGTATTGTATATCAGAGAAGTGTGGAATTAGTATGAATAAATAATGATCGAAGCTGAATAAAATATTTAATTAGTATGAATAGAATAGTTTGGTTCTGGTGCTAATGGTTTAGTGGGTTCCCTATAATCTAAAAGGCTTGAACTCTAATAGAGGATCCAATGTATTTGTTCATAATTGTCTGAGACCAATCTCGGGGTCGATGCATTTTGTTTTGTCTATTATGCGTCTGAAAACAGTTAAGGTTCACGAAATAGCTGAATTGCATATAAATCATCTGACAAGCATGAACATAGATATGAAAATTTTGATATTTTTGGCCACGTATCAGAAAACAGTGGCTCTCAGGGAATGAGTGGAAGGGACTACATGAATGAGAGCAAGGTGATGGATCTGCTGAATGGATCTGAGTATGTACCAACCTATGAAGACAAGGATGGAGACTGGATGCTTGTTGGTGATGTTCCATGGGAGTAAGTTTCTTTCGCCGACTTTCGCATTGCATTTGAGAAATTCACACTAATCCCTACTTTGTCTCGAAACATTATGATCCAGGATGTTTGTCGACTCGTGCAAACGTTTGCGTATCATGAAGGGATCAGAAGCCATTGGAATCGGTCAGTATTTTCTTATAAGTCTCCAAACTAATCAACTCCTAGTTTGACTACTGTATCTACCAAATCCATTCAATATATCAGAGGAACTTATTTTGTTCTCTCCTATTGCAGCACCAAGAGCCATGGAGAAGCACAAGAACAGAAGCTGAAGGTTTGCTCCGCAAAGTAAGATGACAAAAGGCAAATTTCCCTCTGGATTTGGATCGAATCATCTGCATGTGTGCTTACATATTTCTCAAGTATAATCAAGTTCGTTCTTTATGTTATTTCTATCAAAATAGTTTGTTAATTACCTTTATGTACGGACAGTAAGAAATGCTACTTACTTCAAGATTGCTGCTTCTGTGTGTCTTTTAGTTAATGGTGTTGGCTTGCTCAATCAATATATTGTTCCACTTATTACTACATAATTAGCCACAATTAAAATAGGGAAACATAATGAGATTCTTGGTGCTTGGTTCTCTTTTAATATTGCAAGCCCAACTGGAAGTGGGGGCAAAGTTCTACTAATCTTTTTTAGCCCTTTATATGTTGGAGGATTAGCAATTATGCTGGTGCCCACTGATGAAGTAATTAATAAAATAGCATAGAGTTTGATGCTGAGAAACTTCTGAAGGCAAGGGAACAAATCGTACATCTGCTTAATTAAATTAGGAAGTGGAAAATAACAGGACAGAAGAACCATTAATTGATTACGCTGTCCCTCAGAATCAAATTAGATAGGAAGTCCAATAATGATGAATGCTACATACAGCTCAGAGACCAATCATGATGAAATTTATAAAGCATTAATTGCCTTCTCGATCAGGTTTTGGTTAACATTATTAATTGTCCAACGACAAAAGTATCAGTTAGCTCTCTGTTCATAAGGTTGTAATGCAGACAGAAAGTAAATGAATGAACAGGTTTGTTATTTGGAACAATGAATAGATACGTAGAGTGTGAAGAAGGAGTGCACATGATAGGAAAAGCGAGCGAATGCACATAGACATATGACAAGAAGAACATATAGACATGGGCACACGCACTCTTCGCCGCATGTAGACCCACACCCGGCCATGTCGTCTTTTTTATACTTGTATTCTGCTACCAGTAGACTAAACACCAACACGAGAATAAAGGTGATAAGATAAGGAACAATAAATTTCCAGATGCAAGGGAAGCAAAAAAAATAAAAAAAATAAAAAAAAAAAAAATTGAAATTCGTCAATTTAATTTAATGGTCTTCCGATCATTACAAAAAAGATAAATTACAAAAACACCTTTGACCTAAACCCGTTAGTAAATCATACGGCGAGCTAATATTCCTGCATAAATGGGAGATTGACATTTATTTCTTTGGACAAACTCTATATATATATTTACCATCCGAACTAACCTGCGGAGGTTATCTTTGTCCCTAGAGTATTGCAACAGTAAAATTATAGGATGATTTTTCGTGCAGCAAGAATGATTTTCTTCATATCGTCCATCCCAAAATTTTGATGAAGGAAAAAAAAGGATAATAAAATGTATCTTTGCCCCTGTGGTATTGCGGTCATAAATAGTAGAATGATTTTTCATACAGCAAGAATTAGATTTCTCTTGCAGATTATTCATTGAAATTTTTCTAATTAATTTGAGCTTCAGAGGGATCAAATAACTTGCACTGCTAGATCTCTAGGTCTCATATGCGCTATCCAAATTTATTATGGTGACTGATAAAATTTTTTTCTATAGAATCGAGTCGTCCATCTCAAAAACAATAGATCATTTGAATATTTGAGTTATTAAAAAAAAAAATTCTTAACAATATTAATATTAGGAGAATCGATTATTACATCTTTAAAAAATATGGAATTATCACATTAACGGTCCTTCTCAATTGCTCCCGATCGAAGAGGGAGATGAGGGTGTACTACTTCAGCAGATTTGAACGTTCTAAGGGACCGATCTTCATTTGGAAAAAAAATTCATAAATACACCGTAACTAAAGATCAATCTAGGAGTTCTTAATTATCTATGCATGGGTACCCTACTATTGCTATCTACGTAGATGTCCTATCACTTTATCATAAGTCGAGAGCTTATTATTACATCTTTTAAGATTATATTACATATTTCTTCGGAGGAATAAATCATTATCAAAATTTGAATCTCACTGGATAAAAAATATTTAAAAAATTGACAGGTATAAATTATACTTTGAATTTATCAAATATTATTTATCTCTGAGATTAGTAGGACTAAACTCAGACACTTAAATTACTATAAAAAATAATTATATCGTAGCTAAATAACAAAAATAAAATCCTTGTAGCAACAAAAAAAAGATTACATTCGCCCCTAGTGTATCTCATCGTCGGTCCCTCAATGATGATAAAAAAAGATAAATTACGGAGGATTATACCCCTTAATTCGTTGGTTAAAAACAATGGAGAGTTTCTGAATCCGAGTGAAAGTTTAAGATTCCACGTCAAAATTCAATTATGTCCACTTATAACAATATTTATGTTGTTCTGATCAACATATCGTCCTAACCGCGGACAATAAAAATTTCTATAATCAATCCTTATATATATAAATGAAAGCTACCTCCTCATAAAATACTTTCTATAAATACATTATTGCCATAAAAAAAATGGAACATAAGTTTTATTGAGTATGAGTGGATGCCATTAGTTGCAAATCGAGATTAACTAAAATTCCAGTAGTTTTCTTCTTAATTAAAATTGATAAATAAAAAAAGGTGTGATTCTTTTGTTGGTACTCACCCGCAACTTTACCGCTCCGAAATTGTTGACTAGCACCATCTCATGTGGGGCACAATGTGCACTCCTCTCACATGGCTAATCCGAGTCCTGTCACCGCTCCATCGATGCCGTACGCTCACCTTTGGAGCTGGGGCTTAATGGGACTCTACTCTTCGTGGGGGTGAACTGGTGAAGGCACCGCCATTAGAGATGCGAGACGCTATAAATAGCGTAACGGAACTCAATGTCGTCCACGGCGGTCGGAAGCCAACGAGAAAGGGCAGCGGCCGTCGTGGAATGGGAAGCGGGGCGAAGGGAGCAACGGAACAATGGCAGGTCGAAACGAAGTGGTTCAAGGTTACAATGACATTTGTTTCTTCCCCCTTTTGGTTCTCTCTCCGTTGGGTATCGCGGTCTCTGCTAAATTCTGTCGTTTGATCTCCCGCTCGTTGTTTGGATCCGGCCCATTCCTGTCATGGTAGACGTTTTGAGATTTGAGTGACCATTTGATAGGTAATTTGGTCTGGAGCTCTTGTTCACTGCTGAATTGGTTTTCCATTCGAGATTTGACTTTGTGATTGAATTTAAGGTGGATTATGCTCTAATTTTTTTCCCTAATTCGCGAGAGTGTCGGGTTGGTGTTCCAATCAGCACTTGCGTGATTTGAGAATGTTTTTTTTTTTTTTAGGTCTAGTAAGGGAAGAAGGGTTTATGTGATGTTATTTTCGTCTAATTTACATCCTGCGTCTGTCTCTTTTTCTTGGTTTGGAATAGTTTTCGTTACGTGATTGACCTCGCGGGAAGTATTTGAGCAAATGCATATCTTCTAAATGTGTAGTGCAAACATTACAGGTCTTCCCTTGATGCATGATTCATCAGGGCTCTATGATCGATATGATTTTCCATGGAATGAGTAATTGATTTTAGCCTTGAAAGTGAAAGTAAAAGATAAAAAGGAAGAATTGGAGTGAAACATCTTCCTTAGTATATGAGAGCTTGTCCAACGCATTATATTTGTATAAATTGTTCAACGAAAATATAAACGTATTGTATTTCTAATACTGTCTTTAAAAAAATGCTTTCGCTGAATTCTTTGTGGAACATACTCTCTAATCGATTTTTCCTTTGATGTTGCTTATTTCCTGGATCAGTTTTTCATGGCAATTTCAAGTTAAAATCTCCCTTTACTAATTTTGAAAACATATTTCTTTTCCTTGAATACTATCTTCCATGGATAACATGAACTAACAAGGTGTATGTAGAGCTGGTCTCTTCTGAAAGTGTGTACAAAAGTACACTTAGATCTTTTAACGTAAAACTGCAAAGTACACTTGGATTGACAATTAATTAAGTTAGATCTACTGTTAGATTCCTTTTGTGCTTCATGTGCACGAGATGAAAAAAAGCAGTATATGCTATTGAAAACAATGTGTAACCAATTTACTAGTGCACGAGACTAAAATTTTGCTAAAATGAAGATGGACATGATTTTTTTTCCCCTATCAAACAATTGCTCACTGAAAACTAATATGAAAATGACAACTTAATAGGAAATGTTCACAGGTGTGGATGTAATGGGTTATTTGAGATTAATGTATCATTGAATAAGATTCATTTAGTCAACCCTGAATAGCTAGGACAAACATTGACTTGATGATGATGATGATGTGTTTTTCTCTCCTATGGATATCATGTTCTAAAATTTCATGTACTGGATTTATGGTTGCAGTCAAATCATCACAAATGGGCAAGGAAGCTGCAAAAGTGGCTCCTCCGAGAATAGAATCTTGTTGGCTGCCCAATGATAATTTCAATAAAGTAGTTTATTCTGGCAATTTTTCTGAAGCTTTGGAATCAAACAAAGTTGCTAATGGCATAAAGAACATGAAAATTTCCATCAGGAACTGCTGGGTGAGGAAGTTGTAAAAGCAGCTATGGATAAAAGAACAACATCCAAAAGTGGAAATTTTTCTGATAATCTAGAGTCAAATTTCAATTGAGGAAAAGTAGTGCTTGATCTTAGAAATATAGGTTTTAATCAGAAGGGATCAACAAATATGCATTGCCGTGAAAAATTAAATCATAAACCAGAAGCATCAAAGCATGATAATGTTGGAAATGCAAGACATAATTACACTGTTCCTCGACCATTTTCTCTTGCAACTGAAGAGCGTCATGGTTCTACTGATGAAGCAACTGCCAGCAAAGAAAAACCTGGGAGAGCAGACAATTCAACTTTGCAACCTGACACGAAAGTACACCAGACTGTCACTGGCTATTGCTACTCGGTTGCTCCTGTGTATCCTTTTTTTTTTTTTTTCTAACTACATGATTTTATAGATCCTCTATTAGTTTTTCCTCAACTATTTATTAGTCATGCAGCTTCTGTCAAAACTTGTAAAGGAAAGACAACTGTGGGTACTGCTCCTACTTTCAGATGCATTGAACGTGCAGAAAAGCGAAAAGAAGTTCTGTATTTTATCATAAAGCCATTTTGTTGTTGTCATAGAGCTTAAATCCACATTATATCATGTATTCTCTTTTTTCTTCAGTTCTACACTAAATTAGAACAGAAATATCAAGCTATAGAAGCAGAGAGAATGCAATCTGACGCTAGGATGAGGGTATGCTTTCACATTATATATAGGATATTTTTCATGGTTCACGAGAATTTGCACTTTGTTATTTGTTGCATTTATCTTGCAATATCTTTGCCAATGTCAATTCTTCCTAAGAAATATTTAGAGGCAGGGTTCCCCAGTGCGGTTGATAGATTTGTTTTGAACAACTTGCATTTGTGCAGTCAATAAAATTTCAAGTTCCAGTTAGAATTTGGTGCTGTGATAATTTGGCATACGGGCTTGTAATTAAATATATTAAATGATTGCCACTCTGAGAATTTGTAGATTTAAACTTTATATGGTGTCTCTTTCTAGTTTTAAATTATAAGCTTCTCATATTTTCTAGGAGGAACAAGAGGCAGCTTTTAAGGAATTCAGAAAGAACTAGAGTTTCAAAGCCGACCCTGTTCCAAGGTTCTACAATGAGAGTCCTCCACCTAAAGTTGAATTAAAGAAGGTACTCACTGCTTTTCTATTATATTTATTCAAGACGAAGAATCTGCAAGTTATTCGTTTTGAATTAAAAATTAATATCTTTTACACAAGTTATTGCAAGAAGAAATCATCATCAGCACTGAATATCAAGAGTTAATCTTACTTATCCACCGTGAATGAAGTAATGTTCCTACAAGCTTAATCCCTTCTTTTTAGTTACAAGCTTTTGTTATTGGTCTTCTCTGCCAGATTTCTCCCAGTAAGCTTATCAGTTGCATTACTTGTTCTAAGTTTGGTCATTTTGGTTGCCCCCAAGGTACCTCCTACTCGCGCTAATAAGTCACCCAAGTTCACTCAAACAAAGAGTTTCAACAAAGCCAACCCAACTGAAAGAAATAACTATGGTCGAGTATGCAATCGTCTTCATTGTCATGGTATTTGTCCCACCATGGAAGCATTGAAAACGTCGCCAAACAGGAAGTAAAACCCTTGCTACAGTAAGCACAACAAACCAGATGATGACTGACATAGTCAGTGCGCAAACATAAAAGTGTGTTTTATTAGTTTTGTTTCTGTGATTTAAGCTGAAATTTCATTATACACCACAGTCAACAGCTGATCCCTTTTTTCCCTTCCTGTTTCGCCGTTGGAGATTTCAACTGCGCGAAATGAGAAATTGTCAAGGTTTTTAATGCTGTAAGCTACTAAGGTAAATGTATCCATAGCTCAGTTTTTTTTTTTTTTTTTTTTTTTTTTTTTGTGAGATCAAATCATTTTTGTTGATTTATTGCAATTTCTCTAGGACTCCGTAAAAGATTGAAATCGTCAATCCCAGAATCCCCTTCGTCTAACGATCATCATGGTAGTGAAATCACTTTAGATCGGATTTTAAATCTTTTTCAGAATCGATCCATGTCAATTTTATAAGTATCTTTATATCTTAATCATCACCTTATCTCCGTTGAGACAAATGTAATTTCTCTAATATTGCATTTGTTATAGGAAGGGATGGAAAAATGGATGAATAGATGGATGGATAAATATTATGTATATTATCCTTTCATTTGATTATTATTCTTCCGCTTGTTTACTCCAATAGATGATTGAAATAATAATAATAATAAAAAAAAAAAGGGATGAATAATTGGTTGGTCCAACCTATTCAATTTCGTGTCATTTCGTTCAATTTACTTGGCCCACTCGATAACTCAGTCAGCCTGTGTAGTTAATCCATCTCGCTTGGCTGGCACAATCCTTATCCATCTCATGTAACGTGTGTTTTTATTTGTATTTATGTGTGACAGACAATCAAATTAAGTTTGCTGTCTATTTACTCCTAATTAGCGAGCTTTATTATTTTACATCAAGGAGAATAGAGGCAAAAGTATTAGCCACAGTTGAATGTTAAGGTTGTGGGGATCATAACAATTTGTTTTTTTTTTATAACTGAGGTATCTGAGCTTTTGTTCTGATTAATCTTGGAAATATATCCATCTTATCTCATAAATATTATTTTTCAACATTAATCGAAAGTACATTCGGAATCAACGGATGACTCAATAGAACGGGTCGCTAACATTCGAAATTTTAAAGAGTAAATATTTCATTTAAAATTCTAAAGAATAATGCTCAAAAGAGAGATCGAATTATGATTATATACAAATTGATGAAATTTTTCATAATTTTAATATATATTTTTTGTTTCAGTTTTAGCAATTAATTTTCACATTGTTTTGAACACTATTTTCTGCAAATTAAGTTTTTGAAAATTTTCAGTGAATTTTGATTATTTTGGAACAATTTGAAGTTGGTAAATATTTTAGGGGGAAAAATGAGAATTCTGCTAATAGTTAGTTTAGTCCGCGAGTACACCGTACAGGATTCTCTCTACCAAGGTGGCGAATAAAATCTCCACAAGTCATCGGATTCGTCATCCACAAGCAAGCGAAGCAAATGGAGTTCGAAAGAGAGAGCAAGAGAATGAGGAAGAGGAAGAGTAGGAGCATGTAAATGGCATCGCAGCCTCACGCAATCCCTTTCTCTTCCCTTCCTCTTCCTCTTCTCGCCTACTTCGCTTCCTCTGCAAGCTCCTCGATCGCAACTCCTTTTATAGGAAAAAAGACGAAAAGTGAAGCCTTTGCGAGGAGGAAGAAGAGTGGTCAGTTGATCGGGAGATGTGGGGCCCTCCGTTGATCCTATTGCTCGCGATCATGGCGGCCTGCTTGCTAGATCATGTCTCCTCTGATAAGGCCGGCGACTGGATTCTCCCGCCGAAGCTGAGGCTGGAAAGGGCGCTGCCAACGAAAGGGATTGGGCTGGAGCACCTCCGGTCGCGGGACCGGGCCCGTCACGCCGGACGGTCACTTCTTCCGTCACCCCGCGTCGGGGTGGTGAATTTCCCCCTTTGGGGCGCCGCCAATCCTTTCGCCGTCGGGTATCCTCTACCCTTTATTGCGTCGGTTGGAATTTTTTTTTTCATATATTTTCACTTAAAAAGTGTCCTTTTTGAGTTTTTTTTCCCCCCAACTTTTTATCTTCGTGCAAACCTTGATTTTTCTGTTGCACGACTGCACGGATTACACAGGACCAATCCAGTTTTAACGACTGAATTAATCAAATTAATTAAAATTGTCTCGGAAGAGGTCTTTTATCAAAATTCAACATCAGAAAATGAAAAATCCTACAATTGGTGGGTTATTATAGAGGTTCTATGTTATCATCCACCTTCTTTTTCAGTTGGCCTTTCATTTTTTTTTTTCCCGTTTAATGCACTTAGAAATTTCTGATTCTGAATTTATAATCGCAGACTTTATTATACTCGTGTCCAATTGGGGAACCCTTCAAAAGAATTCTATGTTCAGATTGATACAGGAAGTGATACGTTGTGGGTGGCATGCAATCCATGCAATGGATGCCCTACATCCAGTGGGTTGAACGTAAGACATCTTCTCTTTTCTAAATTTTGAACTCCCTCAATCAGTGAGACAGATCAATCTATGCACTTCTCAAATTGTTATTATTTGATGGATGATACTCTCTGAGACTTAAAGGTGATTCCGTTTAGAGTTTCAATCGAGTCTAATTGCATAAGCTCTCATTTGCTCATTGTAGATCCATCTTGAGTACTTCAATCCTGAAACTTCTTTCACATCATCGCAAATCAGTTGCTCTGATGATAGGTGCACCTCAGGCCTCCAAAATGGGGAAGCATTGTGCTCTACTTCTAGTTCTTCAAACTCCCCTTGCAGTTACTCTTTCCAGTATGGCGATGGGAGTGGCACTTCTGGATATTATGTATCTGATACCATGTATTTTGAGGCAGTTATGGGAAACCAGCAGACAGTGAATTCTTCGGCTACCATTGTGTTTGGGTAACAATAGTTATTAAGATTTGATCTTTTTATAATTCATTATTGCCCAAAATTTTTACAATTTTGGTATGAAGTTAGTCTAGTCAAATGAAAAAAAAAATCCAATGTTTTTTTTTTGTTGCTGTTGTTGTTTTTTGGGGTTTGAATACTGAGGAGAAGTTGGTCCACTGTTTCCATACTAAATTGTTTAGTTTCTGAGAAACTAAACAAGCATTCAAGTATGTCAAAGAAGAATATGAACTTCAGTGGTATCTCCCTGAAATTTTCTTGTCCTTCCTTTGGGTTTTAGATAGCATAGTTCAGACTCTAAAACCAACAGTAGGCTGTTGGATTGAGTAGGTAAGATGTATGTTATTATAGGATCAAAATTAAAGCTTTGGCTTATATACTTGGAAGCTGGAAAATGCTGATTCACGTGGATGAATTTATAATTGGACATTTTCTTGTGCTCAGATGTAGCAACTCTCAGACTGGGGACTTGACCAAATCAGACAGGGCAGTTGATGGGATTTTTGGATTTGGACAACATCAATTATCCGTCATCTCGCAGCTGTCCTCTATAGGTGTGGTTCCTAGAGTATTCTCTCATTGCTTGAAGGGATCCGATAATGGTGGAGGCATATTGGTTCTTGGAGAAATTATCGAACCGGGTATTGTCTATACCCCTCTTGTTCCATCACAGTAAGTCTCTTTGATGCCAATTCTATTGGGTCCATGAACAAGTATATTGTCAGCCTAATTCTGCTTGTGATTTGAACTTGCTATAGGATCTCAGATAATTATATTATTTTTTTTTTCCAGAACTATGCTTTTCTATTAGTCCCCCAAATTGTTTCAAATTTTCCATTCTGATCAGAAATAACATTGTGTAGTGCAAATTTTCAGCAATTCATATTTCTTCTATTCTAGATCTTTGTCCCTTTGGAATCTTCTTATTTGGATATTCTACGTGCACAACACTTAATATAGCTTCAATTGCATTTAGAGAGCTTAACATGAAACTCTATGGTTCGTATTGTAATTGTGAAATGTGGATAGAAACTTTGTATTCATTGATTTTCACTGTTGATTGTTACCAGAAGATAACTAGTGATTCTGGTTTATTTTCATTTCTGGAATCTTTTTAGGCTTGATTCTGTAGCAAGGATTTATGAGTAAAAGTTATGAAAATTATGTGTACCAGAGGGATGGAAGTATAATTCATTGAGTAGAAATATAAACCCTCACTGTAATGACGAGAAGTCTTGGCCAATCACACAGGTTTTCTGGTTTTATATCTTTATTTAGATTGGTGTGGCCTCATTATTTGATTTAGATTTTGTTAGGATCACAAATGTCTCTAATGCTACTTGGTGGCTTCGGAGACTGCTTTAAGGGTCTTAACACCAGTTGCTTAAACCCATCATCTCAAACTGCACACTTGTTGATTCAAATTCAGACTCTGGAATATGGAATAACCTTCACCATTCACCACCAAGCCCACATGATGCCATCTTCGATTCTCTTGGTAGAACAACACATACAAAAAGTTATTTACATGGTTCAGTGTAAGGCTTCTTATACAATGAGAATTAAAGTTATATGTTATGAAAGCAAAAGAATAATAAAAGCTAAGCAAATCAATGCCCACATCTTGCACAAGAGTTCTCAGTCCTCTCTATACTTCTCTCAATGCCGCTGGAGAAAAGTAGACAGTAGCACCTTTAGGACTCCCTTGACATGGAAAAAAAAACTCTCCCGAACAAGAAAATCCTCTAGAAGTCTTTTGATCTCAAATAGCCTCCAAACTCACCCCAAGAAGTTTCCTTGGCTTTGGGATGTTCCACTAGTGAGAAATTTATATTGCCAACCATCGCCATATAAAATTATTAATCATGTTCAAAATCATCCAAATAAAAAAAAAAATCCTAAGATAGGATTTATTTCATGCATAGAGCATGGACAAGCCTATTGGACCCTATATGTGTCTGAACCCATGCTGTTTGGAAAAGGGAAAAACAACAATATCAACTTAGCTTCCCATTTAAATTGACATGATGCTTGAAAAGGTGACAAGATTTACTCTTGATCATTCTTTCCAATCCACCTGTGTCTTAAAACTGATTCTTGTGTACTTTCTGGTGTATTCTTGTGATTCATTCCCTTAAATCTGATAATGACTGGTTGTTTCCTAGTTGACGGCGGATGATTTGGTGCGAGCTTAATAATCGAGAGGTTTCATCATGAGCATCTTGCCTAATGGTCTTTTCTCAGCTTACACAGATTAGCTGATGTTTTGGCTCCCGTATTTGCATACTCTATTTTCCTCAAAAAAATGCATTGATGTTGGGTTCCTTCTTTAATTGGACACAAATATTTTGTTTCCTTACTCCAAGTTGTTTCCCCTTCTGCTTTTTTTTAGAACTATGGAGTTATTTACTGCCTTGGTTTGGATTTCAGATCTCATTACAACTTACATCTAGAGAGTATTGCTGTCAATGGGAAAATAATATCGATTAGTTCATCTGTGTTCGAAGTATCAAATGCACACGGAACCATCATCGACTCTGGGACAACATTAGCTTACCTTGCAGAGCAAGCTTATGATCCCTTTGTCAATGCCGTAAGTAAAACTTGTTATTGCTAAATTAGATATCCTTGTATATGAGAAACTAAGCCAAAAAATGAGCATGATTTTATAAAAAAATCCCATCATCGGTTTATACCATCATATTTTGGTCTAATAGTAGTTATCCTATACTCAGATAATAGCTTCGCTTTCGCCATCTGTGCGTTCAGTACCCCATAAAGGAAATGAATGTTTCATTACGACCGGCAGGTTTTTCCCATTGAAGAAGGGACTTCTTGTTCTTCCTTTGAGCACTTTTAACTACAAGATATTAGTCTGTCTAATGCATCTCTAAATCTGCAGCATTGACGAATCATTTCCTTCTGTATCATTGAATTTTAAAGGCGGTGCATCCATGCCATTAAAGCCTGAAGACTACCTTCTTCAACAAGGTTATGTTGTGAGTTATTCTTCGAGCTTAATTGTGTACTCTCATCCATCACAGTATCAAAACTCGAAGATCATCTACGTAACGGCACATGAAACGTGTTCTTCGAAACTATCTGGTAATCATTGTATTGCTCATGTGCAGGATAATTCTATCATATGGTGTATTGGCTGGCAAAAGAACCAAGGTTTAGGAATTACAATACTTGGAGGTTTGCAATCTACACCTTTGTTGTGTTGTCTATGTAGCATGGATTTCTCGTCGTGTTTACTCGATTTCAAAGTCTCCTCGAGTACGACCAGTTCATGCATTATCACACACTTGTCGTAGTCTTATCGTATTATTACACACTTTTATCAGATTCTTATTGTCATCGATGCTACCACAGTCTGCTCCTCATTCATCTACACAACTGCTTTAGTGTTTTAAAGTACTCTCTGCGGCTAATTCGAACAATGCTTCTCCACAGACATCATTCTGAAGGACAAGATATTTGTTTACGATATCGCGAATCAGCGAATGGGTTGGACGAACTATGATTGTAAGATCCATCGCCTACAAAGTCTGCATTGTCGGATATGATCTCTTTTGGAGCAAGCCTAAGCTTCTATTTGGTGCCACCATATGCAGGTTCTCAATCTGTAAATGTCAGCGTATCGTCCGGTAAGAACCAGTACCTAAACGCCGGGCAGCTCGATGTCAATGAGTCGTCGCACATCGCGGCATTCGACAAACTCCTATGGCTCAGCATTGTGCTTGTGCTTCATCTTCTTCTTACTTCAGGTACTTCACAAAGATAGGAAAGAAACTAAACAATAAACTCATTCTTTATTCGTGTAATGATAATAAACCCTGAAAATATTGTCAATTTTCAATTGTTTTACCCCTTGCATATAATTTGTGTTCCCGTTATAGTAGCTTTTTTTTTTTTAAATATATATATATATAAATTTAAGTGTCCGAGCATCTATAGAAACTATTTTAATCACAGTTGAAGGTGGTCAAAGTTTTCGAGCTAGAAAAATTGGAGGGAAAAAAAAAAGAAGTAAATTTGAACAAGAAATATAACAGAGAAAAGGGAGAGGAAAAAAAAACTTGCAGAGCCAATCAATCACGCAAGCCTTTTTGATATAAGAAGGTTGGAAACGGTACGAAATTTTTTATTTTTTATTTTTTAAATTGACATCGTATATTTGATTCCGTGAGTCGATTAATAATTAATGTAAAATTGAAAATGGTCATATCGAGTGGTTTAGGAATTCAGTATTTTAGAGTTTTTTTTTTTTTAATTTTATTGAAAAAAAATGAAACTGAATCTGATGATGATATTTTTAGAGGATATCGTTAAATTCAGAAGTCAAGTAGTCAAGTCAACCGTTGGATATGAACGAATTCAGTCATTTGTCTATTACACCCTTGAGAATATGGAAATTACATGGCGAGATGATATATTTAAATTTGCTGGCGGAAGCTTCTTCGTGCCGTTTAAAAGCTCTCTCTATCCGTCAAGGACAAGACTCCAGACGGCGATGGCAACTCCTCCACGGCGGTGGAATTGGCTTCCGCGGTGCCGCCGCCGCTCCGCCGCCTTCCTCTTCGCTGTCTCCGCCTCCCTTCTCCTCGGATCCACCGCCGTCCTCTTCGCCTGGATCACCTTCTCCCCGTTCCCCAAACCCCTCCCCGTTTCCGCTGTCTCCTCCCTCGGCTGCCGCCCCGACGGTGAGGGGTCCTGGTCCGTCGGCGTCTTCTACGGCGAATCTCCCCTTTCCCTCAAACCCATAGAATCCGTAGGTGTCCCTTCTTCCTTGCTCTTCTACTTCGGATTCGAGATTTAAGTTTGACTTTTCTTCTTGGTTTTGACTGACGTTTGGTGGCTGTTCGGATCGAATCGAGCAGTGGGGCGTTTGGAGGAACGCGAGCGCGGCGTGGCCGGTGGCGAATCCGGTGGTGACTTGTGCTACGGCTTCAGATGCCGGCTTCCCGAGCAACTTTGTAGCCGATCCGTTCCTCTTTATCCAGGTCAGTGAGTTGGAGATTTGAATCGAGGTTTTAGACCGAGCGATAATCTCTCAAATCAATTTAGCTTTGATTCTAGTTGCGAGCCAATAAATCACTTCTGAGAAAAACAGCATCATGGAGTTCCGAAGAGAGTTCCTGCGTTTTCCTGAATCAAAATGTATCGATCGATTTGAGAATTTCCAAATCAATTTAAACCCAAAATGGATACTAGACATTTCTCGTGACTTTTCATATTCGATTTGCCTTCGTTAGTTTTGCTTGATCTGGCGAAAGGAGATTCAACAAAAATTATAGCATTTCATCTTTCAGGGAGGCGATTTGTATTTGTTTTTCGAGACCAAGAACTCCATCACTTTGCAAGGAGACATTGGAGTTGCCGTGAGCAAGGACAGCGGTGCAACATGGAACCATTTAGGCATAGCGTTGGACGAGGAGTGGCATCTTTCTTACCCATACGTCTTCAATCACCAGGACAATGTAAGATCTTAAATCAGAAATGCCACTTTTGTTGGTGCTTTTCATAGCTAGCTCCGACACCTTCTCTTCTTCTATCTTTTTCGACTCTGCAGACTTACATGATGCCCGAAGGCAGTAAGAAAGGCGATCTGCGGCTCTACCGGGCTGTTGAGTTTCCTCTAAAGTGGGAATTGGAGAAGGTCATTCTCAAGAAGCCTCTTATAGATTCATTCATCGTAAATTACGGAGGTTACTTCTGGCTTTTCGGGTCAGATTTCAGTGCTCCCGGTGCCAAAAAGAACGGCGAGCTTGAGATCTGGTACAGTAGCTCTCCGCTCGGACCTTGGCTGCCTCACAAACAAAATCCAGTTCGCAACGTGGACAAGAGCTTGGGCGCCCGAAATGCCGGCAGGCCATTCACGTACAAAGGCCAGCTCTATCGCGCGGGACAAGATTGCGGCGGTACGTATGGCCGTCGCGTTCGTCTTTTCAAAGTCGAGATCCTCACCAAAGACGCCTATGAAGAAGTCGAAGTTCCACTTGGAGTCGATGAGCCCCAAAAAGGCCGTAACGCCTGGAATGGTGCTCGTTACCATCACCTAGATGTTCAACAGCTTACGGCGGATCGGTGGGTTGCAGTGATGGATGGTGATCGAGTACCTTCCGGCGATGCGGTTCGCCGGCTCGTTGTCGGATACACAGCGTTCGGCGCAGCTCTGGCACTGGTTCTACTGATAGGGCTCATCCTGAGTGTGATCAGGTGTGTTTTGCCGTTCGACCGATGTCTTCCTCTCTCGATGAAGCGAAGCAACTTTACTGGAGCGCAGCAGCGCGATCTCAGAGTCTATGCTAAGCTCAGAAGTTTGCTTGGCCAACTGAACAAAATTGCTAATGCTCTTAAACAAAGAGTTCGAGCTGACAATTGCGCTGGCCGATTCGTCGTAGTTATCATACTCGTCGCTGCGGTTGCGTTGACTTGTATCGGCACGCATTATGTCTACGGAGGAAATGGCGTAGACGAAGCTTACTCAGTGAAGGGACACTACTCTCAGTTCACCCTCATTGCGATGACCTACGATGCCCGTCTGTGGAATCTGAAGATGTACATCGAGCATTACTCTAGATGCACCTCAGTGGGAGAAATCCTGGTGGTGTGGAACAAAGGCCAGCCTCCGAATGTCAGCAGCGAGTTTGACTCTGCAGTGCCCGTCCAGATTCGAGTAGAGAAGAGAAACTCTTTGAACAACAGGTTTAACGTAGATCCTTCGATAAAGACTCGAGCAGTTCTTGAACTCGACGATGATATCATGATGACTTGCGACGACGTAGAGCGTGGATTCAAGGTTTGGCGAGATCATCCAGACAGAATTGTGGGGTTCTACCCTCGGCTAGCCGAGGGGACCCCGTTGAAGTATCGCGATGAGAGGTATGCACGGAGTCACGGCGGCTACAACATGATACTGACAGGAGCTGCATTCATGGATCATAAACTGGCATTTGAAAGGTATTGGAGCGAAGAGGCAAAGATTGGAAGGGACATCATCGACGAGTTCTTCAATTGCGAGGACGTGCTCATGAACTTTCTGTATGCAAATGCGAGTTTGTCGAGCAAGGCAATAGAGTATGTAAGACCTTCATGGGCGATAGACACGTCGAAATTCTCAGGAGCTGCAATTAGCAAGGACACACAGGCACACTACCGGGTGCGAAGTGAGTGCCTCGCAAAGTTCAGAGAGTTGTATGGAGATTTGGGTGCCAACAAATGGAGGTTTGGAGCTAGAAAAGATGGCTGGGATGTATAGTTGTATTGTTTGTTTCGCAATTCTGTTCACCCTTTAGCCATTGCAAACTATGGGGAGAGAGGTACTTGAATTAATATAATTAATTACACAAGCAACATCGATACAAATGATGATATTTTTGCAAATGATCATTCAGAAGCTGGCTTGAAACGAGCTGATTAAGAAATAAAGTCAAGTTATACATAACTTACTCTGTGAGCGAGCTGCTAGGATATACAATGAGCTGTCTTAATGCTTCGAAGGGATTCAAGAAACATCGTAGAGTACCAGAATATGTAAAGCTTTTTTCACGAGTTTAATCTCCGCTGGCGCAGCCCCTGCATCCACAGTGAACACATTCTATCACCTTTTCTTCTCTCAGGTGTTTGGGCACCCGGCATACGCATGTTGTTGCGAAGTTATGATCTCGCGTCTGGATACAACGGAGGCAACAAAGGCGCTCATACCCAGGCTGTTAGAGAGAGTCGGAACAAGGATAAAATTTAGAACATACGCAACAACTTAACTGGGACGAGATTAGTAAAAGGGTACACATGCAGAGAACAAAACAAAATCCAAAATGAAGTTAGATAAAAACAGAGAGAAGAAAAAGTTAAGCACTTGCAAAGGTATCAAATTGTTTTTTTTTTTTAAAGTGCGAAGTAGTTAAGTCATAAATGATGTGCTACTCATTTTCATTGACTGAAGTTTATGGATACTCCATAATGCTGCAGCTTTTGGACACACTTTCCTGAGGAATCTTGAAATATTAGGGGAATTTTCTTTGATATGTCATAAGGTAGTCAAGCACGGAGTAGCTTCGAGGTCCAATATGTAGCCATACTAGAGGAAACTACACTTTATTCCTTTAAATAGGATGAACATAGACTAAACTACTAAAGGAGCATAGAAACAGCGCAAGACCAATGAGCTAAAACAGCCACAATATCTACAGGCTATCATCGCTACCTTGTTTGCAGTTATGAACAATCTGAACAGAGAAAAAAATGTCAAGCAGATACAACATGGCACGGAGGAGCTTATCACTTGGTTAGAATCTTGATAATTGCTTCTGCATAAGATTTCAGGTGTACGTTCGAAAACCTTTGCATTTTACATATTGCTTTGTGAGAAAAACTAATGATCCAAGGACTCTGCAATGAACTTTGCCCAGTTTTTAACCAACAACATAGCCATTGTTCTATTCAAATTGAAACGATTATGCAGGTAATATACATGTTTATCGCTCTTGAAGAAATATGTTAAGTTTCGTCTCTTCCTTGCCAAATGCATAAAATATCTCCTCTTGTTATGCAACTAATTTGAATATGAATCTAAAGGATATGAAAAATAAAACAAGAAAAAAAAACACAAAATAATATGATTCAAGCATAAAGAGCAAAGTGTAATAATAATACAAAAAAGGATGATGAAAGAAAAGTGTAATAAAGAGCAATGCCAACCTTTTTCCACTTTGCAATCAGATTACGATCTGCATGACTCTGGTCTAAGCAGAATTCATACAATTCCTTTGAAATCTCTTTTCTCCGATGGTAAAGGTCATATATGTACCTGCTCTTCTGATGAGCAATACGAAAAATCGGCCAAAGAGCTTCACACTTCCTCTTCCCATCATGTGGGTCATTTTCAGCTACAAATCAAAGAAATTTCACAAATGAGAATGGATAACGTCGCAGTTTGCATAGTCATTCAGCACAAGCAGAAGTTAAATTATCTGGGATCGATTTACTACCTTCCCTCATCTTAGTCTCAAGTTCTCGAAGAGTAGGTTCAATAAGCTCCCATCCTTCTGGATATCTAACCCGGCTAGTCTTTATCTTAGGCATTTCTTTGAAAATAATAACCTTGCTTTTTCGAGGCTGAAAACCAAACAAGTTAGCAGAAATGGAACAGACAAAAAAGAAAGATGATAAAAAGACATTTTGGGCTGTTCAAAATACAAAGAATAATTAAAAAAAAATATGAGCAGAATATTATAGCATAAAGATGACATTCTTTGTGCAAAAATCTCACGGTTTAGTTGTCAGTGCATATACATAGAATTTGGTGAATGACTGTGCATTTAACTGCTAAATTGATGAGTTCTTCATATTTGCTTTGCCAAAAGAGAATAAATATCTAGTTTCAATGTTATTCCCCACGTGCTCCACTTATCAAGGTAAGGAAACAAATGCCACCAATTCTAATGACAAGATGACAGCCTAATAGAATGCAAAAACAACTAATTGCAACTGATGTATTCCAACACAAGCAGTTTATGCTCAATTAGAGGAATTTGGATACTAGTAAGAACAAAATGGAAACAAGTGGCAAATCTAACTAAGAAGATACGCAGATTAATTTAACATATAAAGCTAACAAGGTTCCTCCATGGCCTCTATTTTCAATGTCATTGGCAAGTATCATACACCTTCTTCTCTATCTATAGATTTTATTTTACACCTCTTAAGTTCTGAGCTAAGGGGGAAAAAACAGATGTTACTTTCTTTTCTATCAAATATTTACCTAAATTATACAATTGATAAAGCTGAGTTTCTGGAAGCCAGAGGTTGAGCATCCAAGGAGGATCACCTGAGACCTGCAAACTGTATTTCCTGATTGAAAACAAGGAGTTGGGAAACTACTAATTATCAGTATCTATGGTTGTTGCAATCTTCTAAGTTACACCCTCTCACCGTCATTAGCCCTTGTTGCTTCTTATCCACTTTCTGATACGAAAAATATTATCTTGGCATGGGCCATTCTATTCATACGATCCTTAACCTAGATGGGGCTAGTCGCCTGTTACTTTGGCAAAGAATGCAAGGCTGGTCTTCAATGGCCGAATTCGGATCTCTTTCAGATCCTCCCATATCAGCAACATAGGATCAAGATACAAGAAAGATCTCTACTAGCAGGACACCATCAGCGAGCCACATACAAATCAATGAATAATCCGTCTCACAATACCTAATACCTCAAACGCGAAATTGGTTTCATGCATGTGATTAGGTGATCCCGGGAGAACCAAATCATCCCACAACAGAAAGCTCCCAAGATAGGATTCAAGGAGCATAGCACTTTAACAGCAAACCATACCGAAAAATCATCCTGAAATTACAATTCATGGGCGTGAATTGAAAGCGACGAAAAGAGAAGAAGGGAAACCTGGAGCGTCGGCGCTGAAGGGACGAATAGCTGGTCGGAGGCACACGGCTCGGCGTAGGAAAAACGAGCGACGTCGGTGAACCCTAGTCCCCAAAACAATTCAGCACTACAGAATTTTGTTTTTAATTATTTAAATTAAGTTTTAATAATTTATTGCAGTTTTTTTATTTTAAAAGCTGAAAAATTTAGAATTATTATTTATTATTATTATTTTATAAAAATAAAATAAAATTGTATTATAAATTTATTTTAGAAAAATTATATTTTTTATTAATTTTAAAAATTAAAATCATGGATCAAATTAATTATATGATTGTTACATCGATGTAAAAGGTGATTCGTTCGTTCTCAATATCTTCGTCAGTCAATTTCACAATCAACACGAAGAGCTAGCACGATAGGAAGTCAGGTATCCCAAAAGATTTGTAATTTTTGGAGATCGATTCTTCCTCATTGATACAACTCTACTACCACACTGACCACGAAATTCTTCCGTGGAAATTATAAGATTGTTACGGAAGGAGCCCGTAAAAGATCCATATTTAAGTCTTCGGATCTAGCCTTTGAAAGTGTACGCTTTTATGTAGAAAATCACATGAGAACCTTCCTTTTTATTATAATTTTTGTTTCCTTATCGCTTTTTCCCTTCTTGTTCACGTAAGACATTCGATGATTCTTTATAATTTTTATTAATTTTATATTTATTTCTTTTCTCTTTTTCAACAATGTTATCGACCTATTCATCTTCATCTTCTCCATGCATTGATTTTTATTCTCGTCACAAAAGAACGAGTCGTGTGCTATGACTAAGTAAACCCTTAGAACTTACGTTGTGTACGAACTTATTGTTGAAATTAGGTACAATTCAACCGAGAATTGTATCTAACTCCACATGAGCATGATTTTGACACGTGGAAGTGAGAATCTATATAGGACATGGACCTAACTCCACGTTATCACTTTAAGTTAAAAGCCTCTTGATCAATTTAGGCACCATCGCACTTATTTGACTTACAACCAAATTAATAAAATAAAATAAAATCTATTTCCAATTGTAATTTCACACTCTTTTTTTTTTTGAAAAAAAAAAGTATTTTTCACCGTTGAAAAACACGCGCGATGAAGATATGGCATTAAATATATATATATATATATAAATAATTCTTGTTGGCAGTTGGCGCGTCTTTTTCTTGGTTCTCAAAAAATATCTTCAATTATTGGAATTTGTTACGTGAAATGATGAGGGGATTTGGTTAAATAAATTAAAATATTAGAATTTAAGTCGAGATAAAAAAAAGTAAAGAAATTCTTTTATTATTAGTATTATTATTATAAAATTAAATAAGTAGCTTAGTAATAGAAATCAACCTTACACACCAAAATTAAGAATGGAAATTTGAGGGTGAAAGAAAGAAATACTAAAAAAAAGATGTATTAAAAAAATTATTTTTCTATATTTTCATAATTATGCCATTTTTAATTTTTACAGTTGACCTGCCATGCCGCCGCCGGGCGGCGAAGAGGAGGAACTGGCGGCGGTTCGGTTGGAGCAGAAATCGTCGGCGGGGCCTCGACGGATGACGAAGTGGCCGAGGGTGGTGGTCCCGCCCACGTGATTCTCCGCGCAGAGGAACTCTGCGCTGCAGATCTTCTCCACCTCGCGGTTGTAGTCGTGCACCAACACGTCCACTTGGCCGCCTCGCCGGCCGACGGACCTCGCCATGACTGCCGCGGTGAAGATGGCCGCCATCCTCCCTGGATCGCCTGCGGCGTACCCCTTAGGCCCGTCGATGATTACGACGTCCCACGCGACGTCGTAGAGCCGGTTGGGGAGGTCGTTGACGGCGAGGCGGCAGTCGGAGAAGAGCAGGTTCTGCACCGGGCGGCACTCCCCGCGGCGCTTCTGGCGGGAGGCGGCGATGAGCTCCGGAAGGTCGGCGACCTTGGTGGTGTAGGACACCTCGTAGCCCTCCAGCCCCGGGTTGCGCCCCTCCAAGTGCGCGATGTAGTACTCGTTCTCGTCCACGAACACGGTGCGCCCCCCGGCGTTGAGCGCGCGCCACAGCGGCGTCTCGTGGCTCAACCCGAACACGAGGAGGTTGCAGGGCGATCGCCGGCGGAGCACGCCGGCAATCGCGCGGAGGTCAGCCTCCCGCATCTTCCCGCTCGAGTTGGAGGAAGCAGCATAATTGACGAGCGCATCGAAAACCAGCGCCGGGAGCGTCGCCTCCGCCGGCGGCGCCTCGGCAGGGGGCGCCTCGGCCGAAACAGAGGAAGAGAAGCGGAGAACCCGTGGGCCGGCGACGGCGGTGGTGGTGAAGAGGGTGAGAAGGGAGGCGAGGGAAAGCAAGGAGAGGAAGGCGATAAGCCAAACCCGGTGGTGGTGGGAGACCAAAATAGAGATGGAAGGCGCGGCGGCACCATTTCCTCCTCCTCCTCCTTGCTGCTTGCTGAGAGACGACGGCTGTAAAAAAACCAACTTTGTGCTGCTAATTCCCTTCATGATGTTGCAGAACAGAGGATAAATTCTGAATGTTGCAAACTTTAATCGCCTAGTGAATGGAAACAAGGGAGGAGGATAGGGCTGTGAGGTATGGATTATATTATATATAGACCATGACTTTGTTCTTACTCATTTGTTGGTGGTTTGATTAATAGAAAGAGGAGTTAAAGTTGCATTAGGGAAGAGAGGAAACAGATGAAATGTTGCTGTTTTTGTTTGATCATTGGTGCACAATCTCTGATGTGGACTTTGACCAGAAGAGGAGTCCACTGAGTTTGGTTTAGAGTTGAAGTTTTCTTTTTCTTCCCCCTTCTCTTCTCTTCTCTCTTCCACTGAGGTAGACAATCAATAGGATTTCGATTTGATCAAAACCTACAGGAGATGTGATTTGGTGGAACTGAATCAGATTTGTGCGAATGTAAACATCACACTGCACTTTGATTAAATTCCAAGACTACTACCAGAACCTGATGTTTGTTGCTCAATCACAGAAACTTCTACTGCAAATGAACATGGACTGTTGATACTCTTTATCAAAAAAAGGAACTTGCAAATTAATGCATCTGAAACTAATAGAATCATAAATTTTGTCAGCTGTAGATTACTTCATTCGCAACACTCACCATTTTTAACCACAATATGAAAAGTGAAATTCTATCAAACCTGTGTTTGTTTTGTAACAGCTGAAGCTGTTTATTTCTTTTTTACTAACTTGCTTTCTTCAAGTTTTAATCGTGTTAGGTACAGCCACAGCTCACTTTTTGCCTCAAATTTGGTGCAACAGCTCATGCTAAGCAACCTTTTTGCTCAACTCCAAGCTTTTAAATTTCAGATAAGGACTGTTTGCTTTTTAAATGCCTCCAAGTGTTCTGGATTTCTGCATATTAAGTGGCTTAGTAACTGATGACAACATGCAAATTGTAAGTACCAACGCAGCCTTTTTTTTCAAGTGAAAAAGTCATTTAAAATAAAGTTAATATGAAGGGATTACCTTCGATCATCTAGACCTAGACTTGAATTTTGCTGATAAGCACTTTAGTCCAAGTGTTTATCTTGGTCTTCAACCTATTTCAGATTTAGATGGCGTTTCTTGTTGAGATGCAGCATCACACCAAACGACAATAATCATACGCTAAATTGTAGCTTAACAATGCAAATTATAATAAGCTAACTAAGCACTTTTTTAATAGGCAAAAAAAAAACAAAAAAAAAAAACAAGTCCCTCCTAGGAAACACCAAGCATGCCTCCATTTGAAGATGTGAAGCACTTTTCTTTTCAACAAGTAAGCATATTGCTGAGCCATTGACTACTTATAGACAGCTAAAACATCCTCTTTGGCCGAGGGACAATGCTACATTGGGCTAGAAGTTGGAGGAAGAGAACAGCTGAACTGGAACTACGATGAGCATGTTGAATCATTGTTGTCCCCCGAGTCGAGGTCCTTCACTTCTTGAATCATCTTCAATACCTGCCAAGCAGTTGGCCTGCATTTCGGCGACGAGTGGAGGCAGGCAGCAGCAATGTCGATTATCATCGCGAGGTGTTCGTCGCTTGCTCCATCTTCTCTTACTGAATGAACCCAAACCAGGAGGTCGGATGGTATGAGTACTGGATGATGCACTGGGGGCTTCCCTGTGAGGAGCTCCAACAGTAGGACACCAAAAGCATAGATGTCTGAACTCGGGGTCAGCTGCTGATCGGAGACTCGAGTTTCAGGTGCCCTATAGCCCGACTCATTCTGACTGCCCGATGGTTCTAACAGAAATGAGAGACAGTTGTCGGTCAGGCGGGCCTCAAAATCGGATCCAAGAAGAACGTTGCTGGAGTTGATGTTGCCGTGAACCAAACGAGAAGCTTGATGGATGTACGCGAGGCCCTGCACCACGTCGTCGGCTATCTTTAAGCATGATGTCCAGTGCAAGGGCTTGGCCCTTGTGGATCTTGAACCTGTGATCATGGTCAGAAATGTCAGCCACTTGAGAAGACTAGACGATAAGAATCCAAACAGAGAATCACATATGCTACATAGAAATGAAACAATAATCTAGCTTGAATACCAGCAAAACTGAGTGTATTGTCTCAAGTGGCTGAAATCCAAGTAACATAACCTAACAACATATCGTGCATTGTCTCAATGATCCAACAAATAAGAATTCGAGGTAGTATCCATCAAATCTATATATATATACTATATATATATATATATATATTATAAACAAGAGGTTTTTTACGACTCAGTAGGTAGGTTGTCCAATGTTATGATTCACTAGGCAACTCTAACAAAGAAGCTTCATAAAGTTAGCAAGTGGAAAGAAGAATCGAGTCTTACAAAACCCCACCATATGGAAGGAGATGAAAGATCACTTCATGTGCATATTGGTTTAAGTTGTTCATGTTCCTAAACTCATCCTTGTCTATTACTGTTTGCATTTATCTATTTCAATTTCTCACTCAGATTGCTAATCTTTCATTATTGCTAGATATTAGACACCGACGATACTTTTTGTAACCCCCGCCCTAAGGATGGGACAATCTACCTATAAAGATCAAGCAATTTCAATTCATCTACCTTGTAGAGTTAGCAAACAACTTTTTATTTGAATTAGAAGGGTTGTTCTCCACTCAATTTTTCTTAGATTCATGATTGATAACATAATTCAAAAATTTGTTCATAAAGTATATAAACATGCAAGTTCATGCTTCATGTTGTATCTGATTGTTCATAGAACTTATGATAACTTCCTTGTTTGTGTTAGTCAATTTGTAAGTTTACAAGAAGATGAGAATTTTCTAACAAGGAATCCAACGGAGAGGAGAACAAAGAGAGAAAATTATCGATAGAGGAATAAAGTAATTTGTTTCAGTTTGGTTCCTCTATTGTTGTATGGAGGGAAATGAAGTTTAAACATCTAATGAAGAGCATATTAGTTACTTCATCATCTTCCATTCTTGCAGGTTGCAATCTGAAATAGCAAATGGAGAGCGATTGGATGATACCGTGAATGAGAGAGTGAAGGTTTCCATTTGGCAGGTAATCATACACCAGCATCCTCTCTTCGTCGGCCCTGAAGTACGCCATGAGAGGCACCAAGTTGGGGTGACGCAGCCTCCCCACATTGTCCATGTGCCGCTCGAACAGGTCCTTGGAGGCCGCCGCCAACTTCCTCTTGTCCAGCCTCTTCACGGTCACAGCCAGCTTGCCGCCGCTGAGCACCGCCTTGTAGGTGGACCCAAGGCTCCCCCTCCCCAGCATCTCCGCCGACGCCCGCATCAGCTGCTCCAACGTGCACACCGGTGCCTCGCCGGCGCAGAAGACCAAGCTCCCGGTTTTCCCCATCCTCCTCACCCTCTCCTCCGAGACCTCCGTCGCCATGGCCGCCGCCGCCTCCAGCTCCCTGCTCATGTTCTCGATCTCCACGCTGTAGCTCTCGATGTTGATCTCCGTGGCGCTGGCGGCGCTGTTGGTGGGGTCTTTGGCGGACGTCAGCAACTCTGCTTCCTGATGAAGCCGCATCCGCCTTCGTCTCTTCTTGATCGCCAAGGAGATGGCCAAGATTCCGATGAGGGCGATGGAGCCGGCCAATAACCCGACCGCCGCGGCGGTCTTCGAGTGGGACGCCGCCGGCGCCAGCAGTGCGGAGACGGGGAGAGGTGAGGCTGCGGCCTGTTGCGCCGCCTCGGCGACCATGGGCGCGGGAGCTGGCGGAGAGGCGCCATTGCCTCCGCCGGGGAAGAAGGGGGTGGAAACGCATTCCTTGCGGACGATAGCACCGCAGAGGCTGGGGTTATCGGCGAAGGCGGAGGGGTCGAACGAGACCAGCGCTCCGGTCACCGGGACAGCACCGGAGAGGTTGTTTTCCGAGACGTTGAAGTCCTTGAGGGAGCTCTGGTCAAATGCCGGAAGCGGGCCGACGAACCGGTTCTCCTGAAGGCGGAGCGAGACGAGACCGTCGAGATCAGCGAGCGCGGCCGGGATCTCGCCGGAGAGGCGGTTGTGTGAGAGGTCGAGGTAGCGAAGACCTTTAAGCGAGAGGACAGCAGAGGGGAAAGGTCCAACGAAGATGTTGTCATCAAGGAAGACCGAGTCGAGGAGGGTAAGTCGGGAGAGATCGGCGGGAAGGGGGCCAGCAAGGGCGTTGCGGCGAAGACTGAGAAGGCGGAGCTGGTCGAGGCGGCCAAGCGTGCTGTTGGGAAAGGTGCCGATGAGACCGGCGGAGTCAAGGAGGAGTCGGACGACGCGCCCGTCGGCCGAGCAGGTGACACCGGGCCAGATGCAGTGGGTGGAGTTGGGGGAGAACGAAAGGCGGCCGCGGGAATCAGCGGCGGCCTTGAACGCGAGCAACGCCGCCGCGTCGTTCCGCGGCGAGGCAGAGACAACTACATCCGAAGGCAAGCCGCCATTAACAACTACCAGTAATAGCGACAGCAAGCAATGTAAGCGTCGCCGCTGCATTATCATGGATGAAAAGCATCCAAGATCGTTTTTTTATCTGCTCTTCCTTCTTCAATCTGCCTGCTTCACTGCTCTCGTTCTACTTCAAGAGGAAGGATCGTGAAATCTCAATCAATGGCGATGCTCAGGAAGAAGAAGAGGACAAAAGGCGGAGGGAGAAGGTTGGTAGGAAGGCAAGCCGCAAGCGAGCGGGGACATGTTACCACGTGAAGATGTGTGAACTGTGAGCGGAGGAGCAAGAAGAGAAGCCAATACAGCGTTCAGCCATTGTTCTATCGGCAGCAGCGACAGCGGAGACGATGGCAAGGGTATCGAGCGGCAGCAAATCTGAAGAGAGAGTAGAGAAACATCAGCAGATCTTGTGAGTCCCAGCTGGCACGCGATGGAGCCTAGCGGCAGGAGCCAGGAACTGGAAGGAGAGGAATGAGGATCGCTTGCATCTTCCAAGACAGGAACCAGCGCTGCACTATGCTCCATCGCCATGGTCCCCGAGGTTGTCGCCCACAAACTCGATCCCTTCGGCAATGGCACTCCAAATATCGGTTAAATGGAATAAATTCATATCGAAATCCAAAATTCCATTCGATTAATTAGAAAATTTCTTTTTGTTTCCATCTAAAATATCAATTAATTCGGTTCGATTTTTAAATTTTAAAAATCATTTTAATATTAATCGACTGCATAAATCTACATCTTCAATCAATTGATATATATTGTTACTAATATATATCATAAGTCAAATGTTCACCTGAGAAATCAAATGAAGTATCTATCAATTAATAATGAAAAATTAATTTTTATTGTAAATTAAATTGTTTATTAAAAAGATACTAACAATTTTTTAAACCATCGTCATAATTATTCGGTAGATTTGAGTGGGTCCCATGACAATTGATTAGGTTAATCTGTTGACGTTCTGTAGGCACCGACACCTAGATTTGATTGGAGAATCATCAAAAAAAAAAAAAAAAAAGACTCAATGATTAATTATAATGTCCATTTTATTCCTTTTTTTATTTACTCGAGCAGGAGCGATCGATCGGCGAAGCGGAGGAGGTGAAGCTGCGGCGCGACATCTACGACGACTCGGCCGACCTGCACGCCGTCCCCTAAGTCCGCGACCTCGTCGATCTCCTCCGCCCAGTACGTACGAGTTGGCGGATCGCCGGCGTGCCTCAAGCTCATCGCCCAGTTGCCCACCCTAGCTAGCTCCACTCCGCCCTTCCCGGCGCTGCCACCTCCCTCAAAGGCAGGCCCTCCAATCTGACCTCTCATCAGACGACCTCGCCAAGCTGCAAGGCAACGGCCTCCTGCGCCCGGACTTCGAAGTCCGCGACTGGCTTGCCCGCCGGCTTCACTTCAGGATTTTCTCTCGAGTACCTTCTTCATGTACGGGACGTCTCAGCGCCGCGTACAAGATACGCATTATTAGGGCGAAGACAAGTTATACGTTGAATCAACTATTCTAGCTTGCTGCAGTGGCCAGCCTCCCAAGCTTGTTAAGTTGTTATGTAAGTCCGTGGATCTTCTTAACACAAAGTATTAGATTCTTGAGTGTGTAATTAAACAGAATCTTCCATTTCGATCGATCGTATGAAGCAAATACCAGCTGCGATGTTACTTTCTCACCTGTCTAATACTTGCTTAGTCTTGTTTTCTTTGGACACATGAACTTGCTTTATAAGATTAATGTACAAAAAAATAAAAACTCCTATCTCTGTAACAAGCTGGGAACACAATTTCTCTTTTCTTCGTGAATATAAATGCTATTTTTTTGGAAAACGAGTTGCAAATTTAATTGAGATTGTTTAGAATTTGTGTCATGATCATGCATTTACAACAAGGTCGTTGTAGTATAGTGGTAAGTATTCCCGCCTGTCACGCGGGTGACCCGGGTTCGATCCCCGGCAACGGCGATATTTTTACATATTTATTTTTAATTCATTCGATGATTATTTTCTTGCGGCAGTTAACTTTCTTGACGTCTGATAAGCATTGCTGCAGTTTTTTTTTTTTTTGAAGAATATTTTTAGGGTTCAATAAATTAAATCATACAGTAGATAGATTCACATAAAAACGTAGCATTTATTTATTTGGTACAGCAATGCTTCTTCCTATGAGGCACACGAAGACATTCGCTACAACGCGGCACCAAATGTAGGCACCGGCATCGCCGGAGGAAGCTCCGGCAACGGAGCCTCAAAATTGAGCGTACTGATGGCTTGTTTCATGGACGGCCGCGCCTTTGGATCAGGATGAGCGCACCATAATCCTACAACCATCAAATATTCCATTTGTCTCCGATCAAATTCACCCTGTAGCCTCGCGTCAGCCGCCTCAAGAATCATCTTCCTCCCGTAAAGATCCCAGACCCACCGAACCAGCTCGAACGTGCCATTCTCCTCTACCAAAACTGGCTTCCTACCAGATGCTATCTCTAGCGCCACGACTCCGAAGCTGTAGACGTCCGATTCTTTACTCGCCTTGCCGGTGTAAACGTACTCCGGCGCCATGTACCCTCTCGTGCCGGCCAACACCATCGATGTCTGCGGCCCGCCGTCGTGGTCGATGAGTCTCGCGAGCCCGAAGTCCCCGAGCTTGGCATTGAACGCCGAGTCCAGCATGACGTTGCTCGGCTTGATGTCCCGGTGCACCACGCACTGCTCCCACTCCTCGTGGAGATAAAGCAGAGCCGAGGCCAAGCCCAGCGTCACCCTGAGCCGCACTCCCCATTCCAAAGTCGTCGCGGAGCCTCCATGGAGGTATGAATCGAGGCTGCCATTGGGAACCAGCTCGTAGACGAGGAGGAGCTCCTTGCGGTCATGACACCAGCCTACGAGCTGCACCAAGTTGCGGTGGCGCAACCGGCTGATGATCTTGACCTCTGCCATGTACTCCTTCCTCCCCTGTTGTGAGCTCTTGGAGATCCTTTTGACGGCGACTTCAAGATCGGGCTGTTTCAACACGCCTCTGAAGACCGACCCGAACCCTCCTTCGCCGAGCTTGCCTTGGTCGGAGAAATCCCTGGTGGCGCGGGCAAGTTCGGGGTAAGTGAACCTCTTCGGTCCTCTCCCTCTTTCAAACTCATTATCCATGGCTTCATCCAAGATCCAAACGTCGTCTTCTTCGTCTTTTCTGTTCGCCTTACGACTTCGTGCAAGGAACCATAGCAAAGCAGCCACCAGGATTAAGACTGCTGCCCCGGCGATGGAAATGACAATAATAGCAATCTTGGACTCCTTTCTTGGCTTCGGAGTCGAGTGGAACGACCACGAGAGTAAAGTATGTGTTTCGATGTTGCCGCCGGTGGCCGCCGAGAAGCCAATTTCTACTTTTTCCGGCAGCACTCTTGTCAAATTGATGGTGTGGTTGAGGATCAGAACTGCATCGCTGAGCTCTTGGCTTTCTCCTCTATATAGGAAAACACTTAAATTATAAGTGGTGGAATTGTAAGTGACCCACGAGGTCGTCCTTCCCATAAAATCGTCCCAATTCGCCGTCACCGTCGAGTTCACTGAGTTGATGTCGATTCCGACATGGTTTCCGGGCGGATCATTAATACCCTGATTTGAGAATGTATCGAACTCGACTGCCACTGTTGTGTTCCCCGGCGATTTTGCAGGATGAGGTGGCCAACTAAAGAGGCCCAGGCTGCCGCCATAGGAGTCGACGGGAACAGTGAACATCGGCGCCGTCAAGAAGAAAGCGTAGCCATCGCCGGTATAATCCTGCCTCTGACGCCTGATTTCGAAGACAAAACGGGTGGTGAAATCTGATAGCTGCTTGGTCTGCTCGTCCCAAAGGAGGAAAAGCTCCTTGTAGCTCGCTCTGCCCGTGCTGGTGGTGGCCGTTCCGCTTAAGGTGTCGTTGGTGAGCTCGATGGCACCACGGCGGAAATCCGCATCGCCTTGGCGAACGATATCGGACCCATCGTTTGGGAAGCTAGAGAAGTTGAAGGAGAGAGGGCTTGAGGAAGGAACGCCAGCTAAGAAACATATTACGAACGTAGCACTGCGGATCCAAATCCTTGACCTACACATCTTAGCTGACCGAAGAATTTGCAGAGGAGGAGAAGGAGAAGAGACGAATGGCGACATACGAAGATTGCAATTTAATAACATCTGTTCCAAGTGATGCCGGAGAGAAGAACAGGAATGAGTCGATATTTGGGAATGGCTTGAGCCCTCTTGACTTTTCGCGCTTAACCGCTCAGTTGCTCGAAGATTGTTCAACTAAAAAGGCGCCTTACAGAGGCATTTAGGTGCTGTTTGGTAAAACAGCGCCTTCTCCGTTTTCCGAGGGAAAACGATTTTTATTTGTTTTTCAATTTTTTTAAAAATATTTTTTTATTTTTTGAAATGTCAATCAAATATTATTTTCCGTATTTTTTTTTTTGTTTTTTCAAAAACTAAAATTAAAAAATTCTCTCCCTGATTGTTCGAAGAATATTCAAGTGTAAACGCTTAAAGGCATCCCAATGGTCCCAATCCGCTCCTTTATATATATATATATATATATATATATATAGATTTCTTCACCCGCGCGACTACCCCTCCGCGCCGTCGCGATGCGCGCGAAGCTCGTCATACCCGCGCCGCCGCGCTCGACCACACCGCCGGCCGGATCGCGCGATCGACGCCGACTTCGCGCGGCCCGGCTACGGACTTCCGGCCGGCGAAGGCTACGGACCGACGCTAACCGGCCGGAACGACCGCGTCGCGGGCCGATTCGGCCACCCGGGCGCCGGACGGGCTGGCGTCGCTTCCGCTCCGTCCGGCCGGATTCTCGGATTTCTACCCCGGGCCGGCGGAAGGCCGCGGCGGCAAAGCATGCAGTAGAATTCTCCTCTTCTTATCATGGACTGCAGGATATTGGTAGAGCTATTTGAGTTGCAATGAGCCAAGAGCTGTCATAAGGATCTTTGAGGCACTGCCATGAGTCTCAATGGCTCTAGTAACATTTTAACCACAGCTGAGGACAACCAGCGTCCATCAGTTTGATGATAGAACAATATGTTTGTTTCTGCTTGACTTTTAGTAGGTTGATAAAAAAATAACAAAATTATCTTGTAACCAAGGGGTCTCAGTCTCACTAGTTGGGTGAAACATACAAGGAAGAGGAGCTAAAGTAAAAAAAAATATACACATAATAGATAGAGCTCCGTATGAAATTTTATGAGCTTTTTCCTCTTTTCCTCTCTCAAAACCAAGAGTTGCTTGATCCATTGATGTAAAACATTACGTGCATATGTATATAGACACCCATTAAGTTGTTTAATCTCGAAATATCTTTGTATTTTTGTGAAGAACATCGAGTGTTTTTCCATTCATTGTGCAATTTTCCTTCCATGAACTCGTCATCGCTCCCTTTTTCTGTCGCAGATGCTGATGATGATTAGTGCTGTGGTTCATCTGCTGCTGTGTGGGTTTTATTGGCGTTCTAGTTCCCTTCGAGTCCTTCAGTGCCACTGCAACTGGAGTATAATCTGCATTCTTTGCACTCTCGAAAGTAATTTGTAATAATATTCAGCTTTGCCTCCTCAAATATAGTTAAGCGATTTCGATTTGCATCTTGCTTCCTAGCTACCAAATATTTAGTTGGATGTTATTTCCTATTTTGTAAATAATAATTATACGTTATTTTGTATCATCCACCATTAGCTTGCATCAGCAGCTTTGTTTAGCTCTCTAGTCAACCCGACAAAGCAGGTAAATATTAAGATAATAGTACAAGCCAGAGGATATGGAAACTTTACGGGGAAAAATATCTGCCTTGAAATGATATTTTTAGGGAAAATCATGAATAGTATACACAACTCATATAAAATACAGATAGAAGGGATTATAGATGCTCTAAGTTCAAAAGGGACAACATTTTTAAATCCACGACAGTACAGTTCAGAAGAGCTAGCTAACCTAGAATGGACAATAAAGTTGGAAGACACAGAACCTCTATTACAGCCAACCACTTCAATTCTCTATAAAGACAGAGATGGAAATCTAAATGTCCGATTTACTAATTACCAACAAGCCTCTTCGTCATCTGCAGAATTAGAAGAAGAAGAGGGGTTAGAAACCCAAAACAATAATCAGACAAGGAGATTAAATTTAGTCTACAGAAGAGAGCAAACTCTAGTAGAAAAGCTTAGGACCCAAATAAGAGTCATAGGAACTCAACATTTGGTGTTAATACAAAAACAGAACAAACAATTAAATTTTATGAATATTAGTAAAGATAAAGAGGAAAGTTCAAACATAGGAGGAGTGTTTAATGACCTGGATGAATATGTCTACATTTCTAAGGAAATAGCTCAATATATAAATACACAAGAACTTAAAGAATTAGAGGAGTTTGATAAAAAACATCAAAAACTCCCAGAGAACATGTATTTATATTTTGATAATGACCAAAATATCATAGCAAAAACAGAAGAGGCAACCTATAGGAATAAATTTACTGAAGACTACACTATGGTCAGTACTAAACAAAGTATAAAAAGATCTCTAAATCAACTAGACAAACTTCTAGCAGATGACACCTTTAGGAATTTTATGCACCCAACTACGTCAACAAAATCTAGCTATAATAAAAATCTGATGAATACAGCAGAATCAACTGGAACGAGTAGGCCTAGTCAACCTTATCAGATCACTTACCCAGAAAGTCATATGAGAACTATAGATTATAGTCAAGGACATCCCCCTAGAGCACAAATAGATCCTTATACAAATAATAATCCTTTATTAAAAACAATGGGAAAACGGAAACCGCCAGAAGTTACTTTCTTTGGAAAGGAATCAGTTCTCCTAAATATTAGAGTCATATAGTACTATTAGCACTTTTCCTCCAGTTTTCCTTCTTGTTAATCCTCTAATACCAAAAATAATTAGTCCTAGATGTATGTAATGTTGTTTTCTTGCTAGTAATTGCCTAGCAGATTGTTCTGTTATCAGGGTTAAACGCTCTTCTCTTCCCTCTGGAAGATGTAGAGCTTCTGCTCTTCTATTTCTGTATAGTGAGGTATGGAAAGAGAATAAACTGTTTCCATATAATCTCCTAGGGTTAAGAATGTTTAACTGTTCATTGGAAAATACTTCTGTATTTCTTTCTATGTCTACTATTTCTTCTAGTCTTTGGCTTAGGTCTGAGTTTATTTGTATGTTGTCTAACCATGAAGTGCTAGCAATAGACCTTCGCCCTTCCAGAGTTCTGGAGGGTCCAGTAAAACTTTCAGTTACAGTTCTTGTATTCATTTTAAACTTTTAGGGTCTTTGTAAGTTATAAAAGAGTAAGTCTGTGTTTTGTGCCTTAATGTTTTTCCTGCGGACAAATGTTTTAAATCCTTATTTATATTTTCTAATGTTTGGTGCCAGTCTTGGTTTTGGTTTGTTCCAGCTAAAGTTTGTTCTATACTCAAAATTTTTGTTTCTAATAAGGTCGATAGTGTAGTGAAGCTAGGAGGGCAATAATAGTATTATTTTGTTGTGTTTCAATTTGGTCACTTTTTCCTGTTAAATCTACTTTATAGTATCCGTCTTCTTTAGTTTTTGAAAATTGTGCTGAATAATCTAATGCTTCTTCATAATAGTTGTTTTCATATCGAAGTCCTCATTTATATTTGATGTCTTCTAAGAGTTGTCTTATTTCTTGTATCTTTAAACTTATTTGTTCTTCAGTGGTGTAGACTAACTGTCTTACTTCTGCGAGTAGGTCTTTATGTTTTATTTCAAAAGTCCTTGGTTGGTGCTCTTCTATTAGATTGGCTAATCTTAAGACGTCTCTTCGTCCTGGAAGGTTTATAAAGTTAGTTTCTTTAATTTTATCGTATATTGCTTCTTGAGTGATTTTAATATAATGTAGGTTCTGGTCAAGCTCTGCAAGTTTCTTACTTTGTTTTTCAGTTTCAAGTTTTATATCTTCTATAATTCTTAAGATGTCTCTGGATAAGATTGTTAAGTTGGCACCTACACTGATAAGAATATCAGTTAGTGTGTTGAGATGGGGCGAGTCTGAGTGGAAAATATGAGGAGATGTTCTTGTTCTAAAGTAACAGAGGTGATTTTGCCCGTCTAATGTTTGGGAAGATCTTGAGTATTGTGTGGCTAGGTCCAAGTAATCTAACCTAGTTGTCCAAGACATACATGGTCCAAGAATCTTTTAGGCTCTGATACCAGATTTTAAACAGACTAGATGATTTTAAACAGACTAGTTTTTTTTTTTTTTTTTGAATAAGGACGGAGTGCTACAGTTGAGGACGGAGTGCTACAGTAAACTGCTACAGGACCGGTGCTACAGTGTTTTGCTACAGGATTTTTTTTTTTTTTTTCACACAAAAATATTAACAAAAGATACTAGAATAAAAACAGAGATGTGAAAGATAATAAGAGCAAAGGTTGCTGGGGAGTTCGAAAAAAAAGCATGCTAGGTTCTTGATCTGATCTCTTCTTTCCGATGAGCCTCACCTGTTACCAATCCATACTGAACCCCGACATTAGAGGTCTTATCCGTTGCCTCTGTCGGCCAGTTTTACCACTTATTGGTAATGCATTACCTTCTCAAGGAAAGGAAAAGGACTGGGGAATTATTAGATCAGAAAAAGAAGTTCTAAGATGCATTCTTCGATCCCCAGAAACCAAAACGTTTAGCCTTGCATTATAGAAAAGAAATAGCTTTACTAGAAACACAATGGATTTTACAAGTGGAAATACAACGGGAAATACTTACAAATGAGACTCTGATGCTAAGAACACTCACACGACGGGTTGTCACGAAGATGGGTATAAAATACCAGATGAGCCTCACCTGTTACCAATCCATACTGAACCCCGACATTAGAGGTCTTATCCGTTGCCTCTGTCAGCACAGGTTTTACCAGTTTATTGGTAACAGTTACCTTCTCAAGGGAAGGAAAAGGACTGGGGAATTATTAGATCAGAAAAAGAAGTTCTAAGATGCATTCTTCGATCCCCAGAAACCAAAACGTTTAGCCTTGCATTATAGAAAAGAAATAGCTTTACTAGAAACACAATGGATTTTACAAGTGGAAATACAACGGGAAATACTTACAAATGAGACTCTGATGCTAAGAACACTCACACGAGCTGATCTCACTTACACACAAGCACTTAAAACACACTGGAAGAGGAAACTGCTAGGAGAGGGATATCTCCGGGGGAAGACAATGGCCTCCATTTATAGGGGGAGAAGAAGCTGCTGTCCTGCGGGTGCTGGAACATATTAGTAGTAGTGGAAATATCACGGGCGGAAAGTGTTTCTGAGAGGTGTCACGGGTTGGTACTGTAGATGTCATGTCTTAGTCCTGTGATTGTCCTTTCCGAGCATCGTGATCGCCCTTGTGTCACGTGTTGTCCTTGTGCTTATCCTTCCATCATGTTTTCCATTTCTTTCTACGCTCACAATCCAATGAGTTTGTGTCTTCTGGGCCAGGCCGAGCCGGTGGGCTAATCTGCTGCAAATTTTCTCGATATTGATGGGCTGTTAGCCTGGTCTTCTTTAATATCCATTCGGCATTTCTGTTCTTATAATGCTGTAGTAAAGCCTGGTGCTGAGTAGTTATTTTGAAGGGAAAGAATTTCTTTGCATAATTTTTATCCCAATAAATTTTTTCAGATATGTTTCAAAGAAGAGTGTATGTGGATGTTGGAAAAGATGACTTCATTATAAGTCCAGAGCCATCATGATCCTTGTATTGATGCTCTCCGCAGTTGCTTTAATTGCTCTGTCGGGGCTGGGAGTGCTTCCCAATTTAAGTCTTCATCAGACGGGTAGAATTCAGATATAACCTCCTCTTTAGAAAATCCATTCTGGACATCTAGTTTAATGACATGTCGAGCTGGTTCTATGCGAAGATTTATCCATTCAGGAGGAGAACTGTCAAATGTACATAATATGGTGTTTTGAAAGACTTCTTCTTCTATAAGATGTCTAACACATTCTCCAAGTTTGGAGGGGAAGTGTTCTGTTGATTCTATGTTAAATACCCATAATTTATGGAGTAGACCATAATCCATGAGTGTAAAATGTGTAATTGTTTTTCCCTTGTATCTTAATTCTGTGAAATGTCTCAAGTCAATGTTTGCTCGTCTAAAGCTGTAAAGAAGTTGACAATTGCATCCCCATTTGTAGGCTTCTTGTGAGCATGTACTGAACTTATTTTGACATTTAAGTTTGGAGTTAAATTCTCCTTCGTAGCTGATTGTGATGCCTTCTTGAGGATGTTCATGTACCCATTTAAGGGCTTCTTGTATTTGGCAAAAATCAAGCCATGCTGATTTTTCCCCAAGGGATCTGATGTAAGAACCTAAATCTGCTGGAAGGTTGTTTAAGGAAATATCTGTTTGTTGTTTTTCTTCATTTTTTGTAACCACTTCTGAGTATGTGATTTCAGAGCTTGCCCTTGTCAAAGTAGGAGATGTAGAAGTCATAGGGCCTGTTGCTGTTTGTTTTCCCTTTAATAAGGTACTGATGAAAAAGTGTGGTCCAGCACTTTGTCTCATCGCAAAGAAATGCTTCTTCTAATGAGTAAAAGCCTTTGTAAGAAGAGTGTTTATCACTTCCTAGAATTATCGCTTCACTTCTTCCCATGTAGCATATACTCCTGCATGTGATCCGGTTAATATGCCATAACAGAAGAATTTTTTCCCAAGTGGCTTTTCTACTATTGTTTGGAAGTAGTTTACTAGAGCATGTATGACTGCGATCTTTTGTTTTGTTGCTCCTTGTACTGTGGGCAGGTGCCATATATTGTCAATTAAGCAGTTTTGTACCTGGTCCAAAGTTTGTCTTTCTTCAAATAGAAATTGTTCCGTATCTGAATATTGAGGTAGTTCTTGTTGTCCAAATGTCATGACTCTTCGTGGTGTATTGGTATAGCCATAGTTAAAACTGTTGTTTTTGTTGAACATAAAGGATCTTTTCTGTCATCCATGGAACCCGAAGGTACAATTATGTTAGTAGTCTTGAAAGTGTATCCGCTAGGGAATTATTAATTCCTTTTATATGTTCCCATTGTATCTTTAAACCTTTGTTGATTATTGTATGCAAATTTTAACCATCTTTTGCTACTTAGAGTTTTTCTTGTTCCTTTTGTTTGTTGATTATATTTTATAATTGCCTCACACTTCAGTATGGTGATTTCTTTCTTATCACATATGAATAGAAAGAATGATTCTGCATAGAATTCTTCTAAGATTTCATAGTCTAAGGAAGTTAAATGTCCTTTTCTTTAAATTTGCGGATGCATATCTACAAGGACTTCAGAGATTTTGGGTCGTATTTAGAATTTTTCTTTAAAAGAGCTCCTCCCATCCTGCTTCGCATCCATCTGCTTCTATTATCAAATAATCATTATCAAGGGGAGGGACGTAGGTAGTGTCTTAACCATTTGTTTAATTTTTATAATTAAATTTATATCTTGTTGATTGAAGTGTCTTTGTCCTTTTCTTGATGTTTTGTTGTATAATGTGCCGCTTATTTTCCTATGTCTTTAAGATAAGGTCTAGCATAATTAAGGAGCCCTAGAAAAGCTCTTAGTCATTGTTTAGTTTCTTCTATTTTGTCCTGAAAATCTAATATTTTGTTAGCAATATGAGGTTGTAGTCTTATTTTTCCTTGCCCTATTTCGCTCCTAAGAAATCTATATGTTTGGTAACTAGTTTCATCTTTTTCGAGATAATAAGACCATGTTTCTCAAAAATATTAAAGACCATATGTAGATGTGAAAATGTTCTTTTAGATTTAGAGAACACTAGTATATCATCGATATAGCAAGTGAACTTAGATACTTCCTTAAAAATATTGTCCATCTTTATTTGAAAGACTTGGGGTGCGATTTTTAACCCAAAGGGCATTACTAGCCACTCAAATGGCCTTAGGACAAGAGAAAGTATCATCGGTTTATTGAGTCCGGATGCATCTTTATTTGCCAAAAACGATTTTAAATCGAACTTTGAGTACCATTAGAGTGTTGTATTTTATTGATAAGTTGTTCTTTGTCCTATTTTATACCCATCTTCGTGACAATTATCGTTAAGTCTTTTATAATTAAAAACCATTCTAGACTGCCCTCTCTTTTGTTCGGATCCCTTGTTGACTATAAAAGCAGGGCTTCTATGTCTAGAGGTAGATCTCTGTATAAGTTTCAAATCCAATAATTGTTTAATATGTGCCTTACATTCTTCTGATTCCCAATTAGTATATTTGAAATCTTGTGCTTTTATCGTAATGTCTGGATTTATAATGTCTAATTTACAATATGTCTTGTCTATGTTCCAGTATTTGGTGGGATTTTCTCCTATTATTTCTAGTTTTTCCATTCTGGAGACTAACAGGTCTAAATCATCTTGTGTTTTTAAGAGGTTTAGAAAGTGTGTTGTTTGTATTAAATCATTAGGTATGTCTACTCCTAATGTTTCTATGTCATTATAAATTTCTAGGAAGTCTTGGTTTTGATTAACTTGATTATAGCAATTTTTCTTTTTGCATTCTCCTAGTGTTGCACACTGACAATCTTGTTGTTGTTCTATTTCTTCTTGTATTTCACGCCACGACAATTGACCTAGAAATTCTAATTCGTATGTGATTTTCTCGAGGTCTCAAGATTGGGGCCTTCTAGTGGGTCTAGTGGGTGCAGTCCACCACGCCCGGCTGAAATGTGGAGGGGTATTCAGAAAGAAGGGGAGAAATAATAGGAGTAGACATAAAGACGGCATAGTCCTTTGTAAGAAGAAGAGCCCGTTGTGAAGAGAGAAGGAAAGAGAGACCCAGAATTAAATGTAAATTTGTCTGCCTAAGGGAGGAAACCCAGAGGTCAGGAATTGGGAGAGAGGGGCTATAAGTGCCACAGTTAGTAAAAAATTTTAGATGTGCATTGGGGACATACTTGTGAATCGTATGTTTGGATCCATCAAATAGTGTACTAACCTGAGGTTGGTTTGTGTACTTAATTAAATGTTGTGGTAAAAAGGTACTAGGCATGTTTATAGTATCCTCGATTTCGATTCCCATTTAGTTCTAATCAATTCTAATCCGACGATTTTGAAATCGATTGGAATCGGTTTCGATTCTAAAATTTTAATTTTGAAATCAATTCAATCCGAAACGATTTTGAATCAATTTCTAATCAATTTTGAAACGATTTCGGATCGATTCTGAAACCGTTTCGAATTATTTTTCTCAAACCTGATCTTCTAAATCCATTTATCGTGTCAATAATTTTTTTTTTGTCGTAAATTAATTTTATAAATATATTTAGTATGTTAAGAATTTTCATCTTTAAATTAGCAATCGGAATTAGAACTCAAATCGATTCTAAAATAGTTTCAAAATCGATTAGAATCGAATCGAAATTGAAATAATTTTGATTTGAATTTCGATTCAACTTTCGACGTCAAATTCCTTCTGCAAAATAAGCCTTTTTACTTCCAAAATTCATTATTTTGGAGAAAGATCTGTGCGTGTTTTTTTTTTTTCATTCATTATTTTTTAGGTCTAATTCGCGAGTTAAATTTTTTTAAATTTAATTTAAGTTCGATATTTTATTATTAAAATGTTCTCTTTATATTAATATTTAATCAGATTAGACAAGAATATTATAATAAAATAAAATAATTATTGAAATATTACAACGTCGAAGGCTAGGATTTACGCCTTGACCTCGTTGATTTTAATTAAACTCGGGTACGTTATAAGGATCACGACCGTCCATCCGCAATCCTACTGCTATGATGATCGCATCCGAGGTCACTTTCCTTTTTAAGCCTGACTCTGGCACGACCGTCCTTTCGCTTCTCTGGCCAGCAGCTTCTGCCTCGTTCCCCCTTTCGCAGTTCCGCCCAATGCCGGCCGCCACCGCCGCCGTCTGCACCGCCTCTTCCAAACGCTCCAGAAAGAACTCCGAGGGCGAGGTATCCTCTCCCTATTTCATTCATTCCCCCGTTAATTTCTCTTCCCCGATCTATTTTTGGTTCCGATCTCGCGATTAACCCTCGATTTGAACCAGCATCGGAGCAAGAGTAGGACGAAGAAAAAATCCGGCAAGCGTCGCCGCCTGCGCGACGACTCTTCATCCCCCTCCAAAACTGACGACGGTTCCCGGTACCGGCGCAAACGGCGGGAGAAGTCGGAGAGGCGGAAGAAGGAACCCAGGAACCCTAGGAACAACAAGAAGAAGAAGAGCAAGAAGAGGACATCCCGGAAGAGGCGGTACCGAAGCCTTAGCCGGTCGAGTGGTTATTCCAGCCGTAGTTGCTCCACCTGCCGCAGCAGCAGCTTATCTGGCAGCAGTAGTGTCTCGAGGAGCCCTCCTTCCAAGCCGCTGCCGAAGACGGGGAGTAGGTCTCGAAGAAGAGGCAGTGATGGGGACTCGGCGAGAGGCAGAAGTCGTCAGAGGACGAGGACGACGAGCTATGATGACACGCGCAGAAGTAGGTATTTGTCTCGGAGTTGCTCTACTTGTGGAGGGAGTAGGAGTAGTGGTCCTAGCGTTAGCCAAAGTGGCAAAACGTTTGTGGAAATTGAACAGCAGAACCAACTTCGAACAGAGCTGGTCGTGGAAGATGGAAGAGCTGTGGTAGAAGTAGGAATTGATGAGGACAGTAACAGAATTATGGAAGCTTATGATGATTTTGATAGGTACGATGGGAGGAGATCAGATGATCATCAACAGTTCCTTGAAATGCATGAAGGGGATGATTGGACTTTTGCAAAGGATTGCAAATTGGTGGGGCTTACTAATCCCGATAACCAAACGATCGGAAATGCTGATGTTGGGAAAACTGATGTTGAATTGAAGAAGAGTGACCGCAACTCAGGTGGCTTGGAGTCTCTGGATTTGGAAACTCAGTTAAGGCAAAAAGCATTGGAGAACTTTAAGAAGTTCCAACGCAGCCTTTCAGGAAACACTAGATATCCTGTTCGTCAGGAAGATGAATCCCAGCAAACTAAATGTCATAGTATAGCACAAGATGACTTGGGGAACATGAGAATTCTCGATCGACAATGCAGCATGCAAAGGGATGTCTGGCTGTCAAAATCTAGAGTGAGATCTGTTGTCAAACTTCCCGATGAGGAAGATACCTCAGGCCATGCACTTAAGCAACCATATTCCAATGAAGGTTCTGGAGACGCAAATAATTCAGGCCTTGACATGCCTAACAAAAGCCAGAAAAATCTGGTCCAGTTGAAGAGAATAAAAGAGACCTCAAATGAAACTTCTATAAATACATCATCAATGGAAGAGGAACAAAAGAAGAACATAGATTCAAAATCGATGAGCAGCATTACAAACGTTGATAACTTTTTACAGTCAAGTCAGCAACAAATCTCACCATTACCTTCCCAGCCGAACCTTCACAGGGGAAATGAAAACAAAGAGGACACAGGCTCTCAGTTTCAAGAAAAGACATTCTCTAGAATGCACGAGGGAGAAGTGGTTCAGGTGGGTTTTGAGCTTTTTTATATAGAGGTGTAAGATGCCTTGGGATCTGATTTATTTTATCCTCTTTGATAGGTAAATTACAAGGTTTACATTCCCAATAAAACCCCTGCATTGGCACGGAGGCAGCTACAACGGTGATGTGTGCATAGTACATTCTATTTGAATTGGTATGTTTTTCTCTGTTGAATTGTTTTTTACTTTCTTGTGCATACATCTAAGGATTCTTGCTTAGTAAGTTGCATTGGGTGCATTGATGTGCAAACTATTGGTCTTAAGGTTGCAAAAGCAATCAGTCGATTCTCAGGTTCTCACATTGTTGAAAAATAATAGGCTTCTTACGGTGTTGTGCATTGGTATTAGTAAGGAAGTTACCACATGATATGATTTGGTTAACATTTTGAAATATAAAGATATTTTTAGGAAAAAGGTTAGTAGAATCAACAGATACAATGATGAGTTGAGGAAAAGGCTAAAGAGATTGGTCATTCGAGCATCCATGAGAAGTTAAACATTAAAAATGAAACTGGGGCTATGGTGGATACTGATATAAGAATAATGCTGTCTTATCTGAGAAAATTAGCGATCAAATTATAGTACTAAAGTTGAATTCATGAAAAGAGGTCTGAAATATTAGAATTGCTTATGCATATATATGACTCATTGAGCCCAAAGGAAATTATAGGAAAGCTTGAACAAAATTATTTATGGTATACCTATGGCTTAAAAGGTTGTTCTTAGCGGACGGGATCGAAAGAGATATCTGATGGGAGCATACAAGGATACAAAGTTGTACATGAATGCCTCAAATTATTTGATTACCTAATTATAGTCCAATATCCTTTCTTCCTTTTACCAAAGATATATGACTCAATGTATTTGTTATGATGCTAGATTTTTGTCTTAGACACTGGAAGTCCAATTTTACTAGTTCTAGTTGGTATGATTCTAAATAAAATAACGTGGTCAGTGTTACTGAATTCATTAATCAATCCGGCACTGGTGGACAAAATCACAACAATTTTAGGCTCAAATTTTGATCCAGTTTATGCAGACTTCCAGTTGATTCCCTAACTTGTAAATTTGGTTAGGTTTCACAAGGACAGTTGCTACCTCGCTATTACAATCAATTATGATACATATCTGATGTCTATATGCTTATTTTCCTTCGTTGTTATGATTTTAATATCTTCCAAAATACGTTAAATAATTTTCTGGAACTGTTGTTTTTCATGCAGTCCTCGTTGTCCATTTTTCCTCAATAATAATACTGCACGATTAATGTTCATCTTGGCAAAAATCATGACGACTACCAATTTCTTTGTTTTGTTTTTTTCTTCTTCTCTTTTTCAAACAGATGTAGCTCTTCAGAGGGTTCAAAGTTCTACGAGTTGTGGGTGATCACATCATAGATAGAGGAATTAGAACTTAGAAGAGTATATATTCGGATCAAGCTTGGTGTATTTGTAATTTAATTTTCCATCTACGGGGTTGCTCGCCAAGTCCAAATCCACTCGAGGAATTTCAAATTCTTCGTAATAATTTGGGAATTCGGACTATAAAATTATGATTCAGGGGGGGAAATAACGACAAATGTTGCATTCTAAATTCTGTTATCATACTCGCTCCCACTGCACTATTGTATAACGGCAATTTAGGATATCTTTGTGGCGACTAAATTTAAAGATAGTGTGTCATTAATCTTTTTGTGCAAATTACTAAAAGATACTACTTTGCCTGCGATTGTTTTTGAGGGGATTTCATTCTCCAAAAAGGGTAGTACGGATGTTCCTCTTATCTCAATTATTCTGACGGAATGCAACTAGTAGCGGTTCTCATTCCGGTTGTTTGTTTTGTTTTCGTCTAAATTTGAATGGATTAAGAATCTAAATGTGAAGGAAAAAAGTGGATTAAGAAAAGGAAAGTTCGGTGACACTCTAAAGCACTAAACCATCTTTGTCAATTTTCAAATTTCTCGACATGGGCAATGAGTATTCCATTTGTGTTTCAACTTGGAGCTTGTTGCTATGGAAAGCCCTCCAAATGTTCTCGACCTCATGAGCAGCTCAATGCGTCCTTTACAAGGATGGTGTATGGATAGAATTTGGTTTGCGAGGGAGACTGATTCAGTTAGATATTTTCTCTCTTTTCCAATCTTTCTCATTGGAATCCAAAGATATTTGAGAATGTCATAACAAATTTCGCGTGTTTGTTTGTGCACCATTTGACACTCGAGGTATTTAGGGTCAGATGTACATATTCTACATGTATTGGACGATCTCTAGAGAATAAGGATAAAAAACTTTCTAGAAAAAACTAAAATTAATGTGAAAAATAAGCGAATCTAATGGAAATGATACGCACACATCTTGCATATTTTCAACTAAACAATCTTAACCGTCATGGTTTAGGCACGGGCGTACGAAACTTTTAAAGACTTCGACGGGCATCTAGCAAAAAGGGCACAAATGATCACTATCCATGTGTATACTGCGCTTTATTTATTACATTCAGTCCACCACGACACGGAAAAAGTCAAAATTAAGAAAAGACCACACTTACTGAGCTCGTCGGAGCAAGGACAAGCTTACATATCCATCGAATGTTTCAGCATTCTGAAAAGAGTCAGCTCCTTCGATCTACCAACGACGTGGCGGCGTTAGCATGAGCAAGTATCCTGGGGTTAGCTGGATCGACAAACAAAATCTCGGAACAAATTCCAAGTGCTGCAATCGACTATCAGCACAGGGAAGCAGCAACTCTGCGCATTCAGACCATGTTAGTCATGCTGACCTGAATCAGGTTCGCCTGCGGGACACTCAGCGATGCCACACTCTTCCGGCAGTTCCTTCGCAAGAAAGCGTAGAAGTAATTGATGACCAGTTTCTTGAAGAACCAAGAATCCTTCCTGGCTCGGATGTCGCCGTGGCCGAGGAGATACACGACTCCAATATCTTTAGCCTTCCGTAAGATGGATAATTCTGACTCGAGGATTAGAGCATTGGCCGTGGTTCTGTTACCGGGCTCACCTGATGAAGTACTTGCTTCTGAGTTCGCTTTATCGACATGGCTGATACCGGATAGGAGAGGAGTGCTAAGGGAATAAGTGCCGCCGTTGGGAGCGGCGATGAGAATACTTGAGTTGGACGCTCCTCTTTCGTAAATCGCATCGGCGTCCTCATCGCTCTCTAATGCTCGTTCGTGGGCTTCTCTTCGTATGAACTTCTCGAGGCTTTCGATCAGAACTTGTTCGAATGCCTGGTTGTTTTCCTTCCGCACATCTTTGTAACCATACCTACAGCAAGAAACTGAAAAAACTGATTCCAAAATGGAAGAGTTATACTGCAGCTAATGATTAACAGTGTGTTTGTTTCAATATCTATAGGAAGATGGAAATAAGCAATAGCTATTACAGGAATGAAGTATATGCAATAAGTATTCCTTATGACAGAGAATGATAATTCAATGGATGTTGGTGATATTTCTGTATACATTTTTGCAAACAATATAAGGAATATTAAAAATTCATAGGAATACCTATTCCTTCCTAGGAATCAAACGTACCATGATGTATTAAAATGGTCTCGTTGTTTCGGGTCATTCTGTCTCAAATTTGGGCTCTTTCAAAAAAGAAAAAAAGAAAAAAAAAAAAGAATTGAGCGGCAATTACAAAATTAAGAAAACATATGAGGAAATTTTATTGTCGGTGATCCAGTGTTTTCAATGGTCAGATCCATTAGTTTAAGTGTTTAAACTAAAACAATTAATATAGATTAGCTTAAAAATCCTAGACTACATTTCTGCCAGTGAGCCTGTGATAAAATGCGTACTGAAACAAGTAAGAACTTGCAAACTATAGAGAATTAGCCAAAACTTACTGAGAGTATACTAGAATGTTTATTTCATGTGTTAATTACAGTATGCCTCTTGATTGCATCTTAAATCATAGCCATCCAGCATCAAAATTAAGAATGGAATATTCATCAGATACATACGTTATATGATTGATATTTTAACAAAGGTGATGAGCATTCATTGTAATCATAGCCGCCACCAAAAGAGACTGTAAACAATAAGCGAAGGCGATTATAAAAAAGCTTAAAAGTCCAGGATGTTTTTAACAGCCATTTTGGACATTTGTAGAATTCCACGTATTCTATTCACGGTGTGAAATTTTTGGTCAATCTAAGTCTCAGTCAAGTTCAGGAAACGAATTAGAGATTTGCCTAACACTATGAACCCTCGCTATCATTAAAAATAAAGTTAGGTTAGGCTGGCAATGTAGGATGGCAACAACCAAACTGGCTCGATCGATATATATGTGGATGTTATCTTAAACAAGTAACAACCATGTTTGTTTTAGTTTTCAATGGCTACGTTTGGAAGAAGAAACTGTAATTGATTTTTGAACAGGTACCAAAAACAACTCAATAGCATAATAAACTATGCTTACCGTGCAATGCAACGAAACATGTGATAGCTTATGGGGCAGACACGCCTGAAGAGAAACCTTTTACTCTGTGGCACTGCAGGGATGGGTACATACTTTATGGACACAAATATGATCATAGAATGAACTGCTGGCAATGCCGTTAGAAAATGACCGAAGATTGCAGGGATTCCTTTGACTGTCTCATTGTAAACCAAGCCAATACCTGGGGCTCTAATAGTGCCTAAGTTACAACCCAGTTCCAACATCAAATCCTGCGAAAGCTTTTGTTTCTCTTCAGTTTCATACTTAAGCTTCCTGCCATAGTTCCAGATATACATTATTGTAAACAAAAATCCTGCAAAAACCAACATCACCCAGCTTCCATCTGCCAAACTGCCCAGGACTGAAGAAAAGAAAACCAACTCTAATCCCATAAAGAAAGTAAAGAAGCAGAGCACAAATGCAATATGTATCTGCCATACAAGAAGCATGATGATAGTTACTAGAATTGTGGTCATAATCATGACACCTAACTCAGCAATGCCTGCAGAATAAAAATATATAAAATCATGAAACAAAATAACAAGAATGAAAGTGGAAAAATATATCATTAATCGAAAAAGGAAAAATAATGAATGATACAAAGCAACTAGATCACTTGGAGATCCCAGATCGAAATGATTGACATATAGGCTTCTCAAATTTCGAATTTACTGTTTTTTTTTCTACACTCAATTAGAAGGCTGTGAGAGGAAACTTTGGTCTGCAACAATGGGAAATGGCTGTGGATTCTATTAAACTTATTTGAGTTTCCGTAGCGTGATTGAATGAAGGTCCTTAACCAGTTTAACTCCCTTCCTATATGGTGGTAAAAGAATTGGCTTAGATTGCATAGCAAACTACAATGGCATACACTATCAGCTTCCTAAAGGCTGATAACAAGAGCAGCTAGGGGAGCTTGGTAGATTACTGTGGAAGGAAGGCTGAGATCACACCTTTAAGCTCACTTGTTCGAATGCTGTCTGGGATTCAAATTCAAAGACTCAGCTGAATATGTTTCTATTCATCATCTGCGATAAATTTCCAGTGGTTTCTTCAGTTATTGCATTGTCAATCTGACTTGAATTGATTAGTCACAGCAGTGTAACTATTGAATCTCCTATTTTATCCTCAATATAACCTGAGGAAAGCCTACACATAAATATTACTGACCTAAATAAATCTAGGTTGGCAAACTTAACTCATTTTCATAAAACTTAATAGACCCCAAAACAATTAAGTTGAGTCATGTATTTCATAAGCTGTGGGCCTCAAGTTTGTAAAGAGATTACGATGAAGTAACAAGTCTTTCAACTTTTGGAGTTACACCAGATTTTTCCCAAAATTCAACCTGACCAGCAGCAAACATCCTGAACAATATCTTAACTATACATTGCCACTGTCCAAACAGGAGAAAAAAGTTGGAAGTCTTTATAGCCTCTACCTAAAAAATACAAGTCTTACTAGGATAATGATCACCACATTATGGCAACTGGTAAAAGATAATTTGCATCTTGAACATTACCCTAAACTACTCAGAGTCTCCATCTATGCAAATATCCTATAAAAACTGAAGCAATCCTCTTGGCCCTCCTATTCGTCAATATTACAAGTATCTTTATCATTAGATAAACAATCCATAAAATGACTAGTGCAATTGGACAAATTATAAGTACACGGTCCATTGTGTTCGAGAATACCAGAACAATTTTTAGTCCCCTAAGATGTATGCCATCATCACCATTTTATTATTATGCAAAATACAAACTTCCAATAGATTCTGAGTATTATTAAAATAAATAAATAAAGGAAAAAATTACACAAAAGTAAGAAAAATAGATGTTTCATGAAAAATAAAAGCAAAAGAGATAGGAATGAACACCATATGCTTTGCTAGATTCTATGTAGACTATTATTGATATATATAAAAGTAAATAAGAAAATGAAAAATGAACACAAAGTTGAGTAAAATAGTATGTTTAATGCAAAAGAAAAGCAAAGAGATAGGAATAGGCACCGTATGCATTGCCAATCTCAAATATACTACCAAAGGTTGCGACAAACGCCACACAGGAAACCAACAAAAGCCAGTTTATCACTGGAATATATATCTGGCCCATAAACTTCCGAGATGTGTGAATGACTTTCACTCGAGGAAAACAACCAAGAGCTATTGATTGCTTTATGCATGAAAATATTGCCGTTATCATTGCTCGACTAGCAATTAGTGCAGCTATGGTGGCTATTAGGAAGACTGGCCAGAAAGCTCCACCTGTCATTTCATATAACAGAGTCATTTCCTGAAGATTCAAGGAACAACAAACAAAAAGGATTCTGTGGCTGGAAAACAATTGGATAGTTAAGATCTTCTGACATTGAAAAACATAGTAACACTAATAAATACAATCTAGCTTACTCGGAATGGATGAAAAGAAGACCTGCTCAGTTTCAGTAAGGTTTTCCATAAGGAATGCAGCCTGACCAAGGTATCCTAGTAGAAGGCATGGTAGAACAATAATAACAAAAGTGAGCTGCAACAAGCAGCTAAAGTAATCAGAGCATACTAAAATGTAAATAATGTAAGAATTGAAAGGCACAGAAAAGTGGAGTCCAGTAGCTATTAAAATACCTGGACTGATCTAACATAGAAGTAACAAAGATCTGCAAACATTGCTTCAGACCCTATAGTGAAAGAACCATAATCAGACTAGCCTTCAAAAGGTAGTATAGATAGAATAAGATGCGCAACATAATTGGATGAAATGCTAAAGAAGTAAATTGTATGCATGCTAAAGAAGTAACTATCTTGCACAAGTCCGAGTTTTCAGTTTCTCTTTCACATAATATTGATTTACATACCCACCGAAGTAGGGAATTCCAAAAACTGACTCATGTCACTATATTAATTACTTATTCTGATATTTATATGACTATATTACGAGTTCTTAGTAGATTTGGAACTAAAAAATTAAAACTGAGAACATTGTCTACTTGTCTTGATGATATAAAATTAGAAAGATTCAATTTCATATTCATTAGCTGACAATCTGAATGCAATAAAGTACTATTATAGGGGATAATGGATGTTGATGCCTGCGGCTCTCCAAAATGTTGCTAAAGAAGGTGTTCTTTGTCTGATAAGAAATATTATGTTACGTGCATCATACTTCTGTATAGAGATGATAAAAGAATATGTTGTTGCAATAAAGATCCTAGTTGGTTGGTTTTATTGCAATAAGAACCTAAAAGCTACAACAACAACAATAATAATAACCAAGCTTTATCCCACTAAGTAGAGTTGGCTATATGAATTCTTCCATGTCATTAGACTCGATCCCCTACTATATTATCATTTATATTTAAATAAATATTATCTTATTTTATCGTTGCTAATCAAGACTTCTTTGGTTTTCTCTTTCTCTGCATATTTGTAATAGTTTTACATTGCCTAACTAGAGTATTTATTTGTTGTTTAAGTACATGCCCGTACTATTTCAAAATGTGTTTCTCAGAATTTTTCCTTAATAGACGCAACTTCAACTTTCATTCTAATGTTCTTATTTTTTATTTTATCCATCCTCTTATATCCACACATCCATCTTGACATCCTCATCTTTTGCTCATATGCTCAAATAGTCCAACATTTTGCTTCATATAACATAACAGATCTAACTATCGTTTTGTAAAACTTCCTTTTAAGTTTTAAATGTACTTTACGATCACAAAGAACACCTAATGCTCTCCTCTATTTTAACCATCTTGCTTGTATTTTATATAAGACATCTTTCTCAATCCCTCCAATTTTTTATAAAAATGATTCTAAATATTTAAAACTTTCAGTTACAGAAACTCATTATCTTTTAACTTAACAATTGTCTCATTGTATCTAATATTGTTAAATTTAAATTTCATACATTCTTTCTTTACTTTACTCACTTCTAGCATTTCCCTATGAGATTTAAGTTTAATATTTACTCCAACTTAAAGGCTACAAAGCATGAAAAATATACTAGGCTAGACTTAAAAAAATCATAGTTCAGATATGCAGCAATTCTCCAAAATCCTATATTGTGTGGTCATAACAATTGGCACCAAGCATGAAAACATATGAGGCTATACTTAAAAAAAAAAAAGGAAAACATATGAGCCTATACTTAAAAAAAAAACATAGTTCAGATATGTAACCCTCCTGCAAAATCCTATATTGTGGTCATATCATTTGGCACAGAGATACCAATATGTATCAAGAAGCAAATGGTGACTAAAAGGTAGAACTAATTATCAGAAGTCAAATAAAGAACATAAACCTTCTCTTTCTAGCTGGAAAAATAAAGCAAAAAAGCATTTTTCCTTACCTGTTGCACAAAGAAGACAACCCCCCAAGGACATCCATGCTTGACTCGGATTTCTCCCAAAAAAATAATAGATATAAACAGGGTTAAATGCTTTCAGCACACTAAATCCATACTTAAAAAGATTGAAGATTCCAATAATTCCAAGTGAGCAAAACCATATGAATAATGCAGGCCCTACTGCAAGCCCTACTTTGCTAGTGTTAAATCTCTGAACGCAGAACAGGACAATAAGAGATGCAATTGAAATCATCACCACTTCCTCTGCCAAAAGAATTGGATCATTTAAGTACACATAGAAATCATCAATGGGTAAAGCCAATGAATAGAAACATGGATAAAAAACTTAAATCATAAGAACCAGTTTTTCCTTCAAATTTAATGCCTATCAAACATCAGAAGAATTCAATGACTATGCAATAAAATCCTTCTTAGTTTGACATCATATTCTAAATTGGACTAGAAAGTGATCTATTGAGCTCCATGTTGCTAGGTCACTAATCAAACCACATGGCTACTAAATATTGTCAATTATAGGCAATGTGGGTGAAAAAATAAAATACAAAAATTAGTAACTGCTTTTATAAAACAGAATAAATTTTTTTAACTAAATTGAAATGGGCGACAGGTCGAGTCATCAAAATTCCAACAGTCATTTAGGCCTCTCATAAATGTTTTAGCTAATTCAACCAGTGTCCATCAGAATATATTTCAAATTTGATTTCAAAATTATGATATAAAGAAATGAATTAAGCCTCCATATGCACATAATTATAAAATACCATCAACACACACATAATTGCAATCCAAAAAATAGTTATAATTACAAGATACCTTGCCCAATACTAGATATTCCAACCTTCAGCCCGTTGAAAGCAGACATAACTGCAATTAACTTCAGAATGTTCAGAAAAAGTATGACTGATGAGTTCATGATATGCAATTACTAGATAAGAAAATAAATAACAACTATTGAGCAAAAGTATGTCCATTTCATTTTTCATTCTCAAATGGTAGGCAGAAAATAAGCAAATTAACAGCATATATGGTTTAGAAATAATGAAGTAACCTGAAATTGCTGGAGTCACAACGCCATCAGCAATCACCATAGAAGTACTGAGAAGAACCAAAGCCAAAAGCAACCACTTAATTGCCAATGAACTTTCCAGATACTCCTTAACTTTTAGAGACCTCTCCAGCTCAGGCGATGGCACCTTGAGTCCAAAACTTGATATGGGAGATTCATAAGTCAATTGATTTGCAAGAAGGCCAGCATTTGCCTTCCTGCAAATCAGTGAATATAATGCAAATGTCCCTCCTGAAATAGTATAGTATGGTTAGAAGGCACCAAAACAACATCCTAATTAAGAGACTGATAAAGCATATCACTCGTATGACATCCAGCATACCTTCACCATCGTGATTCGCCCAAAGAACGACCAAGGTGTACTTCACAAGTGGTATCAAGATCAAAGTATATAAAACAATAGAGAGTGCTCCTAGAACATCATCTTTCCCACTAACAGAATATTTGTTAAAGATGACATCGAAAGTGTATAGCGGACTAGTCCCAACATCTCCAAATACAACTGCAAGTATCTGTAGCGTAAGGAATATGTGTTTTCCTATAGTAAGATCCTGCAATTAAGTGTAACCATTCAGAAAACAACTATATGCCAAATATAAAAAGCTGATTTATATACTACAAGCATTCATGCGACATTTATGGATTTAATTGGACAGAATTCCAGCTGAAAAACTCGGTATACCAGGAAAGAAAAACAATAGATGTAGTCATGTTTAACACTCGCTGCATTGGAACGAGATGGCATAGCGAATCGCACAAGGAATTCAACTATTGTTGTAAAATCACAACGCTCACCTCAAATTGAGTATTTCCGGACTCAGCTATCTCGAGGGCCTCGACATCCAGTGGATCGATCTGGGGACTAGTCCGAATCAACTTCTGCTCCACTGTATCGTCTTCCTCCGATTCCAACATACTCATCCTCTGCACCCACCCTTGGCCTTCCTCTTCCGAGTACTCCTCGTCATCCAACGCCGCCCATCTCGATTCGGACGAACCAAAATTGCCCAGGTCGCCGTTCCCCCTTTTCGGTTCCTCCGCCATCAATCTCCGCAATCCCCACCCCCAGTCGATCCCTACTCCATCGACGAACACAGATCGCTAGGCGGAGAGGAGAGATCGAAGGAAGAGGCTAAGAGATCGGGAGGAAAATATCGAAGAACCCGCGATGGCGAAGCGATTCCACGAGGTCGGTTTGCCAGTCCGAGAACTGAATTGAAGACTACGTAATGGGTTAAAACACGATACGCAACGATTAAGTGTCTCGTTCCAGACAGGAAACGATTCTACCCGACCCTACTAAAGTGGATCCGTGCTTGATTTCCTTTTTGGTGTCGACGTGTCGATATTTCCTTACGCGATAAAAGTGGGGCAATACCCTAACCCCAAACAGGATGCAAATCAGGAGCCAAAGATGTTCTGTAAATATTTGAAATAGTTGATTTAATGGAAACGGTTTTATTAAGCTGTTTCACAGTCATTATAAAAAAGATAAATTATAAAAAAATTTATAAATTTTAATATAATAAATAAGATACATTAGTTCATTTTAATTAAAAAAATAAATAAATTTTCTTCGAAGTTATTTTTATAAATATCTTTATATCGTAGAGACAACACTGTATTCTCAACGTAACGGATGGCGGCCGTGATAAACGTCGTTCTTAACTGATTTACATAGCTGCCCGTCAAACTTGATTTTTATTTCTTTTTATTTATGAGGTTTCCTAATTTTTTTTAAATAACAATTCTCATATTTTTGATCTCCTAATAGTTATCCATCCGCCTTAAAAATATCATTTTTAGACTTGAAAAACTTCCCACTCTCGATAAATCCGCTGCGCCTACACTCACATATTCTAATCAAAATCAACTTTTATTTTCTTATTTTTTATTTTTTTTCTCATTTTTCAAAAATAACTTTTTCGTGTTTTTTAATTTTCTGAAAAATATTTTTTTTTTCTAAAAAAATGAAGATGAAAAATATAAACTAAATATATTTTTTTATTTTTTCAAAAAATAAAAATAAAAAAATACTCCATTTTCTATCTACTGAGCACCAGAGCCGATCCTAGGGTAGGGCTGCTGGGGCCTCGCCCAGGGCCCAAGATTTTTTTAAGGTTTCTGGGACTAAATTTTTTAAATTTTGTAGTGAAAATGATGTCTAATTTTTTAATTTCACAGTCTTAGGATTAAATTTGAAAATCAGAGTCAGCTCTGCTGAGCACTCTAAGGTAACGTTTGATAGAGAGAAAATTTTTTATTTTTTATTTTATGTTTTCTTTTTTCAAAAAATAGAAAATGATTTTTTAGTGTTTTCTAATTTTTTAGAAAACAAAAATGAAAATAGAAAATAATTTTCTAGAATTTTTCAGAAAATGTTCTTTTATTTTTTAAAAAACGAAGATGAAAAACACCAACCAAATTTATTTTTTATTTTCTCAAAAAATAAAAATAAAAAATAAAAAATTTTCTGTTTACCAAATACTCCCTACCATTCTCAGATTCTAAAATAGGTTTTAAACATGGAATTTTTTAAAAAGTGAAAAATATTTTGAGCCTTTTTTACGAGAGTTTTTTTTTTTTTTTTTTGACAATAAGAAAAAGGGTGCCAGGTATTCGACGATATGGAAAGGCGTGCGCGCCGCTTTCCGCCCTTCCCACTTGCACCAGCAAGACCATCGGTGCCTGTTACTACATCGCCGGCATCGGCGCCGCCAGCCTCAAGCCGGACTTCCTCTCCCTCCGCGACTTCACCGGGCGCGGCATCTTCACCCCCGGCCTCGCGGCCGCTTCGCTGTGCACATGGCCGTGCGTCCGGTGGAGCGGAGCGTCCAAATGGTGGACTTGGTGCTGTCAATGCCTGTGGAGGTGCCGCACGAGGACTCGTTCGGCGCGTTCCAGGAGCTGGTGAAGAGGATGACGGCGGCGTTGCAGGAACTTGCATTTCGATTTCATAATACTACGTGACTACTTCACTTGTATTTTCTTTCAATAGAATTAAATAAAAAAAGTAAATTTGACATGGTAAATTCGAATTAGATGGTCTGACATGGTCAAAGTAGATATAATAGTGTGATAAATAATCAAAATTCTTCATGTAAATCTTTGACAATTCAAGGCTTAAAATACTGATGGTGCGTAAATTTCTTCCACCTTTTCTATAACCCTTAACTTCCCATCAAGTGACCCTTTCCCACTTGAAATTCCAATAAACTGGCAGTTATTTGAGTATTTATCTGTGACACGCCGCAAGAAATTAGGGAGTCGAAATAAATATGAAACTCTAAGTCAACGGTTTATACAAGGCGCCGATGTTTATCAGAAATGGTCGGCACCAACTCTCGTAGATTTACTTAATTATCAGACATGATCTAACAAAGACTTTGACTTGATTAAGTCTTTCATTCCTGCTCAACAGCAGCATTCTCTCTTGTCATAGAACTTCTCGGGACACCAAAGCAGGATTTGCCTATAAATTAAGAGCCAAGTTATCCAAAGTTATACAGTTAAAAAGAAACAGTGCGATGGCATTCCAAACTCGCAGCTGTTGTCTCTTTCTCTTTTGTTTGCTGACTCTTCAGAGCTATCATATCTTATCCATCGAAGCTGCAACTGCTACCAAAGTTAGATTTTTAATTCGTTTGTTAGTTTTCAGCAAGGGACTTCACGAATTTACTTCACTTTTTGCGTCTCTTGGCTGTTGTGCAGTTGTATATTGTGTACTTGGGAGAGAGGAAGCATGAGAAACCAGAGCATGTCACTGGCTCACACCATGACCTGCTCACTTCTCTCTTGGGAAGGTATTCAACTCGAAGCGTCAACACAGGACTTGTTGTGTTCATAAACTTGTCGATATGCAACCATCCTTTTTTTTGTTCTCGCGAGTTATTTACTGCTTCGAATTATAAAATTCAAACTGCTATAGAATTTCTGGTTTCTATATTTTAACCGATTGGTATCTTCTTTGACAGCAAAAAGGATGCCCTGGCTTCTATAGTTTACAGTTACAAGCATGGCTTCTCAGGCTTTGCAGCCATGCTTACAGAAGAGCAAGCAGAACAATTGGCAGGTCACTTCGCCTTCTGTTTCTTGAATCGTATTAAACACACAAAAAAAAAATGTAGTTGTTGTTTTTTTTTTTTCTGAGAAGCAGGAATGAGAATGAGGAATTGACTGAGCAAATTAATGAATATTACAGAGTCGCCTGACGTGATCAGTGTAAAACCGAGCAGAAACTATGAGCTTCAAACAACACGGAGCTGGGATTTTCTGGGACTGCATTATGATCATCCAAGTCCACTCCTCGAGAAGAGCAACTATGGAGATGGCATCATCATAGGAATGGTCGATACAGGTCTCTTTGTGAACGCCAATTCTCTGTAGATCATGGTTACTATTTACTAAAGTAGTAACCATCAGTGGCTGGAAGAAAATACTGAATTTAATATTTATGAACATCGATTAAGTAGTTTTAATGGATAATAAGATGAAGGAAATAGATTAGATTGTTAATATTAGAATTAGAAGAGTTGTATTAATTAAAGTAGAAGATATTCATAAGAGAAGAATATATATATATTTTTGATAGGGATATGGCCGGAATCCAAGAGCTTCAACGATGACGGCTATGGACCGATACCATCACGGTGGAAAGGCGTGTGCCAGGTCGGCGACGCCTTCGGCCCTGCCAACTGCACCCGCAAGATCATCGGCGCCCGCTACTACAGCGCCGGAATCGACCCCGCCGAGCTCGAGAAGGACTTCCTCTCTCCCCGCGACTTCAACGGCCACGGCACCTTCACCGCCTCTGTTGCCGCCGGCTCCATTGTGCATGGTGCCGACTTCCACGGCTTGGCGGCAGGGGTTGCCCGCGGCGGCGCGCCCCGCGCCTGCCTCGCAGTGTACAAGGCAGTGTGGGGCAGCGGCCGCGGGACTGGTGCCGGTAACAGCGCCACCGTTCTGGCGGCTATCGATGATGCCATCCACGACGGGGTGGACGTGTTGTCGCTGTCGTTGACGGTGCCGCAAGAGGATTCGTTTGGGGCACTGCACGCGGTGGCCAAGGGGGTGACGGTGGTGTACTCGGCCGGGAACCAGGGGCCGTTTCCGCAAACCGTGGCCAACACCGCGCCGTGGGTCATCACAGTCGCCGCAAGCACGATCGATCGAGCGTTTCCGACCTCGATTAAGCTGGGAAACAACCGAATTTTTGTGGTATCGACTCGACCTCGACTCTTTCCTTGCATATCTGCCACTGGCTGATAGCGAACCTGTTCGTTTCCTAACAAAATACGCTGATTGAAATCCACCACCATGGCTACTTGCAGGGTCAGTCTATCTTCTACAACTCGACTTACGGATCAGGCAACAAATTCTGGCCTCTTGTCTTTGGTGGAAGGTAACTCTTCCATTTCTAACAGCAAGAACACAACCCCGACCACTAATCGTCCTAAATGTCGTGCAGTTGCGCACCAAATTTTCTAAATGGCACAGATATAAGCGGATCGATCGTTCTTTGTTTTTCATACGGCTTAATCTCACCTCCCGCCTTGCTCGCGTCAAACATCTTGACTGCCGGAGGAAAGGGCCTTATTTATGCACAGCCCACCACGAATCTCCTTGAGGAGACTGAGTGCATAGGCCTGATCTGTGTCATTGTAGACTTCGACGTTGGGTACCACATCAACGGATATATTGCTACAGCCAGGCAAGCTTTCGCCAAGCATCATTGTCCTTGTTTTGAGTCGTCCTGACACACTGATACTGTTTAAGTTGTTAACAGTGCACCTGAAGTAGCAGTGGAACTGACACACACTGTTGTAGGACAAGGAGTATTGTCTCCCAAAGTAGCATGGTTCTCTTCGAGAGGGCCAGCCTTACCTTTCCCTGGGATATTAAAGGTGAGAAGAAGTCACAGATTGAAACCAAATTTATCATGTACGAGTCAGTACTGATCGAAACTTGAAACCATGTGATGATCAATAATAATACATTCTTGAAACAGCCTGATATTGCTGCACCTGGTGTGAGCATCTTGGCAGCGCAGAGGGACAGATACGTGTTTGGCTCAGGAACATCAGTAGCTTGCCCTCATGTATCTGGAGTTGTCGCTTTGCTCAAGGTCCTCCATCCTGACTGGTCTCATGCTGCAATCAAATCTGCACTTGTGACTACAGGTGAGTGATCGATCAAAATCCTTGAGAGATCAGTTCCTCATTCGATCGGCAGCCACATTGACTTGGTTTTGTTCTTCGCACAGCATCGAACGTCAACGGCTACGGCATGCCGATAGAAGCAGAGTCACTTCCACGGAAGATCGCTGACCCTTTCGACTTCGGCGGTGGCCAGATTGATCCGGACAAGGCCTCCGATCCCGGTCTGGTGTACGACATCGATCCGCAGGAGTACTACAAGTTCTTCAACTGCACCGCAGGGGAGTTTAGCATCTGTGCTAGGGTACTGGAGCCTGTGTACAACCTGAACCTTCCTGCCATATCCATTCCTGATCTCATCGACTCCACAACTGTTTGGAGGACGGTCACTAACGTTGGCGAAGCGGATGCCGTCTACAAAGTGTCTATCGAGTCGCCGCCGGGTGTTCAAATGACCGTGGAGCCGCCGACGCTCGTGTTCAATGCCGGTGCCAAGGTGCACAGTTTCAAGGTGACGTTCATGGCGGTCTACAAGCTGCAAGGAGGTTTTGTGTTTGGAAGCTTGACGTGGTCCGATGGCGAGGGCCACTCTGTTAGGATTCCGATCGCGGTTCGCATTGTGATTCAGGACTCCTATGCAGATGTTGCATGAGGGGCATTTAGAACACGAAAAGTAACAACGAAATATTGATCTCGTCGAGTGGTCACGTATCTGTTTTAGATCAGGGTGAAGAATAATCTTGAATTTAGAATCGTGTGTATTTGGAATAATCTTGTTTTTCTCGCCGTGAACATGTCATTAATGCATTGAAGAAACATTGGGGTCATCATCAATACTTAAATGTCTTTCCAGTTTGGAAATAGCTAGAAACCAAGTGAGTTGTCTCCTGCCAGTGTTCTTGGCTGTCAAAACGAGGTGACTACCAGAAACCATTGAATAAATCGTGAACACAGCTAAGTTTATATAAGCCCTCGTTCCTGCTCATAACTCTAAGCCTCCGTGAGATGTATCTCTTTGCAAACCCTTATTCTTACTCTAGAATTGAAGAGGGAGATCCTGAAGAAGTGCAGCATCTGAAAGCAAGGTTTCTGATATACAGAGTGTTGGAAGAAGCTGATCGTAGAAGAGGAGGAAGGAGAGCATCATGCAGTTCCAGGCTCGGAGCTTGCAGATCGAAGAGATCAAAGATTGCCGTCAAGCTGAAGAGACTTAGAGTTGCTGTGTCGAAGCAGGTGATGAGGCAAATTAGCAATCTGAAGCTTTTGTTGGGCACCAAGTGTTAATTAGAGACTTGTATTTATTTAATTTAATATATAAATATTTTCATTTCCCGATTGTTCTTAGCTCTTTAAAAGAGATTTTGATCGGTCGATTCGAATCATTTTTTATGAATCTTAAATTATATACCGATCCGTTGCTCCGCCGCCGGCGCCTCTTCATCCGCCGGAGCTGATCAGCATGGGCGAACACTCCCTCCGCTGCACGCCTCCTCCGCCAAACGCAGACTACTCCTCAGCAATCTCCTCGATTCCCTTCTCTACCACTACCACATCCTCTCCTTCATCTCCGCCCAGGACTCCGCCCTCCGCCCTCGCCGCCGATGGTGCAGCCTGTGGGGCTCTGATACGAATTCGTTACAGAAACAGATAAAAGTACTTTTAGCGGCTTGTAAGTTATATAATTTTTTTTGTTCGATTGTAATTTTTTAGACATATTTCTTGTATATTATTGTCAAAGTATTCTTGTTTTTCCAATGTTATTTTGATGGAGATACGTTTATTCTCACATCTATTGTTTGTTATCGTTGATATCTTAATTTCACAGGGGTTTGAGACATTCTAAGGACTGCTCGTCTAGTTAGAAACGTTAACTTGTATTTTTATCATGAGATTGTATATTTGTATGGCATATTATTTTTATTTTCTTATACACATTCTAGCGAAATGTAATACTTCTTAAATTTTATATATGAATATCAATGAGTCGAACAAAGTTAAATTTATTCATTTTAAGCTTGAATACTTTTTTATCAAATGAATACATAAAAATTTGATTCTTTTTTCAGCTCATAGCAGCAATATACTCACGTTGAAATATAGTAAGCTGCTATGCTCCGAAAATGAACTTGATATTTTTTTTTATTTGATGTCATAGTCTTTTATTTGGGCCATAAATAAGTGAATATTTTAGCTTATTTATTTTTTTGATTAACCTTCGACAATTTTTTTTTTATCAAGATCAACTTATAACTTAAGTATATATGAAGTAGTATGTACATTATAATCTTAGCGAAAAGCTAAGGGACGTTTGGCAGATGATTTTTTTTTTTCATTTTTCATTTTTATTTTTTAGAAAAATAAAAAATGCGTTTGATTAGTATTTTTCATCTCCGTTCTTTAGAAAATAAAGGAGAATTTTTTGAAAAATTGAAAAACACAAAAAAAATATTTTTAAAATTTAATTTCGTTTTTTTTCAAAAAATAAAATAGTGTTTTTTTGGAAAATTTAAAAATACAAAAAAAAATTATTTTCTATTTTCTAAAAAAAATAAAAAATTCTCCCGAATCAAACTCCCTAAGTGACTGAGAGTGGAATACTAAATTAGACACAATTTATCATTTTAAAAATTAGACTTCCACGGACAAAATAAATTCAGAATCTTGGAAATATTATTTAAAAAATAGATTAAAAGTAAGATGTGTAAAGTAATAAAAAAAAATCAAATTTTAAATGAGATAAATAATTTAAAAAGTCAACATTTTGAATGTAAGTAGTACTTCTAATTTAGGCGGTGAATAGAATGTGTAAACGCATCAATTAATGATGAAGCATATCAAATCCACCGTGAATTTAACATTGAACGGGAGAGATAGACTAATTTACAATCGAGTTGAAAAATCTTCAATCAAATTAAATTCAAAATAGATTGCTGATTAAATGAATCCAATTTTTTTTAAATTAGTGGAAGACACATGAAGTATAAAAAAATAAAAATAAAAAGCAGGCCGCTCAACTAGTATAGATCGGTGGCCCAGATTCGAAATAAGTTACACAATGGATGACGATTCAAGTCGCGAACGGTTAAAGCCCACTTCTCTTCGTCTATCTCACACGATATCTGCTAGGGCATCGGCTTTCGTCACGAGACAGGAGAGTGCAATGGCGATCGACGAGGACGAGGAGGACTTCATCTTCTACGGCACTCCAATAGAGCGGGAGGAGGATACCTCTGCACGTAAACGTAAGGCGATCGCCGATGCCGGTCAGCTTCGCAGCCTTCCGCTATGGAAGCAAGAGGTCCAAATCTCCTCCGCCTGCCCCGTCAAATTCTAACACTTCTCTGTTTTTTTACCTCTCTTTTAATTCTGTTTCTCTCTTACAAGTTGCCCGAAACTGATTATATTTCGCATGATGACTTGAATTGGTCTACGTAATTTCACCAAGAGATCAGGAACATTGATTGATGAAAAACATACTCTCACTGAGTCGATTTGCATCTGTCACAAACTTAGTCTTCACGTTGGCATGGGTAAATCCTTCTATATCCAATATCCCAGCTTGACCTCACACGAACGCTTGCATATGGTGGGATCTTTCTCTCCAATGCTTTCTTAGCTTGCATCATCGATCATTTTTACATTTTTTGGATCGTCTGATCGTTATTGATTTTGTACCAGTTATTATTATATCTTTCAACTGGATCATAATATGTCGTTACACTTCGTACCTATCTATTTTCATGCGCCAAATTAATAGCATTGATGTGGTGGTTACTTGCTCTGGAAGCATACTTATGCAACTTGCTCTGTTTCTGTCATCTCATCTAGGCTTTCAATGGAAGTCGTTAATTTTTGTTTTCTGACGAAGTGCATTTGTCTTGGCAGTATCTAACTATCTTTTTACTACTAACTCTTTTAGGTTAGAGATGAGGAAGGACGCAGAAGATTTCATGGTGCATTTACCGGGGGATATTCTGCTGGATACTACAATACTGTTGGTTCAAAAGAAGGTTATCTTGAAATTAAACCCTCAAAAATAGAATTGTGGGATTTTACAGTTAATATCGTGTAGCCATCTGAATATATGAGCATGCCATTCCAGGATGGACTCCGCAGACATTTACTTCATCCCGCAAAAATAGGGCAGAAGTGAAACAACAGAATATATATACCTTTCTGGATGAAGATGACATTAAGGTACTTGATCTCTGAGCCCTGCTTAATAACATTGTTTAGCTGTAGTCATTATACTGCTAGTAGTCATTTTCAAATGCCATTGTGAGAAACAACATCATGTATTCTTCAGGAATTGTTCATCTGAAACATTCATGTTTACAATATTTAATAAATCACTCTCTTAACTTAAGCACCTGTACTTGTACTTCCAGTTGGTTAATACACGTATGTTTATCTTGTCATATCAGTTGACATGTTTTTTCACGTGTTTTCTTTTGTCTAGTTCATTCCAGATTGCTATGTGGTTATAAATAATACCACATATTGTTCAAATAGTGCTCCTTTCTAAACTTGAAGTTTTAGCTTCTTATGGAGATTATAGTTTTCATAACCTCTGGCTGTTGCCACTATGATCATAGGACATGGGAGGCCATGCCTTGGAGACCTCTATGCAGTTTGATACTTTTGGTTTTACTGCTGCTGAATATGCCCGTAAACATGCTGAAAAGGAGCAGCAGAAAAGGTAATTATAGTGCTGTTTTTTTTCCTATGACTGGAAGCAATTTTTAGTGTATCTTGTTGTTAATAGCAGATCCAATTAGGTGGGTCTCACACCTTCTTGTTGTAATATGAGCTACCCTTGGTCTATCTTGAGATTTTTGTCTAGCGCTGTTTTTTGCTTAAAGAAGCTTATCCTGTCCTTTAAACATCTAAATGTGGTGAGAGTCTATGTAGATTCATTTAATCAAATTCAATTATTCTTGATCTTATCAATAGAATATATTTTTGCAACTCCTTTTTTCTCCGTTTGTCTGTATTTTTCCTGATGTGATCTTTGGGATAGTCCAGCATACCTAAACATATTGGATTCACAAGTCTGAATAGTTGTTTTTTATGCATATTTGTTCTAACCGTAATGTGCGAAGGAAACATTAGTTGACTTACTTGATCAAATATTCACTTTGGCTAATATCCCAAAAAATGCACTTATAGGCATTTAGTTTATTGACTAATATATTGTTTCATAGTCGCATTTTACTCTCATTTCTGACATTGTTTCTTTTGCTGATATGGTGTAAGTCCTTTACTTGGGATTTTAGAATATTAGGATAACTGAGTAGTTTGACTCTCTTGTTGATCAAAGACATACTCAAATATGAGCATACTAAACTAATCCCATTTATCATTCAATTGATTACTTGCACATATATGTTCTCACCTAATGGCAAAGGCATAGCACTCTTTGACATGTTACTGATCAATTACACGATTCTACAACTTCAAATTGCATCTGAACAATGTCATAGGCATGCATGCAAATCTGAATGAAAATATCAATGATTTAACATCTAGGGGTAGTGGAATGCAGTTGAAAACTCTTCTAAATGTAAAAAAAATTATTTAAAAGATCTGTATAATATCATTTCCTTGGTGCAGTTCTTATTTATAGATGGCATCCTTTAGTTCTTCATTTAGCTATTAAGCCAACTCTCTGAAGCTGGTTTTGTGCACTTATATCATAGAAGATTTAATCTATTTTCTTGAGAGCTTTAATCCTCTAATGTAATTTTCTCTCTTTTGTTTTTTGTTATTCTGAAGTCTTAAATTTCTTCACTGTCTTTTTATTATTGTTAGTGTTGGGTTATATTTAAAGTTATGTTGTTGAAGCTTGAAGAATTAATTGTGATTTAACTTTTGTCCTTGTTAAAGTTGCTAGAAGTAATTCTGCCAAGTCCAGGCTCTAGTTTTTTTGTTTGTTTGTTATGGAGAATACTCTAGTTACTGACAAGAGTACATGATTAATTTATCTTTGCCTTTTTTGCCACAGGCCTTCAGCTATTCCTGGACCAGCACCTGATGAAATAGTAATTCCTGCATCGAATTCTATTGGTCTGTTTCTTTTAACTTTGCTATAATAGCCATAATTTGCAAAAGGTTAAATGCGGCCATTGTAACTTTATTTTGCATGTCCTTATTGATATTGATAGGTGTAAAACTGTTGCTCAAAATGGGATGGCATCATGGTCACTCAATCAAGGATGTACATGCTGATTCTTTATATGGTAGTGCTTATTTTGTGTTTGGACCTTTTTCAGTTGATAACTTCAGATCCTGCAACTAGTCCTAAAGTTTTGATATAGTATGTATCCCTGTTTGGATATGTAAGCTATTTTTTAACATGAGTTCAGTTGTTGTGGTCTCTTAATCAGTAGCAATGCCAGCTTTCCTGACCTCATTTGTCTACCAAATGTGCTTTCTTTCTGAGAAGCTTGTTACAAAAGTAATTTCAGGATTTCCTGACCTAATTGGTCTACCAGATGCATTTTCTTGCTGAGAAGCTTGTTTTGATTTGCATGCTTCGTATGTTCTTGTGTGTAATGGGAAATTAATCTGTTTTTTTTTATCCATGCATGGTATAAATCAGTTAGTAAGCTAATAAGATTTCCATTTTTTTTTTGTGGAGGCTTCAACATCCTCCTTTTAAGACAGCAATTTATATAATGAGATGTTGCATTTGGATGTGAAGTCTGGAGCATAATCTTTCAGTTGGTTTCTAGGTTCTATTTCCTTTCTGTTCTTCTCTTTAGAAGTTGGTCAATTCCTATAACTCTGATGGTCAATTTATAATTTTGTTAGGAAGCCTAGATAGAGGAGCACAGTTATTTGTCATCTCTTTGGATTTCACAAGTTTGAGTGCATTCTTTCTAAAATGTTTACTAGAAATTTTCTTCAGCTTTTTGGGTAAGTAAAACTGTGATATTCTTTGATGTTTGTTTTTTTGGCTTTCATGTTACTCCTAGAATCACGCAGAGAAGCTAGAAAAGCTTTCCTGGCTTTTTCTGGTAATGAGGGAGGATCAGAACCATCACAAAAAGGATCACATGTTTCAGCTTCTGAAGAATATGATGAAAGAGGGGTCGATATCAACAATGCTTCTAAAAGCATGCCTGTAAGTGTCCAACAAGGAAATGATTTTGTACTTCATACTGCTATACTGAAATTGAGGGTATTGCTTAAATAAATTTTATTGTTTGGGAGTGTGGGTTCAATCTTCTGGAACTTTTCTATTTTGTGATGGTTGTCTTGTAACTATCATATGCACTTACTTCCATTAAATATGATATATCCCTACTTGATGCAACAACAACAAAGCCTTATTCCCAAATCGTTGGTAGATATTCTTATGCTTCATGTACTCTTGTAACAATTTACACTGCCCTATATTAATATTTCATTTGCACTTCAATTATTATCTGGTTTACAGAGTTTTCCAGTGGCAAATAAGGTCTAAGGAAATCTTATGGTGTTTTGGATTGTATCTCACAACTACCTTTCAGTCCGTGATTTCTGCTGCGTCAAGTACTTTTTTTGAACTGTCGGTAAAGATTATTATAAAAGTTGGTGTTGCATCTATTGAAGGAAAGCTCCGAGAGACACGTTTAAGGTGGTACGGATATGTACTTAGACGGCCAATAAATGCTCCAGTTAGGCGATGTGAAACGATACCAAATATACACATCAAACGAGGAAGAGGAAGACCAAAAAAGACTTGGTTAGCAACAATAAAACAAGATAAAATTTATTTAAATATAGATGATGATATAGTAGGGGATAGAGTCCAGTGGCGTAGAAGGATCCATATAGCCGACCCCACCTAGTGGGATAAGGCTTTGTTGTTGTTGTTGTTTGTCGGTAAAGATTATTATAATCAAGTGAATGTATTGAAACCATTTCATGTTATTTTTTGTGGCAATATTTTGCATGTAGTAGCGATGCAAAAATGTTGCTACTCAAGGATTGGCCTTCCTGAATAGCTGGGACTCATTATTACCTCTTGTTACCATGAACTGTGATGCAAAACGAGTGTTTATTAACAGACTGAAATGCAGGATGGAGGATGTTCAAACTGCAACAGGATGAAATAAGAGGAGGTGATAGTGAGAAGAGAATACAGAGAGTAGAGAACAGGGAAGAAGAAAGAAAGATGCAAAGGAAGAATTGGGAGTGAGAAATAGGATTCCAAATTCCAATCAGAAATTAAATAAATTAAAAAATTGTACCGTGATATGTCCTTATAGGCTCAAATGTATAAGTTTTGTCCCAAATACAAAAGAAATAAAATAGAGCTTGTGGGGATCTTTTGCTAAAAAGTAGACTTTTGAGTTTCTCTAACAAGAATGGAGCACATACTTTTCTTTATGGTGTAATTAATGTGAAATGCAAACATACTAGATAAAAGCATCGGTGTTTTATATTATATTGGATCCAATCGTTTTATTGACAAGGTTGCCATAGTCCATAGAAAATTCAAATTGTATTCTTAGTTTCTTTATTTTTACCAAAAACATTCTCTCTTATTGTTCAATCATAAAACATTTGTGGTAACGATCTAATTTGCATTTGGAGAGTAACATAAATAGTATGTAGCTGCATGTGTGTCATACATTGGAATCTTGGTTCTGATTTCATTATGGAAATACAGAATGTGCATTGTGAGCACATTCTCAGCTCTCTCTTCTAGTGTTTTTCTTCAGTGTGTGAATTTTCTTTTGATCTGCATCGGATCTACTACACTTTTTCATTTGTTATAACCTTCTAGAGAGTGGGAAATTCTGTTCACTCTTATACCTACCTTCCCTAGGAATATGTGCTGCAACCAAAGCAAGACCTGTATGGATTGGGTTATGATCCATATAAGACTGCTCCTGAATTCAGAGGTAACTAAAGCCACTGGTGATTAACTTGTCCATGACCAGAATAATGTTTGATTTCAATTTGTGGCGCTTATTCAAAATTTTAAATTTCTCAGATAAAAAGAGATTGCGCGAGTCTAAAAGCAAAAGTAGTGGTATTAAGGGTTCAACGAGGGCAAGTATTTTATCTTCTAACTGTAAGTGTTCACACTTCTAACTTGTGTATTTGATCTAAAGTATTATTAAATTAACAGAACATATGTATTCTGGTTATTTGTGATTTGATATTTTCATATTGTTTCAGAAAATTTGTTCAATGGATAATTTGTTACTCAATCATCAGCAGGAAAATATGCTCCAGGCTTTGGCATTGGAGCACTAGAGGAACTTGATATTGAAGATGAGGACATTTATGCTTCAGGTAAATTTCTGAGAATTTTTCAACTCGATTCCACTTGTTCTACTTCTGATTCTTAAGACTATGGCATTTCAATCTAGTCATGACACTTGCATTATTAGACTTATGGTGTAGAAATTTGGTTTAAGTGAATCAGATATTCGTAAATAAAAAGCTATTGCTTGCATACATATCTGGGAAGACATTTTACTTTATTTTAACTTCTATCAAGTTCTCTTTGATTGTGGTGCTGCATCATAATAAATGAAACAAATGTTTTGGAGTAATATAATTGATGAAGATATTTACATTTGGATTTGAGAAACTCTTCCCTTTTCCAGCTTCATAAGAGTTGATGGTCATTGTGAATCTCATTCGTGTGCTTCTTCTTAGGCATGCATGTCAACACAGCGTGTTGATTGTTCACTTCCTGAATGTGTCTGTCTTGGTTCATTAATTGCAGCAAGGTTGATTGATATATCATTCTGCATTTTCTCAAGTACATTAGATGAATAATCATAAAATTTCTAATCTGAAAATGCTATCTATCGTTTTTCATCTATACTATGGATAACATTGTGCTGCCTGCTTGTATCTAAGACTTTGTGTTTAGGTTTTGACTTTGAACAAACTGAAGTCGAAGAGGAGGAGCCAGTGGGTGTGATCACAGATACTAAATACAGACTTGAAGGAAGAAAATCAGGCAGCTTACCTGGTTTTAAAGTTGCATCAAGTTCTGACTATACAATTGAAAGGTGGTTGCTAAATTTCATCCTAGCTTTCTAAGGTGGTTTTGATTTTCAAAATCTGTGGAAATTGCAGTGATGGAAGTGTGATATCTTGTTTTTTCCCAACCTTTTACTTTCTTTTTAATTTTCAGCGTACCTGTTAGATAAATAATATATGCTTATGTACTCCTGTGAATAAAACTTTGTATAAGCATATGTATTTGTGGCTGACAAGTTTTCTCTCTTTCCCCTTCACCAAACAGATTTCACCCTCCTGTTATCCCAGCCAATTTTGATTCACATCACAAGTTCTCTGCCCCTCTTGAGACTACAGTTAAAGTTTCTGAATTACCTCCGCCTGAGGTTCCCCCTCCAGAAGACAGTAGTTTGAGACTGTTGATTGATGGCTTTGCAACTCTGGTTAGTCGGTGTGGAAAACTTTTTGAGGATCTTTCCAGGGAAAAGAATAGGTCGAATCCCATGTTTTCTTTTCTCACTGGAGGAGATGGTCACAATTACTATGTAAGGAAGTTGTGGGAAGCGAAGCACAAAAATACCAATCAGGTATTCCTGGTGGAGGATTTAAAGTCAAAAAGATCTGTTGAAAGCATGACAGCAGAAAATCGTGGAAGAATTCTAGGTGAGAAGCAGTTAGAGAGAAGCTCCAAGGAACCCAGCACCTCAGGTGCTGCCAAAGAAATTCATTTTCAATCAAATCTATCTGATACATTCACCAAGCCATCATCCCTTGTAAGTTCTAATTTTGTTACTCTGCTGTAAATTCATTTGGTTGGTGCCATTTTACAGAATTCCGAGTCTAGTTGTAGGGGAATTTCTTCTTTGATGACACCAAATTGTCTATTTTCCTTTAGGAATACTAAGTACTGCCTTTCTGTATCACAGGTTGGAGTAGTAGAAAATGCAAAAACTTTCAAAGACGATCCTGCTAAGCAAGAGAGGTTTGAGCAATTTCTCAAGGACAAGTACAAAGGAGGCTTACGTTCTACACAACCTTCAGGCATCATGTCAGAGGATGATCGTGCTCGGGAGAGATTGGACTTTGAAGCTGCAGCAGATGCAATTGAAAAGGGTGAGCAAAATCCATTAACAGCTTCTCAATCAATGGGACAGTTAATGGATTTCTCAGGTTCCATTGAGCAACAGTTCATATCATCAACTGGACCGGCAGTTAGTCTTTTTCTTTTGAAATTGTGAGATATCTCTTCTCTTTTAGCTTTTAAATTTCTCTAATATATGTGATACTATGGAATTTTTCAGAAGACACAAGATCCTTTAGCTGAAAGTAAAATGACCAGCAAAGTTTATCCGAAGAGGGAGGAGTTTCAGTGGAGGCCAATGCCTGTTCTCTGCAAACGGTTTGACATAATAGACCCTTTCATGGGGAAGGTACTTCAGTAAATTTCCCTATTAACTACTGGCATTTAAGATAGTTTCCTTTCATTTTATGTTTTCTTCTGAAACAACTCCTCTTTGGGGAAACCATTTATATTTTTGCATATATACCTTAAAAACCCTGTTAATGGAGGACCAGGAGTTCCCAGAAAATAATCATGGGCCATGAGTAAATTTTTGAATTTTATATGATAACTACCTACTGCTGCCGTGCGACCTAGAGGTTATGGGTTTTAGTCACCGAAACAGCCTCTTGTAAAATAGAGTAAGGTTGCTTGCAATAGACTCTTCCTCCGGACTTTACATTGGTGGAAGTTTCGTACACTAGGCTACCCTTTAACTGCATATTGCATCTCACATAATTACACTCAAAAACTTCATTAGATCGCCTAACAGAAATATTGGACCACTAGATCATATATTGGCTGTCTAGACTGCATTACCTCATATTTGGACTGCATGAAAGGTATATTAAAGGCTGTCCTTCGCTTCACAAGCATGTGATGGTATACAGTGCTTTTAAAATTCTACTTGATCATGAGCTGAATAAATAAAAATATATTTGGAAAATTATTTTGGGTCTATTCCCTAGGTATTCTCCTGTAGCTATATATGACCTTTGTTTTTTAAAATCATTTTACATATACATCCCTAGATATTTGGATATGCACAAATAGTCCCAAGCTCTTTAATGTTTTCAAATAGGTCTCCAAACAACAGAACAACTTGATGAGTGTCCGTGTGTTGTTACTTGTTGGCATGTGATTACCATGGTTTGCTGTCACCGTTAGGATGCCATCTAACGGGAGATTCAGAATGGATTCAACCTGGATAAATGCGAGTATAAAATTGCTTGTCATCAGTCAGCAGCATAAACTTCCTTTTGCTTTAATCTGCTCCCAAAGTTCTCTTTCTTTTATTTTTATTTTTACTATTTTTTTTTTAAAAAAGAGAGAAAGAAGGCTTGCCTCCAATAAAACATCCATGTGATAGAGAAATATAATGTTTACTAACCCGTCATAACTTTTAAATAGCTTTTCTGCTAGCTGATATTCACCTTGATTTTTGGTGTGATTTGGTTGTGCCGAATCCTTTTATAAAAACTAGGATCTGTGAATCTTAGTAAAATGTTCAGGGACCTGTGTTTAAATGTCAATGTTTTTTTTTGTATTAGGTTCACATTTCTTCTTTGTTTGATAATGTTCTTTCTCTGATTCGGCTTGTTTGCTGCAAATCGATATTTGAAATAGTTTCTTTCTGTGTGCAGCCTCCCCCTTTGCCAAGACCTAAAAGCAAGATGGAAACTCTCTTTTTTATGACGGAATCTATTAGGGATATGAAACCTGAAGACACCATTTCCGCCAAAAAAGAATCTTTGCACTTACTACAGTTTGAAACGAAAGAACCAGAGAAACAAATTGACACAAGTGAGCCTGAAATTCAGCTAGAAATAGCAACTTTACAGAAGCCTGTTGATCTATATAAGGTATTCATTTTATCTAGCACTGAGAATGAGATTATATATACCTACAAACTAATACATGGCTACAAATGTACTGTTAAATGCATGCTTCAGACAATGCAAAGGCCTGGTTGAGATAAATGTATTGGAATTTGTATCTAGTACTACTACTCTACACTTCATGTGACTAATCTTTATTTCATGGATCCAGGCAATTTTCTCTGATGATTCAGATGATGATGCAGATGCTGGTACTTCTACCAAGGCTGCTGATCCCATGAAGAAGAGTGAAGGTGCCAACATGACACTAAACCGCTTGTTTGCAAGTGATTTTTTGGAATCTTTAGGTGCAGAGCTAGGCCTGGAGGTTCCATCTGATGTACCCAGCAAACTTCCCAAGGGTGACAGTTCATCTGTAGTTGCCGAAACAGCTAACACTGGAGAATTGGAAGTTGCTGGAAGAAATGGGCAATCTCTTCAGACACCAGAAGCACACAAAGTACCTCAAAGTAGTGAAGTTCTGGCTTCTGGGAAAAATGATTCTGGAAGTAACAAAAACTCCACTCCTGGAACAGGATTTTCTTCTGGTGTGGATTTTGACAATTATCGCGGCAAAGGGAATGTCAATAGATATGCAAATGTCTCAGCAGGAGGTAGATTTTCTGATTTGCATGAGGAAAATTTTGATCAAGAAAAAAAACAATCCCTAATACCAAGTAGCAAAATTCATTCAAGATATTATGGGAATTCTCCTGATTCTTCTAGTGATCATCAGGAGCCTAAGAAAAAGGGAACTAGTAACTCCAGGAATCAGCCAGGTAGAAGCAGAAGTCCAGATACTGATTCTTCAGGTGGTAGATATCAAACAAAAAGCAATAAATCTCATTCAAGACGTCATAGAAGAAACAGGACACTTGATAGTACTGATGAATATCAATCCAAGAGAAAAGGATCTAATTCTAGGCATCATCGCAGGAGCACAACTCCAGATAATAGTTCTTCTAGTGATTCCCCAGATGGTTTTCAATCAAAATCGAGATCAAAAAGGAGTCATCATCACGATAGCAGTAAAAAGCATTCTGAACATTTAAAGAGGAAAAGGAAGCATTCTGAATATTCAAAATCTGACCATCACAAAAAGTATGACTGAGTTTTACGGATAAATGAAGGCACATCCCTGTCCACTGTAAGTACTTATTGTTCACACCTGTCTTTTTTGGCTAAGGACACCTGCACTAGTCTTCTTTTTATGTCGTTTATTTGACCATTTACTGTGTCTTTTTTTTGTTGTTGTTGTTTTCCCTTTGCCACGATCCTCTGGTCACTTTTCTTGACTGTTTAATTTCTTAATCAACACTTTTGGGGTTAAGAACACCTGGCAGAAGTCTTCATTTTATATTGCTCAATTGACCATCTATTTTTGTTGTTTTCCCTTTGCCATGGTCCTCTGGTCATTTTTTTTTTCTTTTGACTCTTCCATTTCTTAAGCAGCACTTTTGCTATTTTCCCGTATGTATATTGGTGATAGTGCAGGTAGGATGAAAAAATCACTTTGATTTTGCTGTATATCTTGCTTGGAACTTTCGTAGCTAGCTACTGTGTTACTCGAACTAGGGTACAAGTATCTAACACACGGATGCAACTGTCAGACATGTCTGCTTCTAAAACTAATGCACTTTGATCCATAGGGATATTGAGTGTGTATTTGCCTCATCCTAAGAATCTCACACTCATGTAACTTCTTAATGAAGTGGATTTTTAGTCATTTTAGGTAGCCTTTTGTTCATCGTGATTCTTGGGATCAACTTTGTGGCGTAGTTTATGTTGCCTATTGGCAATCATTTGCTTTACTGCATGCTTCTTTTGCTACTTGAGAATCTTATCAAATTTCTTTCTAGTCGAAGGAAAGTAAAAGGCTGATATGGAACCGATGGCAGATCTGAAACCTGATCCAGCTTGGATTTCCATAAAACAAAATTAGAACTGGAAAAGGAAAATTGTCAACGCCTGTAAAATAGATTACCCTTCCTGTTCTGGTTCTGTATGATGTAGAACCATAAGCGTAGACTTTTCTCAATTGTATAACCAATTCACATCCAGAGAAGCAAATGGATTAATTGCTTCAATTTGTTGCAATTTCACATTAAATTAATCTACATGATTGTTATTTCCTTCACTGAGAACGTCGTCGTCATCCAGCAGTGGTTAATCCACTCTGTATTTTATGTAACCGGATCACATCCGGCGAATCAAATGGAACGATTGCTTCAAATTATTTCAGCTTTAGATCAAATTATTATCATCATAGAGCTATGATTGCAAGTAATATTAAATGCGCTGGAAAAACATGTTTACGGAATTTAATTTTGGCTGTGTTACACCAGCTTATGTTATTCTTACCACTGCTTAATTACTCTTGTTTTCTTTACAGATCTCACTGGCAATATGCTCCTCACTGTTCATCAGCTCAAGCTTGAACGCCCACTCTATTTCAAGTCAATATTTTTATGTGGACGTTGCCTTCGTGCACCGCCGCCTGTATAATTTTCTTCTTTTGAATTTTGAAGGTGAGCAATTTGTCGTTGTATGTAAGAAACAAACAACCTGGTTGCACTAAAATTTAAAACGTTGGAAATTATTGAAATCGCAACGAGCCATGAATTATAATTATTTAACTAGGTCATAGTAATCCTTTTTATTAGACAATTCAATGGTCGATTTGGATGGATCAAGCGATTAACACATGCATTTTTACTACTGCTTAATTCCAGTCGTAAATTTGAGAGGCGATGTCTTTTTCTTATGTTTAAGGTGAGTTTTTGTTTTTTATGTTTTAACATTCAGATATATAATTTTACGAGTCCTCTTTGAGCAAAATTTTCAAAGAGTCAAATACCTATACGGAGCCCTTGTGAAGGAAGAAGTCTATTGGGAGATATTTTAATACAATTATTTTTTTTACTGTTAGAAGTATTTCACCAAATAATTTAATAAATGATGTTTTATAGCATTAAAAGGAGGATAAATTAAATAATGTTAACGACTAACAGGTAAAGAATGAAATATCATATAGAGTCAAATGAAACTTCCCTTAAATGAAAGTGGGAAAACAGGTACGTGTCAAACTCACTCTTCTCGGACCTTATAAAAAAAATATTCATTTTGACAATTAATTTTTCAATAAATGGTATTTCATATCTTTAGTGGCATTTGAATTTTGATTATAAATTTGTGAATATATTAATAATCATAAAATGAAACAATTTATAGGTAAATTTAGGGTCAATATGCATTTTGTTTTGGTAAAATCGAAATTTACAGGTTTGGCGTGTTTTGATATTAATAAACGTTTAGAGGGCAATTTGAAAATCTATTAAACGTTGTTACCTAAGCGGAAAAAACGTCAGAACAGTCCCTTTGTCCAACACGTCAATTTATCTTTTACCCGAATCTCAGCCACACAAATAAGCGGGACCCAACTGGAATTGAAGAACGTAAACGACCGGGTAAGTTTGTTGGGATACCTACTCTAGTCAATGGTAGTTGCCTTATCCCCTTTCCATTTGATGCCTGCCGATCCGGACTCGATCTCCTTCTTCTGCCTCTTGTTTTCCCCATCTCGATCTCTCCTCCCCTCAATCTTCTCGTGCGATTTTGTTCTTGGATAGTCGAGGACATGGCGAGGATGATCACGTTGAGGAGTTCGGACGGCGAGGTGTTCGAGGTGGAGGAGGCGGTGGCGATGGAGTCGCAGACCATCAAGCACATGATCGAGGATGACTGCGCCGACAGCGGCATACCCCTCCCCAACGTCTCCTCCAGGATCCTCGCCAAGGTGGTTGAGTACTCCAAGAAGCATGTCGATGCTGTCGCCTCCAAGTCATCCTCCGAGGACGCCGCTGGATCTGGGATCTCAGATGAGGACCTCAAGTCCTGGGACCTCGAGTTCGTCAAAGTCGACCAGGCAACCCTCTTCGATCTGATTTTGGTGGGATCTCTCGACTTCTTTTCTGATTTTATTTTCGTATGAGTAAATATCTCTGACAATTTTTACGTTAAATTCTAATTAGATTTTACAATCAGATCTTGATCAGTCTTATTAATTGGGAATTCTAATTCTATATTTGCTCTCTATCTAAATGTATCTTTACAAAAAAAAAAAAGGATCAAAATTGAACGAATTTGCGTTCAAGATGTTTTGGGGATTCAATCTACTGAAGAACTCCGGAACAGGTACCCAAATATGTCCGTACTCTATGATCCCAAGTATAAGCAATGGAATTCCAAATCTCATTTCCCATCCGAAGTAATTGATTCCAAGCAAATTAAATTTTTTGTTTTTTGTCTCAATGTGGCATTCTAGGGTAATTTCCCTCTTGTGATTGGATAGCGCGCACTTTCATTTTCTCTTATTTTGGTCTGAAGTGATATTTTTCCCCCTATTAAAGGATCTCTGCTTCCTCAATCGTTATTTATCCAAACAATGCATAGTTACAAAACTTGTCTTGATATAAACCTACCTGATGTGCTACAAAACAATTTGCCATCACCGATAGCTATCCTAGAATGTACAGTTGAGATAATAGGTTGGTTCCTTGTTGGTCAATCTTTACCTATCGATGACTGCTCAGTTTCATTTACCTAACTTCATGTTCCTTTGGACCTTTGTATTTCACCTAACTTTGCCTCAAAAATTCATTTGATTGTTGAACTTGTTTTAGTGCATATGCATTATCCCTTGCCATCAAACCATGTTTTTTCTGAGGGTTATTCAGAAACCTGTTACTCTTGGTGGAACTGGCAATTATTGAATTTTGTATTATTACACCAAAAACAAGTATTGTATCACAACCATGTTCCACTTATATTGGCCCAGCTTTCAAACTGTATCTTAGACTGGGATTCTTCCACATTGCCTATCTAGTCTCATTTTCCTCAGATTTAAAACATTCATGTTTGTTCATTCTTTCCTAGTCAATGTTCTTGTCCCTTTTTTAACTATGCAAAAGTTGATTGGTCGACAACCATGGGAAATGGGGCAGTTGGCAAGATAACTTAGAAGATATTTTGTCTTGTTTGAACTGGGGAAGCATGAGATTGAAATACCTTATCATATACAGACATGATGATTTGCATATCTGTAGTTACCATCCTACCACTACGTTGTATTTTAATGACTTATTTGCCTCAGTAACAGGAAGTTATGTTTCAGACTTTTCATTTATGTTTATGGTTATGGGAAATTCTAAACAGTCTTGCATAGAGCTCGATGGAGGAGCAGCATAAAGGTAACTCCTGGAAAAATGTAACCTGAGTAGATGAGCAGGCATCTCGATCACTTGGTTATGCTGTTTCTAGTCCAACCTTAGTCGGACATTGATGAATTGTGAATCTTTTCTAATTTTAGGTTAACCCCATTAATCAACCTTTTCCCTACACTAGTAATAATAACTTTGTTATTTAAAATGACAATTATATTCTATAGAACCATGAATTGTTTGATCTCCATCTGTCTCAAAGTGTCAAAATCAATTAATTGAACAGCCTTGCTATAAAATCTTTTTGTCTTTTTTTTTTTAACATGTCCATTTCAAAATTTTAAATTTGTTATAGCAGCTATACCTGATTGTTCTTGATCATAGTTTTTTATTTTGTCTAGTACCCTTGTACATTTATCAGAATGAAAGCACATAAACATCTACTTTTATTGTTTTTTTTTAAAGGTACTTTTTAAATTGCCTAAAAATTCTAAAGTGATCCGTAAGCCACTGTACATTAGAATAATATGCATGATATTGCTTTCCATTGTACGCATAAAATAATCAAAACAGATGAAACTAGAAAAGAAATATTTTCAACACCTCATAAAATGACTGGAAGTTTTTTTTTTTTTTTGTTTTTATTTCTTTCAGTTTTCATGCCAATTGCACCATAAATGGATTCTGCATCTTGAAACTTTAATTTCGTTTATTATCTTTGTATTTCATGCAAATCTGATTTCCCAGCATCCGATGCTATTGCAATCCTACTTGGATATGGTAACATGGTTTTAAAAAAGCTCCTACTTTGGCCGCTGCATATACAGCGGCTAGGCTCCTGCCATATTCCTGTATATATGACATATGCAGTCGGTATGTGTAGTTAAATGGCTTTATTTGGATCATGTTTTCATAATTTAGTTTATATGTTTTGTTGCATTGTGCACCATTCACATTTTTTTTAGCCGAGTATGAGCCAATAAGTATATATATTCAATTAGTGCATTAGTCATTTTCATCGATATTGGCATTTTTAATTTGTCTTTCCTATACACCAAGATAACAGCATCGTATGCTAACAATTTGCTCTCCTGGGTTCAGGCAGCAAACTATCTAAATATCAAGGGACTGCTGGATCTGACATGCCAGACTGTGGCTGACATGATCAAGGGGAAAACGCCCGAAGAGATCCGCAAGACGTTCAACATCAAGAACGATTTCACGCCAGAGGAAGAGGAGGAAGTGCGGAGGGAGAACCAGTGGGCGTTCGAGTGAATCTCGACTGGCTGCTTCATAAGATCAGTTCCCTTTAGTGTCAGGCTTCCCCCATACGTTTATCCCAGTTGGTATTTTGTGGCAGTGTTCATATCATATGGGGGGAGAGTTATCTACTAGTATCCATCTTTCCTCTGTTAATCGTGGACAATTTATAGTTTTATCGTCACAGTATGTCGTCTTTGCGGTTGCAAAATCTGACTTGTGAAAAGGATTTTAATTCGGTGCTATCACAATGTGTTCGATCTTATTTCCTGTCAAATATATAGAAATATTCTCCGCAAATATTTTTCCTTCTTTTTTTTTTTTTTTCAAGCTGAACCAAATTTCTGTCAGAATCTAGTTGAATACAATTCAAAAAAATTAGAAGATAAATAGCTAGTTTTATTTTGTTCGATTCAGACTCAATTGGATGATCCTAAATTTCAAATATAAATTTTCTGTCCGTTCTCGTCATATATTTTTTATTTATGATAAATTGTAAATTGAAAAAGAAAAACTGAAATGATGATTATCCATACGAAGGGCACCTAAGCAATCTGTGAGTATACTTTTACATAAAGTAGTAGATATATAGATGATAATAATTTAGGTTTATTTTCCTTTGCAAAAAAGGTAAAATAGTTCACCTCAAACACGTCTTACGAAAGGGAAATAAATCACAATCGATTATATTACGCCTGACACAACAAAGGATAGATGTATTGATCATTCAATTTTATCTGTAGGAAAACAAAAAAAATTGATTTAGGTTTAAAAATTATTTTTGAGATAAAAAAAAAGTATATATTAAGGGAAATTATATGTTCAATTTTAAAAAAAAAATTGATGAAATTGTACCGACCATGTCATATAGAATTATAGTAATATATATTACAAAAAATTATTAAAAAAAATGCAACGATTAAGATTATATGAGAATTATGTCGCATAAGTATTTATTAAAACTAAAAATTATACATTAAATAGATTTTACATTGTAAATCACTGTTATTGACTCAAAAATTGCAATTTATAAGAAGACTATATTAGAACTATGAAAATAAATTGTGTAAAATTTTTTTTTAACAAAATATCCGATATTTCAAACAGTTAGATGTCAAAGAATTAATAATATTTATTATTTTATGTACATCTTAATCATTTTTACATAAATATTAATACGCAACGCCAAAATAGATATTATAAATGGCTTGGCTAACTCAATCTAATATTACATAAGTAACTAGCCATCGTGTTATCTGAAAACTCACAAAATATTACATAAATCAGTGTTTAATAAATTAAATCTATGTTACATATAAAGTAAAGTAGTCGACAATTACATATCTTGTTCCATTGGTGCACAACTGTTTCTTTATTCTTCTGGTCAGCCACCATTCCTTCCCCCTCTTTTTGGATGCCCTGAGAGGCCCATTCCTTATCATCTAGGCCACTCATTGATGTTTAGATACGTATACTGTTAAATTAGATGGCATTAGTTGCCACCACTCAGTGTGGGTTTCCATCAGGAGTGTTCTTTGGAATTTTGATCTCCAGGAGAGCGTCATCAACCATACATGCCTCCATCTTCTTCCAATTTGCATCGGTCGGCAGCTCGAGTCGCCGGACGAATCCATTCTCCCACCAGCCGCCCATCTTCCAGTCTCTTGCCTCAGACTCTTTGCCCCTCCACAGACCACTGATCTCAATCACCTTCGTGTTTTGCCCGCAGACTTCAGCATCGCATCTCCTTGCGCCGACTGCAAAACATAGCTTGGTCATTGTGTACAAGCATTGTCTACCGCTAATGTAATGATAAATGATCTACTTAAGCAGTGATTAGAGTATTGATTTCGTATGATCGAAACAGTGCAAACTGAAATGACACAATATTTTTCATTGTGCCAACCGATACCAATTAGCACTTGAAACATGTTTTCAAGTACTGAAGCAATCTATAACATGATAAAATAAACTAACATAGAACTCGAACAGTCTTTCTTTCTTTCAAAAGCTTAAACGACGGGTTCTATATATTCAAACCTTTGGTATGTTATCAAAACAACAAAAGTGTTCAAGAACACCAAGCAAAATGCTCAAGAGCTTTGTTTTCTGCAATTAAATTGACGCTTATAAGCTAAGCTGCAGCTGGATCTGTTGCTTCAACTAGATTAAAGCAACTCAGCTGCTAAAAAATAGATGTGAATTCTCAACTTCAACGTGAACAAATATTATTAGATAGATCAGCATCCTCTAATGAAACAGAACATCCATGGAAAACAACAAGGCGCAAGTTTTAGTTTGAGAATTGAGAATCATCCTTGATATCAAGACTAATATGAAGAAGGGACTAATGAATTCTAATGGCATATATATTCTCCTATTTGGTTGCAAGATAAGTCTGCAATGAATTACTATTCCCTTCAAATATAAAACAACAAATTGTGAATTTTAGAGGAATAGATATTCCGTTGCTGTCGAATTCTGATGAAATAGCTATCCTTGAGTTTGATTGCAACTTGAACTTATCATTCTGCCAGAACAATCATTCCCTGTCAGTCATTCCAAATATTTCTTGTATCAAATCTAGAGATATTTATCACTCCATTTTACTGTGAGATTTATGCCACTCTTGAGTTATCAAGCTGATAACTTTTCCTCCATATCAGAAAATACCAGAACGATAAATCATTTCAGTATCTGGCAATTCTGATGGAATAGCTATTTTTGAGATTGATTGCAACTTGAAATTATTATTCTTACAGCATGATCATTCCCCCTCAATCTTTGTTTCTTATTTCTCGTGTTAAATCTAGGAATATTTATCAATCCCGTTCCATAATGAGATTTATGCCCTTATTGAGTTTTAAAGATGCCAAACTTCTGTTCTCCTCAGTAAATTATTCTAGCATCTAGCGATTCTGATGAAATAGATATTCCCGAGTCTGATTGCAACTTGAAATCATTAAATCTAGAAACGCTTATCGATCTCGTTCGACAGTCAAACCTACGCTCTGTTTGGGATTTCAAGCTTCTTTTTGCTCTTAACAGTAAATACCAGAAGAGAAAACAAAAATTCCCTTACCTGGCAATTCCGCTTTGAGGACGTACTCGGAGTCGGTCTCGAACCAATCGACGCCGGTCTTGGACGCGCTCCTCAACCCGGAGAGCAGCGCGTCGGCCTCGAACTCCCACAGCGGGAAGGCATCGCCGGGGTCGAAGAACTTCCCGAACAGCAGCGGGCTGAAGAGGGACCCTTCGCCGAACACCTTGCGGGCTGCGTCCCCGCCGTGAGCGACGAACGAGTCGAAGGCGTCCTCCGAGAGGGAGACCCGCCACTTATGCGAGTTCCCGTCGCCGGCGCGGACCTCGATCGCCCTCCGGCTCGGCATCTGCGATCGGAGCTGCCGCTCGATTCGAGAGAGGACGGTCGCTGCGAACTTCGCTTTTTATAAAGTTTGAGGGAGGCTTTTAGAAAAAGGCAGGGCAGGGGCGGTGCGGGAATATTTGTATGCGCCGCTTTTTCTGGAGCTTTCGATTAATGTGGATATGTGCTATGCTTATCGCCCTCCATTTGCTACGCACGAACGGCCACGATTAAACATCATCGGATCTAACGGCTAAACAGAGAACCTTTAGCGGCCATAATTTCTTGCATTGAACTGCCTTTCTATTATTCCACACTTTTTTTTTCCCATACTTTTAAATTTTATAGCTCAAATAAACTTCGCAAAATGATCATGCGCATTTTGACTTTAATGTGCGACGCTGAAAATAAAGTAAAATTAAAAAAAAAAAAAGAAAAGATAAGAAGATACTTTGTGAAATGCGAAAACAAATGCCAGTATCAAAGTACTACTAATCTTTCAAGGTCAACTGCTCTTCATTTTAGTGTCAATCAAGTCTCCAAGAGGAATCATACCAAGACAAGAATCAAGCCTTCCAGCAACTTGCAGCAATAAATGAACTGTGTTTGTGTTCAGAGATCAACTCAGTGATCTTTCAGAAAGTCCAAGTTCTTGTTACATGGGGAGTTTCACGAGACAAATTTCACTGAATTGAAGGAAGGTTCTTTAATGACAAACCTAAAATAAACTCACTCAGCCAAAATATGAGATTGAATGACTTTTTTTTTTTTGCCCTTTTGGCTTTCAATCTTCAGAAGCATGAACTTAATTACTGAATTCACTGAGGATATCAGCATTGCCAGATTTTGTGCCAACTTTCTTGTGTATCAACTCCTTTTTTTTTTTTTTTTTTTTTTTTGGTTGTTAATGCAGAAGTTTGAAGTTTTCCCTTAATGGCGGTCGCAGTCATTAACCTCATTCGAATACTGAAGTTACAGCACGCAACACTGCATCTGTGACATCGGCAATATCAGAAAAGGCACCACCAACTCTCATATCAGTTTCTGGATCAAACTGATACGGCTCCGTCGGCTCTGTAGCTTCCAAGATTTCGTGCATTTGCATCCTTGGTTTTGATCTTTTTATAGGTGTGATTGGTTTGAAGTATTTCCATGGATCTAGGCAGTAATCCTGTAAAGAAACACGCTGTCAAAATCTTTAATCTATGATTTAGTAGTTGAAGTTCACAAAATGTAAACCTGATCAGCATGCATTTTCCTCACAAAAATCCTGAAAATCCGGAAATTAATTTTCTTCAGTAACTCCTTGGATAGTCGCAGGTAAGTCATTGCTAAAACTCTCAGCCTTGGCTTGCCATTTTTGATGCCATTTGGCCTTGAATTCCTCAGTATTTGGTTGTAAGCTCTCCTATCATATCTACTAAGTGCATTTTCACATGCCACCTGAATCCCCTCTCTCCATGCTGCAGAAAACACCTGATAAAGATTCACGGAGATTTTTGCTATCTCATACACTTTTATCAAGGTCTAAAATATCAAACGGTAGAGTTTTGATACTGTACCATGCAACACTCGACACGCTTTAAAATGTGAAAAGATAAACTCAAATGAGTTGCTCCATATATAAAAAGAGTCACAGCCCTAGCTAGGGTGTGCTCCTATGTGATATGGACAAAGAGCCGGATTCCCAAGGAGTGGCTTGAAAGCACATATAATATAGGGACCTACCCTAGGAGAACATGAGAGAATGTCTGTATTTAAAACTGAGTCTTTCCCTACCCTTTGAAGGCCTCTGGCTGTTTTAGTTTTTAATACTGGCTTACCTACGGGCTGGGGTTCTCTTTATATAAAACATAGGAGCAATAAGTCACAAACATATAAGCATCTCAATGGATGGTTATACAACAACTTAATGGAACATTGGTTCTTATAACATTCTGCATTTTGTTGAGATTAGCTCTATAATTTCGAAGACATCCTATTAACATTTTAGTCGTGCTCAGTTACCTGTTGAACTAATTCTTCAGGTCCACTCTTGGCTCTCCTAATCTGCTCATAATTCCTCATCTCCACACAAGTGAAATTAAGAATAGCATCATGCCTTGCCAGCATTCTTGCAATGGTTCTATAACCATCCCTATTGTTCAGGTTGTAGTAACCAGCAGTTAGCTCTGCTGCATGGCTATCATCTTTATACCACCAGTGGATGCCAGAGACCTTTCATGGAATCCATCACACAATTCATTGATCAACAAAAGAATCCAAAACCATGCTTAATTGTTTTGAAGTCATTCAATAGGATATACTTACTTTGGCTGCAAGCTTGAGTTTGCAACCAAGGAAGGCCTGGTTTGCCGCATCAAGGATCTGGTCTCCATGCATGATCAACTTGTTTGAGTACCATGTTAGGAAGAATTGTCCTTGTTGAGTGACATATGTCCCATTTGCAGCAAAGAACTTTGAGGACTCTGGTTTGTCATTATATCTTCCTGAATCATCTGGCAAGTCCCATTCAGGGTGTCCTGCCTTTGTTGCAGCAATTTTGAAGTCCTCCTTCATGTATTTATCATAACACTGCACAAGTTTGTTTTTTCAGTAATGATGTTTACCAAGTTATTTTGTTTTGATTTTGATTCTTTCTATCGATTGGATGAGCAGCATACTTGCATTACAACTATTCATTGTAAGGTACCTGAAACTCTCCAATGCCTGGGAAAACCCATCCCTGTGCCTCAGGATACGAAGGATACCTCAATTCTCCAGCAGGGCCAAGACCCACCTCAATGTCTTTTATCATATCAGAAGCCAAGAAATCTGCCATATTTTCTCTAAAGCTCTTCATGAAGTCAGTGTAAAGCTGCAAAAATCAAAAGAGAAAATATACAGTTCCTGCATAGTCTTTAGCGACTCAAATTGGTGGTCATCACAATATCTAATAAATCTTTTGGCGAATCATTCTTCACTTTTGTTGTCTTCTATCACTTCATCTTCAATTCAATCAGGTAGACTAAAAGAATGCTAGTTTACATCTCAAACCTCCACGGCAGTGCGTCCACTGAATATGCGCTCCTCATCCACTCCGATGGTGAGGCACTCCTTGTTCCTTGTGTTGCTACTGTTAGTGTAGTAAATGTTGGGGTTTGAGTCACCAATATGCCGATGAATCCATTCCGGTATTGGAATGTTCACGTCGTCACCAATGTTGCCACCGCAATGGTGAAATGACATGATGACCTGCAGCTTGAGGCCTTCTTCCTGAACCATTTGGAACAGGTCTCTGTAGGCACTCCAGTCGTAGCGCTTTGGGGCCTTGCCTTCCACAATGCCCCACCAAACATCCACCATCACTCCGTCGACGTCCGCTGCCCGGAGCTGCTGCAGCTGCTGCCTCAAGGTTTCTGGTTTGTGCAATAGGTTGTCATCTGGGGAAATGACATCTAACTGCTGGAAAATTTTGTGATCAAAGGATTTGCAGTCATTGTTGGTGCGTGAACTCTATGAGAAAGAGTTGACTCACTGGAAGCATCACAAACACTGGAATGTAGTTTGCCAGCTTCTGTTCCCTCTCAGTGAAGGTTTCTATCTGCATGAAACAGAAATAGCTTCACCAGAGTGCAAGAAACAATTTTAACCTCTAAACTCAACATGCAAGCAAGAACAAAAATAAGCCTTTTGAAGTCTCCATCAACTTAGAATGTAATAAATGTTACATAGAATTCAATTGAAATTTAAGATGCATATAAAGGACTGACAATATTAAACATGTACCTCAAAGTCCTGAACCACAGATGAAGACTCAACAGTTGAAGATTGGCATACTAAAGTCCTCTTAGTTTGCACAACTGAAACTAGCCTTTCCATCTTCCTCGACCTGGTCACCATAACCTTACCTTGCCTTCGGTAGTACCTGTCAACCTCGATATTCTCTGGCCGTGATAACCTCTCTGACTGAAGTGGACTTGCATATGAAACAATAGCCATTTGAGATGGTGAAGCTGTCTTGACAGAGAACTGAACAGAAGAGGGAACTCAATGCTATTTTCTTCTCATCTTACAGAAATGCTACTGAACTGGATCCATGCTGATATCCATGAAGGAATGAGTGGTCTGTATAATAATTATGATTATTGTTCCTGTGGTGATTTTTTCCCCACATTTTTGGTGACTCTGATACTTTATTATTGTATCAAGAAGAACTCTGATGCAAAGTTGCGAACTACACTATGCCAGATATCACGATCTTCCATGTGCGACAAATGATCTCAAATCATTGCGTAGAGATGTCAGTAAGCATGCAAACAATGGAATAGGGACCTCAAAAACAAAAGGATAATTCATAAAAATGGATATCTATAGATGCTGAAAACATCTCGTCTACCATACACACAAATGACAGCTAAAAACATAAGTACCAGCTAATCTGCGTCCACCAAGTTCACTACTATTACAAGAAACAACTCTCGGAAAAGATCGCATCTTTCCCAAGTAGATGGAAAGGAGTTGCCAACTGCGAGAGGTTCCACGGGGGCGAAGGGAGAAAAAGTGGCCCGTAGAATGGCGTCCATCGGAAGGGAGGGAAGAAGATCGGAGAAGATCTACGGTTGAGACGGAGCACGAAGGTGAAAGCGTTCGACGCGATAGCGGAGGAAGAGAAAGAGAAAGAGACTGAAGCAGAAGGTTCAAAAGGAGAGGTGAGATCGAGCGCCAGAGTTCTGTAGACCGCCCTGGGAGAGCATCGACGAAGACGATCGGTCGCGGAGGGTCTTTGGCGATTTTATTTGACCCAGATATATACGACAATAAATTTCACTCTGCTCCCAAGAGTTTATAAAATTTCTGAAAAGTTCATTTTCTACAATTCTCTCCTTTTCTACAATAAATTTCACTTCATTCGTGAATAATTACAGGAAAAAAATTTTAGAACTTCAATAAAGCATATTTAAAAACAAGATAAATTTTGGGGCCCTGTTTACATATATCAGTTCAAAACAGGGCAAAAAAATTATCCATATCTGTATGTCAATTAAAAAAAAAAGAGGGAGAGAGAGACAGAGCTCTGTTTACAGCGATCGGTTGCTTTTGAACGGGGAGAACAAATGCACGAGTAAATGATTTAACTGTCAAAATTACCTTTTTTTTTCACTCATAGTTCTCTATATATTGAGATGTAACAAAAGAATACCTTGTGTATAACTGTCAAACTATGGAGAAATTAGAGGAGATCATCTCTAAGATCTTGTCATGTAAACTACCGTTCGTTGCAAGTACACCACCCGACGGATATAAGATTCTTCTATGTTCTTGATCAGCAGCAAAATCTAGCCGAGTCCCATTCCAATCCGTAACCTGATAAGATGTTGTTAGTATGCGCGAACAGAAATATCGATAAACTAGGGCAATAACTGAGAAAATGAGGATGCTTTGTAGCCCTCGGACCCTCACAAGGACTGAAATACAATTTTTCGAAAGTAAGCTCCCATTTCGATAAAGGATTTTGAACTCAGAACTTGGCACCAAACTGAAACCGGAACAAAATACTCAAGTTGAAATCCATGATTCCTAGTCTCTGAGAGAACAACATAATTGCATAGCATAATTTTGATAATTCTAATTGGTGGAGAAAATAAAATATCTTAAGAGAAGAAAAGCACACCATTCCTCCTGCTTCCTGTATGCAGATGTCTCCTGCAGCATGATCCCAGACCTAAATAGAGGCAAGAAACAACCACTATTCATCGCAAATAAATTTCTTGAACAATCTTTTCTTCAAACCAGATACTGATCTCAAGATACCTTAATTTCCTTTTGAGACCTGACTCGCTGAAGAAAAACAGAAGCTCTACCAGAAGCCACCATAAGGTACTTGCACAAGCTGCAAAAACATGGGAACATGATTATTTTTGCAACACTGACAGGACACCCCCCTTTGAATTCAACAGCTGAGATTAACGATCATTACATGGAGTCTGTAAAACTACTCAAAATATTATCATATGGATGAACAACACGCAATGGAATTCAATAGTATTATGCCCCAATAGTCAGTTTGACACGTGTGTGTATATAAATTGAAATATTTTCTCTCTAGCTAGTTGTATCTCACCCCTTTGTTGATGGTACCTAATAGATGAAAAGTGATTGGCTCACCACATCGAGAAGGAACATAGTCACTGTACCCTATGTTCCCCTTCTGTGTGTTGTGGTTTGAGATTCTCTTTTCTTAATCCTAATCAGATCAGTTTACTTTAGTGTTCATAAGGTTTGTTTATCTACATCTCCCTCCCCCTAAAAAATTCTTTTTCTTCCTCTCCTTGTCAAATATAATTCTCTTTGTGCCCTAAAAGTGGACAAGCAGACACACTCATTGTTTGCTGAACCAAATCAACAAAAAAATCTGAGGATTTATAGTGACGGGGGAAGCTAGTATTCATCTAGATCTTCAGATCTAGTTGGCTAAAGAATAATTTCTTGCGAACGCAAGAATTAAACATACCTGCCACAACATGTTGGCAAAAGAAGTATTGTGCTATTGTCTCTACGCTCAGTACCATCGACTGTTGCACTGAACAGAGCTGATAGTGGGATAAAATCCCAGGTTTGACTATCTGGAATGCAAAATCGTGCCTCTTGAACTGTATAGTAGGAATCGACAAAGCATTGCTTCCAACCACCTTGTACCATCAAAAGGTTGTCCGCAACACAAGAAAATCTCCTTGTCCAGGTTCCACGGCCTGCATGAGCAATCATGATAATCCCCGTCTCAGATTCAACAGTTTTCTTATCCTGACTCCCAGCAGTACGAGTGCCGATTTTCCAATTTGGACAGCCCATTACACCTAATACAATTTCTCCTCTGACTACAAGAGCCAGGCCAACCTGAAATTGAAAACTAATGAAGTAGATATCTGGACTCGATAAATTTGGTGAAATTATAAAATAGGTGTTGGTTAACACTGTTCCTTCACCCTTATATACATTGACACAAAACAAACAATCCAGGTGTTTAGTCCACTAAGTTGCCTAGTAAAGGGAATTATACCAACCACTGTGAAAGCATAGACTACCTAATAGAGATTTCCTACTACATTGGAGTTGAGCAAAATGTTGCATCCATTTCTCATATTTGATATAAATACAGATACTGAAACATTCACAACGAGTACTGAATGGAACTCAAGCTACCACCGTACTGCATAGTGCATATAACACAGACATGGTAATTCACGTAACAGAGAAGAAAGAATGACAAGTGAATGTATTATGATGATTTGGAAGAAATGCAGAAAGAAATAAAAAGGAATACCACATATAGTGCATCATTTCCTTTAACAAAACCACGAGTACCATCTATGGGGTCGAGCACCTACACCAGAGATACGAGTGGGTTAATCATAGAAATGTTCAGCGGCTAGCCATGAAAACATATACTCACAAGCTACTATTATGCAATAAGTTAGATTACCCAATAAGTTGCCGGTTGTGCATCAAAAGAAACCGCCTTGATTCCCCCTCTGTCAATAGCCTCCAACACAATGTCGGCGGTTAAAGGATCATCAGAAGCGGTGGCTTTATCAGCCACAGCATTGAGGACTGAGTCGACAAGATAGTTTCCATCATGGCCATCAATATTTTGCAGATTTGCAGAACTTGATCTCAAAAATCCAGAGTCTTCTTCAGCTACCAATGGTATAGATGGAAATAGTCTCTTCAGTTCTGGCATCAGTCATCACCATGACACGAATAAGAAAAAACTCGTAACTTTCTTTATCATTATCTTCGGTAAAGATTACAAAGAACGGAAGAAACAAAAGATTTGTTAGGTGAATCAGAAAACAAAATTACCCAAGCTGATCAAAGATTGCACACTGAAGTCTGCAATTGTCACAGGCGTCTGATCATTCTTTTCGAGAATACGGCCGTCATTGGAGAGCAAAAACTTCTTCACCTGATGATAACGCACATAAAAGAAAAGACAAAAAGAAAGGAATTTTAGTAAATGCCTAAAAATTCGATATTGTCCTTCCAAGAGGTCTCGATCACGTAATTTTTAGTGACGAGAGAAAGAAGAATACATCAACGCAAACGCGGCAAGCCCTCTCCACGACATCCACGGCAGCCTCGAGTTCTCGATAGAACTTCGCCTCATCCTGCAGAAAGGGAAGGACCGATCTGCAAAGTTAGGAACCTTTTTAGCCCATAAATTGAGTGAAGAAACCTAGGGCGTTGTTAACTTCAAAAAAGTAAGGAATTTGACTGAGAAGGAACAAATCGATCGAAATGGGAGAAGATGCCTAGCGCCTGCAAAGCTCTTGCATGAAGGGGAACGAGGGGAGCGAGAGAAGGGAAACCCAGATCGACGGGAGGAGAGGCGCCAGTGCGGATGGAGAAGGAGACTCATGGCAGGAGTGAGGAGAGAAACAATTGAGAGGTCGTTGCGACAAATTAGGGCAGTGTCGAACTGTCGATGCCCGATCCTCGATAGATAGAATTTTAGTGCTCTTCGATTTAACGCTACAATTTGTTTTTATCTCCTAATTAGAGTTAATTACATCTTTAAGAATGAAATATGATTTTTCATCCATTCTTAAGAAAAAAGTACTTTAAAAACTACATAATTTAACAAGTAAATTTGTGATTTGATCAATAAAATTAAGGTCGCAAGTGAATCAAATTTGATAATATTTAAACTTGGTTGATGAAATAATCGAGTCAGACTAAATCAAATCTAAAAGGAATTAAGCAATTAAAATAATTATTCAAATTTGATTTAATATCTTTTGTGTACTAAATGAAGCTCAATGATATTTTTGCAGCAAAAATATCATTGAGCTTTCAATTTTCAATTCAAATTTATTTAAAATTTTTACAAACTTAAGTAGTTGATTATTGAGTTTAATAATAGAAGTTTGTTTGTTTTATTTTGATTTTTTTATTTATTTTATCATACTATTTAGCGATGAATATGATTTATTCGTAAATATTATCGATGAATAATTTATAATATTTTATTTATGAATATTAACAAATTAAAAATTAAATTTAGTGGACTGTTTAAATTTAGTTATTTAATCTATTTTGTATTGAATGAATATAAATAAACATTGTTCTCACGGAATGACATGGTGATTAAGATACGACTGTGTTTGTAGAAGTGACATGGATCGATTCGATCCGGAGGAGATCTAAAATTCTTTTCTGAATTCATATGCACCCTACGTATTTTGACCACCACGTCAAGACCAATAAACCCTTCGTGATTTATTTTCCTCACAATAATCGCAGGATAGATCGATGAAGTCGTTAGATTGACGATTCTAATTTTTTACCAAAAATAAATAAGTATTTAGTTACTGTCTTAAATAAAATTCTATATAAAATTTATTTTTGTTTTTAACTTTCTATTTACTTAGAAAACCAAGAGTTTCAAGATACCGATTAGACATAACAACGTAAATACTATTAGAATGAATAGAAGTCAAATTTCGATGTGAGATTTAAAATTTTCATCCGAGTTTAAAAATCTTCTGTTGTTTTTAACTGACGGATCAAAAAGTATAATTTTTTTATGATTTATTTTTTTCATCATCGTTAAAAAATAATAATGAAAAATATTGAAGATGAATATAATCGTCTTTACTGCTCGAGAGCCAGCCGAAGACAACATTCCATGTTAATATCGAGTTTGATAATAATGATAATTTAGACATTTATCAAATTCAAATCAATAACAAAGTGCACTTATTATAGTACTTTTGTGACCACTACATAAAGAAAGGTAGTATTTTCGATATCTTTTATTTATTTTATTTTTAAATCAGGAAAATACAATTTTTTTTAATGTTTTTAAACAACTAATTTATATTGGTGCAATCGACCCAGATTGACTCGAGTTTGACTCGAACAGTACTTTGATAGTATTTTGATGATAGACAAAACTCATGATATGGGATTGTCATGGAAAAGTCCAACATGGTGTTGACATGGAAAATCCAAGCATGAAACTTGGTGTGGAAAAGTCTAAAGCATTACGAAGTCGTGCGCTTGGTGCTTGGTGAGAAATGCATTGCGAAGTCGTACGCTTAGTGCATTTGGGAAGTCTTGAAGACTTGGTAAGTTCACTGGGCTCGGAGTCCTTGAGTCGGTGAAGGATGACATTGCGAAGTCGTGCGCTTGGTGCATCCGAGGGACTGCCGGACGGGGAGCGAATGGAGTGAGGCCCAAGGGAAGCATACTTCGAGGGCATGAGACGCGAAGGATGACGTTGCGAAGCCGTGCGCTTGGAGCATCCGAGGGAAGAGAGCTTCGGTGGGGAACTCCATGAGGGATGATGTGGACTTGGCTAAGTGGCTAAGACTGAGTGTCGGAGGCTCAAACTTGATGTTTGAGGGTTTATCCGACGGTCGGATGCTCAAACAACTTAGTGTTTGAGGTTTTGTCCGACAGCAGTCGATTGATATAGGTGTCAGTTCGATTGATCCAAGTCAACTAGGGTTCGACTGGTGTTAGACTATGATTTATGTGGTGGCGGTCGTTGATGTCGATCGACAATGATCGGCTATAGAAGGATGATGATCGGTGATGGGAGTGTCATAAGCACAAAACGCTCGTGACCGATGCGATTAACTACTAGGTCACCAGTCGATTAATGGGCATGATCAGTCGACTGGTAGGTGATCCGTTAGAACTTGTCCAACGTGGATCTGGCCGTTGTGAGACAACGGCTACAGGAGCAGTCGACTAGGGACTTTTGGCAGTCGACTGATGCGTGCGAAATCAGCTTGATGCAGGTTATAAATGGAGCTCAAGTGGAAGGATTTCGCCAAGACTTTAAGGAAGCTATTGGAGGGGAATTGCTGCTGCATTCTAGACCTTCAAGAGTCATCCAAAGCAAGCTACAAGCAAAGGGTTCAAAGCAAGCGTTGTAAAGTGTTCTTTATGTGTATTTCGTATTTGTCTTTGTATTGCTTGTATTTCATATTACTTAGTGTAATTGCTTGTGAGAGGTTTCTCCACCTCCGACGTGTTGTCGAGAAGGAGTGATTTAGTTAGTGTCGTGCGCATAACTAGAGCTCGGAGAGCTCGCCCGTGGAGTAAGAATCATTCGGTTCCGAACCACGTATATCGCGTGTGTTTGCGTATGCTTGTATTGTTGTTAGTATTATTATTGTTTCCATTGCGCTAACGACAATTGTAGACGAGCACGTAACGAGAACGATCATATTCCACCGTACGACGATTGAGGGCTATTCACCCCCCTCTAATCAGCCAACAACATACATATCGATCCCCTACAATTTAGCCATTACAATATGTAACACATGACATATTTTATACATCCTTGTCATAATATTTCAATAGTACGAACTACATTGTACATATATTCTGAAAAGTAATTTGATGTTTTTACCGCGATGATAAAATAGAGTGTTGCTTGCAGAATGGACAGAATTCAATGTCGAATGAGGAATTTAAAATTTTCTCTGATTTCAGATTGACTCTTTCCTGTCTTGTCACCGTATCAAGGGACTTTGTCCTCCCGTAATTTACCTCTCTCTTGTCAGTGTCCTGGGACGGATGGTCGGGGGATTGCTAGTTGGACAGATTCTCAATTTTTACAGAAAAATAATTTGATTTAAAAAAAATTATTAATTTAAGGCCTGCATATTTTTTTTTAAAATAATCCTTGTAACTTGGTTAAGATACCTTTTCATAAATTGATTGTAAAGAAAGTTTTATCTCATAGAAACTTACATGTAATATTTCGATTTAAGGTGTTTAAAGTGGAAAAAGGCTTTGTTTATGGAGGCGTCGACCTCGTAGGACAAGCAGAAGCCGGCATGCAGACTCCGTCCATGTCTCCCGTTCCAACCCGCTACCCGGCAGCGACTCCGCCGGCAACCGATAAGTAAATGCCGCCGGTCGGCGACCTATTCCTCCTCTACTCTCCCGCCGCCCCACCATCCCATCTTCACTCTATTTAAACCTCAATCTCTCCTCCTCCTCGATCCCCATCTCATGGAGAAGGCCGCGCCGCCGCAGCGGAGGGAGGCCAAATCCCACCCCCTCCCCTTCCCTTCCTCCCCCGCCTCCTCCTCCCCCACTGCCTCCGACCGCCGCCGCTCTTCGATGCCCCACGCCTCCCCGAAGCAGCGCAGGGATTCTCCTGCCTTCGCTGTCGTCTGGCCTTCCTCCAACCGATGCCAATCCCAAACGTCCCTCTCCCTCGCCGACCACCTCACCCACGACCGCCTCAGCGACCTCCAGCGGACCCTTCGACCAGCCGGATCTGCTTCCCCAGGATCAATACTCCGGCAGAGGAGCTACTCGGAGGTCGACAAGAGGAGCAGAAAAAAGAAGCAGGACCCCAAGGGGACCTGTTCTCCGGCGATCGTCGGCGGATCGATGCGACACCTCCACCTCCCTCCCTCCCCCAAATCCAACGGCTCCGCAGCGTGCCCCGGCGCCGCCCTGACTCCCTCCTCCGTCCTCAGCTCGCGCTCGCTCAGCGCCCGGCGCAGCAAAACCAGCGACCTCGGCCTCTACCTCCTCAGCTCCGAGTCAAGCCCGGCGGCGGCCCCGTCGAATTCTCTGTCGCAATGGAGGAGCTCCGGAAGTGCTTCGCCTGAGCAGAGAGCTGCGAAAGGGAAGAACAACGGCTCTTTTATCAGTCTGGGACTGGATTTGTTCCGGCGCAAGTGGAAATTAGAGAACACTACTACTGCATCATCATCGTCTTCTTCTTCTTCTCCAACTAGTCCTGGATTGAAGAAGAACAGAGCAAAGGATGAAACTTGGCACCAACTCAAGCTGATAAGCAACCGCCTGATCCAGTGGAGATGGACGAATGCTCGATCCCATCGCACCTATCTCATTAAGATGACACAAACTGAGGTATATCGAGATCTCCACTCTCTACACTAAATTGATTGAACCAGCCGATTCAATTCCGAAAACACAGTTAATTAATGATTGAGAAGACGGCTGAGTCCAGGTGAATCTATTAAGTGCATGGCTGTTACTATCGAATTTACGAGTGAGAGTCGCAAGCAAAAGGCTGCAAATGGAGAAGAACAAGTTGCATCTCAAGCTGACGACTCTGCTACCTTTCCATGTGAGTCACAGAACCTCCATAACAAACAAAAAAGGCCATATTAATTCCTCTATAGAACCGACCAACAATTCGAATAAATGCAAAATGGTTTGTAGTTGAAGGTTTTGGAAGAATGGAACAGCATGTCCCAGCAGCATTCCAAGGCCCTCACAGAGACCAAAGACTATTTGCAAGCTTCTGTCTGTAGGGCACCCTTAACTGATGGAGCCAAGGTTCTCTCCATTCTCCATCTTTGTCAAAAGTTATTTCAGAAATGAATGAATCCATTCGTTAATCGATCTGCAGGTCGATCTCCATCCTTTCTCATTGTCTCTGCGCTATGCTACAGAATTGGCTTTGATGACCAGAACCACAACGAGCAGAATCCCTCACGCTGTAAGTACTGCAGCAGCAACCCTCACTGTAAATTAATTAATTAATACGATATATATGCTATGGAAATTTATGTAATTAATGGAATGAATGTAGAAAACATCAGCACAGTTTTTGGAGCTCAAGCAGATTGTGAAGAGAGAAAGAACTCTTCTCCAAGAGTGTTGCCATCTGCTCACTTACATGTCTTCGCTTCATGTAAACCATATATATAGTTTTAATTACCATATATCTAATGTGTTGTTGATAAATGTTTATCGTGTAATTGTGGTTAATTTATTAACGTTTGTTTGTTTTTTTTCTTTAATTTGTCGGTTTAATCGTCAGGTTCAGGAGCAAAGTCTGAAAGCTCATCTGATCCAATTGCAGTCTAAATCACATTGTTTGTGAAGTTGAGCGAGGGAAATAGTTGATTTTACTAACAGTATGAAGATGAAGAGTGTTGCAAGCGTTTATGTTTTGTTCTTGCGAGTTTTGCGATGTATATATAGATACAATATCGACTTTAATTCATACTTGGATATTATTTTGTGTATTTTGGTTTTGATTTTTAATTATGATTAATGGCCGCCACGGTTGATCATCTACATGAATTGCTGCGTCGATCGCCGCCGTCGAAGTCTCATCTCGTCGTTGAAAACTTTACCGAACGTCTCGGCCCGCCGATTGAGCTCCTCCAGCTGCTCCGCCCGCGGATCTCTCCGACAGCATCTTTTGCGCGGCCACCGCTGCATCGTCGTCATCCTTGCGGGCAGCGGCCCGGCTCCACGTGTCCAGTGGCGGTGGCCTTCCAGGGTCTAACGCCACCTGGACTCCAACAACCGAGCCGCCGGCCGCCTCCTTATCTGTGTTGTATATAATTACGATTATACCACTCGGGTTAACCAACGGAAATCGACCGGTCCGGTTGATAATTTAAAGAGACAATTTTGAACCCCCAATAAAACAGCTTATTTCCAAAATAGCATCCTAAATTTTGAGTAAAATATTAAAGAGACTAAAAAGAGGTAAATTATAAGCGAGAAAATCGACTAATTTTGATATTTAATCAAAAAAGTGCATCTATTTTGTAGAATTCCTTTTCTAGCAATTATACTGATTAGTTTACTTGAACCAAACTGAAGAAGTAAAAAAAAATCAGATCTTTAAAAAATTAGATGAACCCAGAATCATGATTCAAATTTAAAAAAAAAAAGAGACTCTTTCAAGTGTATATAAAATGCACTTCGAATTTATATAATAAATAAATCACGTAAAAGGTATCAGGTGCAAAATTTTACTAACCGCAATAATAACTTTTATTTACGAGAGACATTAATCTTCAACTATGATCTTTGTTACCGACCATCTACGAGCTATGGAAACAATCTATCTTTAGGATTTGAAAGATTCAACTGCTAATCCTCCAGGTTGGACAGGAAGCATGAGATCACTGCATGAATAAGATTATAATTCATAAGATCTTCCTTACTCAAGCTTGTTGCAATTAAAGTGAAAAGTGTTATCTGGACCAAAGAATGGCAAAACATCAGTTTGGAGGAAGAGTTCGTGTTATACAAAATCCTTAAATATATCAAAACACACACACAAAAAAAAATAAATAAAAACAATCTGGATGTAATTTAATGTCAAAACAATTTGTACACAGTTAGAACTAGTAGAGGTGTTACCACTTTTGTTGTACTTGAGAAACAAGTCAGTCGATGTCCTTAACATCTGCTTCAATGTCGACGACTGCAGCAGAAGAGGCTTTACCTGCTGATGTTAAAAATTGTAAAACGTTCTATGAACAAAGGCACAACTCACTGGTGAAAGAGAAATAATTTGCAGAAAGAATATTCCACATAGTAAATTGGTATTAAATGACAAACTGCAGATAATGCACCGAGTACCTGTCTCCTTTCGAGTTGAGAATCCATTGAAGGCTCGTCGGTAACTTGTCGAACGATCAGATGAGAATCTTGAAGGCTCTCTTACAAATATGTCACCCTGAACTACAATCAGGGATAAAACATATCTTAGTTTTTCTAAACCTCCCACAGCAGTACTTCAATGAAAGACCTTTATTTGTCTGAAACAACCATGAAAGAATTACAAGAAAATTAACATTAAATGGCCCAGAAATTCTGAGTTCACTGCTTTAGCTAGTTCTCCATGTCAATCCCTTGCTAAATAGAATCATCTGAGCATGTAGCCCAAGAGGTGCTATTCAGGAGGTCTCCAGATATACATCTATGCACGCACATGTACTGATGCACAACACAATCACTACTATTAAGAACTAACTAATTGCACTCATCTTCCTTAAACGCGTTGCTTAAACAACTACTAAGAAAATATTTAAATGATTATGGATAATGAAAATAGGATTATATGATTAAAGTGTCCCGTAGTGGCTATTGTACAAAACATGTAATCGTTATGTAAAGCATTCAAAAGCGAATGTGTAAATAATTGGCATTCCTTAGCAGCCAGCCATAGGCTATTAAGCGATTTGGATTTTATTTCAAGAAATAAGTTGACCTATAAAGTGAGACTCCTTGGTCCAAAGCAGCTTTGAACCTGGCTCATAGAAATCATAAACAAGGAAAGGAGCCTACATAAAACACACACACATGCCAAAAGGTTGAAAACTCACAGTGTAATTGTAGACAGGAAGATAACTAACAAGCAAATGTCAAAGTGTTTTGATTAAATAGGAATTTCTAAAGGGTCGTGTTCCTGGTTATATGTAAGCTAGATTTCTTGAATAACAACCCCAAGCCAAAAAAGAGAAAAGAGAAAAACAATCTATGATCATAACTTATTCGATCACACAAATAAATCTTTAAATTTAAGATAGTTGAGTACCAGAGAATGGTTGACTGCAGAATGGGCACAGTTGTGGATCATCATTGGCAACAGACCTAGAAGAAAACATATTGCACTTTAGTCACTATGTCAAATAAATGAAATGTAGAGAGCCATTTGTATGCTTACTTCAGAATCTGAAATTCATTTCCACAGTTGGGACACTGTGCATGGAAGTGCAAAGATGTAAGTCAGCTTCCAGACAAACTATCAGTAAATGGATTTATCAAGTGTTTAAAAAGGTAAAGTTTAAACTGTAAAAAGGAAAAAAATTGAAGTCTCATATGTCTATTAGGAGTACAGGATTGAAATTTAAAGAACGGATTGCCTTCTATGTCAAACCTTGATTGAGTGATAATAATTCCAATGTTCACAATTATCCTATGGATATATGGCAATAAAGCTGGTAACTGAATGACATCCTTGTGTTTATCTAATATAACAGCAACTGAATACAGGGGAGAGTATTACAAAGATTTTTTTTCTTGTTATTTAACTTAATGTACTCACACTGCTTTGAACTATGTCGCGTCCAGCAAACCAGAAGAAAGCACCCAGACCTATGATAGGTAACAACACTGCAATGAGCTGTTGGCAAGTACACATTCAGTGATACATTCAGAAAATTGTAAAAAAAAAAAAATTAAAAGATGCTCGACGTAAGATGAAACAAAAAGTGAAATGTCATAGGTCTTCATTGAAACTAGTCTTCCTAGTAAGCTCCATAAAGGAGGTTTGAGAAAAATCAAAGTGCCCCCAGCTTTTAGAATCATGTAACCAGAAACGTAAGGCATCATCTCAGAGCATATCACTGACTTAGATTAAAGAACCACTTTTTTAAATCCAGTGACTTAGATTTTAGCTATATGTTGTACTAAATTTGGAGGTCAAGTTTTCGGACAGAATCAAGGAAAGAACTGACTAGTGTGACAATAAACATATTGCCAGTATCTTTCTTATTCACTATCTCCTAATACAAAATTTTCCATGAACAGATAAATCTTACATTACCCCTACCTGAAAAAAAAATGAATAAACACAACATATTATTTCACTAATTATTATTTGAATAGAACTCGATGGAGAAATAAGATTCATCTAGTTGGCTAAATAGTTGGGACAAACACTACTTGATTATGATAGCGAATTAATTCACTCCAAAGTCAATACGAACATTTACAAGATAAAATTCGCCAAAAACAACTAGTTGACTGCATGTTGTGGTAGGGAGAGCAAAAGAGAGCTTGAATTGTATGAAATATCAACCAAGTACATGATGGGAGAAAGTAATGGAGCATGATCAAAAACAAGATAAGGTCTTTACCCAGATGGAAACGATAGTATCCAAGATCCAACCAAGCTGCCCAGTCATGGTCAGGTATGTCAGCCCAATAGCCAAAGCCAAATTGCTCAACACCCTTGTGGTGGAACTCCTGTCCCATCCACCCCCGCCGCCGCCACCGTTGAAACCAAAACCCTGGTCAGCTCTAACCGAGCGCCCTTTCCGCCCTTTACTCACCAAGCTCAAATCTTTCCAAAACCCTCCTGAAACTGTATAGTCCTGACGCAAATCTGTACACAAGTAGCTGCTCCTCTTTTTCCATCGCAGCGAGCAATCGACGCGGTGCTCTAGAAACCTTGGCGCAAATCGGCATCTTCGGACGGAAATGCCATGAACGGAGGTGCTGGAAGCTGGAGGAGGTGGGGCAGCAACAAGCAGCGAGGTCATGGCTAGCAGATCATTCGGAAGCCAGCCTGGAGGAAGAAGCTCCAAGGCAAATGGATGGGATCGGACGAGCAAGCACTGCGACCCCTTACGTGGAGGCTCACCGTCGATCTTGAGAATTTTCAATTTGCCACATTACACTTTCAAAGATTTAAAACATGCGCTTCGATATATTACATTTGCTGACCAAACAATAAGTAGTTACTTAATTTAATGAAAAGTGAGGGTGCGGACCGAAAAATACACAACTGCATTAAATTGGACCTCAATCATAGATTTTTCATAAGCAAATAATCTCACCCTAAGTACGATACAACGATAAAAATAAAGATATCTCATTAAAAAAATATAATTTAATTTTTTACTGTGATATTAATCAATGACAAATTTAAAAAAAAATCTATTCGAACAATTTTAAAGTCCAAGAGTTTGATCGATAGATGAAGTACGATTTCGATGTTAGATCATCATTCAAAAATGATACGACCGTGGAATCCTAGCTGAACCATGAAAAAGCTATAAATACTTCTCTGATTTATTTTTGATGGCCAGTGAAAGTCACTTAGACTCCGATTTTATTCGGCTCATTTATTGACGAGATATTCTGAAAGTCCATGAGATAAGTTGATCATTCCTATAAATTAGCCGGATTAAAAGTTCAAATATTCTAATGTCAATTACAAGGAAGCAAAATAATCTCATCATTTTGGCAATAATATGACAAATCGAAACTAGAAGATCGAATGATGAAAATAAAATCGTGTTTGAGAGACCGTCGCAAAAGTGGAGAGATATCTCATAGGAAAATATAGTACAATCCTCTGCTACAACATCGTTCGATGACGAATTTTGAAAAAATATATTTGGCGGTCTTAAGACCCAAGAGTTTATCCGATGGACGAAATTTAGTTTCGACATTGGACCGTCATTTTGAAATGACGTCATTGCGGAGTCTGATCTGAATCGTGAAAAAATTACACTTCTTTGATTTATTCTTAATGGTTGATAGAGGTCATTTGGATTTCGATTTTATCCGATTCAATTATTGACGAAATATTTTGAAGATCCGTAAAATATAATTGATCACTCTTAAAAAATTAATCAAGATTCAGATACTCCGATGGACAGTAAAAAAAAAGAAAATCTTGAGAAAAAAAAATGGTAAAGAGACTGAAACTTTCATCTTCCTCTAGGGTTTACAAGCTGAGAGAAGATTGCACTTGTCGTAGCATCTTCCGAAAAATCAATGACGGTGCTGGCATTCACTCCCTCCGCCATGGTTAAGCTACTGTTGTCGAGAGATTCCATGTGCGGCAGCAGGATTCCGGCAATGCTCCTTATGCTGTTGTCGTCGGGGTCGGCGAGGGAGGAGGTCTCCTCGAGCTGGAGGGCGTACTCAAGGTTCCACAAGACGTCGCCCATGGACGGCCGGTCGACGCCCTGGTCCGCCAAGCATTTTTCGGCCGTGTCGCCGTACTTCTTGAGCGAAGCCGGACTGATTTTCCCTGACAGCGCCGGATCTAGAATCTTTTCGAGCACGCCCTTCTTCTGCCACGCCATTGCCCACTCCGCGATGTTCACCTGCTCCCTCGGCAGCACAGGGTTGAGCGCCGGCCTCGCGCAGAGAGCTTCCATCAGCACGACCCCGAAGGAGTACACGTCGGACTTCTCGGTGAGCTGCTGCCGCCGGAAGTACTCAGGGTCGAGGTAACCGAAGCTCCCTTTTACCGCGGTGCTAACGTGGGTCTGATCCAGAGCAGGACCGGCCTTGGAGAGGCCAAAGTCTGCCACCTTGGCGACGAAATTCTCGTCCAAAAGGATGTTGGTGGTCTTCACATCGCGGTGGATGATGCTCTGAGCTGCGCCGGTGTGAAGGTAATGCAACCCTCTGGCAGCGCCGATGCAGATCTCGAGGCGCTGCCTCCACGAGAGGGACGGGAGGCTGGTCCCGTAAAGATGACTTCTCAAAGGCCCATTGGCCATGTACTCGTAGACCAGAATCATCTCGAAGCGTTCGTCGCAGTAGCCAATGAGCGAGACGAGGTGGCGGTGGCGGAGCTTGGACAACATCTCGATCTCAGTCTGGAATTCAGCTACCCCCTGCTCGGACCTTGGATTTCCTCGCTTGACGGCGACCCTTGTGCCATTTTCCAGCGTGCCTTTGTAGACCTTTCCGAACCCACCCACTCCGAGAAGCAAGCTCTCGTCGAACTTGTTGGTGGCGTCGAGGATCTCCTGGAACATAAAAACCCGTCCGAGGTTTGTCGAGGCCAATGATACACAACTTGCTGTCGATCCACTCTTCTGAGAAGTCGTGGAGACTTTACTGATGGTGTGGGAGTTTCCGTAGAAGGGGAGCGGCAGCCATGGCTGGTTGTCGGAGCTAGCTTTTCTCCTCCGAATGACGAGGCAGCAGTAGCAGAGAATCGCAGCTGAGATGCCGATCAGCGAGCCCAAAACAACCCCAATCACCAATTCCAGCTCGTTCTTCGACTTGGGTGAATCCGGCAGCAGGTCTTTAACCGCACTGGTTCCGTCCAAGCTTTTAGCATCGTTGCTAATCTTCATGAACTCCAGACCATTCAGAATGGCGTTGCTGAAATCGGCCATCGTGTCCGGACCAACACTGACAGTCATCGTGCTCGAGCCATTCGAGTTTGAGACGAAATCCTTGTAGTAGGGCACAGATAAGTCACCTTTCAGCGACGATAAGTCAAGGCTGGCGATGGCAATGTCGGAGTTGACGTACACGTTGAACACTAGTGCGTTGAGAACTTTGCTAACGATGTCACAGAAGTGGAGACGAATCAAGTACTGGAAGCCCGGATCGACGGAGAAGACCCAGGTGATGTTGAAATTCAAGTCCGTCACATTCGCGTCGCCCATTGCTTCTGCAGTCGAGTAAACCCACCGTGGAGCTGTCTCAGTTGTGACACCGTCAGGGTAGTTTATAGCGTCGAGGTCCGCGGCCACCTTCACGGCGGAGCTGTTGACGTGGATGTATTTGGCGTCGTTCTCCCAGGTCCTCCCGAGAGAATCATTCAACGGAGTGAGCAGTGGGCCGCCCATGTTCAGCCGGTACACACTTTCGAGGCCGAGAACAGAGAGGCCGCCGAAAGGAGCATTAGGCACAGCCAGGGCCTGATCGTAGATCAGGTTATCGGGAGCCGAGACGACTTCGATCCCGTTCACGAACGAGACGGAGCCATTGGCGGGGACGAAAGTGAGGGCCAAGGAGTCGGAGGTCAGATTCAGCGAGTACTCCTTGAACAAGTAGGTGCGGTTGGAGTTCTTGAAGGCGAAGTTATTCATGAGGACAAACTCATCCGTCACCACTGTCAAAGGAGCAGAGGCCAAATCGTGGCCGGAATTCGGAATCGGATGGAAGTAGAGACGGATCCAGTGGCGACCCTCTTGCCGGATGTCGAAATTGTAGGATGCCGGCTGGGTGAAGACGCGAAGAGATTGGTAAATTGGGGGAGGGAGAGCAGAATTTGAGGAGGAGGAGGAGGAGGAGATGGAGAAAACACCATCGGCAGAGGTTCTTAAAGCGAAGGAGGATTCTAATTGTGAATCAGGAAGAAAATCTTGGCCTTGGAATGGTACATTCTGGGAAGATCCACAAGCAAGGAGATAGTTGTCGACAGGAGCGAAGGCAGCGGAGGAAGCATCGAGCATCAAAAAGGCAGGGATTGCAAGGTATGGAAAGAACAAACAGATCCACCACCGCATGCTTTTAATTAAGAACCCTAATTTTTCTGCTCCCGCAACACGTTGCGATCAAGCATGCCACGAAATCCTGCCGGAAAAGTAAAATCGACAGAAGGTCACCCAACAGATCTCAACTTTATTCCAAAAGAACGGAGCTAAAACAAGAAGAAGAAGAAAAAAAAACGAGATCGACAAGCATGGAAATCTTTGACCTAGTAGTGAGCGAGAACTCGAGCTTAATTCCAAGATCCAATCTTTCGAAGAAGAAGAAGAACTGACCTGGAGCTCAATGCTGGAGGACCTGCTCCTCCCGCTCCAAGATCCGAACTTTGGAACGGCGAAGTGATCTGGGAAGCGTTCTCGAGCGGAATGCAGCGAAGAACAGCAGTTTAAGGAGATTAAGGGAGAAGGATTCGGCGATGGTTTGTTTTCTTACGCTGCCCTCGTCTGTCCTTCTTTCGAAGGCGGGAGGGAGGATATCAGATGAGCGGGGCCTTTCCAGGCTGGGGAAGGAATCGGGTGAGGCTGTCGCCACCTCCGCCGAGGACCCACTTCCATCTCCATCTCTTCTCTCTCTCTCTCCATTCCTCACCATGATTGCGACGCGAACAAAAGGGCAATGGCAGCCGGCACACAGGCGGACGGTGATCAGGGAGAGGCCGGACGGATTGTTCTTAGCCTCTGTCTACTCCGATCCCTCGTGGATTCCACAGCCACGGGGGCGCACGTTGGTTAGCTTCTCTTCAGATTCTGTTTACTAAGCTCTCTCCTCTCCCGTTTCCCTCGATGCTTCCCCGCAGGTAAACAGAATCTATGATTAATTTACGTGCATGGCTGATTCGATGTGTGCATGTGGGGATTAATTGTATATATGGACCTCTTCTTCGTCTTTTCTTCTCGTTGTCGTAGTCATAATAAAAGAGAAAGAGAAGGACGGATTAAGGAGTAGAAATTCGTGTGTCCCTTTTTCATATTTTGTATGGTAAATTCAATTTTGATTATCGTAGGAGAAAATAATTTTAATTCCGATCGAGGATCTCTAGCTTCTTCTTAACTTTAATTTTATTACCCCTCTCTAGCTCGTGAGTGAATTCATTTGATTATTGTTATTATAGTTTTATCACAATATATATGATATCGAAAAAAACTAACTTAACTTAATGAGATGTGATGAAACAACAATCAAGATTTGTTATCATCGATCATACTTATAAAAGGAAGGAGACTTTAGCAACTACATATTGATAATGGATAAGAATCTCAGAATATTCTGTCTACTCCGATCCCTCGTGGATTCCACAGCCACGGGGGCGCACGTTGGTTAGCTTCTCTTCAGATTCTGTTTACTAAGCTCTCTCCTCTCCCGTTTCCCTCGATGCTTCCCCGCAGGTAAACAGAATCTATGATTAATTTACGTGCATGGCTGATTCGATGTGTGCATGTGGGGATTAATTGTATATATGGACCTCTTCTTCGTCTTTTCTTCTCGTTGTCGTAGTCATAATAAAAGAGAAAGAGAAGGACGGATTAAGGAGTAGAAATTCGTGTGTCCCTTTTTCATATTTTGTATGGTAAATTCAATTTTGATTATCGTAGGAGAAAATAATTTTAATTCCGATCGAGGATCTCTAGCTTCTTCTTAACTTTAATTTTATTACCCCTCTCTAGCTCGTGAGTGAATTCATTTGATTATTGTTATTATAGTTTTATCACAATATATATATGATATCGAAAAAAATTAACTTATCAACCACACAATCATTAACAACAATCATAATCACGTCATGTCGTCATTTATGAAGATAAGGAAGAGACTCAATCTCTAAGAGTGTGAAGATCATCTACTATTATAAGAATACCACTCATAGTTATTTTTCGCTCGATCGTATTATATTCGCGTCATATAACCTTCCTCGACCATAGAATATTAGATGCCACATTCTCATACTATATTTACATCTCTCACCACTATTCTTCATCGCTCTTACCGCTCTCGCCATCGACTATATGATTTTATAAAGTATCTATCTCAGTTAAATCGTGTTATTCCTATTCATACGACAGAAGATTTATCGCCATCGTTTCCCGCCACAATAAAGGCTCTTGATTTTCTAAGTCAGATAATATGAGTTTCTCTAATATTTATGAAGATAATGATCAATATTTAATGATAAATATATATATTTTTTCACTTTGTTAGTTTTAATTAATTATTACTATTGTATTATCCCCCTCTAATTATTTCCCTAAAGTTGTTTTATTAGAATAAAATAAATTTGCATAAGATTTTCTCATCATATCGTTACAATTAATTAATTATTCCAAGAAAAAATTATTCTATTTAGGCAGCAATTAATTGCTCTTTTTTCCGATCTAATTATTAAGAGAAAATCTAAAATTAAAGACGAAGAGATGATATGCATTAATACGTGGGGATGGTGACGTGGGGGGCAGGAGAAAATGATAGCGTAGACAGCTGCCCGTCACGTGGTCCACGTCATGTGTCCGCGTTCTTTTCCGCCGCAATTAATTAACGGTACCGGTCGATTGTTTACGCGGAGTGGAAAGGAGAAGAGAAAGGAAAGATGAAGGGAAACAGGAGAGGAAAAGCAGCAGCAGCAGCGGCCATAACTCATAAGCGAATCGGATTTAAGAAGCTTTCGGCTAAAGACAAATTTAATTCGTTTAATGACAAAATACCTTGCAATCGAAATTTAAAATAATAAACAATGGATCCACTTGTTTCCGACCACTGAATCGACCGTTCAGGTCTAATTTTAAGTCATCTGATCCGTACGACGAGTAAAAAGAACTTCGTGAATAAAATAATCAGAAGACAGTTCTTTGAGAAACGATAATGAGACACTTTTTCCTATTGAATAAAATGTGGTTCCTCCTCAACTATAAAAACAACAAGAATACCTCACAATATAATGAATGAATGGATGGATGGATAAAAACAATATGAATTTGTGGCAGTTTAAGTTTTTTTTTTTTTTGTTTAGCAATTTCATATGTTCGATGCAATTGCAGCTCTCATGACGCCGTGTGTCGCCTCGCGCTTCATTTCTGCAGCTTTCCCGCTTCCTCGGAAGTACATGTAAACTTGCTGCATTAAAATAACATTTAGATGACCCGTAAGTTTATGTAAAAGATTGAAATTGTCAATCTAGCTATTTTCACCGATCTATTCTATGACCATTATGAGAAAGATAAATCACAGGGTTTTAATGTGATAATCAAAACACATAAGAGTCATCTGAATTTCGAAAAAAATTTTAAATCTCTTCGGAATCGATTCATATCATATCTGTAAATATCATCGTACTTTAGCCACCACGTCATTCCCATGAAGATGAAAATCATGTCATTTTTTCTTGGGCAGGAAAAGAAGAAAATTTTTATTGTTCACTTTGAAAGAAAGAAGTGGACGGAGATCGAAATTTAATTCCGTTCAGCTCTTCCAAAATGGATAGGAACTAAGTTTAGGGATCTATTGGATATTCAAGCAAGCAAAATAACAAATTCCATTCCCTTTTTACTCTATTTCCCTCCTAATTTCTCCCCTCCAAGTAAACACAGAAGGAAAAATAAACTACAAGAGAATGGGCAAAAAACTGGCATTTGTAACTTGTAGCAAAGTGAACTCCATAAATCAGTCGATAGGAACTAAGTTTAGGAATCTATTGGATATTCGAGCAAGAAAAATAACAAATTCTATTCCTTTTTTACTCTATTTCCCTCCTAATTTCTCCCCTCCAAGTAAACACAGAAGGAAAAATAAACTACAAGAGAATGGGCAAAAAAACTGGCATTTGTAACTTATAGCAAAGTGAACTCTATAAATCAGTCGATAGGAACTAAGTTTAGGAATCTATTGGATATTCGAGCAAGCAAAATAACAAATTCCATTCCCTTTTTACTCTATTTCCCTCCTAATTTCTCCCCTCCAAGTAAACACAGAAGGAAAAATAAACTACAAGAGAATGCGCAAAAAAAACTGGCATTTGTAACTTATAGCAAAGTGAACTCCATAAATCAGTCTGGCTCTAAGATTTAAAGCAGTAAGATGGAGAGTATATATATCGACGAAAAAGAGAAATTTTATGGGTATGAAATGCAACCTGCATAACCCAGACACTGAGCAGTGATTCAGCAGTGAACAATCCAAAGCCGATGAAATAGAAGATCTACAACAAGTAAAAGAATTTACAGTTAGGAAAGGAAATTAGCAAGGGTAAAGAGAGATATTTCTGGGAAACTCGAGAATGATACACTGACAAGTTTCCCAGAAATTTTTTGAAGGAAAAAAAACTTTGAGGTAAATGATACAAATTCTAACTAAAATTTTTGGTTCGAATTACGGAGTTAAATGTGCGTATGTAATGCTAATCTGGAACTTACCCCAGCAATGGCATGCTCGCTGAGATTATCTATAGCTGGAAGAATACCACTGTTACATGAAAACTCATGTTAGTGAATCATCAAAAGTAAACTTGTAGAAAATAAGAACCAAAAAAGGCGCAGTTGTATCCTTTGAATTTTATAATTTGCCATGAGAATCTCAATAAAGGTGTATCCTAAGGGCAATTTGTCAATAAGCAACTATTAGGTCGGAAGTAATCTTCAATCGATAAGAAATATGGTTCAGCTGAAGTGAATTGGCTGCATCAGGAAGCTTTCGATATATAATGAACAGAGAAACTTACGCCAAAGATTTCCCTTGGAAAATAATTGGAGGAGCCACAGCTGAGTATATAACAAAGCCAAGGTGAAGCTGTAGACATTAAGAGTCAGTGAGGTTTTTAATGTTTCTTAATCAGAGAAATCACCATGAAACCTAAAACCTACAACAAACATACCAAGTAAAACAGAAAAAACCTTCCGTAGTTCAAAGCGCTGTCAGTCCTGCAAAATTAGGATGCAAGATCACGAGACTACATATGCTTGATGTTTACAATGTTCTATATGCAATGTGTAGTTTAGAAATCATAATACAAACTTTAATAGTTCAAAGCGCTGTCAGTCCTGCAAAATTAGGATGCAAGATCACGAGACTACATATGCTTGATGTTTACAATGTTCTATATCAAGGTTTAAAATCTCGACTCGTATCGGAATTTCGGTCTGCGATCGAAACGATACGGTTTCGGTATCGTCCGTGCCGATACTATTTCGGTATTTTTTTTTAAACATTAATATTAATTATTTGATTTTTTTTAAATTTTAGTTAATGTTTAAAAAAGAATTTAAGATTTAATTTTACCTAAATTATAAATTCGAATTTAGAATTTTAATTAAAATATCTTTTATTTTTTAATTTTTATTTAATATATAAATTAATTAATAATTTATTTAATTAAATTTTACAGTTTAATATATATATATATATAGAATTTTAGAAATTTCACGCGATCGCGATCGCAGTTTCACACTGCGATCGCGCTGCGCGATCGGGAATGCGATCGCCTTCCCGATCGCACCGCGCGATCACCTCTACATCGCCGCCGCCTCTGCATCGTCGTCGCCGCCTCCTTTTGGTACAGTACGCGTTTCGGTTTCGGTGATTCGTCGGAACGAAATTTTTCGGTAATTTCGTCCGAAAAGGCTCAACATTTAAAACCTTATTCTATATGCAATGTGTAGTTTAGACTTTAGAAATCATAATACAAACTTTAATAGTTCAAAGCGCTGTCAGTCCTGCAAAATTAGGATGCAAGATCACGAGACCACATATGCTTGATGTTTACAATGTCCTATATGCAATGTGTTGCTCAGAAATCATAATACAAACTTTAATACCTCATGGCTTGATAAAGAGGTCGATACCACAGGACATATGCACCTGGAACCCCAGAGATGAAGTAAATGATGGAAAGGAGCCAGATCTTGACACCTGGAGGACAAAGAGCAATCTTCGTTATTAAGGTATGACAAACTACTCATAAAATCTTTAACACAGTAAAAAGTATTGATTTACATATGAGTATGAGAATTGAAGATAAAATGAGTAATCTTCTTTGATAAGACAATACAAAACATGGAAAAACACTGGATGACAAACTCTAGCTCTTATCTGGATACCTTCTCCCTCTATCCAAGCTGCTGTTACTGCTATGATATTCCAAAACAAGGAACCCGCCAAACCTGCAGGTTGAGATATAGCACGAGATTTGAATATATACTTTTGCGAGTGTCTCAAGAATTTATAGAAAATGGAAGGTATTTTATGTTGAAGATCTAACATAAATGTCCATTGAACTATAAAAGGGACACATTACCATCTAGCGATATGTTTTTACATTTTTTTTTTTTTGCAGAACCATCTGAACAAAAATCAAGAAATGCACATTCAACAATAGGAACAGTAATTTCATACTATTACTCTACCCTCTCCTCTATGTTGTCGAATATATATTCAAGTCATCCATAACAAGGTGATATTGCACTGACTCTTGCAGGAAAATCGGTGACCACATACTTATTTTCGCTTTATGACTAAGTGAATGTTCGATTATTGCAAGAATTTGCGAATGCAAAAGTCTATATAATATACTGATACTGAGGCAATTATCCTTAAAGTGCAGCATACACCAGTCAAAGGAAATTAGGTAACATGAGATTAACTGTAACAATCCTCTGAAAGCTTGTAATTGTAATTCATGAAACTGAAGGAACAATAAGCTATGCAAAAAACAACATACCCAACAATGATGCAAATGCAAAATATTGCAATCTTTGCAAGTGGACTGGTATTTCATTTGCAACATCATGGTGTATGATAGGGAAAAAGGGTGGCCAATTTTTCTCCTCAATGATAATACCCGCTGCAAAATTAGCATATGAACAATAGAAAAATATGTACTAGACAGAAAATATATATTACCTCGGGCTGCAGCTTCTTCTCTCCGTTTGAGTTCCTAGATGATAGGAACATATTGTAATCAAAGTGTCATACGTTAATCAGGTGAAATTAAGGGAGTAGTAAATAGCAAATCACAAATACAGTCTATAGACGCATTCCTTCCAGACAAAAAGCTGGATGGGTCCCAACTTATAGACACATTATTCCTACAATTCAATATTTACTGTGTAAGAAGATTCTAAATTTATTAAGTTATGTGCATGCACAATTTAATGAATCAAGACTTAATTATATCAACTCTAGATAGCCATGAAATACAATAGACGTTTGGACACCTACTTCCAAAGAAGCAACAGCTAACACCTGCACTACGTGAAATTATTTCCTCAAAAGCAAGCTAGTCAATTTGTAGAATGACTATAATACCCTTCATGGACAAGGTCAATTTGACTGTCGGAACTGCATTTTAGGATGACCCCTAATAATAGATCTAGAACATTCATTCCAAAGGGCTTGTATGCAATAATTAGGCATACTTGACTTGTTTGTCGATGCATTAATAACATATTAGTGTATAGAAATTAGTCTAGTTTCTTCTCCCTTGTTATGTCTTGTTAGTTTTTTTTCCTTTTTTAGTGAAAAAGACAAAAAATAATGAGCAAATGTGTATGAAATAGATACTTCCATCTTTTGTCGGAACAACTTTTTCAATATGCCTTCATTGACACAGGCCAACAGTCTCCCTTCTGAAAGAGTTGAACAAGTGAAAAGAAAATACATGAGAGGCACTATACTGTGGTCAGAATTTTTGAAACCAACGCCATTCCACACAAGAACTGTCCTCTGGCTCACCAAGATGTCTACTTTTCAGGTTCATTGATGAGTGTTCATTTGATGAGCTGAAAACCCTTGTGATAGCCCCACTAACCGTCTATATATCAGCCCATGTACGAATTAATCTTGGCATATCTTGCTAGAGAATTAATACATAAAATGGACATTGAGAAGTTTTTAGTACATTGAATGTAAACTATTTTAAAGATTCAACTAACTAAAATAAATCGCAAGAGTACTTTACCATTAAACATCAAGTCCCTTGTCATAAAAACAACTTATTTATTCACAAAACATTATGACAAACTACAAGTTGTAATGGTGCATCTGAGATTCTTTCGGCATTTAACTCAAGGATATACCTTTTCCCTCTTATCTAATTCTGCTTCCCTGGCTTGAAGCTCCTTCTCCCTTCTCTTTAGATCCTACATGAAGAAACAGAACTAACATGGAAAAGAGTTCACAAATTCACTCAATGAACATGACAAAAATACAACAAATCATTATATTCTAGCAAGATCCTAAATGATTCAAGATATGTAACCTTACAAAGCATTGGAACACTACTTTACTCCCTAAGAGAATATTTTAGAGTTGCATCACAGTTAAGGTGTTTATAACGATTCCAACAGCAATCAGGTAGTCTTGCGAAGTACAAAAAAGGGTGAAGGTAACAAAAAGCATTCACTTGATCACTTCTAACTTAATTATATAATAATAACGATCATATTAGAGTTTGACATGTGCTAAAACACTTATCATCAAAAGAAAAATGCAATAAGACTAATGCTGTATTCTAATAAACACAGAATGTCAATGTAAATGGCACTTGGCCAAGAATGTGGACATATGTTTTGAACATTTTGACAATGAAAATATGTATAAAAGTTAACCAAACCAGGCAGAATGATAGTAAGGTTCAAATTGCTTCATGCATTCCAACTATAGAAGATTTTTACTTTCCATATTTTGAAGCATACCAGAAGAAGTAAAGGAAGAACTTTTAATGTCTGAGGCATTTTGCATGTAGGTATCTTTCTGTGAAGCAATAATGTACTTCTTCATTAGTATTTTAGCAATTGTGAACTTTAATCTGCTAGAAATTATTAGAACAGAGAAAAAATCTTCGTTGTTAAGAACTTGAGATTCTATTTTCTTTCCATTATCCATTACTAAACAACATATGTCGAGCACACAGATGCCGAAGTTGTATGCATGAACTAAAAACAACGTCGGTGACCACTCCTAAAAAGCTTAAGTTTTTAAACAGCATCATAACTTTTTTTTTTAATGAGGAACTGAACCACAAGGGGATCAGGCTGAAAGAATATCATAAATATGCGGTAAGCTATTGAAAATCTAATCCATCTAAGATATTCAGTCAGGCTTCCTGGTGAAGCTTAAGCTAAATTCTTCACGCGTTTTAGGAGATAGATTAATATCACAGCAAGAGGGCCACTTTCTGGAGAACCCCTTATTAATTTCTGCTTACTCGATTAGTCCACTTATATGTGTGAAAAGAAAGGTATTTTGAGTCTAACTAATAAACGGGGAAGTTCAACTTTCTTTAGGAGAGAGAAATGCATAGTATCAATCAAATTTTAGCTCTTTCATTTTGCTTTCCAAAGGACAGTCACCCTTAGATTTAAGGTTTCCTTGGCTAAAGATAGCACACAGACTTAGAAGTCAGCAGGTTCATAGAAGATATTTATTCAGCTTCATGTCCTTTTTCTCTTCTTGCTATATAATCATTCTTGCTTAACCACCAACGGATGATATGCATCAAAAGTCTAAATTTGGAGATGTTTCAGTTGAGGGATTCAAGACTTCGTAGCATGTTGTCTGCTTGCTACTGCTCATCTCTAGAAACACAGTTAGATTGCTTCTCACCTATCCCAGATCAATTTTCTGAGGTTTTTCACTTAGATGCATGCATCACTGTCGAGGTGTATAATAAATTTGATCGAATCAACAAACCTGATTAAACAAAAAATAAAATTTTCAACTTCAATCAAATTCATTAGAACTACACTAATATACCTTTTCTGTATTAAGAGGAATATCAACAGTTGCACGAAAGTCAGCAGGCTCCGGAGGAAGAGGTGAAAGTCCCAAATTTGATACAGGAGGAACACCACCATCATTCTGGATTATTTTTATACAGGCAAAAACTAATCCATTAGGATGGACCTCAAGCCAAAGGAAACATAAAGAACTTAGATATATCAGTTTCTCCTTCAAATAAATCAATATTTTTAGCAAAAACTTACTGTCATGTAAAATGGTCCTCCTCCATAACTTGACTTAACAGCGTTACTACGAACACCAGGATCCTGAAAAAGAGGGTTTCACATAGCTTGAATATATTCCAAAAAGCAGTGATAAGATTCCAATTATATCTAGGAAGAGATTGCTACACGACATTATTCTTGGTGTCATATTTTTAAGGTCATTGAACTTTTTTTACATCCCTGAACCTTAGTGAGAAAAGAAGAGATCTTAGTACCGTACCATAGGTTACCCTCTAGCCTTTGTATTTTCTGTTAGTATTTTCCTAAATCAATAGTATAGAAGTTTTAGAGACTGAATATTTCCTTTGAATGCTCAAACTGAGATTAAAGTAGAAAGTAATATCAAAGCTGTGCCAAGCACCTACAACAACATCACAGGACCCAATTACAACTGATGCCTTAAAAGCAATGGTTCAACTGGAATATGATTCTTACAATTGTAGACAATTTTTTTTATACAGAATCATCAACATCGAAGTCAGTGATAAACCACTAGCCTGAAATTGGCTAGGCTCCTTGGGAAATAATGGAAAGTAAGTCAGTAACCAGGTCGGAAATGCATGGGCAGGAAGCTCCATGACAAGGATGTGCATTTGGAATCTCTTTGTTAACCAAATATGAGGTAACAAATGGAAGGGCATCCGTCAAAGGCAACAATCACTGCTACAGGTTGGATACGTTACCATGAATGATTAAATGGACACTTGTCACGTAAGACACAGAAGAAAACCCTCCAGCACTCTCCTTCTGATCACACTGGTATCCTTCGTGACGGCCCCCTATCAGGATGGCCAAATTTTACGTAATAAATGAGTGAGATTACACAGAACAATTAATGCAATTCCAGGCTATTTTTGCTTCTTGAGATCTTCCTCATTTTTCTCTGTTCCAAGGAGATGACAAGTACATAATCACGACATCTCTAATCCGAAAGTTATAAATCAAACGCCGTACAATCACAAGGCCGAAAATGCAACACGAGAGAGAATCAGATAAAGAATGAGAGCGGGAAAAAACGTAACTTCCATATAATCCACAATGAAGAACCCAAAAGCAACCCTAGAAATACAGAAATCCGAACTCCCGCAGTTCTTCTTGCACAAAATTCAATCTAGCATCTAGATGTTGGTAAAGGAACGCAATGTGCGAGAGAGATTGACTGAAGCCGACTCACCGCGAAAGGATTGACGTCCTCCTCATCGTTGTAGGGGTTCCTGTCGTACCGCCCCGCCATGAAGAAGATCGAGATCTCCGTAATCGCCTTCCTCCTCTTTCCTCGGACGACGACTCACTTCGAATCGACAAAAAAGACGAGGAAACGGAGAGCTTCTAAATTTTTTCTCGCAAAACCCCTCCGAATTCTCGAATTAAGGTAATTGATATTTCAACGATTTTATATTTTTTAAAAAAAAATATAATGTTATAAACTTCTTTGATGAACCAAAATCAAAGTTTATTTAAATATCATATTATGCAAAACTTTAGATGCACAATTTCATAACACACCAAAGTTTATACATTCTTTCTAAATTTTTATATTAAAGACAATTTTTTTGAAGGGGTAAATTGTAAAATAAATTCAAAAAGGAAAAAAGTTAGAAAAAAAAAGGGTGGAGCATCCGTCGAGTACCCAGATCCTACCTCGCCGGCCCGGCTTCTATCGATTTCCAGACCTAATTCGTTCACCCAATTTAATATTCCTCAGATCTCACTTCGCTCTTGCGAGCGCTCTGCCGGATTGTTGGCGTTTGTTCGACTTGATTGTGGTGCTTGAGGAGAATTTGGATTCGTACGCTGCATTCATGCTCGAATGACGCTGTTCGGCGGCGTCGGTGAGCCATCGCTGCGTGGCCGCCGCGCGAGAAGGTTCTTCCGCACATGGAGGCGGAGATGCTCGCTGATGTTCTTCTCGCTGTCTTTGCTTTCTATAGTTTATCTCTCTTTCTTTGGCGCAAAGTTGCCATTTGACAGTAAGTTACTCTTGAACACCTTTTTGCTGGTTACATACTCGCTTCTTGCTCGCTTAAATGTCTGAAGGTTTATTCAACTAATTTTGAGGGACGCTGAACCTTCATCCCAGCACAGTGGAATAGTAGATATGAAAAAGAGTGGGTTTTCGAGACAAAATGATTTTATAATTTTGATGTAGAACCTGTGAACTTGGCCATATAGTTTAGTTTTCAAGATAATTTTGATAGAATTGCCAATAAAATGCATTCTTCCTTGCTTAGTGTTGCAACATCCAATTTAATTCATCTGGTTGCATTAATCTCTTATGAGGCATGAATAATGTAGTTGAGCTACTGCTTGACTCCATAACATTCTCATCCCTTTATGCAAATTTGTGAAGTCTAACTGAAAGTGATTGTGCTGTAAATACTATGATAAATCAGCAAAGTTTATCATTCTGATCAAATGATTTTAGTGAGGCTAAAACCAATATTTTGCCTCTGGTAACCAATGACTTCACATAGTGTGCCAATTTGTTTGTCATATTCTCTTTTGTGCTATAAATTTCTGACAAGTATGATAAGTTAACAATGCAACTGTTGTTTCTAGGGACTCATTTGTCATTTCTCATTGGATAGCCTCTCTTCTGTAAAACATGTCTGAAAAATATATTATGTAACCTTTTCAGGTCACCAAAGTAATACTTCTGTGGAGAATGAAGGCTTCACTAATGTTACACATGTTCCGAGTGGTAGGGAGGATGAAATTTATAAGCGTCCAAGACCAAAAGCTCACAAGCATCGTAAGCAAACTAATATGATTCCTTTTCCATCTGACTAAGTTTTCCATGCTGCTTCTTTAAAATCCTGGTCATACATTTTACCAAATATATCAACTTAATGCTCCTTAAGTTGATTCTTGTGGTCTATGCTTAACATAGTTGCAATAACTTTGGTAGTTTGATCACTCATAGATAAATCTCTCTACTTTTCTTGGTATAGAGGGTTGTTTGAAAGAAATGCTAATCCGGTTTATATTTCAAGAGTAGCAGATCTGTCCCATACAAGGATTCTGTACCAATATTTCACGTGTTTGGTTTCCATTGTGTATCTGTGTGTATATAAATAGTCATCAAAACTCCTCAAGACACTCATTGGATGCTTTGACCACATTGGTCGTCAAATCGTTGTTTCTATGCCATTAATTTCTATCTTTCTGGAATACAGAAACAGGCGTGTTACAGTGTCAGAAATCCATAGGCTACCTTATGAACCTACAAGGCTTTGGCATGTACATCTCTTAATCCCAACAAGATCTATCATAAAAGACATGTTGTTGATCAAGAGATAGTTTATAATTTAAACTTGTTCATATTTCAATTCAATCTAGTCCCTGAATTCTGTGTGGCCTCATTTGGCATTGGGTTTGAACAGATGATCACACATATTTGCACCTTTTGACTCATGCAAACAATTTTTCATCGGAGATCGTTATATGCCTTGCATGTGAAGCTTTAAGTTGAGGTTCAAAAACTAAACTCAGATGATAGGGTTTTTTTTTAAAAAAAAAAATAAAGAATACAAAAATTAAAAATTAGTTAATCTAAACTGATGGGAAATTGCAACTGAAAAGTAGGCATCACTTAGCTTGATTAATGAAACTAATAAATGTCTTTATTCCCTTCCCTGATATGATTTAAATGTACCAGTAACTGAACATATGTAGTACTTTTGTGTTATTGACATTTCAGATGGCCCATGTGAAGTTGGATTAATGGAGTCAGTTGACAATATCATTGAACCTGAAACTTACATGAACTTTACACGATTCTCTCTCCAGTACATTGCCAAAGAAGATACTTCGCATGGGAAAGATGTATTTGAGGCTCGATTCGGTGGGCATCAGACACTTGAACAAAGAGAAGAGTCATTTTGTGCAAAAAATCAAACAATTCATTGTGGTTTTATTGAAGGCCCAGAGAGACATCCTAGCACTGGTTTCCAACTGTCTGAGAAAGATAAGGAACATATGGCTGGTTGCAGGGTTGTTGTATCATCTTGTATTTTTGGAAATTCTGATTTTTTACGGAGGCCAACTAGCAGTAAGGTACAATTGCTTTTCATTTGAAGCAAGCAATTATGATGTAAATTTGAGATTTTGTTTGATTTTTTTTCTTTTTTGGTTTAGTCTTTCCTAGATGAGAGTTTTGGCACTAAGGTTATTTGGTAGCATTTTATTCTGACAATTTATTTCCTAAGTTGTCAATCTCTATTTGCTTTATTTTTATTTTCCAAGTTTAGTTGGGAAGACTCCAACTCCCCCTTTTGTAATTTACCTTTCCGAGTGACAAAATTCTCTATTTGGTGAAATTCATGTGAAACCTTGGTGTTTTGCATTCTTACAACCCTGTGATTTAGCATCTAGTTTTGATGGTTGGCTAGATCTAAATGCAATCCTTGATTGCTTAACTGAGATAGAGGGCTACTTCAATTGGAATAACATGATCTCAATTGATAGATTGAGATTTGCTAGATCAAATTCACAGGAGCTGCCAAGAAGTATTGGGAAAGTGTGGAAGACCACTATAATACTATAGGGGCAACACCCATCGCACATTAGGTTGAAATGAAATGGAAACAAAAAGAGAAATATGTCCCAATCTATCAATAATATACTAATGGATCAACTTGAAATAATCATCACTGTAATACCAAAGTAGATTTGTAGACTGTTGCATGCGTTGTTTTTGGGTTGCTCTTATGAGTAAGTACATTTGTTAACAATCATATATTCTATAACCTTGAATATTTTTCAGATTTAGCCTCATCCAACAGCATAATATGTCTAGCTTTATTCGACATGGTGGTCAAGATGCTGGAAATCTGTCATAAGTCAATATTGCAATGTTACTATTATATTCTATGTAGAAACTTGAATTTCATTGTCTTATGTGGGAATTTTTTTCTTTTTCTGTTGAGGATCATATATTTCTTGTTTTTCATTGATATATTTTGTGTGCATGTATTACTATCTGCTCAATGTTCATGTTTTGACTCACCTATTAAGTTGGGCTTATATGATTAATTTTTCATGAATATTGAGTTTTTTTGCATTGATTTAATTGACATATTACTGTTGGATGATTTTGCACGTGCTTATTATTTGAGGCAGTGAACATAATATGATTAGTTTAATTTCCCTTCAAACATTTTAAACATCAAACTTTCTGATTCTGCAAAATTCTGTGCATGTGTAGAGAGTATTCCATGTGTGCTTTCATGTTTATAACGAGTAGAAAAGCAAGATAGTTTTTCTTTGTGTTAATTGTCAAATGTAGGGTTTTTTTTTCTGTATTTCCTGTTGTAATTAAACTTGAAGATTGTAACTGTCACAGATCAGCACATTTTCTAAGAAGAATGTGTGCTTCATGATGTTCTTGGACGAGCTAACACTGAAAAAACTTTCTTCAGAAGGTCACATTCCTGATGAGAAGGGTAACATTGGCCTATGGCGCATTATTGTTGTAAAACACTTGCCATATGATGATTTACGAAAAACTGGAAAAGTGCCAAAGTTTTTGTCCCATAGACTGTTTCCATCTGCCAGGTAATGCATTATAGTCTCACTTTGATATGCTAATTGAATAATTGTACCGTCTTATCTAAGAGAAGAATGCCTGTTATCCTTTTCTATTTTATATCTATTTCTCCTGTTTTAACCACAAGTGTTCTAATCTTGGTACTGTACCATCTCAGATATTCAATTTGGCTTGATAGCAAAATGCGCCTTCATACTGATCCTATGTTAATTCTTGAATACTTTTTGTGGAGGTCAAGATCAGAATATGCCATATCAAATCATTATGATCGCCATTGTGTTTGGGAGGAAGTACTCCAGAACAAGCGCTTGAATAAGTACGATCATACTGTCATCGACAAGCAGTTTATGTTCTATCAGTCTGATGGTTTGGTGAAGTTTGTTGAGTCTGATCAGAGCTCTATTCTTCCAAGTTGTATGTATCATGTGCACTGTCTGTTGAAGTTTACTTTTTGACTGGTTATTCAGTCAGTTAATCATGTTGTGTTTCCAATTGCAGTTGTACCAGAAGGCTCATTTATTGTGCGTGCACACACACCTATGTCAAATTTGTTTTCATGCCTTTGGTTTAACGAAGTCGATAGGTTCACCTCCCGTGATCAGTTGAGTTTTGCATACACCTTCTTAAAGCTGAAGAGAATGAATCCAGGAAAGCCATTTCATCTAAACATGTTCAAGGTAACTTACATTTTCACTAGCTCTCAAGCTTTACTGAAGTTATGGTCGAAAACCAGTAATTAACTCACAGAAGTGTCTTCTTTGCAACTTCACTCGGTTGATTTGCACGGAGAGCATAACATTTTATTGTAGTTTTAGTTCAAGTAGGAATATTCTGGATGGAATTGTTAAGTTCAGCGACAAGTTCATTGGTGTCTGAAGCGAACCTCTAATTCTTTATTATTTATGATTTGCTATATGTCCGTCTACAAAAGTTGGTTAATAGAAATTTACAATTTTTGTTTACTTGCCCATGAACTTTCAAAAGCATTCCATTGTTCGAGCACTCGTCCATAGGCATTTTATTTTGTCTTAGCGTTGAGCATATGTCGAAAGCTACAAGGAACCTTGATTCATTCTAAAGCTAGCTAGCGAAAATTCGAAGAGTGCAGAGTCTTTCTTTTTAGACTGATTAATTGATACACTAGTATGCATATTTGTACATTTTTCTTTCAAGGAAGAGCAAGACTGTGAGTTTGTGGCCGAACATTTTATTTCAAATGTTTCAGATACAATCAGTGAGCATCTGTACACAGCTAGTATGCTGCATCATGTCTTGTTCACCGTGTAACATTACTAGAAAATTGTCATCTCGTTGCAACTGATGCATGAAAGGGTTCAAAAAGCAATGGATTACATGGATGTGCTCTAATGCAGGACTGCGAAAGGAGAGCCATATGCAAGTTGTTTCACCACAGAGTGGAAGATATTAATCCTCCGCCCGCGAGCACTGCGAATTGAGAAGAGACATCAGAGATTCTTCAGCCTGATAGCAAGTTGGCCGAAGAAACAGAATCCTTGACTCGTGAGCTATACTGCATCAAGCTTGGTCAGTAGCACAGATGGTGGCTTGGCTTGGTTAATGAACTATGGATTTCTCAGTCTGTGAAAGTCACTGGGAAGGCAGTATGGTCTTAGCATTCTTAGAACATAAGCATCTTCTGACTGTGTAAAATTTTATTGCAGAATAGTTTTCCCCCCTTTTTCTGGTATTTTAATGCATAATTCAACTTCAATTTTTTGTTTTTTGTTTTTTGTCATTCTTGCGACATGACCATTGTAACATCTTGAGCATATACAATGTCACTGTAAATGAACAAAAGATAAACAATCATTTTTTTCTCTCTCGCTTTTTTTTTTCTTTTTTTTTTTTTTTTTTGTGGCGTGTGTGCAAGGGTGCGTTTTACACGATCTCAGATCATTTTCCGTCGCGCGTTTACTCGTATATTTTTCATCGTCTATAACTGTATTAGTATCTGATACAATAAAAGATAGGCATCCCACGAATACAGAGAGATTGATTTTCATTCGCTTGATGCAAACATATACTATATTAGTCATTCAGTTTTGTCTGTGAAGCTCGATCTATATTACTCTAGATTTTTTAATCGTCCGTTTCACAGATAAATTATGATCGGTCTTTAACTATATCTATATCAATGCAATAGAGGATAGATACTAGAGATTAATCTTTATATAAATTTATAATATATTATTTACATAAAAAAAATAAAACAATGCGCGTAGTAAAACCCGGAGATAAAAGTGGAGACGCGGGCTTAATGGGGCCCATTTCATCACGTGACACTAACAACTTGTCACGTGCGTTCGGGGAGAGGGAAGTGCCTATAAAGACCTCAGACCTTTCGAGTGTCAGCGATGGCTTGGCGTGGAAGAGACGACGCCACGGATGAGTTCGGCGACTACGATCCCAAGCCCTATGGCGGAGGATACGATCTTACGCTCACCTTTGGCCGTGCTCTCCCGCCCTCGGAGGAGACCTGTTACCCCATTTCCTCCTCCTCCGGCGTCGACTACGACCGGCCGCATTGCTCCTCCGGATCTGTCTCCTCCGCTTTCGGCGGAGGAGACTACGAGACGCCTGAGTGCGGTTACTCCGATCCTAAGCCTAAGATTAAGCCGCAACCGGCCTACAGCTTCCAGCCCCAGCATGAGGTTGAGGAAGGCGAATCAGGCGGTTACGGTGGCTTCGGCGGTCGTCGCCCACAACCCAACCCTGGTTACGAGTATAGTGGGAACCAGGAGTACGGAGGTGGAAGGCCCAATCGTGAAGATGAATCTGAGTACGGATCTGGTGACGGTGGTGGAAGGCCCAAGCGAGAAGAAGAATCGGATCAGTGCGGATCTGGTTATGGTGGTGGGAGACCCAAACGCGATGAGTACGGATACGATCGACCCAAGCCCTACGGAGAAGAGGGGGCTGGGCAAGGGTATGACTATGCAAGCGGAAGCAAATGCCAGGGTGGCGGTGAGTACGGATATGGCGGTGGGCAGTCGTACCACGGTGAGGAGCATAGCTATAGCACGAAGCCGAGTTATCAGAGGCCGAGCTACGGCGGAGAGGAGGAGATTGGAAGGTATAATAAGCCGAGCAGATATGATCAAGGTGAAGAGTATGGTCGCCCTAGCTACGGTGCTAACTCTGGGTATGATCCTGATCAAGGCGAAGGATACGGACGCCGCCCTAGCTATGTAAGTCCTGCTATCATATTGCCTTATTTCACAAACTTTTTATCACCTGCGTAATTCCTGCTTCCTGGATAATCTAGTTCACTGTGCATACTGGCGTGTTAGTTCTGTAAAAGCATGCATTAACTTGTGAATTTTGAAAGAACTCCTTGCTTAGTTGCCCAGTTCAAGGCAAATAAACTTTCCTGAAATCAATTATCCCAATCAATCTTAATTACAATAAAAATCACATTATCTTCAAAGAATTTGCTATGCTTTAATCCTTCTATGATGTTGTTTTTAGAAGGATTATAGTTGAGCAATTGGATGTCAATACATGGTAAACTTTCAGCAATTAGAAGGTCCTTTTGTATTGGCAACGGAGAGACTAAGGTAAGCTAGCTAGAGGAGTTCATTCTTCAAACTATTATTTTTTAAATACGAACAACAAAATAGCTTCGAGGATAAAGAAATCCTAGAAATCATAAATTTCCTCGACCCAATTTTTTTATAAAATTGGCTGTTCATAAGAAGGTACTTACCTAATTATAATTAAATAGATAAGAGTTAATTCATGGACCGTAATGAAGTTTTTAAGGGGATAATTTGGATAACTAATTTGTTCAATAATGATTAATATGTAACCATTATTCGAAATGTCTATCTTTTTTTCTATTAATTTTTGATTGAATAAAAATATTCATAAAAATAATCTAATAACCGAGAAGTAAGATGGCATTTTAATTGGAATAGAAAGGCGCATTTTGAAAATACATAAACCTTTTCATAAATAAATAAATATATATATATATATATATAGGTAAAATAAATAAAAGGTTGTCTTTTGTCATCATTTTCGTGAAAAAGGTATTTAAAAACTAAAAATAAAACAACATTCTATATGAAAAACAGACGTCATTTTATTTCTCTGAAAACACCAATTTTAATTTAAACACATTATATAAATAATTAAAAACCAATGAGCGTCAGGACCGTTGACGCGTGTTCCGATTCAGTCCGTCCGAAATTCTAAGATGGTGGAGAAGTGACGATCGTTTTCCTGCAACACTGCAGCGCGACTTGACTTAACTATCTCCCGTCCAAATCCACCGTTTATTTGCGACGACGTAACCAATACTTCGCAATCATTGCGCTTCCATTCCCACTCCACGCCCGTGTCGCAGCGAGAGCGAAGGAGAAGGATCCAGGGAGAGATATAGAGAAGCAGCGGTGGAACGGCGTGGGGCCATGGAGCCTGGGGAGAGAGATGAAAAGAAGAGTAACAGGAGCAGTGAATGAATGGCAGGCATATCGAGGCGGTTGCAGCAGCAGAAGCAGCACCGCCGTCTACTTGGCGGCGTCGCAGTTGTAGATCAGATCGATGTTCCTCCTTGTTCCCTCCTCTTCTCCTAAACTACATTTCTTCTATTCATAGTTCATCTCGGAATCGAAGCTCCAGAAGGGAGACAAGCAGCAGGACAGCAGCCAAACAAAAAAAGAAAGAAAAACAGAGAGAGAGAGATCTGTTGCATTCTTTAATTTCTCTCCAAAGGTTGCTGCTTTTTGGAAGAAAAGACCATGAATTGATTCGGGGATCAAGAGCGGAGTAGAGGGAGAAGAAGATTGGGTGGTTCTACAGGAGCGAGAGTGGTCATTCTCGATTTTTGCACCGAAAGCTTGCTCTTTTACTCCGGCGAATGTGGAAATCAGGAATAAAAGGCCGTGAATAGCAGCAAGCGGCACCCAAAGCTCGATTTTTGCATCCAAAGCTTGTTAGCAAGAGGCGGCGGAAAGCGGGAAAGGTAGAAGAGGAAAGAGGTTGCAGTTCTGCAGCAGCGAGGGTGATCATCTTGCTGTCTTCCCCCTTAAAGTTTGCTCCTTGTTGCGCTTTCTTCGGCGACGGCAGGGGGCGGAGGAAGAAAAGCCGGCTAGTAATCGATGTGTTAGCTGACAGACGGATCGGAGTGGAGGAAGAAGAGAAGGAGGAGGAGAAGAGCATGGCGGCCGGATTCCCTTTCGGAAGCGGCGTTGGCGGCGGTGGCCAACAGCAAACCCCGCTGACGGAGAATTTCTTCCTCTACGGAAGCGGCTATAGCCGGAACGACGACATCGAAGGTAGCGGTTACACTCGCACCTTCGAGCTAACGCGGACGCGGCGGCAGGAGCAGTCGCCGTATTTGGGTTTCCCCGACGAGCTGCCGATCGTGCGTTCCGCCGCCGTAGCCGATGCCGACGGCGGAGGGCAGAGCTGCCAGGACTGCGGCCACCTGGCGAAGGAGGACTGCACCCACCTCCGTTGCCGTACCTGTTGCATGAGCAGCGGTTTCCACTGCTCCACCCACTTGAGGAGCACGTGGGTCCCTGCCGCCAAGCGCCGAGAGCACCAGCTGCAACTCTCCCCCGCCGGCGAATTCTCCATGCGACCCTGCGAAATCATTCCCTCCGCCGCCGCCGCCGCCATTGGTACACCCGCCGTTACCACTACGTATGGTACTACAACTCCCACCCGATCACCAATACCCAACTAGCTAGTTATTCCCTAAATCTAATCAAAATATAATCCAGATTTCATCTTTGATTCACATCTCGAGTATTAGTCGACTAACTTATCCAAAAATTGGATTTTTATTCAAACCGCAGGAAGAAATCTCGACTCCGAGATCTTCCCGCCGGAGGTGAACGCAGAAGCCACGTTCCGCTGCGTGCGCGTCAGCGCCGTCGACGACGCCGACGAAGAGTACGCCTACCGGACCACAGTCCACATCGCGGGCCACCTCTTCAAGGGCATCCTCTACGATCACGGCGTCGCCACCGACCTCCCCCAAGTCGCCGGCGAGGCTTCCACTTCCTCTGCCACCGCCCGCCACAGCGCCACGTTCACGCCGGAGCTCCTCGATCCGTACCCGAGTACTCCCCTCGCCGGCTTCGTCTCCGGCATTCCGCCGCCGTTTTTCCCCCACCAACGCGGACACAACTCAGCTGATGAATCAATCAAATAGAGTGCGATCCAACGCTACTCCTCGATCGATCAAACTGACTTCCCTTTTCTGAGTGCGAATTAAATACTATAATAAATTATTCCACAAAAGATGGCGTTTTCTGTGGGATCCGTTGGATTTGACACCGTAAAGCCAAGCAAGAAACATCGCAGGAGATCGGGGACCAGCGACTACTTTTAATAAATGTTTCGCCCTTTATGATCAGTGAATTAATGCTTGCAGAGATATACATGCTGTCAGTTTGGGCACGGATGGATAATGAATGCTGCCATGATGGCTCCAGATCTGAAAAGTTGAAATAGTTCGAAAACGGAGGAACGATATTAAAGGAGAAAGAGAATGATGAATGATTCTTTCGTGGTACGTACAGTCGGAGAGAAGAAAGATAATTAAGGCTCTTCAATAATTTAGTTAACGGTTTCACTGATTTTTAAGCAATTCGACTTCGCACATATCAGATTTCGTTGCTTTGTTTTATTATTAGTTTTACTTTCAATCTTGGACAGTGATCCGTCTGAAATCATCACCTCTGGACTATGATCAGACTTTAGTAGGTGCACTGATTAAGTAGGGTTTTGCGGGTTGATCTATTGATCAGTGTTGTGATCGGAAATCGAGATGACTGAGATGATGCAAGATTTATTTTTTTTAAGTTTGGAACTAAGAATCAATGGCTGTTCGAGGAACAAGAGATTGAAATTGAGAGAAACTTCTTCAAGCGAAGACCTCCGAAGGGAATACTCAAGAGAACTTGAACGTTGCCACTCCTCCAAGTCAGGATGTCAAGAAGAAGATGAAGAAAATTCAATAGTCAACGAGAAGAATCTCCTCCTCCTTAACTTACCTCCTTTAGTTTATATAAAGTCTCCCTTAGGTCATGCATTCTCTTGTATATCATAATGTGGATATCATAACAGTAATCGTATCCTCATTAATGTTACCAAACCATTTAACGAGAGACATAACTTCATAAATGTACAATAGAAATTGAGAAAATACATACTTATTCATGATAGATTTTGTCTCGTTGTTGGGATTGTAAGGAAAGACATACATGATATCAAAAGGAAATTCTTATTTTTATACTTGAATTGGCATAGCAAAGCAGACTACTGTGTGATCAAAATATCCGATTGGGACGTCTAAAGATAACTGTTGAGACAAGACACTGAGTCGAAGTATATATTTGAAAATAATTGTCGAAATAAAATACTAAGCTGAGGCATTTAAAGATAACTATCGAAACAAGACACTGAGTTGAGACATTTGAAGATAATCGTCGAGACAAGACACTAAACTGAGATATTTGAAGATAATTGTCGATATTGTTTGTCTTTCATGGTTTTGAATTGATCCAATTTGTCCTTGACTTAGGTTTTACATGAGACTTCGTCTATTGAATTGTTGACTTAACTTGATTACCAAGACAATACATTATCTGGCAAAGATATTTTCTGTCATTTCAATCAGCAAATCTCCAAGGACGGAGTGGTCATTGTCGAATGCTTTCTATCAGTTTGCTGTTCAAGTTGAAATATCTTATCCGGTCAGTGACTATTGGAGTGGGTATACTTGACGAATGAGAAGGAAGAAAAAAATTTCCATTGAGCTTCAAATGATAGATTCTTCGAACCTTCTGTCTTCGATCTTTATACAAATCTAAGGGCGAATGATTAAATGTTGCATCGTAGTGTGTGTATATATATATATGTATATATATATAATGTTCCCTCGGGATGACGCGATGATAAGATAGGATGATCACTTTGGAAACGAGCTGAAGTCGATTCCGGATGAGGAGTCTAAAATTCCCTCCGGCATCAGATGACTCCTCCCTCTGTCTTATCATCGTGTCCGGGGATAAAATTCCTCCCGTGATTTACCCTCTCTCTCGCCGCAGCTCTGGGACGGATGACAGGGAGCTACTAGTTGGATAGATTCCCAACTTTTTGAATATATATATACACTGCTTTCTTTCTCTATCCAACGCTACAAGAATTCTTTAAAATTAAATAGACACCGAAAGATCGATTAAAAATCGATCCATAATCGATCGATTAATTAAAAATACTCTCTCACGTGCTCTTCGCTTTCATCTAGAAGCTCTACTTTCATCTTTATAATTATTTTAAGTTTATTAAGTATAATATATATATATATATAGAACAACCTTCACGGAGCGATCGGCCGAATCCGACGAATTTGCGCCAGAGCGCCATCGCCGGCCGCTGACTACCGGATTCCGGTCGAATCGCGGCCGGAATCCGGTGGGGGAAGGATCGCCCGGCCCTGGCGGTCCTTCCCCGCCTAGATTTCGGAATCGTCGGATTCCGACCAATCGCGGCCGGAATCCGGTGCCTCACGAGTCCCGGCGGACCGTCGTCGACGACCAGCATCGATCGCGCCGACGGCCGAGGGGCTTGACGGCGACATCGAAGGCCGGGCAAAGTGAAGATTGCTCGGCGGTCGCGATCAGCCAAGACGCACGAATAAAAAACTCTATATATATATAATTTAACTTGTTGAACCGTTATCATAGTGGATCGACTTTAATCAGTGCGATCCGCCAAAACTCACTTCAATTCACTGTATGTTATTATATGTGATCCTTCAATTTTAATTTATTATCTCAATATATCCTCCTCCTCCTCCTCCTCCTAAGCAAAATTTATCGATAAAAAACATTCAAAAAGTATTTATTTATTTATTATCATCATTATCATCATCAAAAAGTATTTTATTTTATTTTTAAAAACATGTTGTGTTGTTTATATATATATATATATATATATATATATATATATATATATATATATATATATCATCTGTGTGCGAATGAGAAATACATTCGTCGGATGACTTCTTCTATCCGAGCATGACAACTCAGAATCACCGATAGACGATCTCCAATCGTGATTTGTCCAGCATTGCAGTCCGACAGAATTCCAATAAAAAAATCATCAAATTGAGATCACCCGTGACCGCGACACTATCGATCATAATTCGACTATTTTTTCAATTGGGATTCGACCATGATCCAACTAGACTTTGGTGTCAGTTGCAATAAAATTTCGATCGAAATATGACCATCCGTTTAGTGAATTTGGCTCAGTCAAGAGGAGTCACATAGAGGATCACTGTGTATTTTCTATTTACTGTATAATTACGATTGATCGGAGAGTGAAGAACAAGTCGCTCATATATTGTGTGTATATAAATGTTTCAATTACTGAAAAAGTTTGTTTTAATAAAAAAAATACGTCTTCTTTTTCCCCTATTTATACATATATTGAATTGAACCTCTTATTAGAGCGGTCAAATTGAGTTAGGTCTATTAGATTGATCTATCTCGTCAAATAATTTAAGCGGATTAGATTGAAATTTTATCAATCCATCATTTTTGATGGGGCAAAATAGATCAACCTATGCGGATTGCGAGTCTAGATGAATCGACCCAAGACGAACTTGGATTAGACTACGGGTTAAAAAATACCAAAAGAAGATGGAAAAAAATAAAATTGTATAAACTTTTTGACTAATATTCTAATACTAACTCTTCCTAATCATAATCTTCTTCTATCATATATATACATTCTAACAAAGAGTATGATAAGTAAGAGAAAAAACAAAAGAATCTTTGATATAGAAACTCTACTATTCTAATTAAAATAAGAAATGATGATATAGTTAAACCATTACAAGGGTTGAAAAATCTTAATTAGACAGAGTCAGAATTTGAATTTGCATATTATTAAAATTTAGATATTTTGGAGCATTAGAAGAATAAAAAAAATCAATATTTAACTTTTTCGGTCGATAATTGAATCTCAATTATAAAATTTTAATTGTTTCAAATAGTTGCTTTCTTATCATGGTAGCCTATCTGCCTTGTCGATCGTCACCTAAGCCCTCAACGCCTTAGTAATTTTAAAAAGGAATTTTATTTCTTATGATCCACGGATTAACTCGTCTAATCCGTAATCTATCTTGGATTGAGTTGGAGATTTATCAATCCTCCAGAATGATGGGTCGACCCGCATCTCCTCGTAAATTGTTGAGGTTACGTTGGATTGGACTACTCTGTCATGGATTTATCCATTTGACAGATCTACTTGTAATGAGATCCAAAGAATATCCAAAAAAAAAAAAAAATACATTTTTGTAACTACTACTATTAATTTATTATCAATGAACATTTATTAATTTTTTAAAAATTCCCTCCCTAATTTGCATCTTCTTTTAGATGTTTTTTATTCTCCAAATGTTCCACGGGTGATAAATAAATGAGTGGATAAATAATGGGTGAATATGAAATTGCAGGAATTTGAAATTCTGGGAAATTAATTTTGAAATTTTGAAAAATATTCTGGAAAAACTGATAAATGTTGAAGGGCAAAATGAAAACTTCCCTTTCTTTATTACCAATGGCGGCGGTAGGATACTGGATCACCGGCACCGCCTTTCTCTCCGCTCTAGCGCTCGTCGCCGGCGAGCAATTCGGTCTCTGTCTACCGCGTTAAACGATCTCCTCTCCCATCTCTGAAGCCGTGGGCCTCTCCGATTCCTGTGCGGGCCTCCGAGACTGAGGGATCTAGCACCATTTGGACTCCAAGAACCGATCCTTCCGCCCTCCACTTGTCCCCTCTGCGACGCCCTCTTCCTCCTCCTCAAAAGGGACTTGCCTAGGGAAAGGGAGAAGACCAATGGCCGGATTCGCCAGGAGTTCTCGCGCGGGTAAGCGCCATGCCTCCTCCACATCCATGTCTTCCTTCTCCTACTATACCACCATTGTCGTTTTCGTCGCCTTTTGCATCGTCGGCGTGTGGATGATCTCGTCATCCAACGTCTCCTCGCCTCGAACCACAGCTCGTGTCTCTTCTTCTTTCTCCTCCAAATCTGGTGCTTCTCGCATTGTTGCCTTCAGAGATCCTCCTTTCGACACGGAGGAGGATTCGCAGAGCAGCCTACCTGAAATCTCCACTAAGGGAATGGATGAGAGCGTTGACGAGGACGAGAAATTAGGTTATAAGATCTCTTCTTTGAGAGAATGGAATAGATCCGATCGAGAAAACGAGGGCGAAGAGGATGGGAGCAAGTCCAATGTGGAAGTTGAATCTAAAGGCAAGCAGGAGGCTGAGGAGGTGGATGAGTCGCAAAGGGGCGGAATGGAAGGGAAAAAGGAAGACGAAGATGGTAAAAAGAGCGGCGACTTAGACGGAGGAACCGAGGAGGAGGGCAAGCGGCTGAGCGAGGAGGCGACCCATGAACTCGAGCAGAGAGAGCACGATGATCAGCTTCCCTCCGGCGGCGACGGCGACGGCGAGGGGAACAATCTACACCAACTGCAGCAGATTGGGGGCGAGACCCAAGAGGAGCAGACTCACGAGGAGCATCAGCGGCAGCACGACGAGCAGCTCCCGCGCGACAGTCAGGAGGAGCAAATACGGGAAGAGAACCAGAGGCAACGCGACGAACAGCTTCCGGGTGATAGCCAAGAGGTGGAAAACCAAGAGGAACAGCAGAAGCAACAAGACGAACATTTTCCAGGTGACAGAGAAGAGGGCAGCCAACAAGAACCGCTGCAGACGGCGCTTGACAACATAGCTGAGGAGAACCATGAGCAAGTCGAGGAGAAGATACAACGGGTTACCGGTGAGAATGGGCAACAAACAAATGCAGCAGAGGAGGAGCAACAGGAGAAAATAATGGAAGAATCACTAAATGATGGTCAACAACAGCAACAAGTAGAGACACGAGGAAATTCAGAAGACCAGCAGCAGCAACCATCAGAACGACAGATGGAAGAGGAAAGTTCAACTGAGCCAAGAGAAGTAACCAATGAGACACAGAATGAGGAGAATCCCATTGAGTACTCTGATAACAAGAAGGAAAGAAAAAAAGAGGAGGATTTGCGATCGGTCGAAGAGGGTGGTGGCGGTGATAACTTGGAGGGAAGCGTTGGGAATTCACTTGGGATGGAGTGGAAACTGTGTAATGTTACTGCTGGTGCCGATTACATTCCTTGTCTTGACAATGAGAAGGCCATCAAGAAGCTGCACAGCTTCAAACATTTCCAGCACCGCGAGCGGCACTGCCCAGAGGAAGGTCCGACATGCCTGGTTCCCCTTCCGGTTGGGTACAGACGATCTATTGAGTGGCCAAAGAGTAGAGATAGGGTAATTCTACCACTTCATTCGTTGCACATATATATCTTTGGTACATTAAGGTTTTGCTCCTCATGTTTCAGATATGGTACAACAATGTACCTCGCACAAAGCTTGCAGAAGTGAAGGGACATCAAAATTGGGTCAAAGTTACAGGAGATTACCTAACGTTCCCTGGAGGTGGAACGCAATTTATACATGGGGCACTTCACTATATAGACTTCATTCAGCAGGTACAATAGTTATTTAGCAAGTCTAGGATTGAATTTGCTATAAATCATGATTTGGTCGATTGACATGATGGGTTTCAGTCTTTTGCCTAATTTAGTGATAATATACTTATTTAGCTCTTATAGACAACCCCAAGTAGCCTACACGGTACAACATCCAGTATGGAATGTAATTGGGTGCATCATGAAGCACTAAATTGGGCAATGACACAATATTGAAGCTCTATGCCGGAGAGAGATATAGTTGTGCCTATTTCATGTTTTTCTGTGATACTACAGAATCTCCCAAAAGGGTATTTAAACCATTTTTCTGAGATATTGAAGATTGGTTAGTGAGATCGAATTCAATGATATTGCTAAATTCAACTATATTGTTTTGTGAACAAACAACAATAACAATAATTAAGTCTTATCCCATTGGACGAGATTGCTATGTGAATTCAGTCATGTATTCAATGATAATGCTCTCGAATCATTTTTGTATTAATAAGCTTCTGGGATGAACTCAGTCATGTAAACATGGGTGGTTTGCGTGTGCTTATGTTATCTCTTACTTCGATCGCAGTCTGTACGTGGTATTACATGGGGCAAATATACCCGTGTGATACTGGATGTTGGCTGTGGTGTTGCAAGCTTCGGAGGTTATCTCTTTGACAGGGATGTTCTTGCAATGTCTTTTGCTCCAAAAGATGAACATGAAGCTCAAGTTCAATTTGCACTCGAGCGAGGAATTCCCGCAATATCTGCTGTCATGGGCTCTCAGCGTCTACCATTTCCCAGCAATGTCTTCGATGTTGTTCACTGTGCACGCTGTCGTGTCCCATGGCATGCAGAAGGTACTTGTCTCTGAACTTTCTGCTCTTCCTCTGGTTCCAATCTTTTTACTTTGATTCTTGTCATTAATCGATAACGCTGGATCGCTGATATTAATTGTATAGGGGGTACTCTTCTCTTAGAACTAAACCGTGTCTTACGACCCGGGGGATATTTTGTCTGGTCAGCAACGCCTGTCTATCAGAAGCTCCAAGAAGACGTGGAGATCTGGAAAGGTTTGTTTCTTAGATTTTGCCATGCTTTGTCCTATCGAACAGAACTTTGTAAACAAAGTTATGACATTTCTGTTTCAGCAATGCGATCTCTCACTGCATCCATGTGCTGGGAACTTGTTGCGATCAGAAAGGATAAATTGAACTCTGTGGGAGCTGCCTTCTTTAGGAAACCTGTTTCAAATGAGTGCTATGACAAGAGAAAAAATAACAATCCACCCATCTGCAAAGAGACTGGCAACCCCAATGCAGCTTGGTAAGATTCACTGCAACAGTATCTTCTTCATCCTACTAAAATCTTATATTTACTGATTGCAACAGAAACCACTTTGTTTTTAAAATTTAATCAAATTGACTGTTCTTCAATTGTTTCGTGATTTTCGGAGGTTTTAAGATCTGATCGGTTCTAAGCTCCATTATAAGCGATATCGAGCTTAAAAGTGAGACACCTGTGAGGAAAAAATGCTTCACTAGTTTTACCAAACGATCTCCTGTATGCAATTTGGGCTCTTCTAACTTCTCTTAGCCTCTCAAGTATCAGTATTCGTTCTAGTAATATATTTTTTATATGGTGTTTCATACAAATATTTAGAGCACGGAACAGAAGAAGAATAAAACATTTGGCTTTCTTCGGACTGACGAGCCTTTTTCTCATCGATCATGTTAATTACAGTTGCTACGATACTATTCCAGGTACATTCCCTTGGAAACCTGCATGCATAGAATTCCAGTCGAACGGTCAGAACGAGGATCGCAGTGGCCAAAGAACTGGCCTCTCAGATTGCAGTTTCCCCCTTACTGGTTAAATAGCTCGCAGACAGGAGTCTATGGGAAGCCAGCTCCTGTCGACTTCAAGGTCGACTACGAACACTGGAAGCGAGTCGTGGAGAAATCTTATCTATCTGGTTTGGGCATCGACTGGTCCAAAGTCAGAAACGTCATGGACATGAGAGCAATCTATGGAGGGTAAACTTACTAAAGAACATGGTATTATTATAATCCTCCTCTTTGCATCTAAACAAAACCCCCTCCCTTTCTTATTTCTCTCAGGTTCGCAGCTGCACTCAAAGATCTAAAGGTCTGGGTGATGAATGTCGTGAACGTCGATGGCCCGGACACGCTACCGATAATCTATGAGCGCGGGCTTTTCGGGATATACCATGACTGGTGTGAATCTTTCAGCACCTACCCCAGAACCTACGACATGTTGCACGCCGATCACTTGTTTTCCAGCATAAAGAAGAGGTTTGCGTTCACTGCCTCTTATCTCTTTTTGTTCCAGAGACTAGCAGAAAAAAAAGAAGAAGGATTCTATTTCTGACAGAACTCAAATCTGTGTGTTTCAGATGCAACATCGTGTCTCTGATTGCTGAGGTCGATAGGATAGTGAGGCCCGGTGGAAAAATTATCGTTCGCGACGATTCTGCCACCGCCTCTGAAGTGGAGAGTCTGTTGAAGTCACTCCGCTGGAACGTACGCCTGACCTTCTCCAAGAACAAAGAGGGAATGGTTTTCGCGGAGAAGTCAGATTGGCGGCCCGATAAAGTAGCCACCGCTGCTGCTGCTGCTGCTGCCTGAACGGATATATCGATCGGCAAGAACATCTGCGGTCTCATCGTTACCTGCCATTTCTTTGGTTCGGTTTCAGGTTTTTCTGATTTACTCAAGTAAATCAGAATAGTTTTCAATTTTTTTCACTCTTGGTGCTGTCGGATAGTGTAAGTTTCACTGTTTCAGCACGTGCAATTAGAATTCAACGCATGATCGTCGCGACGCATTTATGGCTGAGGTGGATTTCGAGCCGACGTCAATGGCGAGGATGGCGGTGCCGAGGGAAGTGGGGCCGCTGTTGGTCGTGTCCTTTTTGTTTTTTTTTTACATCTAGATATTCGAATCTTTTGCTATGGATTTTTCAAAATGCATCGTTAATAATTGAATCGGATAAAATTAGAATTTAAATGATCTTCGCGATGGGGAGAAGGGTTGCGCGAAAAATTTGTGGGCGAGAGAGGCTCGCGATGGGGAGAAGGGTTGTGGTGATCTCAGGGTGGATGAGAGAGGCTGCTCGTGATGGGGAGAAGGGCTGCAAAAAATGGGAGGAGAGACAGCGAAGGGGAGAAGGAAAACCTAGGCTGCGACAAATGGGAGGAGAGACTACGGAGAAAGAAAAATAAAAGGTGAAAAAGAAATCGCTAACGCTCGTCCAGTCGGTCACTTGTCCGATAAGATAGAGAACGCAGAACTCTCTCTCTCTCTCTCTCTCTCTATATATATATATATATATATAATTTCTTCACTTCGGCGCAACCGTCCATGGCCATCCGCGCGCGCGACCCACCTTCGCCGCCGATCGACGCGCCGTTCGCCACCTCTGGCCGCCGATTTGCCGATCGGCGCCCAGTCACCGGCGGTTCGGCGGGGCTCGAGCACCGCCGGATCTGGCCGTGATTTGGCGGTCGGCGATTCGTGGCCGGAATCGGTGGGAAGGATCGCCGGCGCTTGCGATCCTTCGCTCGGATTCGGCCAAGCGCTGCGCCGGACCACTATATATATATATATATATATATATATATATATATTACTGAATTAATTATCATATTTAGGAAAATATTTCATTATTTTGATATTAAATGGTTAATTTTTTTTATAATTTTTAATATATATTAACAGTCGCATAATATTTTCGAAGACATGTTAATTTGTAGGGCAACAAAAATCTTAGACGTAGATATAAAAAAAAAAAAATGTAGCTAATCTGTAAAACATTTTTTTTTTCATTTAAAATTTTAATTATCTTATCAATATTTTACCATTGGATTACACTCGAACTAGGTTCCCAATTCTCTATTAATTCGTTCAATGACGCTTCTTTGCTGTCGCCACTGAGAATCTAGATGATGATTTCCTGAGCTCCTAATTAATCCTCCCTCCACCTGTCACATTATCACCGGACAGTCTATCTAAATCAATCATTTTTCTTGTCTCTTTCGTTAGCAGCAAAGTGATCGTCGAGTAATTAATAAACAAAAAACAAACAAGCTATAATTCCTATATTAATGTTTGTTGAATTGGGATTCATGCATTGGTCAGAACGCTAATAAACAATCTATTAAACACCACATGGAATGGTTGTTCGGTGCCCTCGAGAGTGGGGATTAAAATGAAAGCGATCGACGAGCAAATTGTTACTAGTTTTCTAAACAATTTAAATGCGATAACTTTTTTTTTAAAAAAAAAAAACTTAATTAAATGCCACATCTGTACTTGCTCTGCCTTCCCTCCACAAATCTTTAACTTTTCTTTTCTCCTTCGAATGCCATCAAGCTTCCCATGTGAAACCTGTAATTGAAAAAGCCGGTAAAGGAAAAGCTGGGAGCTGGAGGCAGGATTGAACGCCATGGCGGGGACCATCCCATCCACGGAGAAAAGCCGAAGCTTCAGCGACCACCAACATCGTCGCGAGAAGCAGTTGAATCCAATTAATGACGACGGCCGCTTCCCGATTCCCCCATCCTCGAAAGATCAGGTTTTGAGGCGCAAAAAAAAAAAAAAAATTGGATTTTTGATTTTTGGGGGGACGGCAGCGAGGAGAAAATTACCCTCGCTAGGGGTGAGGTGGGGCTCCCTGCGATTCTTCTTCCTTCTTGTTCCCTAAAAAAAAATCCCATTTTTGTTGGGTTTTTTAGGTCGCCGTGTGGCGCATTGTCTTCTGCACTCCGTGTTTGACTATCGTAGAAGCTCTTTGTTTTATGTAGGTCAGTGGTGAGGGATGGAGAGCGTCGCCGGGGAGGAGAAGGCCGAGGAGGGCGGCGGCGGCGGCGGTGGGGGAAAGGAGGAGAGGATACTGGTCTCCGTCAGGGTGAGGCCCCTCAATGCCAAGGAGATTGAGCGCAATGACACCGCTGATTGGGAATGCATCGACGACAACACCATCGTCCTGAAGAATAGCAACTTCCCGGATCGATCTGTGTATCCAACAGTGTTTACTTTCGGTAAGTGTTCTCCAAATTGCATCTTTTACTTTCTCGGCGGACAAATCTTTTTCGCAGCGCATCAATATCTTCTCGTATGGCAGACAGGGTATTTGGGTTCAAATGCAGCACCAGAGATGTCTATGAACAAGGAGCCAAGGAAGTTGCTCTTTCTGTCGTCACTGGAATTAATGGTACTAATTTCTCTTTTTGTTCTTCAAAATGGGAGAGAAAACTTTGATTCCTTGTGTTTTGTCATTTCATTCGCGTTCATTGCTTGCATATCTAATGCATAATTCCGGTTGCATTCAGCAACCATATTCGCCTATGGACAAACTAACAGTGGAAAGACATATACCATGAGCGGGATAACCGAGCATAGTGTGGCCGATATCTATGAATATATTCAAAGGGTAACAAGTTGTGCTTTCCTGCAATTAGCTCCCTGTTCTTGGATTTGTAAGATTAAATTACTTTGATTCCGCAGCACGACGAGAGAGAATTCGTCCTGAAATTCTCAGCTATGGAGATATACAATGAAGCAGTTAGGGATCTCCTCGGCGCCGATGCTTCCCCACTTAGGCTTCTCGATGATCCAGAGGTAGAGTTCTCTTGATGCTCATTTCAGTAAACAATGTGTGTGTGTTTTGTGATGTTATTGTTTTTGTAGAGAGGAACTGTAGTGGAGAAACTTACTGAGGAAACTCTGAGGGATGAAGGCCACCTAAATGAGCTTCTTTCCATTTGCGAAGGTTCCTCCTTCATAATTATACATAGTTTGACCTAGAATGGTATATGCTTACTGTTTTTTTTCTGTCGTACTGCAGCACAAAGACAGATAGGGGAAACTGCACTGAACGAAACAAGCTCTAGATCTCATCAGATACTTAGATTGGTTAGCTCCTTTAGTCATATTAACTTGAATTCGTACTCTTCTAACATATTATCAATCACCTTATTTGCATGTTGTTTGGCATTGGTGGTTGTGTTTCTTTTTTATGCCAGACGATTGAAAGCTCAACTAGTGAGTTTGTGAGTAGAAATAGCAGCACCCTAGCGGCAACTGTGGTATGGTTTTTGTTTGTAACTAAATTATGATACTTCAGAATGTAAAATGCCACATCTGAGAATGTTTCCTTTGGACAGAATTTTGTAGACCTTGCAGGCAGTGAGCGCGCATCTCAAGCCTCGCCTGCTGGAGCTAGACTAAAAGAAGGTTGCCATATCAATCGAAGCTTGCTTACCCTTGGAACCGTTATCCGAAAGTTAAGGTTGTTTATCTCTTTTACATGTATTTGAGGATTCAAGTCTTTTTTGATCCATGGCAATGCACAACCCAGTGTTGTTTTATCTATTTTGAGTGTAGTACATGCTTCACTTTGGATGTTAAGTTCAGTTCTTAACATCTTCAATCGAATTCAGGCTTTCATTGCAGATCTAATGATCTTATGTTGTTGCAGTGAGGGAAGAAATGGGCATGTTCCATATCGGGATTCAAAACTGACACGGATATTACAATCATCCTTGGGGGGTAATGCAAGAACCGCTATCGTCTGCACGATGAGCGCTGCACGTAGTCACGTCGAACAGTCCCGGAACACCCTCTTCTTTGCAAACTGTGCTAAACAAGTAGTCACAAATGCACAAGTGAATGTGGTGATGTCTGACAAGGCATTGATCAAGCATCTACAGAGAGAAGTCACCAGATTGGAGAACGAACTCAGTGATCCAGGATTAATCTCCTGCACTATCCATTTCGAAGCTCTAAGGGACAAAGATTCACAAATCAAGAAGGTTGTTAAAGCAATAATGTTTCAGCTCTTAATGCACCAACATTCAACTTTCTACAACCAAAGGTTCTTTTTACCGAACTTCGTCGGAGCTTCTCACTGTATTCTGAATGTTGTTTTTCTAAATCCTCATACAGATGGAACGAGAAATCATGGAGCTGATTCAGCAAAGAGATCTCGCTCAGTCTCGTCTCGATGATTTGCTTAGAGTCGTGGGCGACAATGAACGAGCTTCGAGACTATGGGTATGTTTCCAAAACAAGCTTACCAAAAGTCGTCTTGCCTTGTTAAAATTTGTTTGTATTTGTGTAGGATGAATTGAGTCAGTCTTCTATAGTATCACAGATACAAAATACCCGAGAAGAAGTGTGCTCAATTTCTGGAGCATCTGGAGTCGCATATCGAAGTCCAGATTTTTGTTCTAGAAGATTTTCCAGCGCATCAGGCATTGCCTATCAAAGTCCAGATACTGAATCTCGAAGATTTTATGGTACATCAGGCACTGCATATCGAAGTCCAGAAATCGAATTCAGAAGACTTTGCATGCCGCACGAAAGCGATTACGAAGATGAATATCATTTAGAGCTCCATAGTAAACTGGACAAAGATCATGACTTCTCACCTAGGCATTCAGTTAGCAGTTCTGCAACTAGCGGAATGATCTTGCAGCGGCGAAGTGGCGAGGGCTTTAAATCCTCACAAGAAAGAATTGAAGACCACTGCAAGGAAGTTAGGTGTATCGAGATACATGCTTTGAGCACGACCAAAAGTGAGGAATCCAGTGCTGCGTCGATGATTCAAGACGATGATGGTCTACCATCTCAGGGCAAAGTGCTTGACACAGCGAAGCTCGAGGAGCAACCAATGGATACCACCACAAGTGCAGTCGGTGCTATCGTAAAACCATGTACCAGTACTTCATCTCTGCTGCCCAAAATGCCTCAAGTAATGGCCTCTAGGGAGTCATCGCAAACTGGAAGTGGCAATATCAATGGAATGCTAATGATCGATTCATCTTTCTCATCTGAAGATGCAGAGCAGCATCATGAGACACAACTTGACGGCGTATCAGTATCACATGGCGTTTTAACAAACACGTCTGAGTTCGGTCATCATGCAAAAGTTGTGGCATGTTCGCATGAAGAATCTCACAGAACTATCGAACTTTCAGGCGATGCGGTCGGAACCGGAGATATTTTGGTCGTCCGTGAAGACGACGACGACGACGTGCCAAACATCAGTAATTGTTCTCCAAGGGTCGTTCGGAGTCAGCATCAAAAGGAACTACTTATCGAACAGGTGAGAAATCTTCCTTCTAAAATGTGATACCCTAACCGATACACATTTTGTCCTAGCTTCGACGTCTGCAATGGTGTACCCAACGTGCCATTATGTCAATCAGTTTCAATACTGTTTCTTGTTTTAGGAGAACCGAGAAGCACAAGTCGAATACTCCGAAGTCGAGAAAACCATGAAGGATGTGGGAATAGACTCGATACTTTATCCGGTTGAATCTCCTTCGAGATGGCCATTCGACTTCGAGAAGAAGCAACGAGAGATAATCGAGCTTTGGCACGGCTGCAATGTGCCCTTGGTCCACAGGACCTACTTTTTCCTGCTTTTCGACGGCGATCCAACCGACTCCATCTACATAGAAGTGGAACACCGAAGGCTATCGTTTCTGCAAAACACTTCGTCTCATGTTCATTGTGCAGCCACAGCAGTAGCAATCGAGAGTAGCCATGATCCTACATCTTCTTCCAGGTACATGTTCCTTCTCTCTCTCTGTCATTCAAACTAGATTGGTATGGTAATACAGATACTAGCGCCGTTGAAATTTTTCAACAGCTCAAGGTACCTTCGCCGCGAAAGAGAAATGTTGTACAGGCATATGCAGAAGAAGCTCACTCTGCAAGAAAGGATCTCATTGTATACGGATTGGGGAATCGATCTCGACTCCAAACAGAGGAGATGGCAGCTCGCCCGACGCATCTGGACCAAAATCGACATGGCACACATCAAGGGGAGTGCTTCCCTTGTCGCCAAGCTGATTGGTCTTGTGGAGCAAGGGCAGCTCCTCAAGGAGATGTTTGGACTCACCTTCCTTCCACAACAAACTAATCACAGATACTTCATCTGGAAGAACAAAAAGTCAACTTCTTTTGCATGATCAACAACAATTAACTGCCACGGACAGTTTGACTTCTCTTAATTACATATATATATTTTCTTTTATCTTCTCATTTCTGATGTGTAATCTTGTGATTCTTTAATTATGGATTCTACCTTGGTTTTCTCATCGACTTGGACAAAACTATGATTGTGAAATTGTTATGTATTTCAGACTTATAACATGGGTTCTGACTATAACATAGATTAAAGTTTCCAGTAGATAAATCTGAAGAACACGACACCACCACTTGCTTGCTTGTTCTATTGTCGAACATATAGTCATCTCTGGCCATCAATTGAAGTTTGATTTAAAAAAGTCAACTGCTATGCGAGTGGAAGGCTTTTATAATTGAGAGAGAGAGAGAGGAAATAGAGTTTCCCCTCTTTATAAAAATATCTCTTAAACTTTCAAAATTTAAAAAATACCAAAAAAAAAAAAAAGGTGAAGTAAAGGAAGGAGAAAAGTAGCAATTGCATTTACTCTATTCACGAGGAAACAAATGGAGAGTTTGCTTTACCTTTTTTCTTTATCCAGGTGACTTTGACTTCTGGCTCGTGACTACTTTTAATTTGCCTTTAAATTTGGTCAACGTGGATCTCGTACACCTCACGTGTTATTTTAGTTTTATTCAGTGCTATAGATCAATCTTTTATTGTTTATATAGAATACTTTAATTTTTATTAGACATAAATTTAGACGAAAATATTTTTTTTTATATTTTTTATACGAGTTATTTTACAGAAGTCAGAAAGAAAAAAAAAAGAAGATAACGAACAAGTCACTGGCTAAAACTTAAATACATAATTATTTTTAATTCGAGTTTATTATTTCTAATCAAAGGGTCTAGAAACATCAACTTGGTCTAAAAAATATTTAGAAGGATCTAATTCGAATATTTCGAAACACAAGCACCTCGTTGGGATATTTTCCTTGGGCCCACACTCGGATCGTCGCAAATTTAGAAACGCGAGATCGCGCACTTCGCGACACGCCGTGTTTGCGGAGCGGATTCAGCACCCCGAACCCGAGGCCGTCTCCATCCCCTGCAAGAACAGAGACATTTCATTCTATGTTCACCCATTAGTAATTCGCCACGTATTGAATTTGATGGCTATAGTCTGCATTAAAAAAACACGTCGCTATCTGAAAAGTGAGAGGGGATCTGCAGAAACGAGACCGAGTTGGATCCTTCTTCTTGGCTCCCTTCGTCTCGGAACTTTATGAATGGACCCCTCAAAAAGTAGAATTTACATTCAAAATGCTACCAAAGCTACAATAATACTCTTCAAATATTAAACTCTATGACTCGTTAGCATTCTTAATATTAAGTACATGTATATATTTTTTTTATGTATTATAGTAAAGATGGGAAGGGTATTGTTGTGAAGATAATCGAATTATAGGAGACTTCACAAAAAATGTGAAGTAGAGGGCGTAAAGTGAATATATTCCGCCGCATTTAATGCTGCCTCTGTTCTTGCTCCACCTCCCGTCGGCTGCCGCTTCTTTGACTGCCCTTGTCGAAACCGGTCGAATCCCGGCGACGGAGAAGAAATCGAGGCAGGAGGAAGCGGTGGGCGACGACCATGGGGCAGTGCTATGGCAAGAACGTCTCTGTCTCCGAGGACGATGGCGGCGGCCAGACCATGGCCAATGGCGCCGGAGAAATCGTCCCGGCCACACCCGCCCGGAAATCCCGGAGTGGCGCGACCGCGCCCCTCTACTCTTACGGCGGCGGTGCCGCCTGGCCTAGCCCTTTCCCCCAGGGCTCCGCTACTCCCCTCCCCGATGGGGTCTCCCCCTCGCCCGCCAGGTCCACCCCCCGGCGATTTTTCGGGAGGCCTTTTCCGCCGCCGTCCCCGGCGAAGCACATAAAGGCTGCTCTCGCAAAGCGGCAAGGCCTCCCGAAGCCTAAGGATGGGCCGGTCCCCGAGGACGGGACTGGGGAAGGGGAGAGGCCATTGGATAAGAGCTTTGGGTATAGCAAAAACTTTGGGGCGAAGTATGAGCTGGGGAAGGAGGTCGGAAGGGGTCATTTCGGACATACTTGCTTGGCTACTGCTAAAAGGGGGGAGATCAAAGGTCAGCTTGTTGCCGTCAAGATTATCTCTAAAGCTAAGGTGCGGTGGTATGTCCAAAACGTGAATTTTCTCTCAATTTTTTTTTTCTTTTTTCAACCTTGACGAATTGTTTAACTATTTCCAGATATTTGTGTCAAATACTAAACGATCAATTAGAAGATCAATGTCTCTATCATCTCTTCGTTTGTGATTTAGTGCTTGTATTATCCGACTTCTGACTATTAATTCTGCGTTCGACTTTTGTATTTTGTTTCTCTCTATTTGTCTTCTCTTTTGTGCTTTTGGTGTTGGGTTTGGAGAGAGGCACTGACACAGGTCGTTTTATGAGTTGAAGATGACACGGGATTCTCCTGTAACAAAATTAAGGTGATAGTAAAACAATTGAAATACAAATTAGTTGAATAACAGTTACAGCTCTATTTGTCGTGGCATTGCATGTTCTTATGATTTTAAGCACATGAAAAACTGTCTTCATCTTGCTGACTTGCAAAATAAATAAACTCCCAATTAACTTGATTTATCTAAACCATTGGGAAAAATGATTAAACCCATCTTAGCATTATAAACCTCCTCAGTGATTAAACAACCTCCATTATAAGTCTAACTTGCGTTGTTGCAACAGAGAAAACATTCCAACATTGCTTATTTGACTCTTTTATTTCTGATCAATTAGTCAAACTTCCAGATTATAATTATTCCATGGAAACTCTGTGTTCTTATTACATGGGCTTTTCATGACATACTACCTCGTTAGTATCTCCAATTAAACAGAGAATATTTTTCAACAATTTCTTTGCCTTAAATGTTCTGGATGATTTGGAAGAAACATAAACATATAGTCATAGCCTTGCTATACACATCTGGTGAGTGGTATTACTGAATAAGCTCATACTAGAATGATCCAAATATTTTAAATTTTAGACAATCTACTAATTATTTATGTTTTGCTAAATTCTTGTCAAAAAGATTGTTTCCATAAAGAAATTATACAATCAAAACAAGCCTTATTCCCAGTATTATTTGGGGTTTGTTTCCATGGATCTTTCATGCTGTTGAGCTTACTGCAAAAGGTCTCTTGTAAACTAAGCTTTTTATAATGACTCTTAGCTTAAATTATCTGCTCTACAAATGGAAGGATGTAATCTCTTTCTTTGAATTCCTGTCTTACAAAAATTTCAAATCATCTTCCCAATAACTTGAAAGGACTTGGCCTTTAGCCATGTTACTGATATCATTACTTCACATTCACATGCTAGCATGATATAAACACGTAGATGATCTAACATTCTTTCTGGACGCTATGTTATCCTAAATAAGTTATATTGTTGCAGTTAAGTTACCTGTTTTTTTTTTTTTACCTTAACTGAATTCATGCAAGTTAAACTTTGAAAATCACTGTAGTTTGTCTTCTTGTAGTCTCAGCTATAATGTTTTTTTAGACGGATTGGAAGTGCCATTTATGTTGTAGAGTTCTATTGGTTCCATTTTTTTGGTGAAAAGCACTAGGTAATTGGTAGCATCACAGTTTATCAACAACCGAGTTGGTTTCCTTGTTACTGCCAAGTTTATGTGGTTGAACTTTGTATAGTCCTATTTAATCTAGTTTTATTGAATTCTTCTTGGGAATGAAAATACAGTCGATAGTGAAAGATATGGGAATTTTATGATATTTTCCTTTCTGGCTAAATGCATAGATCTCGTTCATCACCTTCTCCCTTGATTTGCAATCAATAAATTTGTTAATATGAAAACTTGCAAATTTCAGGACTATTGCTGATAATTGCTGTTGACTTGAAAAAGATCGCCATTAGTCCATGGTATTTTAAAATGAGCTTATGGTTGGCTTGCTGATATTTTTGGGATCTTTAATGCAGATGACTACACCTGTATCAATTGAAGATGTTCGCCGGGAGGTTAAGATCCTGAAAGCTTTATCTGGCCATAAAAATCTTGTCAAGTTTTATGAGGCATGTGAGGACACACTTAATGTCTACGTAGTGATGGAGTATGTCACTATGTCCTATTCTAATATTCACTGTTATCATGCTATGAGTATTTTGTACAATTAATTTTTGATTGTCGGCGCCACATTATTTGATATAGAATTTGATTCATTTGGCACTTTTTACTGTGGTTAATCTGCTATTTTGCAGAATCAGATTTCATCAAAGTATTCATTGCTGTATCAATTTCCTAAATAAACAATGAGGGGGTTTTCCCTATATATTTACTGTGTTGGCATGGCTACCTTATTCTCCCTTCATGTTTTTGTTTTTTCAGATTATGTGAAGGTGGAGAATTGTTAGAGAGAATTTTGTCCAGGTACTCTTTTCTTGTCATTAATTGTTTTATATATATTTTTAGATTATGTAATTTTTCTTATATTTCTTTTGTTCTCAAGAGGTGGAAGATACACGGAGGGGGATGCAAAGGCTATTGTTGTCCAAATACTGAGTGTAGTTGCCTTTTGTCATCTTCAAGGTGTTGTGCATCGTGATTTGAAGCCAGAGGTTGACACCATAAGCCATTTTGTGATTGAAACATTTTTTTTTTTTTTTTGAGGACTCATCTTGTCTTGTGATTTTTTCTTTCAACATTTCCTCATCCCCTCTTTATCACAGAATTTTCTTTTTTCCACTAAAGATGAATGTGCTGACATGAAGCTGATTGATTTTGGTCTTTCAGATTTTATTAAACCAGGTGAGTCTAGCAATCCGCTATGTAAACTTATGCTGCTTAAATTTTGTTGTCTATTACATTTTGGTAACTCCTGATATGTAGATAGATGGCTGATTACTGACTTGATTCTGGGATACACTGTTGCAAACATTAGAGGTTCTGTATCCTAGTTGATAAATATAATTTATGCAAAGCTATCTACAGATGCTGATTTCTAGTTCTATGCAGTTGTTTACTGTCGATGTGAATCAAGAACATATCTAGGTTCAATGCAATAGAAGCCAACTGTTTTGACAGTGTTTTTCTCGAATACATGCAAATACCTAGTGAAGTCCTAAAATTGCTTCATCGATGGCACACTGAGTGTGATGGAGAAATCAGATTAGTAAAAAGGGAGCAGTGCGCGGGAAATGAAAATTGATTAATGAATAAAGGTGCAAATGGTTCATGTGAAGGAGTATAATAATTTCTAAAAGAGTAGAAAAATAATAGAAGAAGCAGCATCCTTAGATAGTTTCCTTATCAGGCACATTAGATTTCAGCTTTATAATTTGGTAAGAAATAGAATTCTCCCAAACTAGGATTTCTTTAGGAATATTTTGGTTCTTAAAGATGCCTGTTTCTCCTGTAGTACTCTAGTTGCTAGCAGACTGCATTTTGGTAAAGAAGTGACAGTGAAAAGGCAAACTTCAACATTCATATCTGTATCATCTTTTTGATTTCAAACTCAATAATGTCAGGCCACTAGATGAATCCCATGCTATTAGTCACCTTCACAACCAAGTCAAATTAATTCCTTCTTGAGGAGAAACAGCTTTCTGGTCCCTAAGATCATGGCTCATCAGATTATATTGATAGAATTGTAGGGTCTATTTCATTGTGGACTGATTATATTACAATAAGGATGCAAATTAAACTAAGATATTCTTATATATTTGTACATAGACTGTCATTACAATACAAAAGAAAGGGAAGAAAAGGTAATTATCAAATAAATGGCATATGGATTTAGTGCATAGCCAAGCCATTGAGAGTTGTGTGGCATTTATAAGATGACATAACACGTATGTGTTGCCCATATATTTTTCTTTCTTGTTCTACTTGACTTTTTAAATAATCTTGCTTCAGTTTTATTGGTAATCTAAGATAACCTAGCTCCTAAAAAATGAATTTTTGTTTCAGCTATTTGATAAATGTATCTCTCTTGACTTAGACTTTACAAATTAGCTTTAGGATTTTTTTTATTTTTTATTTATTATTATTATTTTTATATTAGGAGCTACTGACAGTGCTTCTTTTTATTGGATTGACTTGCCAAAGATGACCAAATCTTAGTCAAATTAAGAGTAATACTGCAGGAGGATGATTCAAAAAGAGATGCATGTGAATTCCAAAGACAATGACACTCAAGTGACAAAAATTGATGATGCTACATAACATAATTATACGAATAGATACATTACAAAAACAATTTGATACTTTAAATTTAGAGGGTTTAACTAATTTAAAACCATAGAATTGACTTAGATAGTTTACCAATTTATATCATATAAATTTATTATAGAGTATTCGTATCATTTTACATTTGTCACAAAATGACATGACAGGACAAATTAACAGTAACTGCTGGCTCCAAACTTAGTTAATTCACTTGGTTGTTTTATTAATAATTGAAAATCTTAAGCCATTGCCTAACTGACCTGTATCTAGTACATTTCTCTTGAATTTGTATCTAGTTAATTCACTTTTGTTCTTCATTTCAGAATTTGCATTACATCTCTAGTATAACTGTATATCATCGAGCTAGAGCTGGCATTTAAACTTCCATTTAAAAAATGATTATGCAGATGAAAGGCTGAATGATATTGTTGGAAGTGCTTACTATGTTGCCCCTGAAGTCTTACATAGATCATACGGTACAGAGGCAGATATCTGGAGTGTTGGAGTTATAACATATATTCTGTTGTGCGGCTGTAGACCTTTCTGGGCACGAACTGAATCGGGAATTTTTCGTTCTGTGTTGAGGGCTGATCCCAACTTTGTAGATTCACCGTGGCCGGATGTTTCTCCAGAAGCCAAAGATTTTGTGAAAAGGCTTTTAAATAAGGATTACAGGAAAAGAATGACAGCTGCACAGGCTTTGAGTAAGTCGCTAGCTCCCACAACTCTGAAAAATCTTGATTGATTTCAAGTGATAAGCAATTGAGACCTTCTCTTCACATATTCTATTTTTCCTTTAATGGGGGTATTTCTTATTTTAGTTCACCTTTCTTTTTTGGTAACAGCCCACCCTTGGTTGCGAGATTTACAGCAGAAAATTCCTTTGGATATAATTTTCTATAGACTAGTGAAGTCTTATCTTTGTGCAACACCACTTAGGCGAGCTGCCTTAAAGGTAATTTGGTATTAACTACTGTGACTCATGTCTGTTACCACTACTATTGTTTGTTTCTAAATTATTTTGTAACTAATGCATCTTAAAATAAAGGAATGATTACTCTTTCATATGGAGAGCTATTTCATTGTTGTTTAAAATAATTGTGAAGGTAAGTTATAGTCAGATACATCGTTAAAATATTCAAATATTCAAGAGCTTAGCATGATAAGATTTCACAATTGATATAACTGCGAAGTTATGGGTAGCTTAGTTGACTATGTAAAGAACTTACAATCTCGAGAGCCATTCCAAATGATGATTTTAACTAGTGTTAAAAGTGGGGAACTGATTCAGCAATTGCCCCCAATTGCTAATGTTACTGGGCAATTAATCTATAGAAACATTTTGTCATAACCTTGCAAATATTTCATAATTTTTGCACTTGTTACATTTCTGCAGGCACTGTCTAAAGCTCTGACAGAGGATGAACTTTTTTATATGAGGTTGCAATTTAAGCTATTAAAGCCAACAAGAGATGGTTACATATCACTTGAAAACTTTCGGATGGTCAGTAATCAGTTTATTTATCAAGTACCACAATAGAACAGCACACGGCACGAGGAGCTATTTGCCTACCTTTTTTTTTTCTCGATATGCATTTCTGGTATATGATGTCAGCACCATTCTTGTTTTTATTTTTTATTTTTTATCGATTTGCATTTTGTGCAGGCGTTACTGCGAAACGCCACTGAAGCAATGAGGGAGTCCAGGGTTCTTGACATTCTAAATGCGGTGAGATATCAATAACTTAGCTATTTATGGTATTGGCCTAGGCTTTTCTATGCAAACACTCTTCTCTGATATACTTCTATTTATTTATTTATGTATCAAACTTATTTTTCCTCTGATTTCGAGTGGCGTTTGTCTTTGTCAGTATTTCCAAAGGCTGTCAGTATCTTAAGTTTACAAGGGTTGATGGGGAAGGATAAAACCCAGGGCGGGTAGTGGATGAGGTTATTAGTTAGAAATTTTCCTTGTAATTCTGTACGAGTTAGATAAGACACTTGTATGTAGGCTACTGAAATCGTTTCGAAATGATTCGCGAAGTCTAAGACATTCATGCCCTTCTAAGCCTGAATAATCATCTACTTGAATTTCTATTGAGAAACCCAATAGGTGTAATCTCTTTGCTGGCATGCAGTGCATTCCTTATGCTAAAATTCATCGCCAAGCGAATTTATCATTCACTTATCCGGGTTATCAGTAGCGGAATCCTTCTTTTTACTGAGCCTACAATTCATTCTAACTGCTGCTGCATGATCTCAAAACTAGTTGGAGCCACTCTCATGCACAAGGATGGATTTTGAGGAATTTTGTGCTGCGGCAATCAGCCCTTATCATCTTGAGGCCTTGGATGGATGGGAGCAGATAGCAAGTACAGCTTTTGAATTCTTTGAACGAGAGGGGAACCGAGTCATCTCTATCGAGGAATTGGCCCAGGTAATAACAATAAACACTAACCTTTGAATCTTAAACACATGATAGACTGTAACATAGCTGTGCTATGCAGGATCTGAACCTGCCGCCGACTGCTTACTCCATGCTGAAAGATTGGATCCGACCAGAAGATGGCAAGCTCAATGTTCTTGGATACACAAGATACTTGCACGGTGTCACGATACGCAGCTCCAACACGAGACATCGCTAGATCTTTGGTGACCATTCTTGTAATTGTTTCTAATGTTGTTCCATTAGATCTAAAGCATGCCCTTGGTCATTTTTTGTTTTGTTTCTTTGTCGATGCACGTTGATGGTAGTTTCTTGTAGAGAACACACAGAAAAGAATTAAAACACACAAAGGCTATCGCCCTTTTGATGTGATGTGATGATTTCAAGCCCCTCAGCCACAGCAAATATTTCATCTTTCCTTTTTTTTTTTTTTTGATTTATTGATATTTCATTTTTTTTCATGAAAATATTCATTTTAATTCTATTCTTTTATTTGTTTGTTTTATTTATATTATCCTGAAAATATTATTTTATACAATTCATTTGTGAATTTTCATAAGTATTTTTAGAGTTAAGAATTGTACAAGCGATCAGACGATGAATAATTAAGGTGTTCATCGATGAATTGTATAAGATAATATTTTTCATTTAACATAATTCAAACTCATCCATATGCTTTTAGTAAAAATATTGGTTTTTTTATGAAAGAATAAATTTGAACTCTACTCTTTAAAAATTGAATATATTTTTATTTTTTTCCTTCAAATTTTAATGTTTTCAGACAAATAAAAAACCGTGAAATTATTTTATGCGTATTTTCGTTTATCTGGGTTTGTATGCGACTAAACCCATAATAGAAATCATCGAAAGGACCGTATTTCTCGGCCCGCGAAATCACCAAGCTCCGCCCCCGTTGCTTTCGCTGTCGCCACTGAGCTCTCGACGCCGTGACACCGCGATGGCGATGGAAGCGCCAGCCAAGTGCAACTCCGAGCAGTGCCTTCCTGGATCTGTTGTTTCTAAGCTTCAGGTTCCATGGCGGGTTCGATGCTTCTCCCCTGTGACTAATTTGCTCCACAGATCGACGGTCTATTTCCCTAGCTGGATGTCTGGATCGGATCTAATTCGTTGAGTCGCTGGGAAAGCGCATGGGTGTGAGATCTGGCTGGACCGCATGAGTACTTCCTTCTCTTTTGTTATGTTATCTTCCAACTTTCGTTTTCCAACATCCTATTCGGCAAAAGCTTAGATCTTGTCATGTCATAGAATGAAACTTCATGCTCACTGTTTAATTGGAGTTGAGATGTTTTTCATAATTTGTTGGTTATAGATTGATCTTACTTCCGTGTCTCGTAGTTGTTCATAATTTGATCTTCTTGTTTTCTTATTTACTAAAGTTTCTCTCCGATACATCTTTCAGGCATGCGGTTGAATCTGGTATCAAGATTTCTGCTAGGGTTATTGTCAAAATTCGATTGTCTTTAAGATGCACAAACTGCTTCTTATCCTGGATGACCTTTTGGTTAACTGGTTAACTTGGGTGAATGATTTTGCTTTGTTTGGTAGGGTTTAAGTAGAGGCTTCTCACTTGACCTGCCAAATGATGATGATATTTTTTTTATTCAAGATGGGTTAGATTTGTCAATTTATGCAGGCAGTTAGCAAATGATCAACAAGGCGTAACTAGGTTTGTGTCTATTCGCAAAAAGTAATCGACTTTTAACCTTGAAGGACGGATGGATCTATTATTAGATGGTATCTACCAAGCTTATTATTAAGGTGGAACAGTTTCAGATTCTGTAAGGTTGGAGCTTTCTCTAAATGCATGAGCATTAGACCGGATTGTGATCAGGGCACTGGTATCTTAAGATCCATGACCCAACTTAGCTTTTAGATGAACCTGATTCTGAAGCCCTGAATTGGTTTAGGATCTCCGATACTATGATCTAACCATGTTCTCTTACAACTCTTAGGTAAGATCTCAATTCTAACAACATTGAGTATATTTGCATTTACAAACACTTTCAAACTTGAGTTGACACTGCCTAGCCTAGACCAGACAACTTTTCTTCCTTCCAGCAAAATGGCTGTTCATCACATTGTTTAGAGCTTTATAAAGTCATATCTTGTAGCTACAGCTTATGGTTGCCAAGGTTATCATACTTTGCTCATGCATTCAAGTTTCTTCATATGAATTTTTAGTTCCTTACTAAGTATTGGAATTCTTTGGTGACTGCTATGTTTATTCTAATTCTCCCAAATTTTATTTTACTTCATTTTTGCTACAGTTATTTCTAGCACGTGTTGTTAGTTACAGAATATATTCCTAGCCTGCATGATATATATAGCATAACAAGTTTATACGCGAATTATTTTATACTGTTCGATCATATGCCTTCATCTGTTAATAACTTCCTAGAATTAATCTGAAGGCTAGGTAACTGGATATTGATTATCTTCATGCGATCTCTGCATGTGCATCTATCCTCCCATGTTTTAACAAACTGCACTACCCAACCTTTAGCATCTTTATGTTCAAACTTCCACAAATTGATAATAAGATATTGGAGCAAGCTGGCAACTAGTTTCAATGGACAAAGACATACAAAAAAGATGTACTTTCCACGAAATTTTAGGTATTTGCCAGTATCTTTTTAGTATTTTGACCGTCGAACCTCCAGCATCTACAATCTGACATCCATGAATTCATTTCCTATCGTCATATTGCACTTGAGAAGCCCTAGTATATATCCAATTTGAAGGAGGACAGGTACATAATATATTCACTGACTTCCAAGGACTAGAATTTGGTCTTGAATCGGCCCTACCGGTTCCATGCAGAGCTTCCTGTGGGCTTTCCATCTTAAGGAATCTTTCTGGCTCAATCATGCCAAGCTGATGCCACTGAAAACATCAGGACCACCTTCTTTTTAGTACCTAAAGAGATGTTCTTACTACGGGATTTGGAGCTGTTACATCTCTATTGTTTGCCTCGATAAAAGAATTCATTACTTTACCACTGAAAATGTCTGTTCATCGGACTAGCAACCACAGGAAGTCTCATTATTGGAGAGGCTTTCGAACCTCTACTTTTTCATAATGTCTAGACATTAATCTTTAAAGCCCTCTTGTTTCCTGCGTGTTGGCCTCCTATCAGAATACCACCACAGTGGTGCATTTAGTAGTTCCACGCCTTGGAGATAAAACAATGAAGGTTAGCGTATGAATCCTTCTCTAGTATGAAATTGTGGCCGCCAAGTGGTAGCTTTTGATGAATATATAAGTTGTGCTCGTTACCTTGTGTTATTGGTTACTGTATTACAGATCTTTAACTGGATGCATCGAAAGTTGTACCCCAACGTCGAGTACAGCCACCTTTCTGGACAGGAAGGTCGAGGATATTGTGATGCTGTATTTGCTTTTCATAATCTTACAGACACAAGATTGAATGGCATGATCTTTCTGATCTTCTTGTTTTATGTTTCTGATTGCCAGATGTTTATGAAGGAGACAAAGGAGAAAAACTGGAAATTTTGGATAGCGTGGAGAAAAAAGCATTACTATTTCATGATGTCCTCGACAGTATTCTCACCATTGGCACGTTGGGCAGCCAGGTTATCTTTGTTTCAGAATCGCACGGTGCCAAAGAAGATGAACTCGGAGAGGAAGAGGAACAAAATTTAGAGATAGAGGTAACGAATAAAGGGACGGAAGTTGCATCAGCTCCGGTGGCAAGCAAGCCACCTTCTTGTATCGAGACATCAAAACTCAAATTCCCAGTTGAAGTAGAGGAAAAGAAAATGGAGATTGCCCACGAGACAGATGCCACCGAGAAAATCCAAGAGCTGCCTCTGCTGATGGAAGACAAGGAGAAAAGAGAACAGAGAACGACGCTTGCTGATCTTTTTGCCGCTGATGCTCTGACGGTGAACAGTTTAAATGAGAATCCAAACAAGAAAATGAATGTTAGATTGAAGCAGTACTCAATTATCCATGAGAAGAAGAAGATGCAGAACAGGAAAGAAGCTAAGTGGATCACAGCAACCTCAAAAGGCAACACCAAGAAAACGACTAGGAAGGTTCAAAAGGTACGTACGTGTCTCAGCTCTTCGACATTCACCATGCGATGATACTCGTTTGCTAAGAGTTTTGGTTTCTTGAAATGTTACTGACTTGGTGGTAAAATGGGTAGCTGATGTCGAAATTGTTGAAGAAGAAGGTCCACCCGGAGATGCAAGCCGCGAGATGAAGGAAAGGAGGATGGCTCTGATGTGTGGAGGAGCAAAATCTATCGGTAATCCCCTTATTTGCCTTTTATCATTACTTCTACAATGAGAACTAGTAAAGGAGAGGCATTATGCAAATATTTGTTCTCCATCTTTGGGGTGGAGCATCCTAAAGTGAGCTGTGGAGCCCTGCACAACATGGAGGCACATCATTGCGAGCATATAGATAGTTAGAGATAGATGTTACAAGAAACCATACAGGGAGCATATAGATAGATAGATGGATCCCTTCTCTCCATAGGGAGGAGACCTACATCACTGCAAGTATGTCAGCACCATAGAGAGAGGATCTATTGCGGATCCCTTAGCTCATTATGGAGTTCAACACATCACTGCATGCATGTCAGTATATCTTTACGTAGTAAAAATAGATTACGTGAAGGAAATCATGGAGGATTATATCTCTTGAAATATTGATCAAAATAATGAAGAATATTTGAGTCTGAATGAAGATTTTAAATTTCACGTTGAGAATCAATCCTTATTTATCTATAACATTTATATTATTTTAGTCAACGGGACATATAGAGGGATGTTACATAGGTCGGATTATCAACATATTAAACCCTTTCACTCTTCACTCTCAAGTAGAGTTATCAATGGGCTGGTTCAGCCCTACTAAGATAGCCTTTTTAAAGGTCAGACACAGCATGGGCTAGATTGGATCTGCACTAGAGTTGGCCTAAATTTTAATAAGAGTAAAAATATTTTCTTAAAGAATTTTTTTTTTTTTTAAAAAAAAAGGTGCATTGGTGTTTTCGAAATGATTAAGAGTAGTAACCTAGTAAGGATTTTATTTTTAGAATCATTTTTTAGGGAAAAAGGTTATAGTATATCCCAATAAGAAAGACTTGTCCTGGGATGTGCTCAACCTGGTGCTTTGTCCGTTCCGTGTGTGGGCCGAGGACCAGTTGAAAGCTCAATAATTGATTATTTGATTGTATTGGAGATTTATGTATGTATTTAATTCATTAATTGAACTCTTATTTATTTATCCGTATAAATATATGCATATTAAAATCCAAATAGTTTTTATTGGAACTACGAATCTTGACAGAAATGGGTATGTGTCTGAAAACTAGTTTATGATCACAAAATATTAGCTGCTTTTCTTCAATCGAATTAGTTCAAGTGAATTAAAAAAAAAAATCTGACTCCTATCTGATTGGCTGCAGAATGATGATGCTGGGGATTTGGTAGTATAACATACATGCTTACGAGCAAAATTTGTTAATTAATATTGTATAAATTTAAGTGTCGACTGTCTATATTAATCATCCAAATATTTGTTTATTGTTCTTGCTGTTGTTATTAATTTAAGTGTGTAATTAACCGTGCATTAATTATGGTAATGGTTAATTTTGATAGTGATCCTTGTTTGACTGAAAACATATTAATATTTTAAACGTCTGAACCGTTTAAGGAATTAAATTTTTTAAGATTTTGTTTTATTTAAAAAAAAAAATCTAATGCTGTATGAAACCTATTATTTTTAATATAAGTAAAATATCAAAAGCACATCCGTCATGTTCTCGTTACCTAATTTTCTAAAAGAATTAATAGGACGATAATTTGTGACGCTTGTTCTTGCCGAAGAGCTGGCGATGACAATAACTACTTGATAGAATTTTAAACCGATCATCCAATTAATTGCTTGAAATGATAAAGCACCTTTTCTAATGCAACAAAACCGATCACATCAATCGGCATTTGTGTCCGTGAAAATAAATAAAGTCGTTCAAACCCAACGAAATGACAATTAATTGCGTGCGTCAGATGATATGACCCAATTGATAGGCAAACCGAGAGAAGAAACTGACAGTTGAAAATTGGCCTTTTAGAAACTGAAATACAGAAGCTAGCAGAGCTCAGCATTCTCAAATGGACAAGAGAAATTTTAATCACAATCCCAACTAGTAAGGATTGGGGCGAGTACTATCTCGTTTCACAGTGAATTGGTGCAAAATAATAATAATTCGTTCGTTGGTTCGTCCTCATCAACAATCTGTCATAATTAGCTCGACCCAAATTTTGATTCCATCAAACCGTGCCCACGTTCTATTGGCTAGGCCATCATCCAAAACCCAAAGCCAAGCCGGTTAAGTTGGATCCCACAGACCACAAAGAACCAGACTTGAATCTGGAAGAGTAGAAGCACAAACAACTCACACTGTTTGGATGACGCACATTGAGACAAGCAGCATCGACAACTAATTACGCCGGCAACGGAAAGTCGCGAACCTCAAGGCAATGGGATACAACATTAGACTTCAAATCGAGTTTGACATCGAAGCATAAGTCGAGTAAAACCTCAGAATCCTTGTACTAGAAAAAAAAGGTGCAAACTATCACAAATGAAAAGAGTAACACAAGCAAAACTACTAGAACATAAAACAGGGTGTTGACTTGTGATATGGTAATAATCAAAAGGATTGTAGGGCGTAGACCATACCTAGCCATCACTTAAGAAGCGCGCATGTACCAAACAAAACTTGGCCGTCATAAAAAAAAAAAGAGAAAGAAATACAGCAAAAGGTTCACAGGTAAGTATGTTATAACTAGTTCTAAAGGGCAGAAACCAGATAAAGATAGTCTAATATGCGTAGCGAGCCTCCCAAATCAACGGAACCTACAAGAAAGCGATCGCATCGCAATGATCATGTTCAACTTTCACATGGCAACTGAGCAATGCTTTTGTCGAGCGAAGGTAAAACATTGACTTGCGCATCGCCTGGAAACGTAAATCCCATGTTTAACGCCTACCACGAGGTCCACCAGGCCTTGGACCAGGAAAGCGAGCAAACTGCAGCCTCAAGTTGGCTGAATCGCGATCATTTTCGTCAAATTTATAACCTGCAAAACCGAATCATGACTACTTTGCAGTGTGGACGGAGCCAGATTTTTACCCAAGATTAGTGGATTGCCGTAAACGTAAATAAGACTTTAGAACACGCGAACATAACGATTGCAAAAAGGCGGCAGTAACACGCGCACGACTTCAACACCTGCCTGCGAAAACTTGTGGCATAACACACTTAAATGGAACGTGATTCACACAAATAACTGATGGAGACAAATTTTCAACATAACACACATCCTCTGATGGGAAAGGAATGTGATACATCCAGAAGAAGATCATGCTCCTATTCCAACCATCAAAATGGGTTACGGTGCACTTATTATCGCCTTTCGATCATCCTAAGTACCAAAGGATTAGGAAATCAACTAATTTTCATTTGGCTTCATGTTCTATTACCAGCAAAGACATCACAGGTCTTCGCAACTAAACCACTAAATATGTGTTCGAGCATCTTAAGCCTCTATGTTCATGAACAGGCTGGACTATAATTTAACTTCCTGTTGTCAGTTTGATGAAAAGCTAGACAAAGTTGTAGCAAAAATATACAAAAAAGCGGGATCCTACAGCAAGAAATATCGTCCAAAAATGTATTAAAGATTATTGTGCAGTATGAAACAGAAGGGAGTAAAAAGGAACCAAGAAATCGAGTAGAAAGTATAGAAACTATAAAGTAAAGCTTGATATCAAGTACACCAGACAAAGTGTCATCACCTTGCAAAGCTTCCAATGCAACTGCAGCTTGGGCTGGAGTAGTAAAATCAACAAAGCATAGGATAAGTGGTTCTCCATCAGGCTGCAAGAAAATTGAAAAAATAAAATAAAATAAAAATGAGGACAGCAATTGCCAATTATACCAAAAGGCACTCGGAGAACTGTAACTTACATGTCTAGAATCCTTGTTCACGAGCCTCACTTCACGAAAACCCACAAAAGGGCGGAAAATATCTGTGAAAGACGGTAAAGGAATTTCCATGTACTCGAGCTTAATCTTAGACGATTAAAAAAAAAAGTCATAGGGATACGAGACACCTCCCTGCGTGCACAGTTCGCAGGGACACCCTCCACGAACAAAGTATTTGAAGCATCGGGTGGCAGTGGAGGTTCAGGACGTCCAACATATCCAACACTCCGACTATCCAAACCCCCAACACCTAGTATTCGCCTATCATCAACAGGAAGACCAGCACCAATGCCTCCACTGATAGCTCTAACAGGTTCACCACCAGGATATGCAGAAACCTACAGGACAGTATCAAAATCAAACTCCAACGAAGAGTTTACACACATGTCAGAAACATTAACATAAAATATAGTACCCACCCCATTGCGCAAGTAACGGTCATACGATGCACCAATAGACTCAGTGTCTCTGATTGTGCGATTTCCCCTGTCATCTTCCCGAGGGTAATAGCCAAGCATTTCAGGTCCACCAGGAACATCTTAAGTAAAATAAGTTCAGTTAGTAAGACATAATATTCTATAACAATAGCAATGTATAGAACATTGTATCACCTATGCATATTGAATAGAGCCACTATGCTACTGAAAAGGAGTTGTCAAAAATTAAAACGAGCCATTCTTCCACATCAATCAAGTAGCAATATTCCAATACCTTAGGGTCAAAAATTCAATAGACTAAAGAGGACCATCTCACACATATGAAAGGTTCACCTATCACCATGCTTTGCGATTGTTGTGAACCCATCATAACCACCATTTGCATCATAAAGCAGTTTTTGCCCTACCTATCTGAATTTTACGAATTTTTAGATTTTTATCCCTTCACTAAGCTCTATATATGACTATAACATTATAATATTCAAATTAACTAAATTCATATTGAACTTTTTTTTCCTTGATCTGCCTCTACCCCCAACACTTTCTAGTATGGTAGATTCAGTCATTTTAACTGAAAATTTTATTAATCAGTCTTTGAACGTGTATATATCATCACAACCTATTTTCTTTTGTTCGATCATGTATTGAAGCAAGACTCAATTACTCTTGAATATTAGAATATTATTTTATATTTTGTAATATTTCTACATATCCATCATACCATTTCCCATCTTTATGACACTAACCCTTTTGGCACATCAGGAGCACAACGATCACATACAAGCTTCCCTACAACTATACCATTAAATGATATTCTAAATATTATCACATCCTATTGAATGATATATCCAAGGTATCTAAAACTCAAGTTTCATGTTCATTCATGTTAATATTTTCATTGATTCCATTCTTGTTACTGAAAGTATATTTCATATATTTAGTTTTTGTTCTAAGTTAAGTCATTAGTTTCTAAAGTTCTTCCCATCCATATGTATACAAATAGTGCAGTTAGATGATAAAATTATTATACATATGAGAGAGTTTCACAGAGAGAAAACAAACTTCTATAACCACTCATAGTGAGTTCCATGAGGGGTTCTCTATAAATTTTCGTTTATGACATGGATGACACAAAAACTATGTAGATGGCACAAAAAAATACGTACAAAGTAGCAACCCACCACCAAGCACAGTAGTAATGACATCCGGCAGGTTTCAAATACCAGAATTTTAGTTGAAGATAATACACAATTTGCAAACTAACAACACCAAATAGTTGTTTTTTTCGAAAAAAAAAAGATAATAAACTGTAGTATCGTGGAAAATAAACTAAAGGCAGAGGATATTATTGATGTTTATAAAATTTATGGATCTAAAAATGATAAGTTATTTGTAATAGCATTCAATTTATTAGATGTGCACGAGCATATAAATTGTAGGAATAGGATGAAAGAACATGGAAAAGCGCATTATAGTATTCTGCACTGAGAAACAGGAAAGTTGCTTATCGGAAGGGGGAAAAAATTCTCAGAATGACTACTGAAACTTTGCTAGAAAACTATTCTTTCAGTCTAGGGAGGCAAACCATAAACGATGTCAAATTGGGAAAGCAAGTGACTAAGAATTGTGCTTTATTACACGGGATAATAATCCAAAGACTAGTCACTGCATCAAAATAAGGTTGGATCCACCTTCCTAGCTACACACAGCCCCTACGGCCCACCCAAGAAGAAACATTCTCTCACTCGACAATAAAAATTACATCATCGACAACCACGACGACTTTATCTACAAGAAAAAAAATAACCCTGGCAGATAATCGGGAAAATGCAAGAAGAATTAACAAAACATATAAGATGACAAATCAAAAGGGGCTGGATGGGTAGCTTAACGACGAGATGACGAACCAGCGTACTCCGTGCGGGGGCGCTTCGCCACGGCGGAAGAAGCGACCATGGACGCCGCCGCGGCCGCCTGTTGCAGTGCTTCGCCATACCTCCAGTATGCGTCTGCCATCGTCGCCGAACTGAAAGAAAAACGGAGAATGAAGAGGAAACTAGGGTTTGGTTCGGGGAGGACTGCCCTTCGCCGTTGATAATTGAACCCTAGGACCGATGCAGCATATATATAGGCGCGGCAATGTACGCATAAAAAAATGCTGCGGACTGAAGCAATTAAGCGGCGCAGGGAAATTCCTTTGCGACAGGTCCATCGCGGGATGATCTGAACCGTCTGCTGAGCTTTGATGATCGTCCTCTGATTAATAGTCATCACTAGGCGAACACATCGAGTCGGATCCGACCCGATAACATGGTGACAACAAATCTAAGATCCGAGAAGAGGATTTCACAACGAATCGGGTATGATATTTTTGCTCGACCCAGAGCCGGCCCTGGCACAGGGCAAATGGAGTGTCCGTTCAGGACCTCAAAAATATTCTCTAAAATATCATAGGTAAAAGGGTTTAAAATTTATCAAAAAAAATTTTTTTCTTTATAAGAGGGTCCAATTTATATTGATTCGCTCAGGACCTCTATATACTCCGGACCGGCTCTGGCTCAATCAATAGTTTAGTCTAACCTTTTCTTAAAAAGAACTAACTAACTAAAAGGTCGAACCCAACTAAAGTGCGTATTTTCACAAGAGTAAATGCGGAGGAAAAAGAAAAAAAAACTTCGAAATCTACGTTAATTTGATATATTTTTCATTTATTGGGTACGTTAAAAATCGACTAATAACTGTAATAATGCTAATCTTAACTTAATCAACGTCTTGCTTACAATCTTTAATTGAGATAGCAACTAAAAAACGACTGTTTTAGTATTTTATAACGGAACTACACTTTAATTAACTCATTAATGGAAGGAATTACATCGGAAAAGGTGATAATTACTAGTTTAATCATATTTATCCTCATAACGGCGATGGAAGGAATTGTGTTTAGGTCTCTTGCCACGCCATTTCATTAGTCATATTTTAAACAATTTCATAGAATTTTATATAATATGATAAGAAGTCAATAGAATTATAGTAGATTATATGGAACACTTTTATTAAACGAGTGCATTTGATTTAATAGACTTAAATGCACAAATTTTACAAGTATTAGCTAGTCATGAAATTATTTTTGAAATATTTCATCGTTTCATAAAAATACCTTTTATAAATGATTTAGTATTAATCTAGAAGCATAAATAAATATATTATACCTTAGAGATCATTTTTTAAAAATATTAAATTTTAATAGATATTCTAATAAATTTACTCGGTGGGAATCGAAGAAGAAGAAAGATATTTTAATTTAATTTTACAAATTATAGGGTTCAAAATTTAATGGTTGGGTAAAACTAAAAATTAGATAAAGCATGAGGGTGAAAATGAATTTTTGTCGGACATAACGGAAGTCTTGGGAGTCGCCGTGGCCCATGGCGATCGCGTAGGGCGAGGCGACGCCCGCACAGGATTCGACATCCGGCATGACCTAAGAAGCCGCGTAGCTGATGGTTGCTTGCTGACGTTTTTCATGCAAATGGCCGATGCTGTGCCACAGCTAGAGAAGATTCAGTCAATGTGCCAATAGGCAATAGCTGACGAATGCCGCTAATCATATTCTCCGTCTCCTTGGCCAACACGTACCGCCGACCTAATGGTTCGAGTCCGCCTCCCACGCTAAAATGGGAATCTTTCCTCGCCACCCACCGATCCACCTCAAAAACCTATTTTTGTGTTTGCGCGGAGAGGGCAGAGGTAGCGAGAGCAGCCGAGACGTCGTAAAGTGAGCTTTCCCTTCTTCATCGTCAAATTTTCCTGCTAAATTTACATTTTTTTTTGTCCTTCCATCTCTTTTACTTCGATAGAAGGTGTGTGCATGGTTGAATAGGTGTATATGAGTGAGATTTTAGTTGGCGATCGCATGCCCCTTTATATCCTGAATTTGGGGAAGCCAGATAGACCTGGAGGGGCGGTGTGTGTGCCGCACCAACTTTTGTTGGGAGTGTTCTGTACGCTTTAGTTGGGAGTGTGAGTGTTTCTATTTGATTGGTTCTCGAGAACAACTTTTTTAGACAGTAATCAATGATGATTCTCTTGGTAGGATCCGCACCAACTTTTCACTATGCTATTTTAGCTAGAAAGTGAGCTGGCCAGTTCTCTAAATCTGCGTAGTGGTTTTTCTATTATGTTTATTTGGTGTTTGCATCGTTTTTTTTTGCTTGATTTGTTGGGGTTCTCATCTTAATTGTTTCTTTACATAGTTGAATTAATTTTATTAAGATATTTGTGGCAAAATTGTGTCGTTTCTTTCCATCTTATGGTTTGAACATCCTGTTTGAGTTATGTGAAGAGGAATTTATCCTGGGAAGGTGTTTGGGAAACCATCGTGTTGCATAGAGTCTTCTGCGTAGCTTATCTGCCACAGGATCATAAGATGGTTTGCAATTGCTTAGTGAAGGGTACAAAATCAGATAGTCCTTTACTCTCATTGATTATTTTCTATCTTTTTTAACAAAAGCTTATACTCTTCCTGATTGGACTTGCGGGAATATCAATTGAACCTTTGTAGTCTTTTCTTTTGTCTTAGGAAGATGCAGAATTTTCTTATCTTTTAGCTCTCCAGATGACTCATTACACCAGTTACAGCTTTGAAAGGACGCAAACCTTCTTAGAATCTCATCTTTTACTTATTTCGTGTATCTTCCCTCTGCCCGCACCTACTGCAATAATTCTCCTTTCCCAACTATTTCTCCAGCATTTAACTAATTATTTTACATCAATAATATTCTTCTCAATGGAAACTTCATTGAAAAGATGAAGTGTGTGTTCCTCTTCTGTATATTCTGTGATTGATACTATTTTAAACTAATGTTCCTTCAGAGTAAAAGGGAATCCCTGAGGTAGACTGTGAATATGGCGGTAGAAAATGGAAACCAGGAAAAGCAGGAAGCAACTGTTCACCATAGTGGCACTCACGTGGTACAAATCTTGGAAGATCATATGGAGGGAGATTATTATCTGGATGAAATAGCAGTTCAGGTGAGTTCTCTTAGTGTTTTTTTAACCTGTTTCTGAATGGTCACTAAACACAAAAGATTAAGTTAGCTACCTATGCATATGAGTTCATATGAACTATGGAGTTTTCCAAAATATATATATATATGCACTTGTTTATTGCTTTCAACCATGCTAAGGAGAGCCTAAATCCCCTTATGTGACATATTTGGATTACCATTTACCTTCTGCATAAATTTAAACATATCACCTGAGGCAATCTGAAGAATATATTGAATATTTCTTTTTTCCCATCTAGTGTTCCTTTCATTGTTCTTATGATGGATATTCAGTCCTTTATCTTTGAATTGAACCAATGCATCTAAATTTATAAACTGATTCAATAGACATTAAGAAAGGAAAAGACTTCATTCTTTAGACAAGACAATGAATTGGGGGTGTATTTTCTTCTTGTCCATTTTTTGATCTTAAAGGACCACCATCAGCTTGTTAATATTTAAAGGCAACAACTTGTAGAGGAAAATTGATCGAGAGAAAAGACAAATAGAGGTAGTGTTTTTAATGTAAAACTCTTTTACCATTACCCTACAACCTATCAGTTAGGTCATCCTCTAATTGGGTATCCAATTACATTTTTGAAATTGTTTATGTTCATATATCTAATGATTGCTCTTAAGAATAATAAATAAAATGTGTTGGTTTACTAACATAATATGCAGAAAAAAAATCTATACAGAGGACATATCATATTCCGCATTTATTTCTTAGATTTTCATGTTGCAATACTCATCCTACGAGTAATAGTACCATTATGTGGCGTGTGAATCCATCTTAGTGTGAAAGGATTACCATCCAAGACTGAGCATTAGAGTCGTATACACATGGGGATGCATCCAACAGAGACCTTGATGCCTTTCGCTATTATATCTTTCACCATGTGGTACTATTTATCCTGTGTGCTTATCCCAAATTTTTCATATTTTCATCATGTTAAAAATATTGATACTTTGTTGATACAAGAATCTGCTTATCGACTTCGCTTTATTAAAACAATTTTTTTAGTTTCTTAAGGAATTTATACATTAGACTTTTTTCCCCCTGATTATATTCATAGTTCTAAAAGGCAATCATAGACTCTTAGTTAGACTAGCTGAATCAATTAGAATGAAAGGTGTAAGATGGAAAGGGATAGAGGGAGGGGGCAACCTGGTGCATGAAGTTGCCATCAATGTGGTATTCCAGAGAAGCATTGAGAAAAATTAAAATTTTTGTATATGATGATCTAATCGATTTGAACATGACCGGTTATTAGCTTTGCAAGTATCCTAATGAAGGGGCATAATCCATATCGGGAGCCCTAAATATTTAGACAAACATGATATGGTATATGTTGTTGGTAAATATAGTCTTAGGACTTGAAAAATATTTGGTTCCCCATAGAACTTCAGTACTGTTGTCATAATTATTGTTTTTGTTAAAGTTAATTGGTGACATGTTATTCATCTATTTTGAACTTATATTGTTAATGGTTGCCCTCATGCATGAGCAGGCACAAGCCCAACATATGAACTGACTTAACTGGTGATATGTATTCTTTGAAATATTACACTGATAGAATTAGAACACAAAACCTCCATTTTTATACCAATGGAGAAGAAGAGCAGTTAAAATAGGTGACTCATATTAGGTTATTTCTTAATCATATCCCCTAAATAATATCGTCAGAGAATTATGTAAGGAAGCCCCTTAATATGGTATTATTACATGTCACTCAAACATTTTTATAAAGGAAATGTTCTTACTTACCAGTTAGTACAATGTAAATTTCTGTTCACCTACTCTCTGCAGGCAAGTGTTTATCAGTCATTCCAGGATAATTCAGGCAATAGATATAGACCAAATCATGAGATTGGCCAAAGCAGCCGAAGGACTCGCGGTGAAAGTAATCTCCAATCGGCATCAGCATATGATGAAGCTCTAGCTCAACAGTATCAATTACTGGAGGATTGTTCTACTGATGTACTAGAAAGTACAATAAATCATCCAGAAGATGGTAAACCATAAATTAATATTGATTTTAACTTCTTTGTGTATTTATGTATTCTGAAAAAGTAGCAAGAATTTGGAAGTTCCCTTTATTTGAATGCTCTTTCAACTGAACCAACTTGCCGCTTGTTCTGAGTTTCCAAATGAGATTTTTGCAAACAATAAAAACTGATAAATTACTATCTTTTTTCAAGTTTGAGAATGAAAAGCTAATGCATCTATTTATACAGCCTAGTAAAGAAATTTGCTACATTTTATTGTGGAGTATGATTTATTGCATAAGTCTTGTTCATTCTCATATATATGTTAATTTCGTTTTTGTGGCCAATTTAGGTGAAAACACAAGAGAGCCTTCTACCCGAAATGCTGGATCTTCATCTAATGGCAATCCTAGACCGGTAGTTGTTTGGCAATCCTACCATTTTTATGATAATCTACGGTACTCTACTCACATCTTGGTTAAATGTTTCATGGTATACAGGTTATAAGAGAAGACAACATTGACACAGATTCTATGTCTTATGAGGTATTAATATGTCGACATGCTAATAGAAATTTGTTTACCTAGTTTATCCTCGATGATTTGATAAAAACAGTATATGTGGGTGGAGGTAGCTGAGAGGAATGTTGATATTCCAAGACCATGAAGAGTGGGTCACAAAGGACTATTTAGTAGAATTGAACTTTAAGACTTTTGGGACAGATGGAGAAGGTCGAGTGAAGATGCTAGTAACTAATTAGGACACGTATAAACTGAATTTTGACAGTCCACATCCACCATAATTGAGTTTTCATTTTCTAAAAACAGCCCCCTAGCTAATGTAGGATGCATTCTTTTCCTCTCAATTCGTTTTTGTAATAAGCAGCAATTGCAATCGCTAGAGGAACAAATAGGGCGAGAAAGCAGAGGTTTACCAGACGAGCTTATATCTTGTTTGAGGGGAGAACTAGAGCACAAACATGGATTCTTCTCAAGGAAGAGGAATGAAGAGTATGTATCTTAGTCACTTAGAAATGGTTTTTTTTTATCAAGCTTTCGTTTAAAATTGCTGAAATTGTTTACTCTAAAAGTCCCTGTTTGTTTATCTTAGTTATCTTTTTTATGTCCTTGCAAAATGGACAGTTGAAATATGGTCAGTTGTTGATTTGATATTCATCAAGTGTTATAGATGTAGCAAATATAGATGATTTCCATGACATGCCAAATGACAAATAAAATTGTTTTACATTTTTTTACTACTGAAATTTCATTTATATAAGTAGCCCAGTCTATTGCTGTTTTAGATTAGAGTTGCAAAAAATTTATAGTCAAACAATATTGTCTATTATGTGACTAGCTCACAGAATGTTTCTTTTAAAATTTGTCTTGTATTCTTATGCAGATGTGTCATTTGCAAATCAAATTACAAAAGTGAGAAGTTGATCACTTTGCCTTGCAAGCATTGTTACCATTCACGTTGCATCATTCGCTGGTTGAAGGAAAACAAGGTTACATTTTCTTACTTTTTGATGTTTATGATTTGTACATATCGCAATTGTATTTTTTTTTTTTATTAGAATAAAGACTAAAAAATATTTTAGGATTACTATGAAAAGAAAGTATCAACCGACAACTGAAGCTGGAAATTTTAATTGACAAGAGATGCAATGCAAATTAAGCTTGATGAAAGAGTATGGAGCTTACAGTGAGAGAATCACGAGGACATGATAGTTATTGGAAAATTACTGTTGTCATAAGTTTATCTCGTAACTAATCTAGAAGCTTCAAAACTGAAATAGCTATATCCGCTAGAGTATATTAGAAACATTCTCTTTTCGATACTCGTTATGTTGTCGAACAAAATCAAAATAGGTTAAGATAGTATGTATATGGTCAAAGACGATTAATTCATTCTATAGATAGAGAGTGAAGCTTTTTGGGCTTTATTTATCCATCTGAAGGGGTAGGAGTAGGAGAAGGGGAAGGAGAGGGGTAAGAGAGAAGATGAGAGAGTGGAGAGTAGAAGTGGTTGAAAAAAAAAATAGTTTATCAAGATATATTCTTGGATTAGGAGTGTAATCGAGTAAAGTTTAATTGAAAATACAACATACCTGAGTTTTTTTTTTCTTTTTTCCTTTATCCTTTGCATCTACCCTCTTTTGGACGGGCAATTTAAGCGCTCCATTTGAATTCAGTTCCTATCCTTTCTTCTCCTATTGAGTAAATAAGTCCTTAAAGTGAAAGGTGCACGAGACAAAGGGACTCAATAAATATTAGTTAATATCATAGAAAATATATTAGGGGATCAGATAGAAGAGTCCATATATCCAATCTCATTTAATGGGATAAAGGCTCGATTGTTATTACATAATATTTTGGTTGACATGTAATCTCATCGTCTTCTGCTCTCTTTTTTTTTCTTCCAATTGTTGTAATACTATCCTGATAGAAAATCTATGTTTTTGTTGGTTATATATAAAGAATCTTGCTATTCAAGCAGGCATGTCCGATTTGCAAAGAGGAGGTATTTGGATGAAAGTCACACTCCATCAAATTGCAGAAAAGGCTAAAAAATAGGGACCTATTTTTGTTCTTCTTCGGGGCTGTGAAAATAAACTAGTACAACCTTATCGTATTTTTGTTCTTTAGTTGCTGTTGTGGCTTTGGTTTGTGAATGTTTTTATCAGTTTGGGTACAACAGAAGATGATACTATTGTGCATTACTCTGCTCTCTCTTTTGTGGTTATTCAAGTTTATTTTGATTTAGTGTTCTAGCTTAGCTTCCCCGAAGAGTGTGTAAAAATTTGGTTAAACTTATCGAAATCTTCGATTTATTTGGAAGTTCAATTTTTTTTAATATCGATTTTTTTTCGGATTATTCGGTTCGATTTCGATTTCGAAATGAAGAATATAATATCAATCAATAATGATATCAATCGATTGATAGTCGACTAATTGAGCATATAATATTTTCTAGTCGAATTTGATGTTATAATCAATCGAGTATTATTGTTTATCGGTCGATTGACTTGAGAAAAATTGAATTGTTTTTTTTATCAAACTAGTTGAGTTTCAATTTAATCAATTCGATTTTATTGAAAATTTTGATAGGTATGATTTTATTAAAAATTTAATTTATTCAATTTTGATTTAATATATTTGATTAAAAATCCAGTCTTACCCACCAGCTCATATCAATTTCAACTTCGGTTATCCGGCGATCCATGATTAGAGGAAGGTAATCCTCGCTACTTTTGTTTTGTATGTATGATAATCATATAGCTTTATGACAAATAGTTTACGATGATAACTCACTTTCACGCAATTATTTATGTTGGTTGCCCAAAGTGTGACTGGAAAATGAAAACGAAACTATAAATGTGCAAAACAAAAGAAAATTATGGGGACCTGAAACAATGAATTATTATTAGCACCAAAGCAGCATTAATTTTCTTTTCTTTTTTGTAAAAAAAAAAAGAGGAGAAACTATTCCATCTGATCTCCGTCTCTATGCTTATGAAATTCAAACATGGGCTTTCACGGGAAGACATTAATAACTAACGGGTATTGAGAATAAACACGAAGATATTATTTTTTTATATGCTGATTATTAATTTTAAGGATCAAAATTTCAACGTGATTTACTTTTTTATAATGATTAGGTGATTTTAACATTTTGTACAATAAATTCCAGCATGGGACGAAAACAACGTTAAAAAAACACATTCTGAAATTTTAACATTTTCTATTCTGCATCCACGTCAATTGTCGGTCAGCATGCCACGGTGTCCACCTATACCACAACGCACTGCACTTATTATTTTAATTTAATTCAGAATGATTCCACTTGTATAATGATTTAATTTAACTCCGAATAATTCTACTCGTCCACTTTAATCATCAATTATGAGCCCACTCGTCACGACAACATGGCGGTCTTATCACTTTGCACGTGACCTTCGCCTTTTTTTTTTTAGATTAAATAAATTTTAAAAAAGGATATATGTTTTTGCCCCCTCACGATCCAACATAATTCATATTCTCTTGATCCAACGCATTGCAATCTAATCACGTGCCGAAATGAGTTTATTGTTATATTTTTATAATTATGACCGGTAGGTAGATGTTTTTCTTTAATTCGGTCATCCAATAAATTTATACATAATTACAAATTAATTTTCAGAATATTTATTCTTTTTTTTTTGTATTTTATTAGTGTACCACATCTAATCAATACCGTATTTTTTTTTTTAATTTTTAGAACCAAGTTTGTTATCATTTAAAACTACCTTTTTAAATTTTTTACAAATTATATATTAAAAAAAAACCCTTCGAACTTTCATTCATAACCACTAATAACATTACTTAGTTAGGGCAATTACAAATTTGTTAAATTTCTAAAGGCGAAATGTAAGTTTTTTCAATTTTAAAATTTTATCATCATCATAATGACTTTCAAAGGTAAATTACAAAGACTTTCAGCACAATGATATTTTGTATGAGATAATAAAAAAATCAATCTCAAAATTTATTACAATAAATATATATTTTAATAGTAAAAGGTGATTATATTCATTCTAGTATTTTTCATTTCATCGGTGATAATAAAAAAAAGGTAAATTAAGGAAATCTATGTCTCTTGATTTGTTAATTAAAAAAAATTAAATCAAATTAAATTCGAATAAAATTTTTAAATTCTGTGTTTAAATTCGATTTTCTATTCGCAGCATTTAAAAAATAATAAATATAGTTTTTAAAATCAAATTATAATAAAATATTGAAATAAATGAAAGAAAAGGGACGGCGGTTGCTGCTGCTGCTTTAATTCATGACGATTTGTATTATCCACAGACCCTAGTGTTTGGCTTTGGCCGGAAGAATGGATGGTAGGCTTCTCCTCGGCCGCCTGGATCCGCCGCTTTCCCGAGCTAGATCCGCTGTCGCCCTTTTGCTCACCTCAAAATCTCTCACACTTTACCGCTTCCGCCCCACCTAACCATCCCCCAGACGCCGTAGAAGTCTCTCCTTTGCTCGCCGTCGTCGTCGTCTTCGTCGTCGGAGTGTACGGTTCTCGGAGGCTAGAGTTAGGGTGTGTGGAATGGGGACCGGAGCTTCGAGCGCCGCCGGATCGGAAGGGGGAAGCGGTCGGACCGGCCTCGGGGACTTGCCCGAGGGCTGCGTCGCGGAGATCATGCTACGGCTGGACCCGATCCAGATCTGCCGGCTCGCGCGCCTCTCCCGGGTGTTCCGAGGGGCGGCGTCGGCGGATCACGTGTGGGAGACAAAACTTCCGAGGAATTATAGGTATTTGCTGCGTAGAGCGTTGGGCGAAGAGAGTTCCGGTGGGCGCAAACTTGACAAGAAGGAGATCTTCGCGCTGCTTTGTCGTCGGAATGCCTTGGACGGGGAACACACGGTATGGGTCAATTATCTCTGTTCGTTTTCTTATTCTATAGATCTTAGAATTTGGGAATTCTGATTCTTTTTCTTGTTTATGTATAGAGACGGATCTTTTATCATCTCTGATCAGTCACCTGATTCACTGAAAAATTTATGCTGTTCTTGTTTGTTGAGAAACTTGGTGGTGGAATATGCAGGAATTTTACTTGGACAAAAATGAAGGTTTGACCTGTATCGAGATTTCGTCCAAGGCATTGACAATAACTGGCATTGGCGATAGGAGATACTGGAGCTTCATTCCAACAGCAGAATCAAAGTAAATACCCCTTCTTAGCTACTCATGTGTTGCCTTTCTCATATGCTTTCTAGCGGCATTGATGGTTCAAAAGATGATATACTTAAGAGCCTCGCTTTGATTCAGAAAAGTTAAATCAATATAATTCATGGTAATTTTTACATTTGTTTCGAGCATATCTAGTTTGTCCTATGATAGTTTTTTAAAAAAATGATGAATAAGAAGAGTAATGCGATCAATCGATAAGAGTATTCATTGAATGATCCACACAAGCGAGCTAACAAAGTAGTTGTGAGCTCAACGGTGATATTTAACATTCTATTAGATTGCATTGCCTGATTTTCAGCTCTTTAACAAACTAGTATTTTTCAATATGCATATTTAGATTGCTGATTAACATCTTTTGTTAGAACCAATAGGCAGTGCATTGCCACAGAATAGTGACTGGCTTTCTTATTACTGATATTTATTCTTTATGATATGGTTAGAAAGTTTCTCCATTGTCTATTTGTACATACGATATTGGTCATCCCTTATATCATCTACCAAAGTGTTTCTTTGTCTATTCTTTCATTTTTTGTTTGGAAAGTTGTAGACATGAAGCAAATTGTTTCTGTAGGTTTCGCACAGTCGCTTACCTTCATCAGACCTGGTGGCTTGAGGTTCGCGGGGAACAAGAGTTCTGCTTCCCCGAAGGTACATATAGCCTCTTCTTCCGGCTCCACTTAGGCAAGGCCACCATGCGGCTCGGTCGCCATGTTTATAGCCCGGAGACCATCCGTGGGTGGGACTTGAAGCCTGTTAGGTTTCAACTATCAACCTCAAATGGTCAATTTGCTCAATCCAAGTGTTGCTTAGATGAGCCCGGAATTTGGATCAATTACCATGTAGGGGACTTTGTTGTGTGGAACTCCCATGCACCTATTACAGTCAAGTTCTCTATGACTCAAATCGATTGCACGCACTTGAAAAGAGGTCTCTGTGTTGATTTAGTTTCTATCCGACCAAAGGGCTTCAGTTCTGTGCCCGGCGCTCTTTAACCCGCCATGGAATGGTGAATTGCCGGCCTTAAGTGTAGCTATGGACATGTCTATATAGTCATGTGTCGTAAATGAGTGGGGGGAGGTTTTGTTTTATCATCTTCTAGTTTACTAGTTTCCAAAATCTAGGACCTCAACTCTATTCCTCCTCGGAATTAAATAAAACCTTTGCGATTTGGAATTTTTCCTTTGCTTTGCAAAATGTTCCATTATATTTAATGCCGAAAATGTCTTTAAATTTTTCATTTTGTTGTAAAAAAGTTCCTAAGTTACCTTTCATGTATAGATGGCATTTGGACAATAAAATTGAAATCTTCGAGCGGTGTTTTGGCATTGATGAAACTTCAGATGTCGGGGTACTTTAAAAAATTTCTTAAGATTTTAATAATCCTTTAGATAAAGGAGTAATATTCAATCTTAGATCATAGTTCTTAAGTATCTTTGTCGAGCTTTTTAGTTACTTTCTTGATCTTCCCTTCTTATTTCCCTCGATAAATAGAAGGTTCTTCTTCTTCTACATTAACAACATGTTTGAACAGTGTACCAAATTATATATAAACTCAAACTCAAAATTTGAAGGTAAGGTTTGGAGTAAATGATATCAATATGTCTATGCATTAATCTGCATCTCTACATTGCAGATCTTTTTTTTTTTTTTAATAATGATCGACATTGTATAATTTCATTGCCCATTTTTTATTTTAAAATGAGATAAACAATTCTTTTTTTAATGTTTATTTTTCTAATTTATTTAAACGGCCAGTTATGATAACTACATTAAACTTAACAGTCAAGCCGACGCGGTGTTGAAGTCAAATGTAATGCCGAATAAGAATAGATCATGTCACACATCACCCACGATCTCTTTTTGCACCAATATCTCCATCGATTTAAATATTAAAAAAAAAGAAGAAAATCTCAGTCCATTTTTTAATAGAACGTGCATCTCTAAAAATATTATGATTATATCATATTTTATAATTAAGTATTTTTTGTAAGGCTGTGTATTTGTATAATGGATGCAGTCATTATGAAGATTCCATGCCAAGATTCAACGCCCCGAGTCCGCCAGAGTCCACGTCGCATCAGCGTTCGCCAAAAAAGTCCAATCGTTATCCACCACGTCATTCTCTCGGTCTTATCTGACAGCTGGCATCCCGCTTGATCCGACGGTCTTCCATGCTTCTTCCAGACTCTTCCATTCCTTCGGCCGGCCTCTGGCCACAAATCTACCACTCCTTATGCGGGTCCCACGCCGTTCTATCTTCAATTGGAAAAGGGTAAGGATTCGAGTACCCCTAGCCGAACGCTTCCATTTTTCATTATTCCCTGCGGCACCTTACTGTACCAATCGATTTATGTGCGTCCCACACGCCAAGCCTTCCAATTAGTAGCAGGGTAGCGATGGAGTAGATTATGGCCAGTGGGACGAATAGTATGGTGGATGGGGACGTCTTCGTGAACGGCGATTGATCGTGCCGCGTGGAAAAATCTATTGACGCAGTATGATGAAACCTTGACCCGACCATGGTTTGTACCTTAACCCTTATCGTCCTTCATGGCGAGGACAGCGAAGTTGTTGATTTAAGAGAGAGGCAGGGGCGTCGTTTGGGATCGGGGTGAAGCGTGGAAAGGAGGGTCCGAGGCCTCGTTTAGGGTACGCCGCCCCCTGTCGACGTGCTGATAGTTTGGAGCCGTCGGCTTCCGGTCCTTGCCGTGCCGCGGGGGTGTCGGATCTGACGGCGGGCGTCGGTTTTCCCTGTGCAGTTCGTGTTAGGATTTTGGATCTCGTGGTGTTTGATCGGCAGAGCTTAACCAGCTACTGTTCTTGTAAGTGTTTTTTTTTAATTTGTTAGATCCGGCTCTAGGGTTGGTGTTGATTTTAGTTTGGAAAACTGTGGCGGCTTCGTTCTTATAGCAAGTTAGATGGATAACACCGATTTTTAGTGTGTAAAATTACCTGCTTCCGCAGTTGGTTTTATGTATTGTCGGAAAGGCTTGTCGTTTTAATTTTTCTTCCCATTTTTTTGTAGGAAAGGAAACTATCTACTATCTTTTCCTGGAAACTTGTTCTTGTTGTTTTTTCCTCTTATAATTTTACCAAAATTTTCCCCGTGTCAGATGATGGTTCGATATATTTGAATCTACTGGTTAGTTTCTAGCTTTCAACGTTCGATTCCTGTGACGTATATTTGTTTCCGGTTGGGAAATATGCATCGATAGATTGCAAAGGCTTCCCTTTTGTTTTCAAAATGCTTTCTATTCTTGAGGTATCGCTGGCTTCCTCATGTAGGTTGCTGCTTTTACGAAAGTAATAGATTCGAGATTTGATATGCAACCAGTTCGCCTTTTTCTTCTATGTGCCGGTAAAAAAAAAATCCCTTTTTTTTTGTTTTTTTGTTTTTTTGCGCATCATAAGTTTTTTCTACTTCCTTTTTGTTCCCTTCCATGGCGCAAACAAAATGGAGCCGATCGATTTTAACATGTAATTATAAGTTCACGTTTTGTGCTTATTCTTGCAGTTTTTTTGGTTCTTCCTGCACAGCAAATGGCTCTTGGAACGTAAAGGAATCACTTCGGCCTCCATAACATCTTTTCTCTGCTATTGACGTAAGGCGTGTGGTCTTCTTCCAATTAATGATCGTTAATGTACATCTTCCCCTTTCCGTAACCGCGTCGGCCTCTGTGTTTGGCGTGCGCACGAAGAAGCGGAAGAAGATTATCCATTCGTTTCAGTAACTACGTTGATTTTTGTTCCCACGCCTTTGTGATTTCCATGACTCCTAACTTGGACAGTCCTGTTCAGACCCAAATGGCAGTTGCAGTGTTACCTTCCAGTGGCGATTTCTGCGGCAACAGAGTTTGCGATGCGAAGCCGGTAGGAAGGAGACGAGTCTTTGTCCAGACTGAGACTGGCTGTGTGCATGTTCTCCAGTTGGATCGTCAAGATAACGCACACACCGTGAAGAGAAAACTGCAGATTGCTCTCAATGTTCCCACTGAGGAGAGCTCGCTCACTTTTGGTGATCTTGAGTTAAAGAATGATCTGAGTGCTGTCCGCAGTGATTCCCCATTGCTTCTCACTCGCAATTCCATGCACAGGAGTTGCTCTACTCCATGCCTGTCCCCGACTATGAAAGATCTTGAACAAAGGGACGTAGGTGGGCCGATTGAGATTTTGGGTTGCTCAAATTGCTGTGCTCGAATGAAACATCTCATCAAGGATGCGGCAAAGGCTATAAAAAATGGCATAGATCCTGTGCCCGTTCATAATGGACTTGGAGGTGCCTACTACTTCAGGAATAAGAAGGGTGACAAAATTGCAATTGTGAAACCAACTGACGAGGAGCCATTTGCACCTAACAACCCTAAAGGATTTGTTGGTAGAGCCCTTGGTCAGCCAGGCCTTAAAAGATCTGTCCGTGTCGGCGAGACAGGCTTCAGGGAGGTTGCCGCATATCTTCTGGACTATGAAAACTTTGCAAATGTGCCTCCGACTTCGCTTGTAAAGATCACCCACTCAGTGTTCCATATCAACAATGAGATGAATAACAGTAATTGGAATGGAGTCAAGAAGCAACGTGCTATCAGCAAGATTGCTTCGTTCCAGCAGTTCATTCCACATGACTTCGATGCTAGCGACCATGGAACATCGAGTTTTCCTGTTGCAGCGATACACAGAATTGGCATACTTGACATCCGTATTTTCAACACCGACAGGCATGCCGGGAATTTGTTGGTGAGAAAGATTGAGAATGGGGTCGGTAGATTTGGAGGGAGAATGGAGCTGATCCCCATAGATCATGGTCTCTGCTTGCCAGAGGGCTTGGAGGATCCTTATTTCGAGTGGATTCACTGGCCACAGGCATCTGTGCCATTTTCGGAGGATGAGTTAGAATATATAGCTAATCTCGATCCAATTAAAGATTCTGACATGCTTCGGATGGAACTGCCGATGATTCGGGAAGCCTGCCTCCGAGTTTTGGTTTTGTGCACAATTTTCCTGAAGGAAGCAGCTGCTTTTGGGCTTTGCCTATCGGAGATCGGCAAGATGATGAGCCGAGAATTTAGTGGAATGGAAGAAGAGCCTAGTGAGTTGGAGCTCATATGCATGGAAGTAAGGAAGTTTGTGGAAGACAGAGACGTATTTTCCTTGTATTCTGATGTCGAAGAGGAAGACACATTCCAGTTTATTATGGAATACGAGGAAGATCAACGTATTATGTACAACTCACTGCAATCCTTTGGTTGCGGACTCAGTGGAGGTTGCTCGAGAAACCCTCTATCGAAATTGGAGGAAAGCATAGAGGAAGATGATGAGGACAGCGACGAGGAGAATAAAAAGATCTCCCCGGCAGAAAGCAATGGCTTCTTGGGTGCCCAGGAGAAGCTCCCTTGCACCACCAACCTTTCTGCATCACTCAGGTCCATCAGCCTCACAGAGAAGGCACAAAGGAACAGGGTTGGTGCTTACAACCGAAACACTATCTTCAGGAAGGTGATCGATAGGAATATTGTGGGTGGGAACAGCAGGAGCGCTGAAGAAAAGCTTCCTTCGAGTACCAGTTTCGTGAAGCTCTCCGACATGGACGAAGAACAATGGGAGGCTTTTCTCGGGCATTTCCAGGACTCATTGCCCAATGCATTCCTGAATCACAAAAGCTTGGCCTCAACCCTGAAGCAGAAGCCAAGGCTGGGCACTTCTTGCCAGTTTTGAGTAGGAAGGAGATTATAGAGGAGAAAAAGGGTAGGTTGTGCTTGCTAATGTTTGCAAGTTTGGTTCTTTGTGCTTGCCCATTTCTTGTAGGTGTAATACGCTTATCCGAGTGTTGTGGGAATAACAAACACCTCAGAAATCGGTGAGCTTGTGCTGCTCTTTTGTATATTTGTTGTAGGTTGTAGCTGTTTGAAATAAAACTAGAAAAATTCATGTAAATTCTTTATACTTATAACACCATGAACTTAATCATCTCTCTCTCTCTCTGTTATATATTTCTCATTAGTTCCTGTTATAAAACACCATAAAGTTGGACTAGAGGTCAGGGACGGTGACAAAATGAATGAGCTCTGCGACCTCATCCAAACTTATGGGCAGCAGCACTGTCCTGAAACAGACATCAAGAAACCCATGCAATGTATTGAATCCATGCAGGTGGCAGAATACCAGGGGCCAGTACCTGCCACAGCACTCTGAAACCCTGCAGTTGCAGGACCATCCAGCAGATGAACCTTTCGTCTTGGTCTGGCTCCTGCCATCGCAATTGAATGTTCCCTGGACCTGCAGTTCCCAGGTCCCCCTCACAACCGCACCACGCAACCCTGCAACTTTTGTGACCCTCGAGATGATAAGATTGATGGCGAATGGCGATGATATCCATTCGTTGGCGTTATTCAACAGACGCACCAAGAAAATTAGAATGAACGGTCTCTAGAAGAAAATGGTGAAGTTTTCACCTGCTAGTTGAAATGATGCGTATGTTGGAACCAATGAGGAACCCAAATTCTATGAAGAGGATCCGACTGAGTAAGTTTTCACAAACAGTTAGCCATCAATGGCTAAGATTACTATTGGGGAGAATAGTTCAGCGGATTGTATGGCAACCCTCTAGAGAATTTGCATTCGAACGACAAGGCATGTCGAAATAAGACAAATTGGTTGGATCTCAGTTAGGCAAGTAAAATGTGGGCGTTCGAACTTCAATCAAGCGCTATCCCTTGGAGCATTAAAAAAATGACTACGTTCTTCATCATCTATTCCTCAATGATGATAAAAAAAGATAAATTATAAGGATTATATTCTTTGACCCATCGGCTAGAACATTGAAAGATCATCCTGAATCTAGAGAGAATTTTAGACCTCCTATCTTTCTTAGAGCATGTTTGTACTGTTCTAGCCAACGGGGAAACTAACCAAAGCGCTATCCCAATCAAACTTGTCAATGAACTAGTATCCCAATGGGCTTTGATTCCTGAACAAACAGGTTAATCAGAGTGGGCTTCAATTCCTGAACAAACAGCTCGAACCAGTCGATCCGGCCCGTCTGATCAGATTTTGAGAACACTGTCTATGTATCCACTGAAATCCTGGATTCAATCAGTATCCACCTCTGAAACTAAGCTTGCCATCTCCAAAATTGGGCAAATCGATCAACTCAAATTTTCCATTAACTACTTCAACGTCTTGCTGCTGAGCTCGGATTAATCCTCACAAACGCGCGTATCGCCTCTACGTATGAGCTTATTAGTTCAGCCAAAGATCTACCGCGATTGGCTCGCCTCGTGATGATCCAAAAGCGGATTGATAGGGGTCATATCTAAATCTTTGCATCATGAGCTGCTCTAATTCTCTGGTCTGCATTTCATCGAACGACTCGTGAACACCGAAGATGAATCGGCCGAGGCCGTCCACTGTCCAAGTCAAACGGGGTCAACTGGTCAAGGAATCCGGAAACAGTTCGTCTTCTTCCACGAAGCGACGGAGAACGAAGAGAATGGAATCGACCGTCCTCTCGAGAATCATCAAACTGTTCATATTAATTTGAACGACCCTCGTCATTACCTCACCTGCAAGCGATTTGGCCTTCTGCAACAGCCTATAAATTGCAACGGCAGAGCTTCTTCTCTTTTCCATAGCGGAGCAAAACAGAGCACGCCTACGCCGAGAGCAGTGAGCGCTCTGCATCAACTAGTAAAGCATGGGAAGTTGCTTCTCCAGCTCCGAGTCTCGCCGCCCACTGCGGGAGGCTGTGCGGCCGCGGCGGAGGAGGAGGTACGAGGAGGAGGAAGAGGCAGCGCAGTGGAAGGGGCGGTGGGTCGCAGAAGTCGACCGGAAGGCGGCGGATTTCATAGACGAACAACGCCGGAATTTTGAAGCTTGAACCTTGAAGATGCGGTGTCAGATTAAATCTATGAATATTAGATTCAATCTGTATGATTTCAGTGAGCAGAGTTAGATCGTTAAACGAAAACGAAAACAAAAAAAAAAACAGAGAAGAGATTGAGATGTATTTTAGTCTGTTTCTTGTTCGGTCATAATTAAAATAAATAAGCGTATTTTTATAATGAAAAAAAGTCGTGGATGTTTTAAATATTTTTTAAACATAAATTGTCAAAAATAAAGGTAAAAAAAATAAAAGAATTCTCTTTGTTATTTATAGTGAAAATATATTATTTTAAGGCCGCCAAGAACCTTAAAATTATTTTTAAAACATGAGCAAAGAATTAATTTTATCCAAAGCTTATTTTAAAATGAGACGACTTAATTTATAATTATCTTACAATAGAATATAAAAAGTTATTTTTTAAAAATATTAAATTATAGATAAAATATTGTTTTAATTATTTTCAAAATGAGAAACGTCATCGATACTCAATAATTTAGGATGGCGTCAGCTGCATAAATTAGATAGCCGTCCTAACTCCTAAGTTGTACCAGACGTTGAACATTGACCTGTCAAAAAGTCCAGTCTCTCTCATCGAACCGGCCAATTATTATTATCGGTAATTTACCATTTCACATTCTTAAAATTAAAATATCAAATCGCATCAGTAACTTTCATAATTATTAAATCGCGTATTACTTTCTAAATTTATCCCTCCAATCAATATTTTATTTTTTTTAATTAATGAAATAGTTCCATTAGTCGATTTTCAGACAAAATAGATTGATGGACAAACATTTCGGAATCATATGATTCGAAAACTTTTATGTTCCTCTCACACTCCATAATACGTATCTGACTTCAAAAAGTATTGTGATACATCATATTGGGAGCAATGAATTTTTGAAACTTTAATTTTTTTTAATATAATAGCTTCATCAGTCGGTTTCATTCGAAATCGATTGATTGACCTAGACAGGTCGGAATCACGTGATTTGAAAAATCATGTGCTCCTCTCGCACTCTATAATACGTATGTGATCTCGAAAAGCATTATGATACATCGTGTCGGGAGTAGCGATTTTTGAAACTTCAAATTTTTTTAATGGAATAACTCTATCAATCGATTTTGTCCCAAACCGGCTGATTGACCTAGACAGCTCGGAATAATGTGATTCGAAGACCTATGTGCTCCTCTCACACTCTATAATACGTACGTAACCTCAAAAAATATTACGATAAACTATGTTAAGAGCAACAATTTTTATCATTCGTGCTCCATATATATGTGAAGTGTGATCGAAAGAACATTTAAAATGCTACGACAATGATACTTGCTGGCCCAAGTGATATGTACATATTATGAAGTGCGAGAGGAACACAAAAGGTATTCGAATCATGTAATTTCAAATTATTTAGATTTATTTGTCGATTTCAAACGAAATTGATTGATGAAGCTATTCGATTAAAAAAATTTAAAGTTTTATATTTGCATGAGTAATGGAATTCGAAGAACTCATTGGTGACTTCATCTAATGGGGTATCGTCGTTGTAGTATTTGAAATATTTTTTCGACCACACTTTATGTATGGGGCACGAGTGATAAAAATCGTCGCTCTCAATATGATTTATCGCAATATTTTTGAGGTCACGTATGTATTATGGAGTGTGAGATGAGCACATGGGTCTTCGAATCACATGATTTCGAGTTGTTTAGGTCCGTCAGGCAATTTCAGCCAAAATCGATTGATAGAGCTATTCCATTAAAAAAATTTGAGGTTTTAAAAATCGCTGCTCCCGACACGGTGTATCACAAATGCTTTTCGAGATCACATACATATTATAGAGTGCGAGAGGAGCACATGAGTTTTTGAATCACGTGATTCCAAACTGTCTAGGTCAATCAACCGATTTCGAATGAAACCGACTGATGAAGTTATTCTATTAAAAAAAATTGAAGTTTCAAAAATTTACTACTTCCAATATGGTGTATCACAATATTTTCTGAAGTCACATACGTATTATGAAGTGTGAGAGAAACACAAAAATCTTCAAATCATGTGATCCTGAAGTGTTTAGGTCCATCAATCGATTTCGTCCGAAACCGATTGATAAAGTCATTTCATTAATTAAAAAAAATGAAATATTGAGTGGAAAGATAAATTTGAGAAGTGATACGCGATTCGATAATTATGAAAGTTATATGTATTTTTCAATTTTAAGAATATAAAATGATAAATTGTCATATTATTATTATTATTAAATTCTTGGTGCATGGAATCGAATAAACTTACATTTAAGAATATAAATAATGATATGGTTTTAAAGAATATTGAAAACACGCTAAGAAAGGGGTTAAAGTTTGAAGGATATTATTCCATAATAAATTCTCCAATTAAAAAATCATTATATGACCAATTAAAATCCAATAAACAAATGGTGGTGCTCATCATTATCTGATTTATCTCTACATGGACGGCTTGCGACGAATCTAATAAATCAATTGATGTGGCTGGAGAAGAATAATTTTGATTAATTGGAATTGAAGTTCCTCATTAATCTCTATTTTCCAACGATTTGGCACAGAATCTTCTTCCTTTTTTTTTTCATGATTAACCTTCAACCGTTACAATTTTTTTCATGAAAAAAATATATCATTCTGCTTCTTAATAAATAATGGATAAGAATTCTCACTTTGCAAAATGATATCGAGAATTTTAGTTTAGAAAAAATCACAGAATCTTAATTTATACCAAACGAACGGAAAGATCGTTCCTTTTTTGCAGTATTAAATTGCTACTATCAATTTCCTGTGGAGATTGGAGAATGAAGACAAAATCCAACCTTTTTTTTTTTTTTTTCAGATTCCGAGCAATTTGAGCCAAAAATGGAATCGTCGTCACAATTCGAAGGCATCGTCGTCGAGCTTTAGCGCCTCCGCAGCAGCCTCCTCGTCGTCGTCGTCGATGGTCAAGTAGGGGTTGTGCGCCGCCGGCTTGAACTTATAGCCGGTGAAGACGTAGAAGGCAAGCGTGGCGAGCTCGCCGGCGACGACGCTGGTCCACAGGTAACGGTAGGAGATGAAGTTGCCGAGGGCGTATACTCCCACCCTGGTGAAGTAGATGTAGCAGATGACGACGATGTAGTACTGGCGGAAAAGGGTGAGCTTCATAAGGTTCACGGAGGCCTTCCCGTTGGTCCTGGCGGCCTCCCGGAGGTTCTTGATGGACCAGACGATGGGGAAAAGGACGGCGCAGCAGCAGACGACGTCGACGAGGAGGAAGACCTGCTTCCAGGTGACCCAGTCGCTGGAATAGCGGCCGGATTCGTCGATGACGACCTGGGCGATGTTGGCCACCACCTGGAGGGGGATGACCGCCATGAGCACCCTCTTCTCGCGGTCCTGGAGGTAGGGTTTGAGAAAGGACCAGCCGGTGCCGATGAGGACGATGAGGGTGAAGAGGGAAATCCCCTTGAGGAAGCTGAAGATGTAGAAAAGCACGTCCCAACCGTGAGCGGATCCGGTGCGATCGATGTAGGATTTGTCCTCGGCCTCGCAGAGGAGATTTAGGGCTTTCAGAACGACGACCGCGAGCATGAAGTAGTGAATGCGGAAGACGGCGGCACGGCGGCGGAAGAGGACGGCAGCCCAAGCGATAGCGAGGTAGGCGTAAGCGAATAAAAGGAGGGAATATATGAAGGGAAGCGGTGCGGCGCCGGCGGAGAGGAAGGCGCGGCGGGAGGGTTCAGGGAGGTTGAACATGGTTGATCGGACGGACATGGAGACGCGGAGATTGGGTAGACAGTTGGCGAAGAGGAGCGTGAACTGGCCGGGTTGGTCGGTGAGGTTGACGGCGACGCGGAAGGAGGTGGATCTGGCGACGGGGACGCCGGAGGGGTTGGGATGGGGATCGAGGCAGTCGAATTCGGAGACGACGTGGACGTGATCGGACTGGAGAGCGCAGGTGATGTCGAGGTCGCGGATCTGGCGGAGGACGAGCAGCCATGCGTCGGGGGTGCAGAGGAAGAAGCCGAGCTGGGAAAGGGCGACGTCGGCGTCGCTGGAGAAGGAGATGCCGGAGACATTGAGCTCGAGACCGCCCCGCCGTGTGAAGCCGAAGTCGTCCAAGGGGATGATGGATCGGGAGTCGGATCGGACCTCCATCTGGCGGATCTCAGCGCGAACAGAAGGGACGACGGCCATGAGGGACAACGCCAACGCGAGTCCGAGGATAGGTTTTGCGGATGCCGGCATGGATGCCATCTTCGTAGTCTCTCCTCTCCTCTCCTCTCCGATCTCGATTCCTTCTTATCTCGCTCGCCCATCAATGGCGGCGGTTGACTTCTTTGGTCAACGGAGTCGAGAGAAGGCATCATTGTTTTTGGAAGATTTTTCCAATTAACTCCAAATATTTAACCTTATTATTCTTTGGGCTTTCATTGGAGTCGTGACTTAACCTGTGACTGATTGCGTCTCATTGTTGGTTAGGGTTTCTCGCGTATAAATTTCCGAGCCCTCCTCGACCGCTCGCACCTCTCTTTGCTGCCTCCTGCGTCGCCGCGGTTACACGCTTAACCCTTCCTTACTCCGACGCAAGAGAAAGCCCTCGACTGCCGACATGCCTTCTCTTTTCTCCGACGCTATGTCCCCAGAGGAGCTTAAGAAATCGAAGAAGGCGAAGGTGCCTGAGAAGAGCAAGAAAAATAAAAAGAGGAAGGTCGAGGAGGAGGAGGAGGAGAATAAGAGCGATACCACGTCCGATTACTCACCGGAGGTCCCTGAGAAGAAGAAGAAAAAGAAGAACGCGGATGCTAATGGTCCGGCGGCGAAGAAGATGAAGCTGAAGGAGAAGGGAGAGGAGACGGATGAGCCGGAGAGCGGTAGCGATGTGGATGACCCGAATGCCTTGTCTAATTTCAGGATCTCGAAGGCCTTGGTAGAGACCTTGAACTCGAGGGGCATAAAGGCCCTGTTTCCCATCCAGGCCATGACGTTTGATCTCATACTCGATGGGTTTGATTTAGTGGGCAGAGCCCGGACTGGTCAGGTTGGTAATGTCTTGCTTTTCATTCCTTTCCGTTGCGTACTTCAGATATTTTACTATTGTTGCTGTTCTGGTTCGTGCTAGTAATACGACCAACTAGAGGGCGGTACAAGATGCCTTTTTTTCGCCCTTTCATTGAAAAAAATAAAACAAAAGAACAAAAGGAAAAACAATCAACAACATAACTTTTGTGTTTCTATGCATTTATGTTATTGCTCTCTCAATAGTTGTTCTTCGTGATGTTCATGGGATGTGCTGTTTATGATCGTTTGTTATATGTATGTCCTTATAGGGTAAAACCTTGGCTTTTGTATTGCCTATATTGGAATCATTGACAAATGGAAGGCTTAAGGCATCAAGGAGAACTGGTTATGGAAGGCTTCCAAGTGTTTTAGTACTACTTCCAACTCGAGAGCTTGCAATTCAGGTACTCCAAATTAGAGGTTAAATATGTTTACTATGCAACTATTATTTCATGATTCTTTATGCCGAACCTTGATGGTCGTGACAATTAATCCAGGTACACTCAGACTTTGAAGTTTATGGTAAGGTAGTGGGGTTATCGTCATGCTGTGTATATGGTGGATCTCCTTATCGTGCTCAAGAAATGTCCATAAAGAGAGGGGTTGATATTGTTGTTGGAACCCCAGGACGTGTCAAAGTAATCTGTTTGACTATATGTTCATAAATCCTGCTTGGCTCAAGGAAGTCAGGTTTTTATTTTAAAATTTTTTACAGGATCATATAGAGAGGGGAACTCTTGACCTGAGAGCTTTAAACTTCCGGGTCCTTGATGAAGCAGATGAAATGTTGAGAATGGGTTTTGTGGAAGATGTGGAACTAATTCTTGGTATGAGTAGTCTTCACTGCTTTTTCATCAATTATTGATAATTTATAATCAGGCAAAAGGATCTCAGAGATACATTTATCATAGTTGATGTTCTGCGGTAGATCTTCTCTAAATCTAGCTGCAACATGTCATTTTCATTGCTCAAGTATGTTTCACATAGTCAATATTTACTTATGTTTTTTTTCTTCTCATATTTTGCAGGTAAAGTTGAGGATGCTAGCAAAGTTCAGACGCTTCTCTTCAGTGCTACCTTACCTGATTGGGTGAAGGAGGTATAGATTCATAATCATGAATTCCTCTCATTTAAGTAAATTTTGCAAAGGGGCATAAACGATTTCGTATATGTTGTGGCTGCCTCCATGATACAGAGTTCAATTCTATAATGGTGAAGCTTCTTATAAGCTCACCATGAGCATTAGAATATAAATGCCTGATTTTCTAATGTTTATGTTAATTAAATGCAATTTTATTCTTCAATATTCTTCCACATAATACCTTTTCTTATGTTCCCAGATTTCAGCAAGATTTCTTAAGGAAGATAAGAAAACAGCTGATCTTGTTTCCAATGAGAAACTGAAGGCGAGTGCTACTGTTAAACATCTTGCTCTTCCTTGTTTAAAAAAAACAAGACACCAAATTATTCCTGATATTATTCGTTGCCATAGCAGGTTTGTAATTTTATGGTTTCGCCTTATTGTTCGATTCATTTTCTTTGTTATGATCTGGTTCCTAATGAACATATTTGTCTATCTATTTGCAGTGGTGGTCGAACCATTATTTTCACTGAGACAAAAGAATCTGCATCTGAGCTTGCTGGATTAATACCTGGGTCAAGAGCATTGCATGGAGATGTAATGCAACAGCAACGTGAAGTATGTACTTTATGATAACTGATTACTTCATAATCTATATATTGTCTAAATGAACTTCATCCATTAATATCTGGGATTTGATATTATGCAGGTTATACTAACTGGATTTAGGTCAGGCAGGTTTTTGGTTTTGGTTGCAACAAATGTTGCAGCACGTGGGCTTGACATCAATGATGTGCAACTGATTATTCAGGTACATTTTATCTCCTGGAAGCAGTTCACCATTTTAAATAACAAATTCTACAACATTATTTGAATTTATTACATTTTCAGTGTGAGCCCCCACGCGATGTCGAAGCTTACATCCATCGGTCTGGGCGAACTGGAAGGGCTGGTATTTTTTTTCCTGAAACTTTCACCTTGTAATTTTTATGTTCTTTTTTTGTGACAAGTGCTAAGAGACATCTCTTTCAGGCAATACTGGTGTTGCAATTCTTCTTTTCGAACCCAGATATAAGTTTAGTGTTTCAAGAATTGAAAAGGAATCAGGTGTTAAGTTTGAGTACATATCTGCACCTCAGCCTGCTGAGATTGCTGAATTAGTTGGATCTGAAGCAGCCAATGCTATTTCAAGTGTCTCCGACAGGTAAGCTGATGTTTCTTCCCCCTTTTTGGAAATTGTTTTATTTGGTAATATTCTTACTATGAAGAAGTTTATTTTGCAGTGTTATTCCAGTTTTTCGTTCACAAGCAGAACAGCTCTTGAGCACTTCAGGACTATCACCTGTAGATTTACTAGCAAAAGCACTTGCTAAGGCTGCGGTAAGTTGCATATTTTGTTTTGAAGCACTACATTGTTGTATTTGGTGATCTTCTATTTTAATGGGTGTCTCTGTCGCAGGGGTTTTTGGATATAAAAAAGAGGTCACTGCTTTCATCGTTGGAGAACTACGTGACATTGATTCTTCAGACAGGAAACACTATCTATTCACCGTCGTGAGTGTTTTTTTCTTTTTTAATTTGGAGCTGTTGGATATTCAATAATTAGACTGAACAACCTTTTGCTATCGGAACAAATAAATTTCTTAAAGCAGTTGCATAACCAACCTATTGTTTCCATTGTTTTTTCAGGTTTGTTTTCAGCGTCTTAGGGAGACATTTGCCTGAAGAGAAAATCCAAAACCTCGAAAACCTCTCTCTTACTGCGGATGGATACGGGGCAGTGTTTGACGTGTCTTCTGATGATGTAGATACATTTCTTGAAGGTATAGATCTGAAAGCTCAGCTTGACTTTTCATCGACTAGTTTTTCCCTGTTGGGCATGGAGATCACTGTTTTGAATCGCTTTTAACTTGAGTATCAAAATGGGTGGGGATTTAACTTTCCATCCTCCGCTGCTTGTGCGAGCTAGAGGTGGGACATGTATTCCTTACTTGTTTTCCTGCAAAACATGCCATGGCACAAAATGCTTGCCTTATTTCACCCCATCTTTATTCTCGGGTGAGTCTGGATGGTTTGCCCTTGTGCCTTCTCGAGCTTTGTTCTGTAATGCTCGTTTGTGGTAAGGAAGATGAGAAATTGTGGAGGAGATGGAAGAAGAGGCAGTGAAAATCATGTTGAGAAGGCCTAGCGTGTGGAAAGTCTGTCGGGGAGGTTTTTGCAACGGAAACCTTGTCCCCGCCCTTAGTGCAGTTTCAAGCTTATTTTCCATGCTTTTTGGTGGCAAAACTTATAGTTTTGCCCGTGCCCACTACTGCAAGGGACGGCTTTTATAAGTGAATTTTTTTCTTCATTTTGTGCACCATTTAATGTAAACAAGCTATAACATTTCTCCACAATTTGCTCCTTTTCACAGTTCGAGACAAGACCAGCAGTTTTACGATCGAGGTGCTGGAAACGTTGCCCCCCCTGCAAGATAGACAAAACACAGGCTTCAACTCAGGGCGAGGTAGGTTCGGCCGCGGTGGTGGTTTCTCCGGCGGCAGAGGTGGTGGATTCTATGGCGGTAGGGGTGGCGGTAACAGATTCTCTGGTGGTAGAGGCGGCGACAGATTCTCCAGCGGAGGCAATCGGGGAAGGGGTCGCGGCGGGGGAGGCTGGAACAATTTTATCCATAGGAATTGAAGAAGATTGTTGTTTCAGCCAAAAGCCGTAGCTGGAATTTGTTTTTTTTTTAATTTGTTTTCTTTTTATATTTTGGTGAGGAATTATTGAACCTTTTTTGTTTTTGTTACTCCTACGGAGGTGTTTTATCTTCTATAATATTTAGAATTTTGTAAACCGACTTTTCTATATATTTGATGTTGAAGTGTAATATTCCCTAACATTCTTATATATTCTTATTCCGTTATTCAAAAATGCAGTATCGTGTTAAAATTATATAGAAATTGACTTTGATATTAATATTAATATACTTTTTAAACATGTGGACGAATTATTAAAATTGTGGAATGGGTTCTATTAAAATAGTGAAAAATTAAAAGATACTTTTAAACTATATTTTTATATATACTTTAGAGAAACTGACAATAAAACGATTCAAATAGATCTTATAAGCAAACAAAAATAATGGAAATTTTCCTAAATTTTTTAACCTAAAGGACTATATCGAGAGAATTTTTCACTTTTAAACCTAAGGGGGCTAAGGGGGAATGACACAGTGGCTAAAATATAAGAGAGTTTACGGATAAATAGACATACTTAATGGATTTGTTCGATTCAAAACTGAATCGAAATCAATCCGTTAAATTCGGAATCGGAACCGGTTCTGGAATCGAATCGGAACCGTTCCGATTCCGGTTCGGTTCGGAATCGATTCTGGTTCCAATTTAGATCTGGTTTTCATTGATAATTTAAAATTCTTAAGCATGTTAACATGTCTATAAGATTATTTTGCGATAGAAAAAAGAATATGATTACTAACACGTTAGATAAATTTGGAAGCTCAAATTCGAAGAAGGTGATCCGGAACCATTTCGAAATCGATTCGGAACCGTTTCGAAATCGATTTGGAACCGATTCGGAATCAGTCCAGATTGAATTGATTCCAAAATTAAAACTTTGAAACCGGAACCGATTCGGATCGATTTCAACGTCGACGAATATGGAATCAATCAGAATCAAATCGAAATTAGAATCGAAGAATTGATAAATATATTTATGAATAAGATAAGAATCGATTTCGAAAAAGACTGCTAGGCTGACAAATTTCATCAGCGGAGAGAATTTTTCATTTTGCAAAATGATATCGAGAATTTTTTTAAACTTTAAAATATCATTCTGCTTCTTAATAAATAATGGATAAGGATCGACCTCCCTTCCTTCCTTCTGTGGTCCTCCACTGCCATTCCCCCGTCAACTCATCGGAGTCGATCCCCGCAGTGCGAGAAGGAGATGGGGAAGGGCGGCGAAGGAAGCGGAGATGCCGAGAAAACAGAAGAGAACATGGCGGCTTGGTTGGTCTCCGTCAACACTCTCAAGATCCAGCCTTTCCATCTCCCGCCACTCGGTTCGTCTTGAATAATCAGGGTTTTTTTTTTCTTTTAAAAAAAATCCTTTTGGTTCCGATTTGTCATTGCGGTGCGATTGCTGATCCAAGTTGATTTTCTTTAGGGCCTCATGATGTTCGTGTGAGGATGAAGGCCGTCGGCATTTGTGGCAGCGATGTTCATTATCTTAAGGTTAGGCTTCTTTGTAACACTGTTAATCTTATCTCGTTCGACCATGGAAGGATCAGTCAAGTGATGCTTTTTCCCTTCATCTGCGTGCTGCAGACCCTGAGATGCGCCCATTTCGTTGTTAGAGAACCGATGGTGATCGGGCACGAGTGTGCCGGGGTCGTAGAAGAGGTGGGAAGCGAAGTCAAATCCCTGGTTTCGGGTGATCGCGTGGCGTTAGAACCTGGGATCAGCTGCTGGCGGTGCAAATTCTGCAAAGATGGCCGATACAACCTTTGCCCTGATATGAAATTCTTTGCTACCCCTCCTGTTCATGGATCCCTAGCTAACCAGGTGATCTTCTTCTAGTTGAAATGATTCGATGAACATTGCAAATTAAGTGAAATCAATCCTCAATCATAATGTTGCCGTAGTGCTGCTCATCCAAAAAAGGGAAAAGAATAGACAAATAAAGCAGTGATTCTCAAGTTTTTATCTTCTTCACCTTTTGATTTGTTCTTTCAGACTATAGGCATTAACCTTTCCATTACACTTGGTTTTGGTTTCCAGGTGGTTCATCCTGCAGATTTATGCTTTAAGCTTCCTGACAATGTGAGCTTGGAGGAAGGGGCAATGTGTGAGCCCCTAAGTGTCGGTATCCATGCTTGCCGTCGAGCCAATGTAGGTCCAGAGACTACTGTGCTAATTATGGGTGCTGGCCCTATCGGGCTAGTCACAATGCTTGCGGCTCGTGCTTTTGGTGCTCCGAGGATTGTCATAGTGGATGTTGATGGATATCGGCTATCGGTTGCTAAATCTCTTGGAGCAGATGAATTTGTGAAAGTTCTTACAAACACTCAGGTCTTTGCCTAACTCTTGATATTCATAAGATGCAAAAAAAAGTTGCATGCATTTGATATTAAATCGCCTGTGCCACCATTCTAATTCAGCTATTATGCTTGTGATTGTTGGGATTTGCTAGTGGTTAGAGATTTATATAGATCCATATAAAAGTTATTTGTATGACAATAACTGATAATGCATGATTCAATATATGAATAATATTCCGAGACAGCCATATACAAGTCTTATTCCACTACTAAATGGGATATATAAAAGAAATTTGAGAAAGTTTAGTTCCTGATTTTGTGTATGTTTAATCAACATACCAAAACTTGTAAGTTTCAGTGATAAAATTCTTGCTACGAAGGAAAGCATATCTAACAAGACTAGTGTTTGATAACATTGTTAAATATACTTGAAGAGCAAACAAGATCAATCCGTTTAGTTTCGTAGAGCTCTGCTGCTTCTTTTCTTTAATACATTTCATCTACAGGATCTAGATGAGGAGGTTATTCAGATACAGAATGCGATGGGGAGGGATATTGATGTGAGCTTCGACTGTGCTGGGTTTAGCAAAACAATGTCGACTGCCTTGAATGCCACGAGGCCAGGTGGTAAAGTTTGCCTTGTGGGCATGGGCCACAATGAGATGACTGTCCCCCTTACTCCTGCCGCCGCAAGGTCTCTATCTCATTGTTCAAGTGTTGGGAGTTAAAAATTTTGCTGAACTTCCACTCGATGATTGTTTATTGTTCCCTTCTTCACAGAGAGGTCGATGTGGTCGGCATCTTCCGTTACAAAGATACTTGGCCATTGTGCATCGAGTTCCTGAGGAGCGGAAAGATCGACGTCAAGCCTCTGATAACGCACAGATTCGGGTTCTCGCAGGATGAAGTGGTGAAAGCATTCGAAGTCAGTGCTCGCGGCGGAGATGCCATAAAAGTGATGTTCAACCTTTAGATGCTGAGGCATTATTCAGTATTTGTGTCGTTGGTCTGAAAAATTACCCTGAGAGATTGTATCAGTTACTCTAGCTGCCAAGACAAGGTCATCAATGTTGTTATTATTATGAAGCTGGTTGAATAAAAAGGGTTGATCTTATAATAACAATAACAATAATCAAGTCTATCTCATGCGAGTCGAACTCGAAATCTCCTTACCTCAGCAACTACAACTGTGCTGCTATGTCACTAGCACTGCCAACACATCTAAGTCAGACTGAAACTGAAATCCTAGCTCAAACGAGATTTCACTAAACTATTTTGTTCTCGATTCAATCTATTTCATTTCAGCACGTCCTGTGTAGAACCTTCAAGATAAGCAAACAAGGACCAATTAATTAAAATAAGATGGAGCAGAGAACTTAGGATTCTACATTTTTAGTCCATTTGGTTTAAAATAGAAAAACAAAAAAAGGATTAATAGCTTCAACAGCCTCATTTGTTTCGATGGATAAAAAAGATCCATCTAATATTTTTTTATACGAAGGACTCGAACTGTATTTAAGTTCGACATTACGATTTAAACGCTAGCAAGAATTCGTCACAAATAATTATCTGGCGAAGGATTCTTCCCACGTTTTAATCTCTCTCTCTCTCTCTCAATCAATCAGGTTTATTATGAATTTGTTTTTGTTTTTCTCGTTAGAGAATAAAGAGAGATTTTTTTTTTTTTTGTATAAATTTTTTAATGACATCTCAATTTGCTAGTAGCATAGAATAAGTGACTCTCTTTTCTAAAAATCGAAGAGTTTGATAAAAAAAAAAAAAGAAAGAAAAAGACATCGCAGTGGATACCGCAATATAGAACTTCCGTGATGGATTAAATAAAGCACTGTAGAGAATTTGATTTCTATCACGATTACAAATTGTGACAGGAAAAGCAAAGAAGAAAATCACCGCAACAACTTACAAATATTATGTTAATGGATTCATCAATCATGCACCGACGGATTTGTAAAATGAAAAATATAGAATATTGAGCTGCTAGTCAGCAGTATTTTCGGATTTATTTTTGATAATTGATAAAAAAAAAATTATTAGGATCAGAATAACTCCCTAATTAATTGGTTCGAACAGCTCGATGAGTGATGTCAATAAAAAAATAAATGAATTCAATCGATCTGATACATAATCTTAATTACCAGATATTTATAGCAAATATGAGAAATTGAAATGCAACGAAAATTATAAATCCATATGTATTCTCGTTTTCTTTATCGTCAGAAAACTTGAAGATTGAAAAATAAATTGCCATATAATTTATTTTCGATAAGTACAAGAACATCAACTCAAAATCGGTCCTCTTAGGATACCGAGTGAAATTTAAAATTGAGTTTCATTTTCTATTAAAAATTTTGAAAATTGAGCTCTCTTTATAATTTTTTTTTAGCCCTAGCCGAGGGTCTCAACAACCTTCTCTCATGATCGATTCTGCATCAACTCTTTATGCAAATGCTATTAGAATGGACAGTGATTGAATCTTTGTATAAAGTCTAAAATTTTTTTTCGGATTTAATTTTTTATTATTATTTTTAGTTAACGGATCAAGGGGCATAGCTCCGATGATTTATCTCTCTTCACCATTACTGAGAGATCGGGGATAAGAAATATTAAAACGAACATAATTATTCTTCACCTCCAGGGCTACGGTGCTAACGGTAGAACGCCCATGTCATTTTCTAAGAATTCAAGGTTTGAGCTCTGGCTGCGACACAGTTACAAGAATTTCTTCCAAATAGTGTTGAACCTAAGAAAATTGGGCTTTGAACGTTTTCCGATTTACTTTGACTTTGACGATTGATAAAAAATTTTCATAGAACCGAATCTACTGCTCCAAGATTAATCGAAACAAAAGTCAAAATCCCTCGTATCAGTTAAAAAAAAAAATATCAGACTGCAGAAGGGACGGACGGACCTACCCGCAGAAAATGGCAACGCGGAACTGGAGGCCGGCAACCGAGTGAAAGAAGGGAGATCGAGAAGAGGAGGAGGGAGAGGCGATTAAGGAAGACGTGGGTGTCGGACCCTCCTTCGAAATTTGAAAATGCGAGGGAAGGGAAGCGGCCCATTATGGGGCCTTTTTAAACCGTCACTTTCATTCTTACATCTCTTTAAACCGAATTCCAATTTTATATTTTCAGTGAATTTCTTTATTTTTAATAATAATAAAAAAAACAGATAAATAAGAGATGGTATTCTAAGTTATCAAAAAAATGGAATTTTAAATTCCATCGAAAGTTTTTTTTTTTACTAACATTAAATATTTAAATTTTTCGATCTAATCAATTTTTAAGATGAACGATCCGACCCGATAGATCTATGGAGTAACGCTAAATAATTTATAGATGAGATATATTCCATCGATTATTAAAATAAATTAAAAAATATTCCTGATTCAGCAGTTAAATTCAGAATGTAGTCACGACATTTCTATAAAATAGGTCCAATATTAAAAATGTATTCCATTTAAAATGTTAAACTCTCTATCCATACTCAATTCAGGATTATTTTTTTTTTAAATTTAGAGCCAAAGCTAAAAAAAATTCTTTTGACATAGAAATAAGGGATTGTATTCAAAGTTATCAAAAATGCAAATTTAAATTCCACCAAAAATTCTTTTTTTTTTCAATGCAAAAAAGGATAATAGGACATAGAAATAACATATTGTAGTCCAGTTAGTTGGTCAGATTCCACGGACACAAAGGAGTTAGTTCTAACAAAAGGTAATTATACTCATCCGAATATTCTTCATCGTTGATTCCTCAATAATGATGAAAGAGAATAAATCATGAGAGACTATGCCTCTTAACCCGTTGATTAAAAACAACAGAGAGTTTCTGAGTTCAAATGAGAGTTTTAGACATCACGTTGAAATTCGATCCCTGTACATTCTAACAGTATTTGCGTTGCTCTAACCAACACCCTGTCAAGAGAGTTGGTGTTCATATATATGGTTGCTGCTAACGAAGAGATTGCATTCTAATTATTATTTATAGAATCCATAATGGTTGTTGGGTGACGGATTCTTTCACGATGTGTATAGTAATGAGGAATGTATGGTAATTTCTTTCGAACATCCACAAATCGATCACCCGCGTTGTCGTTCGACATTGTCACTGAGCAGCTAGATTCCGACCGTGATCCAGTTGAATCACGATTGGAATCTGGTCAAATTGCGGATGCAATGTCGGTATGCATCACAACTATGATTCAACCATATTTCAACTTGAATTCGATCGCGATTGGACGGTGTAAACGTTCGACTGAGTATAAGAATTAATTGTAGTGCGAATGACGATGAATGATAAAAAATTTAGTTTGAGATTGTGAAAGAGAAGACACTGTATATTATGTGTGATCATACAATTGACATCGAGTCATACACGAGCACATTGATCAATCACACACAATATCAAATCTCTAAATAAGATTGTATTCTGCAACACAATCTTATGGAGATTGTGTTCATATGGTCGCTGCTATCAGGAGAGATTGTATTCTAATTATTATTTTATTTGTAGAATCCATAGGAAAAAGACAGATAAACTCGCATATTCATTTTTCAACCTGAATGATGAAGACTTGCAACCTCATATATGCATTTTCTCAGTTATTTGTTTAATAGAATAGATCGATCGAAAAACACAATAGGACATGATCAATCCCCTCCATGATCTACTGAATCGATCCAAGGCTTATAGTCTTTCGAGTCATCTTCCCCCCACCGCTCACGTTTACTTCCAGAGATACAGAGAATGGAGTATAATTAATGATCTTTTTATTACAATGACAACATCAATACATAAACCAAACATAAACTTAAAAAGACTGTTATAAGTTTTCCCCTAATTTATTAATTGTAGAGAAGAAAAGTAAAACGAATTCCTGTCGAATAGAAGAATGATTATCTTGTATAATTAAATCGCTTGTTTCGATACCATTAATTACATAGGAAAAACACAAATTCACAACTAAACTACCATAACAGAATCTAAACCTGGAGAAAGAACAAAACTCTCATCTAAGTGATTCACAAATTGGATCTCTACAGAATCTTTGCCTGTTGTGCTCGGCATTAAGGTGTACTTGGGTGACCAAACACCAACTTAGCTAGCCAAGAGTTTGAGAACGAATCTGCGGCATTAATTATTTATATCTTGCTTGGCTACTCAACTCCAACTTCATATTTATGTTCATCGTTCCAAATTCCGTTGCCAAATACATGCACACGTAAGGAATCGCCACAGTTTCCATTCCTTTGCCTGTTTTGCAAGCTTGGCATGTATAGTTCTGTCCCTTGGGAGCAATGGCAGGTGGGAGACTTTTCTTCTTCTGGGGTTGTCTAGCAGTGGCAGTGAGAAGACTGTGACAGTTGGAGCAGACATGAGCTATGTGGTAGTCAGAGCAGGTGTGGAGCCTGTCGTGTAAAAGGTAGGCAGCTCCATGGGCAAGAACTGCATCGCGTTCCATTTCTCCAAACCGAATACCTCCGCCTCGTTTCCTTCCTCCGATGGGTTGCCTGGTGATCTGATCCACAGTTCCTGTAGACCGCACCTGAATCATTCATACAAGTTAATCGAGCTCGACAGAAAAGATCACAAGCTATCATAATTCCGAAGGATTAGAAGCCAAAGACGCAAACCATTACAAAATGACATAGGACATGGGAATAGAAGAAGATAATAAAATATCTTAATCGATGCAGATTGAGTTTTTTTTTTAAATAAAAATTACATATTTATGTTGTAAAACATGTCAATCCAAAACAGTCAATAAGACACTGAAAAAGAATCGAATGCAGTTAGAGAATACGCTACAATTGAAGTTCAACAAAACAGATTAAGCAAAAGGAAAAAAAAAAACCTGAAATCCAGCCTTAATAACAAAGAATTCCAAGAACAAGTGCTCTTGTTTGAAGATGCCCAAATTAGATCCCCTCCCAGCTCATATGTCAAAAAGTATATCTAGTTGATTAATGACACAACTTGATGAACTGAAACTTTTCTCCTTTTAGAGAAGGGAGCAAATAGCTATTTAACATAAAGGATATTTGCCTTCTTTTGAGAAGAAAAAAAAAAGACGAGGAAAAGCAATTTCATTCCACAATTTCAATATACCAAGCTCACGCTATTTTAAAATTTTAATTTTGCCATGCTTTTTTGGTGCAATGAGCTGAGTGAGCATGATTTGGGTATTTTCGTATAGTTCAGGCTGGAAATGGGGATTTTTCATGGTAAGAGGTCTTATCAGGTGTTCAGCCACTCATTCACAGGATCTTAATAAACAGAAAGATGATTAACAGTAGAGCATTATGAAATTTCCACAGAAGCATTTGTCAGACATCCACCACTTAGAAGATGTAAAAATGAGATTTCGTGCAGGTACCTAACTGATTGACTCAAATAATAGTATTGTTTTTATTATCTGCACTGTTCCACTTAATGGTTTGCATACAGGGATAATTTACACAAAAAATAGGACTTGCATACTTAAGTAAGAGCCACCTAGTATTTTTTTTTTTCAAACCCGAATTTAACAAATAAACAGGAAATGGAGAAAGATCACCTGAAATTTGTCAGAAACCATGTGGCGGAGCCGCTGGTAATAAACAGGCCCAATAAAAATCTCACAAGGCAACCATGTTCCATAAACTCCACTGTATAGTACTTCACTCCCATGGTAGTTGAAACCATAAGCAGTCAGCATTTGACCTAGTTCATCGACCACTGAGCTAGATTTGGATTTCTTATCTTCATCTTCTTTGTTGCAATTTGACCTGGTGAAAGGAGTTGCATCAACAAATTTTCCATGCAGGCTTCCTCCCTGCAAAGGTTAGCAAAGAAATGGAGAATTTGCTACCGCTAAGACTTGCTATAGGATAAAATCGATTTCAAAAAAGAGTTAGGAAACTGAAATGCCTAGGTGCATTGATGACCAGTTTTCTGATCAAAACCATGTTTAATTAGACAAAGCACAATTCTACTGCAATAAACAAAAGAGTGACCTTAGCTGCAATTGACTCCAAAAGCATTCCAATAGTCATTCGCGAAGGAAATGCATGAGAATTAATTATTAAATCTGGTTGAATCCCAGTAACTTCAGAAAATGGCATGTCATTTGAAGGCCATAGCTGGGAGCAAACGCCTTTTTGCCCATGCCGGCTGCTAAACTTATCGCCAATAATAGGATATCTGGTGTGTCGAGTACGAATGTTAACCTGAAAAGGTTAATTATTGCATTAAGCATCTTTACTCGCCATTTGAAGCCTAAGCAAAAATTAACTAGCAGTGTGTGCATTTAATGAATAATGGAAAAGGTTTTGTTCCGAAAGAATGTTAGTGTTTTTTATTACAGGTTTTCCATGTTCACTTGTATATTCATCCAAGAAATGTGGAAGAGATTGATTTCACAACATGGTTTATGTTTTCTCATAATTTGTCATAAACATCAAGAATGAAATTTAGATGGGATTGATTTACATAAATTAAGGATCCTGCAGGTTGCAATTTAGATTCCTAATAAACTTACAAAAACATTCACAATCTTATTGATTACCACTGTACATACTATTATCATTTATCAATATCACAGGCACACAGAAAAATTTTGATGGCCTAAATCTGTGATTGCGATACATCAAAAATTTTCAATCCCACAAATCAACCTGAAGATACATATTATGTTAGAAATAGTGAAATAACAAGATGAATCGAACCTTTTGCATGTAGTTCTTTGAGCCAGTACCATCAACAGAAACATAGTCGATGATGGCGTCTTCTGAACCTTTCAAATAAGTTGATTTCGTTGTGCTTGTTAAGGTATTGTGCGTGCTATATAATGGCTCATCTGGATGTACTCTCTGCAAAAATGTGTTTGGTGCTTTACTATTATAGCCAACAATCATAGATGTATTACTTAAGTGAAATAACCTGTCCAATGTAAGGTAGGCCATCTGAGTCAATTGAGGACATCATGTTTCTATCAGTGTTTGTCCTAGCAAATATTTCTTGGAGCCGGTCTGACTCATGCTTCTTTGCCAAGTCAATTGACTTTGTCTGCATGAATGGTGATGAATTGTAAATGAAAAACATGCAGAAAGAAAAGAAAACATTCAAGGTGAAGCACAATCAATGATTAATAAAGCACAAGCCAATTATCATGTATGCATATGCAAGTCCACTCTCCCTAACACATGCACGAGGGCAGAATCTTTGGGAGCAAACTATTTTCATTGCAATACGAATCTTATAGGGCCTTCAGCATTTCCTCAATAGCAGTTGCAGGAAGCCAAGGCATCAGCTAAGGACAAAATAGATGGTAGTTATTTTTTGTAGATCTTTTTATCGATAAAGTGGCCATAGAGAGGTTTTTGAGTGTTTCATCCTAGACAATGGTTTCGACAGAGAATTTTTCCTTTCAGTTCTTTGCTTCTATTCTAACATCATGCTACACTGATTCCAGATATGATAATGAAGAAATTTCTTTTCCTATTAGAATGATAATTAACAGCACTCCTTGTCATTAATTGAGTTTGTTATTAAGAGTCAAGAAAACCTGTAGTCAAGGTATCTGAATGCATGCACAATGATCTCTGATGATAATCAAAAAGGCAAAGTCATGGAGATGGCATTAGTTGTTGGGTCCTCGACATCCCCTATTTGTTTTATTAAGTCGAATTCAGTATTACAAGTCACAAAGTTTTTTCTTCCTCCACCAAATGCATGATTAAGGCCCAAATGACACAAAGGCATAATAGGATGATTGATAATGATCAACAGTGGAAGGAAAAGGGAGGAACCATATGTGATGTTTGCCTCTGCTTGCTCTGACGAGTGGAAACAACTAAAGGATAAATTTGTACATAAAGCCTTAGAAGTGATTTCAATGCAATTTGAGAGGATCTATTTTCCCGGAAATCAAGGGAAAATTCCCTCCCACTTTTCTTTCCCTAAATTTTTTTTTTCCAACAAACCATGATTTATTTCATTCCTATCCATTCTTCTTGGTAGGGGTGGGCATGGTTCAGACTAGGTATAAAAAGAACCCAAAAACCAAACATGGTCCAATTTTTTTTTAAAAAAAAATGGAACCTAAAACTTATGGGACAGTTCAGGTTCCATTTGGAGTTTCCAGTTTTGCAGGGTTCTGGTTTCTTGGGGATTTTTTGGAACATTCAGGGTTTTATGATTGCAAAATGATGTCAGCGAATACAATATGTTTTGAGCTTCTTTACACCTTTATAAGTAACAAATGTAGTATATAATAATATATTTGCATGAATTATGTAGTAATAAATATCCAATCTGTTCGAGCAAGTTTTATATAACATTCTCTCTCTCATCTATGAAGCTCCATCCAGAACCTGAAAAAAAACTGAATTTTCAGGTGAGGTTAGTTCACTTTCCTGGTTCAGGCTGATTCTTTCAATTTTTTCCTATCACTAGTTCTCGATGGTACTAGGACATTAAAAAAAAAACAACAGATCATAATGATATGAACTTCAGATATGCACAATCATTGCCAGAAAGAATAATAGGAGTTAGCATATATATAATGCAGCCGGCATATCACAATGAACACGAATAACATTAGATTTGTCTATCTTCATCAAAACTAGAAAGAATTATGCGAACATAAAAATACAACCACAACACCTGGTAAAGATGACCACGACATAACCCACGGTCCACAGACGACTTGTTCAAGATCATGGCATCTTCCATGTCATAACTGCAAAAAGAGGGGAAGGATTAGCTCGAGCATTAGCTTGCCAATAGCAAAATATCAACATCATAATTAGTTTTAATGTACCCTGTGTATGATAAAACTGCGACAATTGCATTTGTGCCTGTTGGGAACTCATCCATGTAGTATTTAGTATATGATGAAGTCCGGACGATTGGAGATTGAGGAGTCTGCGAAGGATATTTTGGATGTGTAAATATAAATGACAAATTTGAAATACATCCATGTATAGATCAACGAATATACAACAATCTAATGGTTAACAGTTAAGAATAAAAACATTGTCTTGATGTCATACTGTGAAATATCTCTTCATATATATTAGAAATTCGAAACCACAGACATGTTAAGAAAGTTAGCTCATAAGAAAGGGTTGTAGCCACACCAATAGATATTTTTTCCTTCCGATATTCTCAACTATTTCGTTGCAAAAGGTGTCTACAAGACCAAATCCAACCACAATATACCATAAAATCGAAGCTTCAATGAGAAAAACTACAGAAGCAAATCTAACGAGGAGAACTAAAATATTAGTAATCAACATTAAGTAGAAAATGTTATATGGACAAACCTGAAGATGATATATCTTCAAATCTCCACGATGTTTCAAGGCTTGGCCAGAAAACCCCATTGTTTGTTTGGCCATCTAATATGCAAAAAACATGAAATGAAGGGATAGTCCTAGTAGCATATTTATCGACAAACAAAAATTTACCATGACATAAAACAAAGCTAACCTGGCACTGGTACATGTTTCGTGGGCTTTGATTGTGATCAGACCAGGGAGTGAGATTGGCAACCACACTAAGTATTCCTGTTGGGTGTATTTCTTCATGTGTCGCCAGACAGAATTCTCTTCTTCCACCATCTCCGCCATCAGGGCATCTTATTTCCATAAATACCTATAGACAACATAAACATTTTGTTCAGAAGGCAGACATCTAAAACCAAAGGTCATTCTCAGGAATCTGCATAAGTAAATCATAGATCATATTCTTACCTGTTCAAACGGTCCAATAAGTTCGATATCATTGCCCCCACCATTGACAGGGGCAAGATTTCTAACAGGTCGAATAAATCTGGAAGGATTAGTAAATAGGTACAATCCAGGATATGCCCCACGAAAATTTAAAGGTATATATCCGATCTCTAAATCTTCAGGAATCTGCAGTGATCATGACCCAGGTATAATTGTTAGAAATTGAATGGAGATAAAAGAAAGAAATCCAAGAAGAAATACCCCTGATACGGCAGAAAGTTTCAGGCTCCGGATATGTGCAATTGCTTCCTCTATTTGACGAGAAGCTATAGAGCCTACGACACAGCCATCCAAGAGAACATGAAGAACTTCAGGAGGGCCAGCACGCTCAACCTTCGGAAGCAATGGGGTCATTCCAATTGCAATTAAGACAGAGAGTATCGACATTCTTATCTTGAGAGTGTCTTTAGTTTTTCCTTCCGAATCATAGGAAGATGAAATACCTTAAGTAAGAGAGCGAAACATGCTAGATTATAAAATTTTAAAGAAGCCTAATAATCAGGCAGCAACTTTAGGTCGATATTTTAACCGTGCAATACAAAAGATATACTAATCTGGGTTTTCCAATAACTGATTATGTTTAACATGCAATGATATGGAAACAGATACTGAAACAAACATAAAACAAAAGTAACTACAACATTTGACTGCTACTATTTTAATAAAATTTATTCTACAGGGAAACAAAGGTACTCATGTAGAGATAGGACTTTGCAAAACCTTGAAATGTACAAACCATGATTTACAATTTTAGTTATAGATTGTGAACTTACGACAGGAACAAGTCATATGGTTCAACAAGCCACAAGGCTCCCCATCAGGAGTATGGACAGGGCAAAGGAAGCCCCAAGACCTATAACATCAGCAAGAAATTAATAAACATCTAGCAAACTTGTGAGCCATTCAAAAAAGATAAAGTGAGATGACATACTCTGGCAGCAATTTTCGTACACTTGTAGTACGCATCTTTGCAAAAGCAGCACCTCTATGTACGGAACGAAAATGAGATAGATAACGTAAGAAATTGAGCCTCTCCGCCTGAATGGTCATCCCTTCTCTCTGCATAACCAAACCAAGTAAAAGACCTATTAGAACTTCGAAGAAATTCAAACAAAACTAGAAAATGAAAACATTAATAAATTGCAGGAACACAAATTAATAATAAGACAATGCATGACCTGCATCGGATCGGCTGTCCTTTATACCACTCTATAACTAAATAAGTAATGATCTCGCTTTTCATTCAAAGATCAACCAAATAAAAACTCCCCAAAAAAAGAAAGGACTACTATTATTTATATTGAGCTTAGAAGATTGATGGGTCCGCAATAATGTAAATCAAGCAGCCTATTAATCATACATCTCTTCTACTAAATGTGAATATTGCTTGAAAGGCATCCAATTAAAATGTGAATGCTAAAGAATAAGATCATTTCAAGGAAGCCAATTAATAAGGGCATGTTTCCTACCGTGGAAAAAAGACAGGAAAGAAACAAGGTGCAGGAAAGGGGTGGTAGGCCTCACTTTTCCTATCAATCTCCCATGGAGACTACAAGGAGAGCAAAACAAACCACTGTTTTGACCAAGAATATTTCCACCCAAATTGTCCCTTCCCTCCATTTCCTGTTAAGGCTACAAGCAGAGAGAGACAACTGGGGAAAGAATTTCTCTGTTTCGACCACAATTATTTTGCAACTTGGTTGGGAAGACTCTGATTTCGTGTAAAAAAAAAAAATCAAAATGATTATTTTGTATGAAACTGATTCTTTTAGGTTTTTCTTATGTTTATATCAAATCAATCTTAAACAAATTAAACTTCTTCCCTCTCCTTTCCGTCCAAGGTTTCTCTCCTCACAGTTTATTTTCTCCATAAGAAATACACCCTTAGTGTTGAATTGCAGAAACAAATGAACTTAATGGTTTAGAGCTCAAAGAATAACAATAACACATGCAAAATAAACTTATACAGTTATATTTGGAATAAATTAAGTGACAATCTTAGTGTAAAAGATTGATATTAACAAAATAAGTTGCATGAGGGGAGTAAAAAAGTAATCACCTGAGGCAAGTCTAGACCTGATTGCGTGTTCAATCTTCCAACTTTTATCATACTCTCAATGGCCATCCCAATATTTGTAGAATTCTTGGCTACTATCTTCTTCACCTGCGTTACTGTTTATAGAATTACTAAAGTTAGTCCTAGCCTGCCACTAAAAAGAACTTGACGTCAACAAGAACAAACATTATGATGAAATGTTGCAAGTTGGTGTGTTGAAAACAAAGTACAAAGGGATAGTAAGAATCGATAAATGAAAATGAGAAGTACGTACTAAATGAATCTAGCTTAAAACCTTACGGGTGAGAATGTCTATCAACCGTGACAACTTCTTTGTCAAAATAGAGTTCACTTTTATCGTGATACATCATGGAGCATAAGAAAAGGATCACTGAAAGATAAATTGCTCGACCTAGCCTAGACTTGACACTTCCAGAACTTGATCTACGTGGTTTGATTTTTCTTGCTCAAATCATCTCAATAATCACTCAATTAAAAACCAAAACTGGCATCTTGATTTAGGTAATTTGATTGATTCTTATTCTTAGTCAAGCTTGATGATTCATTTGGGATTAATTCCAACTACTATAGCAATGTTAATGGCTGGCTAGCCACACAAACAAGAGAGAATTAAATTAGCCCTAGACAACAAACTGCACACATTAACTAGTTATCAAACTTAGACCAGGTTCACGATGTTCAAATGTTTAGACTAGCTACATGAACTGTGCGAAAATTTTGGGTGAGATTCAATAACTTACCTCTTAAAAATAAACTGTTTCAATAGTTTGAATCTACAACAATATGTTATGGTCTAAGAAATTGAAAGATGTTTATACCAATTTTTATATTGAAGGTTCTTTCCTTCTTTGCTAGCTCATCAAGAAGCTGTTGTCTGGCCCTCTTCAGCCACACTTGAAGTTTTTCCTACAAATAATGAATATGGACAGCAAGTTCATCCGCAATATATGCATGTTATATGTCTAAGAAAAAAGAGAAGCGCACATTGATCAGTCAAGGGAGTTCATCAAAACATTCAAAGATACATCGCAAGAATAAAGGAAATGTTAATCCAAGTAGCAACAGAAGAGTTGGATGTTAAAATTATTTCCACCAAGCTTTGATGTCTAACTCAAGAAATCAGGAAAATGCATAGTTCAAGCACGGTGTCCATTGGCAATGAGGCATTGAGGTGGAACAAAGATCATTCTCGCCTGATCTTCCCACCTGCCAAGGACTTCACATCCACCTTGGGTTTTGTCAATGTCATCACAGTTAACTCAATCAACATCCCACCCCATGGTTTATTCCAAACCCTCCACCCTACCTCATTCAAAATAAATTATCATCTCCACATGCTCTCCATAACCTCATGATTGGATCCAATCTAGTGTCGCAATTTTAACACTGTTGATCATCTCGATTTCCATTCCTTCGAAATATAGCCAACTTCAAGTGTCACATATTAACAGTTAAAGACATTAGTTGGGACAAAAAAATCTCGGTCAATGTGATATTTAAGATCCTATGGTTGACCTCAAACAAGATCCAACTAAATTTATCTCACATGAATTCATAAAACATGATCCTTTTCCAATTGCCTAAAATTTTCAATCAGAATCATAAGTTAGAGGAAGACCAAAGAAAAATTTAGTTAATATAAATCAACAATGATTAAATTGATTTAACTATAACTAATAATACAATTTTATACATGGCTTGGTGGAGGGATAAAATATTGTATCACTGCAGCATCTACAGATGTAGGTTTTTGCCATTTCAGTCATCATTATATAAAAGTCTTGCGATTGGATCGATTATTTATCTGCTCAACAAAAAAATATCTGCAATTCTAACTTGCAAAAACACCAAGTTGGGACCCTAAGAAACTAGAAAATTCAAACCCCTCATATAATACATGGCTGAAATATCTTCTACGGCTATGAAGAAAGCAAGCTCAACTTGGGTTCTTCATTTTAAAATTTTTGAATCAGGGTAGAATATATACACATTTAAGAAGACTGCTTAAGAAGGTCAGCGATGTCAGGTGGTGACAGATAAGAGTCATGGATTGGCTAACTCATGCATACAAGGCAAAAAAACATAACAGAAACAAACCAAATCCTGTGTGGTGACCAAAAGAGAATATAACATAGCAACAAAATACTGAAATAATAAAACAAGAGTTACTTTGTTAAATGTCTAAATACTCATTAATCAGGAATCATGAATGCATAAACAAAATACCTTAAGATAAATGGCTATCAAGTGTCCAGGCAACAGAACTTCCTGGTTTTGGAGTGTATCAGGATTATCAGGGGCAGCAGTTTGATCTACAAGTGCATAAAGTTTCTGCAGCATAAAACTGAAAGAGCAGAGGATTAAGCAGGATATTCAAGATAATCTTATGTACCAAAGACACAGATCAGTAAGACAATATATATATAGAAAGAGACAGAGAAGGAGAGGGAGAGAGAAACTAATATGATTATATGAGATAAAAAGAACTAACATTAGCAAATTGAACTTGTCGTGATTGCTCCCAAGATGAATAAAGATATACTCTTCAAGAACAGCTTCTGCAACCTACAGGACATAATATTATAGGTGCCGATCAAATACACAACGTTGGTAAGAAGAATTCTTTTTTCAAAAGGAAATGAAGTGTGCATGTTCACTAATCATGTCTATGGAGTTTAACTTACAGTTCTAAAACTCTCAGTTTCAAATCCATCCATGACAGGTCTGAAGTACTCTCCTACAGATTAAAGACACAGATTACTCCAATGAACAATCAACATCGACAAAAGCACCAGATATCAAGGAATACCAATATGCTTCAAGCACTGATGGTGAGTAAAAAGCGACAAATCTCTGACTTCATCAAGAATAATTTGAGCCCTTTCGCCAATAAGTTGAGTACCAACAGCACCTTTTTCTCTTTGGTATCTCTCATTATAATAACATGTCAAGCTCACAAAGATTTCGTGATCATTTGTGTCAATAAGAGCCTGTAAAGACCATCTTACTTTAACTATGCAAATTAGTGAGCAAGAAAGAAAGTGAAACAGGGACGGTGCACATCGCCAGGCATGCATTAAAAAGATATTGAATAAACCAGGAGATATCCTGCAAACTTATACTGCATATCTGAGAAGATAAATTACACTTTTCATGTGACCCCTAAACAGGGTTGGTTTACATCAAATGACTTCACGATTTGCTCATTGAACTGCTAACTAACAGCCAAACAAAATTTTCTGTTGGTAGGAAGAAGATTCTAAAAGAAACCAGGAGGAAAAAAGAGTACAAGGACATGCAGTACACTAGAGGGTCCTTGTAGTTTTTGGTGGATTTTTTAAACCCATGTTGGTAATGACCCTATCAGAAGGAGTTTCTCTTCCAATTATGTTATGCATTGACATTATATTTTCATTTACAAACAAATACAGAGCTTATAATCAAATTGACATATGGTATGGAATTGGATTAGATGAAGGATTATTTTTCATTCTCAAGATATTCATTTTAATCATGAAACAGTATCTTACAAAGTAGGATAAGACTGTGTATAATATATCCTTCTCTGGAACCCCTTATCGACAGGAGCTTCATGCACCGAGCTGCCATTTAAGATATTCTTTTTAACTCTTTTGATTGCAGAAGATGTTTCCAATACTTTAATCATGTCCCTGAGAGTCGCATGTCTAGGTTCGATGATCAAAGAATTAAAATTTATCTCAGGCTTCACTTCATGACTAAAACTGCTTATGAACACATTAGGTTATACGGCAACTGAAAGTTTTAAGATGATATTTCTAAATGAATATGAGTAACTTTTGATCAATTCCAGATTGTTTTGACTCCAATCATATTTAAACTAAGGATCCACATCGTAGGTCAATCTACATTTCTCCGCTGGATTTGCAATTTAGCACAACACTAGTCTCTGTATAGATCCCAAACTCAATGGACACACTCCACACGGATATAGGATCTAAGAAGATCCAGACTAGAATCAGTGGCCAACCATTGTTAAACGACCACCCAAATGATACATTGCATGTTCTTTCTATGATGGCAGCACTGAACTGGATAATACAGATATTTACTACTACAATTGTATGTTAAATAAGCAAGGTATATCTAAATGAAGCAAAGCAACACTCGAGGTTTCTCAAGATAGAGAATAAAAAATTCCTAAAAACAACAATATCTCTTAAATGATTCACAGTGAGTGGACAAGCAGTCTTCATTCTATACTAAAACTAAGCAACTTAAAGCATACAAAAAATTATAAAGTATTTCAAGTTTAGGATAACACACCTTCAAAATAATACCAACTGGAAGCAAAAACTCTCTTCCTCTTATCCTAGAAGGTTGTATAATGCATTAAATTTTCAAAATCCAGAAGCTGAACGACTCATGCAGGAAATTAAATATGTAATACTACCAGAATCCAAGTCTTGCGCTTCCATTTTCAAGGTAGTATAACTTGAGAGTGACTGAAGTTTGGTCTTCTCGACAACATCTATAGGAAATAACGATTCTTTAATGCATTAACAGTGGATAGTGAGGGAAATGCTATAATTTTAAGACTAAACAAATCATTTTGATGCAGACTTTTTCCAAAGTTAAAAAATAATAATAATAAAACTGAGAGTTTTACATTACAAGCAGGCTACAATGTCTAATGCTCCTATACAACAAGCACAGTTCAAGAAGGGTGGGGAAACAGTGATGGTTTCTCAGACACCATTTTGTGGTGGGCTAGAAAAATCATTTATGCATTAGTGACCTATCAAGAGTAAATCAATAAATAAAAGTAAATGCACCAAATATTTCATAGTACTTCAAGTTCACGAAAATATAAATTAGACTCAAATAGTCTAGTTGATGCATAGATAATCACGTTATGATATTACAAAGACAACTTTGGTCAACATATTTAGGTAACACATTTAATATCTTTATGCTAGGTAGCATTCTGATTGTTGATTGGGGCTTCTTACTTTAACAAGATTAATTTAAGAGACACGGAGGGGAAATTTTAGTCTCCATTTGCCTTCATTTGTATGTTGTATAAAAGTTCTCTGAACCCAAGGAATCCAATTATGCCCCTCTAATCTCTTTGTGTCAACAAAAGATCACAAGCCTCACAAAATATTATTTCCATTTTGGATATTCCAACCCTTGAGTTGCTTGGCATGTTATCTTCTAGCTTACAATAACATTTCTGAAGTTTTCATGATAGCCATAGTGATTCAGGTCTAAGTATCATAGTTGATATCACCTAAAAGCACAAAAAGGGAAACATAAAGGTCCTGACTGAAAGTAAATCAAAAATACTTCATATCACAGCAAAAAAGAAAAAACTTCAACATGCATCCACAAAAGAGTAGAACAAATGAAAGCACCTTATAACCACTGCTTTGTCACTGTAGCCAGGTCCACGATTATTAAATGATTTGCGCACCATGCTTATTGGCTAAATCACACAAGTTACATTTACATCAGCAAGCTAGGGAAAACCTTCAAAAACAGAGAAATGAGAAAGGTAGGAGTTACAACAAGCATCTCACATAGTTACGCTTTTGTATAATTAAAAGTCGTGCAAGTCGCTCCATTCCAGCGCAAATGAAGTACCTAGGAAGGTATAAACAAATGTCAAATCTTTTGTTTGTTTTAATAGAAGAAATTCAATCGTGTTCAAATTTGATTCATCTCAACTCCAGATAGGATTCATATTCAATTCAATTGGTACGGAAACAAGGTTCTATCAATTTCATGGCTATTTTGTTTTATCAGAAAAAAAATTAATCATGTTTAAATTAGATTGATTTCAGAGGTAGATTCAATATATATCTAATTCAATCAGTAACGAAATATGGTTTATGAATACAACAGATGATGATAGTTATTGCTTGTTTGTAGAAGAGAGACCACTAGGTCTCTGATAATTAGCTTTCCATTGGGAGATCAGGAGAATGCAAAAACCTAAGGGAGACAAAAAAGGGAAGGGAGAGAGAGAGAAAGAAGAGAGACTTGAGTTGTAATGTTTATTTATACACAAGCAGTCAGTATAGGAGAAATTCAAAAGTCTAGCCCTTTATCTCTGTACTTATTAAAGTTGTGTTCACTTCATTTCCCAAAGATGCACAAACTACTACAGATTTTGCATTCTCCCTTCTACAAACTAACATGAAATATAGTCTAATATAGTCACAGATTTTGCATTCTCCCTTCGACATTTCCAGAAAGTTAAAAGATTAATTTCTCAACTAAAGAAATGTTATTACATGGATATCAAATAAATTTAATGAAATAAAAGGAGAGAATGTAGCTAGTGATCGAAATATTCACATACCCACCCATTTCCGTTGCTTCCTCTTTGTGAAAAACAAGCTTTTGCGGGTCAGCACCTCTCAGGTGGCAGAGTTTTGACTGAAACCATTTAAAACATAGTTGAATGACAAGAAGAAAAAAAAAATCAATCATTATATAGAACAAACCGAGAACTTAATAGACTGAAAAAAAAATACAAAAATGCAATTAGCTAAGATCTTCCTTAAATGTAGTAGTCATTTTATTCATTATAATCATGGCCAGGAACATATATACACAATAGTTATAGTATCGTCTTGAATATAGATACACGTATACATTCCAATAGTTATTGAGATATGTCAAAAAATTTCATGAAGCAACTCAGCTTCTAACGGCGAGATTTCATAAATTATGCATAGCTATTTCTGCTTGATTTTTATGGTGCCTAAAATTAAAAAAAAAATATCAATCTGTTAAAGTTTACTAAGGAAATTCCCATCTACCCAAGGTATCAAATGGTCTTATGGTATAATCCAGCATTAGCACATATCCGCAAAGATATTTTACAACCAAGATTATTATTTCATGATCGGTGCAACCTATAAACATCGGAAAGCAGAACACAGCAGTTGATTGAAATAATTCAAAACATGGGACCCCCTAAATGACTGACCATTGCAACCCACTACAACAACATCCTTACATTTTCCCTGTACTTAGAGAATGCAGCTAAATATCCACCTCTTAATAATTTAACTCCATGGGATTTTTTCAGTCCGCATGATTCTAAGGTCTCGAATCCATGTCTTATCAATGCAGTACTTGAATTTCCTCGCATCTTTCTCGAGCTAAACTAACATATAAGACTTTTAGTGCACAAGCAGAAAATGCAAATATGATCCAGGAATAATCAATTAGTACGTTCTAGTTTGTGCTATGTTACCTCATATAATAGAAATTGTATCCGAGGTTTAAAATTTCGACCCGCATTAAAGTTTCGGTTCACGACCTGAACAATACAATTTCAGTATCGTATCGAGATGTATCGATAATTTTTGATAATTTTTTAATATAAAATATATAAATTAAAAATGAAAATTTAAATTTAAATATTAAAAATAAAAAATATTAAAAAATTAATAATAGTAATAATATTAATTTAATTAATTTCAATTAAATAGGATTAAAAAATAAATTATTATTTATAATATATAAATTAATAAAATAAATTTTAAATAATTTTAATTATTTTTATTTAATCTGTAGTTAAATTATAATTTGAGAAGTTAATTTTTTTTTAAGTTTTCATCTCGTCCCCGTCTGCGCGAGGCCGCAGGCGGCCGCTATGGCCCCGCGCGAGATCGTAGGCGATAGCGATGACCCCGCGCAAGGTCGCCATTGGCTGAAGCGGCTGCGGGCGAGGCTCCGTTGTTCGGCGAAGGCCTGCCGTTGTCTCCCCGTCGTCATCCATGCATCTCGTGGGTCTCGCGGGCGTGCCAATTTCGATGGTGCGGCGCAACGAGAAATACCATCCGTTTGGGACAAAATGGGTATTTTAAACCTTGATTGTATCAACTCTCTTCTATCTAGGGTTGAAAATCTCAAAATTACTTTCTCAGAGGGGATGTGTTATAATATTATATATGGTAACACAGAAAATTAACTAGGAAATATAAAACAGAAAACACAGAACAGTGAATCATCCACCTTTAGCATTATTGGCAGATGTCCAAAATTGATAGATTCTCGAACAATGGCTCCATCATCATACTGAAAACACAACAACGCTTTGAAATCTCCTTTGTAAGTTGTTTTGGCTTGCCTACACTGTTTTTTGTAAGATAGATCAGAATCTCTAGCAAAATTAATCAATATTCTAAAGATTTAATTTTTAAAATAAGGACACCAACCTCATGGGGATACAAAGGTTCATTTAGACGTCCGTCTTTCGTTGGAGGAAGTAACTGCGGACACTCTAAGGAAAGTATTCGAATCCGTTAAGAAAAAGTAGATTATGATCGAGGAAGATAGGGAACGACTGTAATAAAACGATAGAAACAAATAAAGTTAACAACTTAAAAGTCGTATAAAGGATATTTCTGAGCTTGACTCCAGTTTCACGGTCGACGATTTCGACTGCGCGTATTGCAGAAAATATGTTTTGAAGACCCTCATCGAGAAAGTAATCAAAGGATTCGACGTGCGGACGGAAAAGATCTCGCAGCGCCTCGTAGTCTGGCTTCGACTTCGATCCCATTGTCAACACCGGCGTGGAATCGAAAGGAGAAGAGAGAACGGGATAAGGGCGCGGGATCGAAAGGAGAAGAGAGAACGGGACAAGGCAGGCGCTAGGAGAAGAGAGAGGCTGTAAGGCGCTAGGAGAAGAGGCTGTAAGGCGCTAGGAGAAGAGAGAGGCTGTAGGAGCCGGCGGTGGCGGTGGACGGGTTTTTATTAGGCTTTGTATTTGGTTAATTTTTTTTTCGTAAATTTTGTATATATTTTTATTAGCGTTCAGTTGATATAAAAAAAATTGATAAAACAATAAATATATTATAAAAATTTGATAAAACAATAAATATATTATACTGCGATTAATAAATCGCTAGCTTGGAAGTGCAGTATTATTATTTTTTTCATCGGTATTAGATTTATAAATGCTACCGATGTTCAGCAAAATATGTTCAAGGACCCCAAATAAAGAAAGAGCACTACCTGCTAGTTTCGATGGGGCCTACATCTCTCACCTCGATAAGAGTTTGGCATGAATATTATAGTAATTGACATACCAATTGTAATCGATCATTATTCCATCTCAATCTTTCTTAGCTATTTATTTCTTCAATCCCAAAAATACTTTTTCTAATATGTTTTGGAAACATTAATTATTCCATAAACTAAACTAAAGAATACATATTCCTATTTTAGTCCTCCTATATTCCATAATGCGACTTACCCCATTGCATGTAGAACCAAACATATTATACGAATAGAAAGATTGAGAGCTACCAAAGTCCGCATTGATGGATTTTTGGACTGTAATCCACCAACAGCATTTAAGTTGGAGAAGAATTAAAAGTAAGTGGGCATGAAGTTCCAAGAGGTCTTAGAGACAATACAGGAAAGAAGTTGCCACATCTAGGCGCTCTGTGTTCCGAAAAGCTCTTCTTACATGTCTAGGCAAAGTGAGCAAAATACTAAGAGCAAAGTACCAGTTGAACCATCGATCAAAACTAAACAATCTAGTTTGTCTTCCCAGTTTGATCAGCGTCTTTGTTGCATCTATCAGCTGGATCAGCATTAATGCCACGAAGCTTCTCATTGATTTCTTGCGCAACCTGTACATAAAGCATGCAAACTATAACATGATACTTCATAGAAAGGTGTACGTAGATCAAGATGCATGCACAATGTGTGCATTCTACTCACCGCTCTTATATTTTCCTCCTTATCAGATATGCAAGGTAATATGGCTCCTAGAATTTCTGCATTGTAAGGCACAAGCTTCTCCCCACCAAATTTCACAAGCTCATTTATCTGAAGACAAGGATATTGGTAGGTTTCGCCAATCAATTATACTAAATTATAGTGATATAGAGAAGATGGGCGGCCTTCAATATATGCTTGACTAGAAGATTTTAAAGAAAACACCATTATGTATGCCAACAATCCACAAGGACGAGACATTTGTGGTAAATTCCATTCCAAATATTTAAGTAAAATAAATAATGAGATAGCATACCCATGTGATAGCTGTCAATCGAGTCAATCCATCAGAAGAACCAACCCTCTGAACTAATATTGGGACCATAGAACCATAGTCTACATTCTTCATAATAGAAAACCCCAAATTAGGAAAAAAAATACTAGAATAGTTACAATCACCAAATGATGATTAATTAGAGCCGACAATTTCCAGAGTTCTTTCAAATAGATATTGAATATCATATAGTCTTGTACTTGCACAACTAACTGAATTAATTGAAGCTTACTGCAGGAGATTTTTTTAGTATTTCTTGAAGCAACTCAGATAGTACAGAATCAGTATGTTGTCGTACTTCATGGCAGGATTCATTTAACATGTTGAACAAACCTGTGAAAGAATAATCACTGTATGTATAAAGTATAATCATCCTAGCTCAATCCAAATACAAAAGTTGATTGGTTTTTAAGATAGATTACCATCAAGAGAATCTGAAATGCTACTGCCCCAAATAGTTATCCACTCAATCAAAAGTTGCACATAAGGATTGAGTTCATCTATGCTCTCCATTAGTTTTGGTATAAGTTCCTCTATGCTTTAAAAGGGAAACAAATTCATTAATTTCATGAATATATATATATGCAATCACAAGAAAGCAAACTGAAGCATATAAGTCCAAATAAATGGCATACCTAGATTCATTACTCTCTCTCACAATGTCCTAGTGAGGGTATTAACTTAGTCATAAAATAAAATATATCCATGTTTACCAATATAATTGTTTATAGAAAAAACTCATTAAAATTTACAACTTACTTTTACAAGAGTATCTAAAAGATGAAGTGTGTTTTGCACCCTAGAATCAGAACTCGTCGGAAGTTTGCATATTGCATCGAATATCCCTTTAAAGAATATGATAAAATCTTCATTGAGAACCTACACGATGATATAATAACAGAAGTAATCATTATTATAGACCACTAATGAAGAAGAAGACCAACACAAATTTTGTGAGTTAGACAAGATAAATAAACTCATAGTTAATTAGTCACCTTTGCAATTGTGCACAGTGTTTCGCATGCATAATATCGAACTGTGGAATCTTGGTCAGTTGAAGATTTAAGAACTGGTCGTACAAGTTGCTTTGATATTATAAAAAAAAAAGGTTATATAACATAGTAATAAACTTGCAACTTTTGGAATATAATGAAGTCTTACTCTCAGATGCCGAGCAGCATCTGTCCCCAAATTAACAGTAGCTGCTGCAAGTCCTATTAAACCTCCCTGCAAGTAAAAAAGTGTTAATGCAGCGTAAACTAGTTAACATTTCAAGTTCAAAGGAATGTATTTCTGATTCCATAGAAATAGGGTGCCTTGAATGCCTAAATAATAGCGAACTGACCTTCCGATGGTTCGCCTGCGGTGAGTAAGCAAATTCCAAGCTCAGCTGATCGATCACTGCCGAAATCTTATCATGCTCCCCAGAAAGTGCGAGCTGTTTGATGATACATCCGATCTGCGTTCTCCAAGCATTTCAATATAACCAAATCCATTAATCACGAACAATCAAGAATCCTCTTCGAGTGGGGAAAAGGATCGGGCCCAGAATACCTGAAGAGCAGCTTCCTTTCGCTTCGCGTAGAGGTTGTCGGCGAGGTCGCGGAGGTCGCTGGCGGGGATCAAGGATGAAACGTCAGCCATGTTGTCGCCGAAGATCTTGACGGGCTTCGAGTGGTGATCAGGAGAGAACACCGGATAGGCAATGGAACGGAGCAAGAAAGAGGAGGACTATACGGTTCTTCGTTTCTGTTCTGAAGATTCCTTTTTGTTTATAATTTTCTCCATATAAGTTTTCATTTTAACCCTCGACTCGAATTGTAAGAAACAAAATTCAATATCCATTTCACATTTCCATTACTTTATTTTTCAATTTCTTTAAGTCTTTATTTTTCTTATATTGTTTGAAAAAATAAATTAAAAAATGGCCAATAATTATTTTTTGGCGATCAAATAACAAATATTAAATTTTAATATATATATATATATATATATATAAAAGGGAGCGAATTGGATAAGATGGGTCGAAATGCACCATAATATCGAAAAGTGCGTTCAACTTGTCGATTTTTGCATATTTAATGTATCATTTATTTAAATAATCATTAAATATTAAGAAATGTTTTAAAAATTATTCAACCTTTTAAAAATCATTCGAATTCTGGAAGAAAGAGAAGTAACGAGAAGAGATTGAGAATAAGGAGAGGACAACAAACGGACAAAAGGGAGAGAAGCAGATGTCATCTGACAACGACTAACTGATTCTGACGAGCATAAAATAAATTTTTTATTACGATAAATTACTATAAAATTTAATTTATAAATAATAAATATATAAATAAATTAAAAATAGTATATTACACCAATAAAAAATTAATAAATATTTAAAATAATTATATAAATACTAGTCATCTAATTTTCATATATTTTTCTTCTTTTTCTTTATCTTTTGGATATTTGAATTATTAAAAACAAAAATAAAATATCATTTCATAAAATCAAATAAATTCAATTTTTTCTCTTACTAATATATTTTTACATATTTTTGTAAAAAAAAAATTAAGAATCGTTTATGTATAAAACAACATTAATCCTTAAATGCACATTGCATTGTAAAACAATAATAACTTTATAATAATAAAAAAAGAGCAATTTAAAATTAATCATGATAATTTACTCAGTATAATATCTATAAAATCATTTTCTAAGTGTCATTTAAAATTAAATCTAGTTATAAATCATATCATTGACTTTCGATTTCTCTCTTACACTTCGTTGAAATCAAACAAGTCACTCGGTCAATTTTTTTTATTAAATAACTAATGTTCTATAAATTCTAAAGTTAAATTTGTCTATCAAAGAAATTTATTTATATGTAGAAGGATTATATTGATGAAGTATTCTACTTAAAATTAAGAAAGTTAAATGTATAGATTCTTAGAAATTAGATTAAGAATATTGATTTTATTTGTCAGAAAATATTAAATTATTTAAATACAAAATATATTTTTAAGAATTAGGATTAAGAATAGCATAACTAACAAAGTCATATTTCTTCTGTAAAATAAATTATCGTATAAGATTAACTCCATCTCAAATCCTCAATGATCAATTTAATATGAAGTGAAACGACGACGATGCTAGTAATCGCGGTTCGATCGTACAACGATAAGCAATATCGGCGACGGTGATGATACTGGCAATGACAACGACGATAAAAAATTGATAGGGAGATGAATTAGAATTTAATACAAATTTTAGGATTAAATATAGAAGGGAAAATGAAAGAGGTCGACGGAAGAAGATATTGCGAAGTATAAAAGGGGAGGAAGAGGTCAGTCCGTATCTTTTATTTTTTTTTTGATAATATTCTAAAAAAACCTCACAATATTTTAAAAATTATGATTATGCCCTTTAAAATATTTTTTCCATAAAAAATAAAAGTTTTTAATCGGTTGTGAAAGTGAATAGGTCTACTATGCACTTTAATTATTTTTTATAATATTATAAAAAACTCTATAATATTTTAAAAATTACAATTAAGTCTTTAAAAAAAATTTCGATTGTTCCTTTCTAAGTCAGGTTATGAGACGATTATCTCTTTTGGCCTGTTAGAAGTTACAACCCTACTGACGAGAGAAGAATTTGATAGACAACTAAGAATTTTAATTTTGACCGTAGATGGTGCCGTAGCGTTTAAAAATAATTCATTTTTAAATGTGTTATATTTGAAATTAATAATAATAACAGAACAACTATCCAATTGGAACGATAACAAAAGAATAGATAAAAATAATATAGCTCAGTTATTTAATTGCAGTACGACATCAAAATGGTATATAGTTATTCTAGACTTATAGTTACATGTTTTGCTTTATATATTTTTTTTACACTAAAGTTATACACGAAGAAGACTTACTTCCATTCAGTCTATTAAGCTTGTTTAATTTAACAAATTAATTTCAAAAGCTCACGGAATCATATTGATGCAATTAAATTTTAGGCTTGGTATTTATTCATGTTCTATTTAATTTGTCTTAATTGTATTGTTATCTTCTCTTTCAAACAGGGGTGAAACTAAAATATTAGTTGAGCGGAGACATAATATAACATAATTAATAAAATAATTAAAAAAATTTACTCTACAAATTTAAATAAAATAAATTTGGAAAAAAAATTTGGAGTGTGTTAGCTCAGCCTTTGTTTTTAAGGCAGCATTTAGTAGGACATAATATAATTTAAATTGTAATGTAATCAAGATTGTAATGAAATGCAATATAATCTTAATTATATTACTATATTTGGATAAAAATTATATGTAATTTTTTATTATAAAAGTAATTACATTCTTTTGAGATGGTATCGGCCGTCGATGTCAATTACAAAGGCAGTAGGAATCGATCGATGGTGACGACGACGACGACGGACGACTAGTGGTCGACTAGCGGCCGGCCGACACGATCGGCGATGACAGGTGGCGGCAATGATCGGCGATCGACGGTGGCTCACCGGTCGGCCGATGGTAATCGGCCCAGCCTATATTGATCGGTTGGCAGCGGTGGCAATTTGGCGGCGAAGCGGCGATTGGCGGTGCCGTCGGCAGCAGCGGTGGCGGCGGCGTCGATGCAATTTGGAAAATTTTGATTTGTATAGATTTCCACGCATTTTTATATTTCGGAAATTCGAGGATTTATGACGAGGTCAATATGGGGATTTGGCAGCGACAGAACCTCTCCTGCGGCAAAATAGGTATGATGAAAATTTTATATATTTTTTACTTCTAGTAACATTTGTTCTAGTAGCATCTGTAATAATTTAACATATATGAGACGAGGTGGGCGTGCACCTGCACCGAGACGTGGTGCAGGGTAACCACGCAAGAGGATAGTGAGATCTCTGGTTATGGAGTTGTCAGAAAGGGTCTATTGAGTTTTGACTGCGCGCATCAGAGTAGGGTCGCCACCAAGGTGACCATGAGTTGCCGTAGTGTTTATACTCCAGGTTAGATTTGGCTATGTGTTTAGTGGATAACCGGAAATAACATTCCGTGTGTTGGTCACTATTCGTAATCGTAGATGAAGTTGACCACGTGAACAACCTGTTCAGGCTGTAAGTCTTGAACCTGTATCGAAAAGATGAATTATCTTTGAGAGATAACTGATATCGAGTCAGAAAGCAGGGGTCAAGTCGTCATATTGGTTGTGGAAATCAAGGACTACAGTGTTAGGGATTTTCACTGATTATGCTAGGCAGATAATTACCCTGTGGGGTATTGGAAAAGGACTGTATACTATTGTTGATGCAGACATTGGAGGTTTCAGTTACGAAGTTCCATAGGGATTTTGATCCTTGAGCAGCTTGAGCCTTAGAGTAATAACATTGAGAGTACTGTTAAGTACCTAATTGGTATTTATATAGGGAGAGTGGAGTTAGTTTCTTATTATGACAATGATCAAGTTGTTACTTAGTGGAATATGTAGAAGGAATTTATTTGGGGAAATAACCCATTACGGGATCACGGGTTCAGGATATTTTCGAGAGACAGTATTTCTCCAGGTTATTTTGTATGACTCATTGTTGAGGAATTCTTGAGTCTTAAGTTGAGTGATCAATTATTAATGGAGTTCACTATAGACTTTAACACCACTAAACGGATCAAGATAGAGATTGAGTTGTTTTCAATCACTCACGATTTATTGGTTTACATTTGGATTAGGATAGTTGGATCTTCCATCAGATCCTATCGGGAGGCATTAGGGTGAGTCATATTTATAAAAATGACTGCAATAAGTGTCTCAAGAGAATAGTGTAGTCAATCTATGTGATAATAACCTACACTTCGGATAAGGCAAAGGTAGAAGCCATGAACGTGCTCTTCTAGCTAAATTCACGTGGCATTATTTTGTTCTCAGGTTGTTGCTCGATATTGATCAGGTCTGTTGCTAGAGGTGGTAATTTGATATTGATGATTAAAGTTTACAATCTCTTGAGTGATTGAGGGATTAGTTGGAATTTTAGTTTATTTTGGTAGGTGATCAAGGCTCTGTCTTGAGAATGAAGGATTTATGAAACACTTCAATTCCCAGCGAAAAGCAAGAATAGAGATTAAAGCTTTCTCCTCAGATTTATGTGTCTATCAGAAGTGGTTTGTGCACTTGTGGAGATATGAGGTTGGTTGTATGGTTTTTTGAAGAAAATGATAGGAAGAGGTGTATACACCTAGATCATCTGATTATCGAATTCTTTTTCTAGATTACTGTGAAATAGGGAATCCGTTAAGAGCAGAACTTGGATGAGTTTACATTTTTACTCGAAAGGAATTGTAGATGGTTGAAGGATTGATCATTGACGTATTGCTATAATTTACCTTGATGATATATTGAGAGGTACAGGTGTTTACAAATATCTATGGTTAAAACATGTACAGATAGGATTAAAAGGATTTTTATATTTGGATCATATGGATTAATTGTGTTTCCACCGACAGGTGAGATGTTGAGATGATTACTGTGATGATTATCACAGGGGTATGAAAATGATTTTGGATGTTTAGAGGTTGATTGATGGAAATGTTATATTATGGTGAGAGAGTTGACTTAGTTGTTTTATAGTTGACTTGGTTGATATGATGTGGATATCTGGATATTAACTTGGAGGTTATGCTTGTGACATGATGGTATAAGAAGGTCTCTCGGATGCCTGTATAATTCGAGAGTAATCAGATGTAGTGTTGGAGGAACTTCTAGGCTTGCCGCTGTATAGGCAAGTAGAGTAGGCGATCGGAGGGATTTCGAAAATAGTTTCGATATCGAAGATCCCCTACTGTGAGATAATTTATTTGGTACTGAGGTAATGTTATTTTTACGAGCTAATATTTTTACTTATGGTGCGTTGGCTGAGGGCTAGTGTAAAGCGCACAAGGTTGTTAAAGCTCGTGATGTACTCAAGGCAATGTCATTCAATTGGCTGTAAGCCAATCGAGTTGCTTAGATACCGTCATCGATCGGTCTTTCAGAATTGGCAAGGTTGATGATGCCAAGAGATATTTGTTAGAATGACGATTTTTCAGGGGATAATTTAGTTGGTATCAGTGTTGCTTAACACTATGGGAATTGGAAGAATCTAAGTTCCAATTAAAGGAGGTATTGGATGGGATATTTGTTGTCCCAGTATTTTATTTCTTGAGAAGCTCTGGAACTTGTTGTTCAAAGAGATATGAACCTTTGAGGTTATACATCAATTATTGATGATGGAATGCGGTAGTGGTAGAAGGAAAAGAATATCCTTCATGGAGGATCGAGGATCTATTTAGATCAACTATAGGACACCTGTGTATACTCTAGGATTGATTTATGATTGATGTGTTGATATTGTAGTGACAGGGAGTCATACAATTATCAAAGTCGTAGGGATGATTGATATATCATCAGCCTAGAGTAAAGAGGATGCAGGTGTGTAGCGATGACAATTTCATACTTGGTATGAATTGTACGAGGTTTGATTATCTTGTTTGACTGATGATGACTTGTCGTCCAGGGATTTAGGAAATCGTGTATTCTGGACACGATTGGATCATTTATGATGGTGACAGTTGGAGTTGAGCACTACCACCTATGATGATGGTTTTCGTATGGATTTGATTATTACCATAGATATGGATAGGATGCTCTAGCGGTATTACACGATTGGTGATGAAATTTACTTAGTGCAAGCTTGTGAAACTAGTTTCTGGTCTCAGACGATGGTTGACTTTTACACCAGAGTTGTTTGATCATTCTCGAGTGGAAGGAAGGGTATTGTATGCGGATGCAATGTTTCAGAGAAGGGAGTGTTTCTGATTTAGTTGATTGAGACGTATCCCATGGTTACGTCAAATGAGGAACTACGAGATGGGTTGTCATATATATATATGACGTGGACCTAGCAGGAGTTGTTATGTTGTTTTGTAGAGGTGAGGAGCAGAAATGCTTATGAGGTTTTAGCTAGCTACTGTGTAGTTGCATTTGAATTTAGGAAGAGTTACTATTGATTCAACAACAATGTATAGATTCTCGCTGTGATGATAGAGAGCATCTACCATAGAGTTGTACTTTTCTCCGGTTGAATTAGTGATATTGGAATTTGTATGTAGTAGGTGGCTAGATAGCTACCAGCATCTTATTGGCTATGAGTCCTGGGCGTGGTAGTATGTCGTTGCCCGTAAGTAGTGCCTTTTGTATTACCTCGAGAGTCACGAGGCTTTATCATGATATTTTGATAAGTGTTGCTGAAGATTGCAATAGGTTGTATATGTTGCAGATGTTTAAGATTGTATCCGGAAAATAGTAAGTATTGAAACGTTCTCCGTGGAGGAACGACATGCGGAATATAGTTGATTTGGAAGTCTGGTAAAGGTGGTATATAAATAATCAGTAAAGTTCTGTACCAAGAGGAAAGTGGGAGCCTAGTATGAGGGACGGTGTTGGGAGATTATTTGGAATTCGGAAAGGACTTAGTATGATTAGCTAAGTCCGCTCATTTTCGTTCGATCCATACGATGAGTTTGTTGGATCGCTGGATAGGTTATACTATGGCGATTTCCAGTTCATGGAGGATCTGTGAGTATCGTATGTGATAGTGGTTCAGGATTTACCTTCGGATTATGGATAGTCTTTAACAGGTCACGGATATAGAGATCCACTCAGGTACAGTTAGGTACTTGTTATAGGTGGACGAAATGAAGATACTATTCATATTTTGGAAGGGCTGCTAGAAGCAAGTGTGATTTGATGTTAAGGGATATCAGTAACCCCACTTAGTCACTTGAGGTGTGACTTGTCTCCAGATGCTTGAGATGGTTGTTGGGACATCTCGTACTAATATACGAGTAGGAAATTTGGGGACCAAATTTTTATTAGTGGGGGAGAATGTAAAATACTAAAATTAAAAATACGAAATTAAATGGCCAAAATTTCGGGGAAATAATCATAGGGATTATTCTCGGGATTTTTAGGGAATTTTAGGAATTTTTCTAGATTTAAACGGACTCTGTATGAGATTTTTACGGGGATAAAATAGATAGACTTTATTTAAGGGGTATTAACCTAAATCGGAAACCCTAAGTTTTTATTTTTCTATTTTCTTTTCCCCTGACACCTATTCCCCAGCTTTCTTTTCATGAGCCGCTTTCCGCCGACGCCCAGCTGACACGTCGGCGCCCTATTCTTCCCGCCGCCGGTCTTCTCTCCGCCGAGGACCAGGCCGAAGCCACCGGGGCTCCTTCACTCGCACGGCAGCAAGGGATTTCGCCCGACGCGCGGTCGCCCTTCGGCCGATCCGCGTTGCCGGCCGAGCCGCCTCGCCGACGACCGTGCCGCCCCTCTGCGACCATCGGCCGTCGGCCTTCTACCACAGATCGCTGACGCCTTCCTCTCGCGAAGCGCCACCGTCGCGCTGCGCTTCTTCCGCTGCGCCGCTACCCTCGCACCAACGCCGTGCCATCCGGGCGGCCTTCTCCTCACCGACGGTGCGCACCGGGCCTCTTCGCAAAGAGCGCTGCCGCCGCCCTCTTCCTTTCTCCACGCCCGACGCCGAGATCGGTTGTTCCTCCGCGAGCACGCGACGCTTCTTCCCAAAGACGCTGCACCCCGGACGCGCCGCTTTTCCCTTCACTGGATTTCGGCCGAGGAGACTATTAGGGCATCGGCTGTGTCCTCGTGAACCGAGCGGTTTGGGGGAAATTCCATCGCAGGTAAAACATGAACTAGTTTCTTCCTTGCCTGCCGGTTGTTTGATTTGGTTGATTTAGGGGCAGTAATTAGGGCAGCAAGGGAGTGTTGGCTGAGAGGGGTTGTGAGAGTTTTATTTGGAGGGTGTCGTGTGGTTAGGGTTGGAGGTGTCACTGTGAATTTAAGAAATTGAATTGGGGGTATCGGTCGTGGATGGAATTTCTAGGGCGGGTGAGCTTAATTGGTCGATTTGGGTTGATTTCGGTGTGATGTTGATCGGTTTTGTAATTATGTATGGAGGATGGATTAGGTTGAAGAGGATAATCAAATCAGTCTAGTGGATCGGATATGAGGTCGATGTAGGATTCGATTTGATTAATTGCAAGGATATGTTCTTGGATTGAGGAGTTAATCACAATTTATGATCTACGGGTTGAGGGTCTACTTGGTGATACATGGTAGTAATTTAGCACGTTGTCGTGTATTTGGATTTGATGGATTTACTTTGGATTAATTGGTTATGGAAGGAATCGATTATGTATTCGATTTATCGGTGAATGGTATTTTGTGCTTAACAATAGTTATGCATTGTGCAGGTTTCGGTCACGAGGCAGGTCTCCGATCGTGACGATCTGGTTCTTTTGCGGATATATTATCAGGCGGGTATTTTGACTTATCTCCTAGATATAGTCAAATGTTGATATGCTAGTTAGGATAGCTTACAATAAGTTTTCATGTTTATATGCCTAGTATGCTTTTGGTGCCTACTAGATACATGCATGTGATAGGATATGCTTATATTTCCCTGTTTGACTTGGATCATAGTTATTTGGATTATGGATATGTACATATTGATTGTACATATTATTCGGATAGGTATTTTGAGTAGGATTTACATGCTTTAGTATCATGCACCATTTTTGCATGATTGCATGCTGGCTGGACGGGGTTCCATTATTGTTGAGCCCGCAGCTAGTTACATGGCCTGCACACACTGCCACTCATGGGTTAGTGGTACATTAGGAGGGTGTGTGCAGTTGCTCTGTCAGGCTCCGCTGGTTCACTTATGGGTAGCGATGAGGCAGCGTGATAGCGGGCAGGGATCCCTCCTCTGGTCTATGACACCGGGAGATGAGAACTTGGCTCCCCCACTATGTTTGGGGCAGGAGGATAGGTGTACTCCGACAGCATCCTGTCCACTCGGTCACTCAGGAGCAATGATGGCAGAGTGCACAGTTGTCATAGCCCTACCCACTCGGCTTCACCATTGCGTGTGAGGCGGCTGACTGGCGTCAGGGGTGTTGGGTTTCCGGCACCGCGGCGTGTGTGTGTTTGATCATGTTTCGTAAACATGAACACAGCGGAAGCAATAAAAATAATAAATACTCCTATTTATTACAACACACACAACACACGCATGCATATTACAACAAGTGTAGACATAACCGTAAATTTAAATTTGCAATAAAAAAGGGAATTTATCTACGTTATACCTTTCATATGACGTGTAGCGGGAACGGCATCAACCGGAACGATTCTCGCTAGAATCGTCTCTATCCGTATCCACGCCGAGTTCCTCGGGATGACTTCGCTAAGCCACGAGCTTCGTCTTCGTACGGGTTACTAGCCTCGTGTTGAAGACGACGTGATCGAGAGATGATCACGATCCGAATCCAAATTCGGATCCTAAGACGAGTCCTCAAAACTCGCTTCTCCGGAGAGGTATTCGTCAACCGATTGACGAATCCTTCGTCCTCCACCTCAGAGGATTACCGGAGATCGAATCCCCGATAATTTAGCCGCTGTCGGAGCTCTAACCGTCGTCCAAACGACGCTCCGACGAGAGGAGAAGAAGCTGTCCAGAAAACTGGACAGCTTGGTGGAGGAGTAGGCGCCGGCCAAAACAAGGAAGTCAAGTGCTCACCTTTTCACCGAGGCCTAGGAAGATCACCGGAGGGTCGCCGGAGGGTTCACCTTTGAAGCTTGACGCCGAAGGAGATGGGCGGCACACACAAGCTGCGGCATATGGAGTTGACGCCAACAAGAGGAAGGGGTTTGGGCGGCCAAGCTTGATTAGGGCTTTGGATTAGGGTTTAAGCCCTATTTTATAGAGAACTAATTCTCTTAATGGTTAATGGATCATATCCATAAAGTCCGTTAACCCGCTCCATTAAGATAAGTTAAAATAAATCAAACCATGATGGTTTATTTTAAGTTAAAACGAACCGAACCAACTTTTTGGTTCATTCGTTTAAAATAAACCAAACCCCTTTGGTTTATTCTCATCCATTGGATTAGAACCAAACCATTTTGGTTCGTCCATTACGTCTTCATAAGACGCGGCCCATCCACGCTTCCATTGCGACTGAAACGATTTCATGCTCGCTTTATGTTTGGTCCAACCAAACCTTGTTTCTCTCGGTCTGAGAATCCCATTCTCAAGCTCGTTTTAAATCCTTTGGATTACGCTCGTTGTGCGTGTGACCAAATAGGTTCTCGGTTTATGTTGGCCGTCTATAATTAACCATTAATTATAGAACGATCATGAGTGGCACCTAGTAGTACATCATGATCCCCAATTAACCGAAAAGATCAACGGTTGATCCAGAACTATTTCACGAAACCCTTGATGAGCTCGAATGAATCGTGCCCCATTCCCTTCACTCATCTTATACCCACTTGGTTGGGACATGGTCTATAGTGTCACTACCGACTACGTCACACCTAGCCCAAGTATCATTTCCTCGTCCTACGGATTCTAGTTACTCCACATGTATCGAAGAGTACCTTACTCTAAACATGTAATGCTTTGGCCAAAGACTTTAGTAACAATCCGACGAGAGGCCATGAGTATACATCTCGCAAGGAGTGGTGAATCCTTTATAGGCTATTCAAACACCTTCGATTACTTCGACTTATACCCAATCATCCCGGGTCCACATCTCCTTAGAGATGTTTGCTTAAGATGTCAAAGCATAAGTCTCCATGATCAAGATGACTTGAATACCGCAAGTCAAAGGAACATTGCACTTAAGCCACAGTAAGAACTTCATTGACATATCTATATATGCAGAGAACCATATGAAGTCTTACGGCTGGTCCCAATGAACTAGTTACCATAACTAGCATCCACGATTAACTCCGGACATCACTATGTCTCCAGCCAGTGAGAATCAGCTGCTTGGATACACCAAGGAGTATACCTCGTGCTAGTCTCGACAGAATTGATGGTGTCCAAATCCATCAATTCATCGACTAGGGATAATTCCGATACATCACAATTACACATGTAGAGATACTCACTAGTTATGATCCAATCACAAATTCTCTCATGCTGTGAATCGTATCGTGGACATTCAGTAAATGAGTTTAAGATCCAATCAAATACATAAAACATGTATACTCAAATAGTGAATCTTCATTTATCATATAAATGGTTCATACATAAGGCGATTGCCTTAGGACATCTCTCACATATTACTAACAAGGGGTGACCATGTCATTGGCACGACATGCACTTTGCACAGATTGCATTTGTATTGTGTTTGCTGCATTTGTATTGATGCCTTGGATGTGCATATGATTGTCATGCATACAGGATACATGTTTATATATGGTCAGGACTTTATTATTACTTCTAGTCAGGCACATACTCCTATATCAGGGTAGGAGATTCAGGTAAGTACAGTCATTTTGTATTTCTTGCTTGCATACCCTATTTATGTGAGACTGTACTGACATGATATTTTTATTGTTAGCTATACCTTACTTTGCATATCTACTATACCCGCAGAGTTCTTTGAACTCACCCCGTTGATTATATCTATTTCAGGATGAAGCTGTCAGGAGAGTCCAGCTGCCAAACCCCCTCGTCGTGAAAGTTTTGATTGGTTATTTGTTTTTATGGTTTGGATATTTTGGTTAAAGGACATGTATAGGTTTAGAGATTGATTTTGTATTTGGATTTTTGGTGTCCGTATGGACCTTATTCGGATTTTGGTTTGATTGAATTTTGTTGAGTATTCCTGCCCAGATGGCAGAAGGGGTAAGTCTATTGATGGTAGACTGTTTATCATTTATTTTGGTAGATGGCCTGAGGCCAAATTATATAACTGCGTGTGTGTTTGGATTCCGGTCGTGTTGACCGATGTATAGCGGCCGTGTAGGCCTTGTATGTAAATTGGGATTGTCACCCGTACAGGGGAGATACTGTCGGATTTTCGTCTGACGGGGTCTTCTTCGGGGCGTGACAATTTATTTATTGTAACGACTGGACCCTGTTGGCGGAATTCGGCGACCCCTATTGGTCGACGACCGTCGCCCCTGTTGGCGGAATTCGACGACCCCTATTGGTCGACGACCGTCACCCCTGTTGGCCCGTCGTTACTCACCTGGACTTCCCACCCCTGAAAGTGGATTTTTGCCTTCCCCAGGATTCGAACTCTAGACCTCCATGCTAAGTACTAAAGTTGACGATAAGTCACGAATTCCGTCACAGGCGGCGATGCGTTGACCAATAGGGGTCACCGAATTCTACCAACAGAGGCTCGGTCGTTACAGGTAGGACTATAACGGTCTAAGAGTCATAGTATATATCAGTCGGCCAACACCAAAAGCAACCCTGATCGCCCTATAGCCTAAGTGACATTGTCACCACACAACCTCCGTATCACTTATAACAATTGCTATAAAGGTTAGGTTGAATTTTTCAATCCCACACCAACTATAATAGCCTAAGCACTATAGTATTACAAAGGAAATCTCAACAGATTATAATAGCCTAAGTGTTGTAATATACGACCAATGTTCCCGGGTACTTATGTACCAGCCTCGGCTCCTTGCCATACGCACCCTTGCGGTGCTCGTACAACCTCTGGTCTCCCCTGTTATACGCGCCCTTGTGGTGCTCATACAACCTTTGGGCTCTCTGCTTTACGTGCCCCTGTGGTGTTCAACTAGCCCTCTAGGCCCTCTCGCTCATACCATCGAGCTCCCGGCTGAAACTATCAGATTTTCTTGCTCATGTAGTCAAACTCTCCAACTAAAAATTACATATGAAGTAATTTGCCGCTACTCTTCATTTTATTTGCCAACCACTGAAAATTGATCTGTTGCTTCTCTTTAGATCAAGAACAGTTTGGTCATCAATTTCAACAAAATGGATTTCTAATTTCTCTGCTACTTTTCCATTATACATCCTACTCGGGAACGGTTCGGTCATCAATTCCAACAAAAGATATTTCTTATTTATCTGCTATTATTATATTATACATCCTACTCGGAAATGGTTCGACCATCAATTCCAATCGAATGGATTTCTTATTTCTTTGCTACTATTACATTATACATCCTGCTCGGAAATGGTTCGATCATCAATTCCAGCCGAATGGATTTCTTATATCCTGCAAGAGGGCAGATATACATCTTGCTCGGGAACGGTTCTAATTATTAGAATTCTCATCCTGAATGTATCCGGTACTCCCAGTCGGGAGGGGAGAAGCAATTCTATGCTCTTTCAGAATAAGGTACATGAAGCTTGGGGGTTATTGGCAGTTCCCGAACAAATCAAGCTTTGGAGTGCTTGGGGTTATCACGTTCTCTCAGGAGATCAAGTTATGCAACATTTCAATTGGGGTTTCTGTTACTCTCTCCCCCTTGACCACTGTGTTCCCACCGCCAAGGCTTAGTTCCATTCCAAAGACTTATCATCGTTTCCTAAATTTTTCCGAGCATCGATCGACATCTTTCTTGAGTATCAGCATGTTTATTCTCTAATTGAGTAATTATCTTTTAATTATATACTTATCAAATTTCATTCAACTCTTCAATCTGACTGAGAGAAAGAAAACTTGTGATGATGTCCAGAGTCCCTCACACTTGTTCCAAGTGCCACAATTCTCTACTCGAGCATTTGCTTAACCCGTGCCACAATTCTCTATTTGAGCATCCATTCTTCCCAAACGTCAGAACTTCTCTCTTCTCTCGAGCACTCTCTGTCGTCCCGAACACTACCCAGACTTTCTCAAGTGCTCTCTGCTCTCTCGGATGACTGTGAATTTTCAAGGTCTAAGGCTTTCCCAAGTATTATACATTCTCTGAAATGATTTTTTCGAACACTATAATCTTTTCTGAGCACTATAGCCTTCCCGAGTATTGTTGGTTTCTTAATCCCTTAACCTCCAATAGCAAGGTTGAGAGATCACGTGGAATGATAACTCTTTATAATGGTTGTCCTAACTGTCATACCTAATAATAACTCTTGAATATGTGGTTATCCACGTGAAATTTTCTATAACAGTTGTTCTCTAACAACCCTCTCAAAGCATATTATAGGACAGACTTAGTCGATAAATCGGTGCTTAAGATACTATATAAAACCCACAAAAATAGAGAAAAATGATGATTCTTTTTTCATTTTAGTACGCGGAGATAACTCTTATTCTTCTCTAAGCTTTCTTCATTTAGAGTGTGATTCTCTATTCACTGTTTTTATTGTGTTTTCTCTCCTTCTTCTGGACACTGATTTGAGTGCAGGAGGGATTGTGCCGGTAAAGCTAATCTGCCTTTAACGTTCATTCCTATCACAGAACAAGATTGATCCTCGGCGACATCTCTTGAGATCAACAAGCTTTGTCCCTCGACGATAAAAAAAAAAAGAGAGGAGTCCGATCGAGTACACTGAAAAAGAGAGCACCACCAATATTGTTGCCTTCTTTTTCAAATATATTTTCACGTAAGCATGGAAGAGGTTTTATCGGACATTGCCGTTGCCTTCTCACCTGTGTTATTATGCAAATGATGGACAATGAAGCAAATAACTCTATCGGTCATAACTCACATGGAGCACAGCAATGCTTAAGAAAAGAACCACAACAATAGATATGATCTGAAGATCATAGTCCTTAGTTTTAAAAAAAAAAAAGGGAAAATAAGCGATCACTTATTAGTCTATATAATACAAGAATAGACAAATCTACATTTCAAATTTAGCCTAACTTTATACACAAATTATGAAGATATTATCAGTGAATTGAAATTAATCTTCACATATCGAGGAAGCCTATTAGTTCTTTTACAAAATTCGTCAAAACTCATTTTCCAAAACTTGTTCGACATAGCTAATTGAGTCACAATAAAAAAAAAAAAAACTAATAAAACTTATATAGTCTCTAACTCATGCTCAATTTTACTTCCAACTTATTATCTATTATATGTTGTCATAATACATTTTTAAGTGTAAAAAAAAACAATAATCTTTATCTATACATTCTTTTTGGTCACCATTCTTGTTGACCAATTTTTAAAAGTAAAGTATGTTATTAGCTTTTGATTTTATTTGTGATTTTCTTGATGGAATTATTTATAGAAAAAAAAATCATCATATATACAAAACTTGTCGTTTAATTGCTTCAACAAGTAGGCCCGGCCCAAATTAATTTAGTGGGTGCACATACATGGGTTCTACCTTAATTGATACAATTGATATTTCTATCCAATTATACGATAACTTTATTTTTTAAAAAACAAATCATAGCAGAGCGGGTTCACTAAATGGAATCCAAGAATGAAAACAAATAAATAAAAGATATAAACGAAAAAGAGCAATGTTTGGCGTGATCTACTATTGTATCAAACATGAAACACAATTAAGAGTTGTGGATGCAACGCCATTACAATAGCGATGCACTTTGTCCTATCGTTGAAGTATTTTTTTAAAAAGAGTATGAAAAAAGGGAAAAAAAAGTTAAGATAGTTGGGGAATATGACGTCCACATTTCTCTTCCAAGATTTTTACAGCCTCAATGAATAAGTCCTCCGGTGATAGAGCTCCCCTGGATTTGATGGTAACTACAGGAAGAAAACATACCAGCAGACTCAGTTGGAAACAAGATGGATGAAGTAATCAAAATATTAGATAGCATTGGAAAATAGTGAGCAAAAGACTTACAAATAAAGCTATCTTCAACGTGTCCCAGGTCCACATGTTCTGCACCTTCCCCTTGGACACATTTCTTGCATGACGTACAGGCACGAGAATTGGCGACCACTGCCTTCCTGTCGCCTGCACGCAAGCAAGATACATACACAAGATTTAACATACAATAAACAACATGAAATTATATGACATGTAGGATAGTACATAAACCATCATTCGTTATGGAACAAGTTTTGATAGCAAGGGAAAAATAAAGACAACCAGAAACTTCCTCAGTTAGCTTGGTTATGAATCGTTAAGGATACTACATGCTTCATGTTCTCAAGCATTCCACGCGATAATTATAAGTGTAATAAGAGTTCAACTAAAATGAAAGAGACCAGGATTCATTGTCCAGATTAAGTGAATAAGAACAGGGAGTGATACTACAAAGAACACAGAAACAGAGACCTAAATCTATAGGCAAACACTTATATGAATTTATGTGAGAGAGAATTGTTTCCAAAGAGAGGCAATTTATCATGCAAGTTATGAAAATGAAACATGGCAACACAAGTAGCTTAAATTGAATTCAAAATCCCAAACGAGAAATGTAGACCAATTTTGCCATTTGCATTAAATTTATGATGGCAGGAATAAGGGGAGAGCTGCTATTTGATAACAACTCCAAGGTAGCACACTAGACATGCCAACACAATACAGTCTGAAAAGTACATGCAAAAGAACTAAATGCAGTGCTAGCAGTTAAAATAACAACAAAAGACTAACCTGCAGCTGAAAAAACCCAGGAGATGAAAATGCAGGAGTTATTTGGAACTCATGAGGTGTCTATTAACATTCTGGATTTTAGACTGATCTATAATTTCTTCTGATGCAATGATAAACCCAATAAAAAAGCAAACCATATAGACAAGTCAACAAAAACACCTCTCATATCTACAGGACTGAAATGTTCACAAGGAAAAGAAAATTTTACTAACCACGTCCAAGGTCTTCGATGTCAAAAACATTGACAGCGCATTTCTCTACGAGGGCTTCAGCATCTTTACCTTTTATTTCTTTTGGTAGTACAACCTAACAGGAAATACTCAATAATAAGCATGACCTTAACTCCAGTAATAATTACAAACAACAAAGTTCACATTCACCTTGGGGAGGCGTCAAGGCCATGCTGCGACCACCGGAGACCATTTGGCATGACTATGTCCAATACCTTTAACAGCATATGCCTCAAGCTTGATTGTCTGGGAGAAAAATAAATAAATAAATTAGACAGTGGCATACAACAAATCTTAAAAATGAATAATAATAAAACAGAATATATGGGATATGATCACAAACTCTTAAGGTGTATAATAGATGAATTTTCTTTTGAACAGGAATCAATGTGGATCTATATTATTAGCAATAAAAATATGACAAGAATATTGATGTTGAAAATACCTGTCCTGGCCTAAGTTTGGCAAGAATCACATCGTCCTGCTTTACTCCTAATGGTTTTCCAGATATTCCAAGTAAAGAATTTTGACTATGGCTGAATGCGGTGACATTTATTTCACTGCCATTCGGTAGCCATTTTAGTTGATCCTACTTGACTGGTAAATGAAGACAAAGAATGTTACTATTAACGCAATCTCATGCTAAACAATATTTTAGCTACATATAAAAAATACGATGAAACAATACCTATGATGTGCGGACTGCCCTCTTTGCAGGAGACATCTAGTTTATAGACAATGACATTTCGTTCGTTTGACTTGTCATTTTCTATGATATGATGCATAAAAAATTTGTCAAGGTACTCCATATATCACTGAAAAAAAAAATGAAAAGAATATATATGTGTGTGTGTGTTTTTCTATAGACCTGACTTATACTCAAAAAGTCTTGGGTCAGCATCGAGCGTAGTGAAGCAAAGATTGTGAAGTAGCCTCAAATCTGGTGTTTCAGAAGTGTTTTCCAACACCATGATACTGTCAATGGCCATAGAAGGAAGCTGGAAAATTATAAGAATTTTAGACAAGGCATTACTTCATCACAGATATGAAATACACAACAGTAACCAAATAAGGCAGACTTGCATGCCTAAATTGTTATAGAAAAAAGTTTTAAAAAAAATTAATATTATAGAGAAAGTTTAAAGAAAAACCTCATCGATGAGGATCCTTCGGAATGCATTGGCCAATGAAAAGTCAATGCCAATCATATCAAATTCAATCTCGTTTTCTGTAAGCCTGACTATTTCGACCTTAAAATTTTTGCAGAAATCTTCTATTCCCATGGATGCGTAAGCTGCGGAGTACGGTTCACAAAAAAAGCAACAAAAAATGCACAAGAAACGTGATCCCAAGTTGCCGAAGACTTACATGGATCGAGGCGACGAGGTATTGGCTTCGTAACGGCGCGGGTCCGCTGGAGATGAAGGTGCTCCGGCGAGAATTAGGGATTAGCTTCGTAAGGGAGAGGGCGCGACGAGGGGTTAACAAATTTATATATAAAAAAAAAAATTCCCTGCGGTTCAAGAAAATGACGAGGGGCAAGGGCACATATCGGGTTCGGTATGAACGAAGCCAGCCGAAATCTGGATCCGCTCCGTGAAAATAAAAAAAAATAAAAAAATAGAAGCCGTTTGAAATTTAAAAAAGCGAGGGAAGAGAAGTAGGCGGTTGAGTTCGTTACGTGGGCGCTTAGCTCGGGATTGCACGTGGCAATTTGACATTGGAGCGTCGAGGTGTCTGTCTATCGTGTTTTGAATTTAATGCTAATTTAGATCTCATGAATTACATCATCAATTGCGCCAAGGCAGCTTAACATCCAGTGATCATCGATCAAAGTGAGGCGGGATTGCATCGAATGTGGTTTTCCTAGCATTTGATGTGTTCATCATTATCTATTGTGTTATCTGTTTTCCTAGCATTTGAAGTGCTCGTCACTATCTATTGTGTTATTGGGATTGCACTGTGCGATACATAAAAAAATTTCAATTCCAAAAAACAATCTGAAGATACATATTACGTTAGAAATAGTGAAATAACAAGATGAATCGAACCTTTTGCAGGTAGTTCTTTGAGCCAGTACCATCAACAGAAACATAGTCGATGACGGCGTCTTCTGAACCTTTTAAATAAGTTGATTTCGTTGTGCAATTGTTAAGGTATTGTGTGTGCTATATAATGGCTCCTGGATGTACTCTGCAAAAATGTGCTTGTTTATAGCCAACAATCACAGATGTATTACTTAAGTGAAATAACCTGTCCGATGTAAGGTAGGCTATCCGAGTCAATTGAAGACATCCTGTTTCTATCAGTGTTTGTCCTAGCAAATATTTCTTTGGAGTGGAAACAAGAAAAGGATAAATTTGCAAATAAAGCCTTAGAAGTGATTGCAATGCAATTTGAGAGGATGTATTTTCCCGGAAATCAAGGAAAAATTCCCTCCCACTTTTCTTTCCCTACATTTTTTTTTCCCAACAAACCATGATTTATTTCATTCCTATCCATTCTTCTTGGTAGGGGTGGGCATGGTTCAGACTAGGTATAAAAAGAACCCAAAAACCAAACACGGTCCAATTTTTTTTTTTTTAAAATGGAACCTAAAACTTTTGGGACAGTTCAGGTTCCATTTGGAGTTTCCAGTTTTGCACGGTTCTGGTTTCTTGGGGATTTTTTGGAACATTCAGGGTTTTATGATTGCAAAATGATGTCAGCGAATACAATATGTTTTGAGCTTCTTTACACCTTTATGAGTAACAAATGTAGTATATAATAATATATTTGCATGAATTATGTAGTAATAAACATCCAATCTGTTCGAGCAAGTTTTATATAACATTCTCTCTCTCATCTATGAAGCTCTCCATCTAGAATCTGAAAAAAAATTGAATTTTCAGGTGAGGTTAGTTCACTTTCCTAGTTCAGGTAGATTCTTTCAATTTTTTTCTATCACTAGTTCTCGACGGTACTAGGACATTAAAAAAAAAACCAATAGATCATAATGATATGAACTTCAGTATATGCACAATCATTGCCAGAAAGAATAATAGGAGTTAGCATATATATAATGTAGCCGGCATATCACAATGAACACGAATAACATTAGATTTGTCTATCTTCATCAAAACTAGAAAGAATTATGCGAACATAAAAATACAACCACAACACCTGATAAAGATGACCACGACATAACCCACGGTCCCCAGACGACTTGTTCAAGATCACGGCATCTTCCATGTCATAACTGCAAAAAGAGGGGAAGGATTAGCTTGAGCATTAAGCTTACCAATAGCAAAGTATCAACATCATTTTTTTTTTATCAACCCGGTGCACGAAACTCCCGCCACGCGGGGTACCGGAGAAGGGATCCATTGTATGCAGCCTTACCTTGCTTTTTTTTAAGAGGTTGTTTCCAGGATTTGAACCTGTGACCTCTTGGTCACAAAGCAGCAACTTTACCATTGTGCCAAGGCTCCCTTCTTTTAATGTACCCTGTGTATAAAGTATCAACATCATAATTAGTTTTAATGTACCCTGTGTATAATAAAACTGCGACAATTGCATTTGTGCATGTTGGGAACTCATCCATGTAGTATTTAGTATATGAAGAAGTCCGGACGATTGGAGATTGAAGAGTCTGCGAAGGATATTTTGGATGTGCAAATATAAATGACAAATTTGAAATATGTCGATGCATAGATCAACGGATATACAGTCTAATGACTAACAGTTAAGAATAAAAACATTATCATACTGTGAAATATCTCTTCATATATATTAGAAATTCTTTAACAATTTATCTTACTCTTATTAAAAAAATCAATAAAAATAATCCATTACTTTTCTTCAATTCTTTATTTTTTTTTATTTTATAATGAATTGAAAAATAAATTATTTAAAGTGAATATATTATTTAATATCGAAGATAGAAAGAGGAAAAAAAATAAGGAGAAAGAGGATATATTATTTAAATAGATCATTTATTTAAAGAACCATTAAATATTTTAAAGATAATCCAACTTTTTTTATTTCTAATCTCAACGGTTCGATTGATAATGGTCCAATTTTGACGGAAGATATCGAGATCAAAGAGGGACTACTACAAACAAACAAGAGGGATGGAACTGTGGAGGGGAAAAGCAAATAATATCTAACAATGAACAACATTTAGATAGAGAAGTTACGATAAAAAAAGATTGAAATTTATCAATTTAACAATTTTTACTAGTCAGTTTTCGGATCATCGTAAAGGAAGTAAATCACGATAGACTTTTGATAATTAATGTATGGAAAGATGACACCCTCATATTTATGAGGGATTGATCCGTCCTATGATACAACAAGTATATGAAAGAGAAGTAATTATGGAACTTAACAATGCAGTTATTCACAGATAACTCTTTAATGAAATAAATTTTAATTTTGATTACTAGTATAATGTGGTGCAATATGCAATTAAAAAATAATTCATTTTTAAATATATTATATTTTAAATTTATACGATATAATAATAATAGGAAAATAACAAAAGAATTGATAAAAAAATAGAGCTCAATTATTTAATTATGGGTCAATACCAAATTAATGTATACGGTTTATTAATAAACCTACCTCCAATTGTTCTAGACTTACAGTCACGTGTTGAGAATTTACCTATTTTGCTTTATATCGTGATGTTCCCTAGATTTTTTTTTACCCGAAAAAGACTTATTTTCAACCTCTCTATTAATCTTTTTTTTAATTTGACAAATTAATTTCAAAGATTTCAGGAATTATATTGATGCAGTTGAATTTTAGGCATGGTATTCATTCATGTTCTATTTAATTTGGATTAATCGGATTGTTATATATCCTCTCTTTCAAAGGTATTTTTAGCAAAAGAAAAATGATTTTTAAAATTGAATTAAAAAACAATTTTATAACTCGATCTCTAAATTAAATATTAATTTAATTTTTATCTCTAATTTATAGACTGATTTTTTTTCGATTTTTATTTAGAAATCAATCTTTAAATTAAGGAACGATTTAAATTTTATTTATAAATTAAAAATCGATTTAAATTGATCTTAAAATTAGCGATCAATATGAATTTGATCTTTAAATTAATAATCAAAATTAATGTTTAATTTATATTTGATTTTTGATCTCTAATCTATAGATTAAATTTATATCGATTTCAAATTTTGATGTCTAAACTTCAGGCTAAAAAAATAAAAGATCATCTATTAATTTATATAATACAAAAAATAGACAAATCTACGTTGCAAGTTTAGCCTAACTTTATGTACAAATTATCTAGGAAGATATTTATATTTATCAATGAAGTAGTCTTTGCGTAATCTTCGAAGCACTCGTGCATCTTTCAGTTGTTGGAACCTAATTAAAATTATTTGAATTGTCAAGATAATACATCTCCTATTTGATCTTTTACAAGATTTGTCAAAACTCATGTTTAACATAATTAATTGAGTCAAAATATTAAGAAAATATAAAGCTTGCATCGTGTCTAACCCATGCCCAATTCATTAATCTCTAATTTCATTGCAATAGTATATTTGTTTACCAAAATAATTTATATTTAATATTTTATAATATTTTTCTATATTATCATGGAATCAAAATGTCTTATTCATAGTCAATAATGAATTTTTTGATTAACTTATTATCCATTATATATTCTCATAATATTTTTTTTTAAAAAAAATGGATTCTAGTTTTGGAATCTAAAAGAAAATAATAATAATGCATTAATCTTTATCTACAAATTCTTTTTTAGTCACCACCCTTGTTGACCAATTTTTAAAAATAAAATATGTTATTGGCTTTTGATTTTACTAATGATTTTCACGCTAAAAATATTTATAGAAATAAAAAACATTATATATATAAAATTCTGGTTTTATTTTTTTTTAATACGAGACAATAAAAATTATTATTACTAAAATAAATCTATTATTATAATTAGTAAAATTTTATCGAAAATTAACAGCATTTCCATAAATATTAAAAATTTTGATGGAGCAGAAATTTATTTCTTTAATTCTTTATGTTTTTTCGTAACGACTTCCCCTCGTCCTCCTTTTTAAACGCTGACTGTTTATTGTTCTTAAGCCCTCGATCATATTTCGCCTGACAGGTCCCTCCGCCATTCTTTTCTGTTCTCCGCCGGCGAGGTGGTTGCAGTGGTCTGAAATATGTCGAAGAAGAAGGTGTCGGTTCTGGATATGCCGGACGTTCCTATGGGGCAGCTCCCGGAGCACCTTAATCTTCAGCGGACCCCCGTCGTTTGCAAGGCTGATGCCCCGATCCATGTAAGGTTTCCCTTAGCCTCTCATGTGTTTTTTTTTCCTGGTTTATAATTTATATGCATCTATGGACGAATCATACAAAAAGATTAATCTTTTATGAACGGAAAGTGCTTTCTGTGATCGGGAGATAAAATTGAAATCTTGCTTTCTTATATATTTTTTTGGTGATTTACTATGGCTGTACTATTGACTTGCTTTTTTTATGTGAATCTTTTCGCCTGCATCTATCAATAGACAGGAGATATTCAGGACTCTGGAGCTTACGCATCGATGGGAGTTGACAACAGCACCGGAATAGAAAAATTCTTCAGAAACTTTAAGTTTGAAATTATAAGGCTCACTGAGGACGAGATTGAATTTGATATGATCAACATTGATGTTGCGTTGGTAAATGCATTCCGGAGGATCCTCATTGAAGAGGTATAGAGATAGTTTGCTCTCAACATCACTGACAAGTATTCAAAAATTTTTAAGAATCTGTCATTTAAAAAAAAAAACTTTTTTCTATAACATTTAATCTTTTCGAACTTTTTCTATAACAATTTAGGCATGCAGCTGTGCCTTATTTGCTTACTGTTCTGTATTTTATGTTCGTATTAAAGTAATCTACATGCTAAAAGTTCCTATTATTTTCTAGGTTCCTACTATGGCTATCGAGAAAATCCTCATGGTCAATAACACGTCTGTAATGCCAGATGAGGTGCTAGCCCATAGACTTGGCCTTATCCCACTCGATGCTGATCCAAGGCTGTTTGAATACCTGTCAGGTTTGTAGAAACATGTATATATATTCTTTTCATTTAATTTTCAGTGATATATGGACTACCTTAATGCATTTTGGATTCATTATATCATAGAAAATGATGTGCCAAATGAACGGAATACTATTGTCTATAAGCTGGAAGTGTCCTGCAAAAAGGGTAGTCGACGTATTACAGGTACCATTCCATCGTTTTCTTAACCAATATGTAGATAAAATATTTTTTAGTATGAACTTGCATTACATTGCGATAAGTGTTCATCATAATCATGCATTTTGTGAATGCTTGGTATTCCATCCCTGCTTGGATATTCCTTTTATGTTTTCAAAGATTGAATTCTTTATTCTTCCGGAGCTTGTCAGCACTTCTCTTTAGGTTTCAATTTTATTTGTGTTTCATTTTGCATCATGCTCTTATACATTTACAAGTCTGTGCCCAGGTGCTTAGGTTCTTTACTTATCTTCATTGTAGCATTTAGCCTTTTGGTAATCCTGCATTCTTTTTCTTCATTTACCAGTCAAGTCAGGTCAGTTGAAGTGGCTACCAAATGGCAGTGAACTTGAAATAGCTACTCTCGACAAGTCTTCAAAAGCGAAAAGTTACACCTCTTTCAGATGTAGTCAAAATTCTTTGCCAGAAATATCGAAAAAACCACTTGGAGTAAAGCATGACGACATAATCCTTGCCAAACTTGGGCCAGGACAGGTATCATTTCCATTTCGTGGGATAGCAGACAGCCTTCTTGTCTACAGTGAAGTTTTATTTTATTTTTTAAACTCAGAGCATCAATATTTTGGAACTGAAAGAAATTAAATGAGTGTGGTGCAACCTGAAAGCCACTGTAATATTATGGTTTGATTTTGTGTTCTTTGCTTGATCACTGAATCACTTTACCTTTTCTCTTTGTATATTTACCTTTTAATGCAAGATAAAAATTTATTAAGATGATAAATTGCATGCTTAAGTTATGACCATTGAATTACATACTTAGACAAGTTTAATAGATCAGTAAATATTAAGCTTGTGAATGCTAAGGAGAAACATCTGCATCTAGCAAAAAAAGACAATTGCTATTTAACTTGAGATTATTAGATGATATCTAAATCTCGTGGATCATTAGTCTTAACAATAAAACCTTACTAAAAGAGGAAGTTGGATAACACTCTCATTGAGTAGTTTTTATTCTTCTTAATATTTATCCTCTATGTTCACTGGTGTTTGGGCATTTTATTATTCTGGAATTAATATTGATGAAGTTACTGCTATAGGTTAAGAACTTGGAAAGGAGAGAAGCTTCCATTGATTTGATTGTCATTGGAAAATTTTAAACAAACTAATTGGGAGTGATTGGGTGTTAGCTCTTAAGGATAAAATTAGAGAAAATAGATTTTGATGGTAAAAATGTGTTACAATGATGATTGAAGATTCTATATGGCTAGAGAGGTCGGATGAATTATAATAGGTGTGAAGGATAGAGGGGATCAAAGAAAATTTTATGCAATGCAATTTTGCTAGTGATAAGCCTTGATTACTTAGCTATGTAGCCATCCCCAGTAGATGTGGAGTTTGTTATTCACCTTAGAGCTTAAATAACTTCAGAAAGCATGATTTGAATGCAATGATGGGCTTTTTTATTAGCAAAATTAAATATTGCCAATTACTTAAAATCTCGAACTGTGTAGGTAGGTTACATTTCTCCTTGTTAATTGGCCTGCCTCTGCCTTAACTTTACAGTAGATTCTGAGTTTCATTCCTTTGATAGTCAACTTTCGGTCCTTGGTCATTTTCCTTTAGTCATTATAATGTTGTGATCATATACATCTTTTTGTTGTTAAGCATGTAGATACACATTGATTCTTGTTAGATAGAAAAATCATCTGTTACACACCTTAGAAGTTTGAGATCAAATCCCACATTATGTTTTACTATCGACTTATAGTTTGTCGTTGTCTAATTTATTTCTTTTCTGCCAGGAAATTGAGCTTGAAGCACATGCTGTCAAAGGCATTGGCAAAGTTCATGCCAAGTGGTCTCCTGTGTCTAGCGCGTGGTACCGAATGCTCCCACAGGTAAAAGTGAACTCTATTATTTTTAACTATTACTGGAGTTAAGGTCATCTTTATTATGGAGTACTTTTTGTTAGGTTGAACTACTGGAAGAAGTAAAAGGTAAAGATGCTGAAGCACTCGTAAAAAAATGTCCTCGCAAAGTTTTTGACATTGAAGATCTTGGAAATGGTTAGTAAGAAATTTTTTTTTTCTAGCACATATTTCAGCCCAGTAGAAACAAGAGGAATTACAGTTAACTTGTCTGTGATTTGCTTTTTAATTGGTTTTATCATTGCATTAGAAGAAATCATAGGTAGGGATAAGATCTAGAATATTAATAGGCACCTCATGAGTTCTAGATAACTCTTGCATTTCCATTTCCTGAGTTTTTTTTTTCAGTGGCACTTAATTTGTCGTTGTTATTTTGACTGCTAGCATTACATTTAGACTCCCTCATCGAAACCATCTACGAACCAGTGATTTTATTTGGAACTAAGTTGTCTTAATATTTTAATTCTTAGCATGTATCATTCAGACTGGATTGTTTTGGCATGCATAGTGTGCCACCTCGGAGCTATCATCAAATATCAGCTTTGGAATGTTCCTGTCGTTGCAAATTTAATGCCAAATGGCAAAATTGGCCACGCTTCTCAAAATTGTTTCAATTTCATAACTTGCATGACGAATTGCCTCCCTTTGGAAACGATTCTCTCTCACGTAAATATCCTTATGGATTCATAACCAAGCTGAGGAATTGAAGTTTCTAGTGTTTATTTTTCCTTTCCTATTAAATACTTATATCCTATAATGGGCAATGGTTTGGATACTACTCTACATGTCATATGACTTGGTGTTGTTTATTGTATCTCAAATCTGTCGAATGAATTTTGTTCGTTTGCAGGCGACAAGAAGGCAGTGGTTGCCAACTCTCGAGCTTGTACATTATGCAGAGAATGTGTCCGCGGGGTAAATGAAGAAGAACAACTCGTGAAGCTGGAACGTGCCAAAAATCACTTTATTTGTGAGTCTTTTGATCACTGTCTCCTGTTGTTTTAACTTTGCAATTCATGATATGAACAACTAGCTCTGTTAGCCACGCCATTGTTCCCTGTGAAGAGACACTATTTTCCAATGCTTTCTAATATTTCGATTGCCATTTATGGTGTTTTCATCCATCTCGTTTCCATCTGAGTCTGCCGGTGTGTTTACTTCCTGCAGTCACCATCGAATCTGTTGGAGCTTTACCACCAGAGGAGTTATTCATTGAGGCTGTCAAGATCTTGGAAGAGAAATCTTACAGTCTGAATGCTGAACTATCTTAATTTTTCTTTCGTTCTTTTTTTTTTGTTCCTTTGTTTTATAAATGAATAATCTTCTTTGTTTCGGATGTAAAATGCAACGACTTTTGAGTAAATTATTTGCACTTACAATGACTGGGTCATCCCTTCCATAGTCTACAACAGCAATTCCCTCAAAATGGCAACCGAGATTTTGGATCTTCTTCTCCTCGCAAAAATATTTTTAAATCTTTTGATTAAGCGAGAATTTATTTTCTTCAAATCTTTAAATTTTTTTCTATTCTGTAAATATAATTAGTCTGTTAAGGATTTTGTTATGCATTTTTTGGTGATTTTGCTATGGCTGTATCATTCACTTGCACACTTGTATCTATCGACAAAAGGAATCCAGTACTCCGAAGCTTACGCATCGATGAGAGTAAAGAAAGTTGAAATTGTCAAACTCACCGAGGACGAGATTGTATTTGATATGATGAGTAGTGACCTTTTCATTTTTTTTTATTGGCACGAGAAGAGTATCGAAATTTTCAAATTGATTAATCTATGAGAGTGATCAATTCTGTCGTACGAATCTTTAGAATGTTTCGTCAATAACTAAGTTAGATAAAATTGAAGCTCACGAGGTCTCCATCTGCCATTAAGAATAAATTTGAAAAGCGTTTGCAGTTTTTTTAAAACTTAGCTCGGACTCCGCAGTTATGTCATCCCTAAATGACGGTCTAACGTTGAAATCGTACTCTGTCCACCGGATAAATTTTTAAATCCCAAAACCGTTTAAATGAATTTTTTTAAAATTCATCATCTAATAATATCATATGGAATTATATTTTTTTCATGGGATATCTGTTCGTATTTACGGTTGGACCATGCCCTTCAAGGCCAGTATTGACCTTTCAGGATGGCTATCATTTATTTTTCTTTTAATTTTTCTATAACATTTAGTTTTTTTTGTACTTATTTTCTATATATATATATATTTGTAATAAAGTAATTTTTTTCTAAAAATTTCTATAATTTTTCAAGTAAGAACACATCTGAAATACCAGACGAATGTTTACATCACAGATTGAACTTCATTATGCTCTATGTTGATCCAAGACTCTTTGGGAATCTGCCAGGGTGATACATGGAGTATCTTAACGAATTTAGGATGCATTATATCATAGTAAATCAAGTGCCAAATAAATATAATATTATTGTTTATAAGTTGAATGTGCCTTTTAATAAAGAGGGTATATTATTTCATTTTATTCTTAGTTAATATGTAGCTAAAACATTTTCTAGTATGAGCTTGCATTAATCGTGGCATTTAATTTAGCCTTTTAATAATCCTGCATTTTTTTCCCTTCATTTACTAATCAAGTCAGATTAATTGAAATATATGGCTGCCAAATGGCAGTGAGCAAAGTTATATCAAAATTTTTTGCAAGAAATATCCCAAAAAAAAAAAATGCTTGGAATAAAGCAAGATTTTCTCCTTTAAATTTAGAACATCGTATTTCGGTATTTTAAAAATTATAATATTTATAGACATGATTAATGCTTTATTATTCTATTAATAATAATTTTAATTGTCAGAGTCATATTGAGCTGTCTTCAATAAATTCATAAAAAATATTTTTAATTACATTTCAGTAAAAAAACAAAAGTTAGAAATTAATCTATACAGACAAAACTTTGCCCATTAAGAAAATCAAATATTTTTTATTTTAAAAGTTGAGTATTCAAAGTGCTAAAAATTATTGATACACTTTTTTTTTTTTTTATTCACCACATTCTTACTAATAATTGTGCAATTTTATTTATATATCTTAATCACTTTTTCAAGTTTCAATTACTCAAGTTTAACTAATTGATGTAAAAAATGATTCATTCGTCCTCAGCGCTCCTGTCAATTGATTTCACAGTCAATACAAAAGAGATAAATTATAATGAGCATATTATCCAACTCGGAATTAACACGATAAGAAGACAAACACTTCGAAAAATTAACAACTTCCAAAGATTGATCTTTTTTTTTGGTATAATTTTGTTGCCGTGCTAGCCACAAAGCTCTCCCATGGAGCCTGACTCAAGTTGAACTAATGACCATTGTCTTCTTTGAGAAAGTCCAATTAAAACTAGCTTCAAATTATCATGTATGTTATGATCTCCAATTCAATCAAATACTCAGCTTCTTATGATCCATATTGCATGATCTACCCAAAATTGCAAGGTTCCCTTCGAACGATCGATTGCATATTTTCAACACCTTCTTCATACTTCGACTATTATGTAAATGACAGTATTAAGTTCTATTGATATATACATATCTAATCAGTATAGAAATTTTAAAATTGTAAAAGACAGATATTCACAACTGTAGTAAGTTCCATCGATCCAAAATTGAAGTATATAGCCTTCCAAACCATGATAGTTTGAAGTTCATAGCCCTGGTATATGTTTCTAATTCCAAACTCTACTATATGTCACACAACAAATCATAATAGTATGAAAAGACACACATGGCTCGAGATCAATCAAGTCAACTAGTCCAAGATCCATGTTTTAATGATGAAGTGCCCATGGATAAGATCACTTATGAAGGGGACTCCATAAAATTCATATCGAACAAATGATGCTAGTGTAACCTTCAACTCCATGAGTACAAAGAGTAGTATTAAGAAGGCACTTTTGATTCCCCTACACATACCTCACATCCCCATTTTACTATCAAAACTGTAATCACACAAAACTTCACTTAAAATAGGGCACACGTACATATATTTATAAGCTTGACTAGGCCAAATAACCAAACAAAGATCCCCACTTTTCAGCACCAAGAAACTCTGAGACAACCCTAGTTAGAACCACAGCATCCTTTAGTAGTCCACAGCAAGCTGATATGCTAATTTAAGTAGTTCAACTTTGATTCGATTCTTCATGGAGAATTTTGGCTGCAATGGCCACCAAAGACACAATCCTTGGCACCAGGAAGAGCTGGTGCCCATCTTAAAGTTCACCCTCTCGTCTTAGCTCTCTTCATGACAAGGCTATCGTGGAAAGGAGAGACTGACCCCGATGTGTGAGAGCCTTCATCACGGAGGGTGCCATTCAGTATGGCAAGCTCTCTGAGCTGCTGCTTCTTAAGAAAGTCCACTGATTCATCCTGTGAAACGATTGATGGGAGCTTTGTCAAAGGAATATGGTAATTAAATCCTTTAAGAGATTTGTTGTAGTTTATTCAGAGTTAAGTTGGCATCAGAAATTGGATGTTGGCTGGCAAAAGCATACCACAGGTTTCAGCATCTCCTCAAGAGCTTCGCGAGTTTGCATTAAGCGGGTATCAACAATTTCGACCGGCAAGTCTGCTTCTACGAGAATGTGGAGGGGCTCGTTGAGATGTTCGTAACCTGGTTTCCCTCGCATCATTTCCTCCTACAAATAAAAGCTGACTTCAGCTATTATATAGAGACACAGAAATGCATTTGAATTTTTGTAAAGTAAAGAGAATATGGGATATGATACGAACAGAACAGATGGCAAAGAATAGGAAAACTAGAACGAAGTATCAACAACACTTGTTCTCGTGAATATTGCATTCAGGTGTCCTTGGACTGAGCCAAGGAATCTAAACATGCCTCACCCAGTGCTACCGCAGGTTGTAGAAGGTCCCAAAAAAAACTGCATTCCTTCTATATTATGTGAATTGAAATTCACTGCTCTAGTTTCTAGATCTTCTCATAGAAACTTTTGTCCTAGTTTTGCACCTTATTATCAATATGCAGACACCACAGGCTATGTGAAAGGCAAACAATCTACAAGGTAACAAACTGATGCAGAGGTAAGGGGTTAAAACACACATTATATTTGCATCTACCTTGGGAGAAGTTAACAACAGAATCATAACAGGTTAGGTAGCGGAAAAACAACATTAGCCAAGACAAACTTAGCTGTCATCAAGGAAGCACTTGAGAAGTCGGTCTGGTATATTGCATATAAAGAAAATGAGACAGGCACACAACTCAAGAACACCACTACATAGTAACGTTAGTCTCATGTCATACATTATAACATCTGACTAGCGACTACATGTAAAAGGCAATGCAACTGATTAACCTACATCTGCAACAAAGCAACAATACTGTTTGGATCGTCTTATAATGTGCATCTATTGATTTTGTCTAAGAGGAGTTGAAATCACAGTGGCATGCAAGCAATTCTGCTGAATAAGTAATAGTTGAAAGGAACTTGTACCCGAGCAGGATCTTTAATACTGCCTCGCCCCCGTATTAGCACACGACAAGCAGTGAGAGCTTCAAGCCGCTTAAGAGAGTTTCCTCTAGGACCAAGGAGTCGACCCACAAAGTTGTACTATAAAATCAGGGAAATACATATTACTTATTTGAAAGAATGCCTTCATAAAACAAAAAGTGGAAAGCTAAATTATGCCTCTTACATTGGGGAACTGATCCACAGGAATATCCACTCTAATTGTTTTCTTAACAACAAGACCAGAAGAGTTGCCTTGTGGCCCAACCCAACCGCTCCTAATTGAAGGTTGCAATGTTCCCAATCTCTGCAGAACAATTAAAAACCATCGGAGATAAATACGAATATCAACAGAAACGCATTCTAGGAACACAACAGCAGCAATGAATTTTCTAAACAATGAGCAAAAATCTAAAACTGAAAGGAAAACACTATTGCAGTATATGCTCCTATGCAAAAAATTAAAGATCAAGATCCAAGGTTATTTATATGATATGTTTAAGCAAAAATGCTTAGACACCTGCGTCCTTTATGACTTGCATGATCAAGGAACTGATTTGTCAATGCAATTAAGACAAACATCATAATCATTGAAGCCAACATTCTCCAGATTATTTAGTTGTTCTGCATGTGAGGTTACCTAGCACATGTATCTGATGAAACAAATGTAAATTTTAAGCAGCAGAGGTTCTAAAGCAGCACAGCATTGCTAGTTGAAACTTGGAAGCTGCTCAAGATGACAAGGTTAGAACTTAAATGGATTTGCACAACTACGTTAGTAAGCAAAAAGCTGCAAGGATGTAGACACCACATCAAATGTTAAGTCAATCATAAAGGCACGGGAATGATGCACTAAACAGAAAAGCAATCTGTTAGTTTTACCTAGTACAAGAATATGCAGGATAAAATTTACTGAACAGTATACTACATAAAAAGGAAGTCATGTTAATGGTTAGTATCCGTACTTCAGATTGAAATGCTGATGCCCAGCTATTCATGTCAGCAACACCTCCATTTAGAAATAATCCTCCAGTGATCAGTGGGCTACCGTGTTCAAAACCAGATTGATCTAAAAGAGATGCATTCTCCAACAGTTTGGTTACACGCAAAATTTCTGCTCCACATTCAATTTCAAGCACAAGAACTACCAGTTAGCCTTGTTAATTGAATTAGTTAGCAGTAAATGGACAGTCATGGGTTAATGATTAGATAATTAGAACCATGCTCAATGAATAAACTGGTAACAGACTAGAAATATTAAGAAAATAATTGGCTTATTCTACTCCTACAAAGTAACCAATTGAAATACTATATCTGCAAAAGATACAGAGAATCACTGAAAGGCTGTTATTACTGCCAAGATAATGATCAACCAAGCAAATAGTTAAAGGACTAGAGAGTTAAAATACAACTGATGGAAAAAAATATAGTCATTCTCTTGTGAACCAATATTTGGTTGCATTCAGTTTGATAAAAGAATTTTTCACTGTTGAACAGGTTAAAAAAAGTAGTAAATCACGGCTTCATTGTGCTCAGACTAGTGATATTCGTTAAGCTAATATCAAGGCAACACATATTTGGCATTAAAAAGAAATTCGCACTTCTCATTTTGTGAGTGCATTCATAGTAGTTACTTCTCTCTTCTTCTTTTTTTTTTTTTCACCCACAGGAACCTGTTGCTATCAATGGGAATTCATTATTTGACATGTTTCTCTTAATTGAAGATCAAGTGTTCACTTAATAGAGATTGCATTTCGACAACCAATTATATACACCACATTAATGTTTGGTTAGCAAAGTGATCCAAATAATTTGATTAGTGTAGTACATATTCATGTCAATATGATTCTGGAATAAATAGGCAGAAATTTCTTAATTTTCAATATCAAGCTTCTGACAAGTAGACATCAGCTATCCAATAGCTCACTTCTTATATCTCACGTACATTACCATTTCATGGAGGCCAATTGCAAAGCTCGAGCACAAAATCTGGTTTCATTAAAAGATTAGAAAACTAACCCTGGCTAAGCAAGTGGAAACTGTGAGGCAGCACTGGCACAAACGGATTTAGTTTCTGACGCTCCGCAAGCAATTCCGCCAGGTACCTGGTAAGCAATGCATAATTAACTCGTTACTTTCACAGGATATTTGTCAAATAACTAACATCCTCAAGGAATTGAAAGAAGAAAATTGCAAACTGCTACCAGATACAGAAAACAAGTTCACTGGGAGCGGGATCAATGTTCATCCAGATGCAACAGGTCTTCCAAAGAGTATGTTTTTAAGAAAAGTAAAGAGATAAACCCCCACCCAAATTGGGAAGGCAGACTACTAATCCAACACCTAGTTGCAACTTCCAAGGCCCTTATCAATAGCTAGTGAGCATCCTCTTCCCTTAAGTGTTTAGAGATTAACCTCTAAAACTACAATATGGATTTGCAAAAAAAAAAAACAAAAAAAAGACGACTTGCAGTCTTGCGCCAACTGCGCATCATTCATAAACTCATTACAATGTAATAGAACAAGAACCAGTTCGTCTCGATCCAAGCAAGATCTAGATCTTAAAATAAAGTCCAAATGATCTAGCAAAAACGAAGATACACTAGTAAAAATTACTAACTCCATCGAGCAATTCCTAGATAAAACAAAGTCGAAACTCAACTGCCAACCATAAACTTTTAAAGCACAAGGCGACGAGGTTGGGAAAATCGCCGAGTACGCGCTCCTTCATTCATCAACAGACACGGATAGTAACAATCTAAAGAAGGGAAAGACAAATTTATTTATTTTTTGCAAAACACGATTTTTTTTTATTTTTTACTTTCCAATAACATGGATGGTCTCGGAAGAGCGAAATCTTACTTCTCCTGCTCGCCGATGGCGCCGCCAGGCGTGCGCATGCCGGAGATGTGGGGCGAATAGGGGACCGTGGAGGGGGAGGGCGAATAGGCCATGTATCTGCCGGAATCCATCGGTCCGGCGAGATCGGCTCCAGATTCCTGCAGAGCGCGGCGATCGAGCGGTGGATTGCGGAAGGATCTCGATCCCCCGACAGCAGAGCGACCTCAATTTCGCAGCGGCGCCGTGCGGAAGATGAAGGCGAGAGGAGGCGGCGACGAATGAGAGAGAGAGAGAGAGAGAGGCAGCGAAAGGGAGAGGGGGGTTGGGTTTTATTTATCTCGCAGGAGTAACTGGAAAACAGTAAAACACCGTTCACTGCATGCCACTGTAGGAAGAACCAATTCATTGAAAATATACATCTCTCTTTTTTTTTTTCTATTTTTTTTTAATTAAAAAAAAAGTACCAAATAAAGTAAATTGGTTCTTAAATTTCCATTTTTATGTGCGTGCAAATAATTTCTTAGGAAAAAAAAAAGAAAGAAGAAGAATTTTTGTGTTTTGCTAAACAAAGGGGACTCTTTGCCATGCATGGAAATCTAAAGATTTAGAAAAGTAGATAAGAAGACTTTATGCGAAAAATGAGAATAAGAGAAGAACTTGTGGTTTAATGAAACGATGGGATTCTCATCGTAGATGGTGAAAGATCAAGAATATCTTGCATACGACGAATGAGAGTGCATGAAAGAAGTCTCTAGATCAAAATCAAAGTGTGACTGAGGCAATGGACGTTATAAGTGATCATAAATTATGATCGAGAGAGAGGAGAACATAAGAGATAGAAGGGTTTATGGATAGAAATGAAAGTTGAATGTAGATTTATCATCTTTCTTTTGCAAGGGTGAAATTTCTCACTTTGGGAATTCTATCTTATCTATTCCACATGGAAGAAAAGAATTTAATCACGACTGCATCGACACTTGAACACGATAAAGTACGAACATCTCGATTGATATTTTCATCCTGTAATTAAAAATTAATCTTTGTTCGTGTTCACTTCTATGGTTTTGTATTTGTGTTAACTTTTCAAAATACAATTCTGTTAACTCGATGATTGGACCAAATGAATTATGGAGAATGAACAATCAATAATATATCGATCAAATCCAAAGGCTACAAGCAAAGTGTTGACCTTCCTCTAAGAGAATGTGATAAGATCATAGACTTATTTACATACTAAATGAAGAATTAGAATTTGAGTCATTTTTCAATTTTAAATAAAAATATTATATGACCTAAAATTGCTTTAAATTTCCGAAATAAAAACTTGAATAAATTTTTTTCCCCCATGTTAAACCATTTAATTTTATTTAAAATTATCACATGACCCTAAACTATTGTACATTCACAGACAAAACACTTGAAAAGTGAAGGATATATTTATTTTATTTTATTTTTTTAAAGAAATAATTTGTAGGGTAGATAAATATTTTTGAATGAACTGAGACTTTAAAATATACATTTGAAAAATAGAGAATAAATAAAAATTTATATACAAAAAGAATAAGAATCTTTGCTATCTATGTGACTATATATATATATAGGCTGGCATGGCAGCCCTCGTTTGACATAGCCTGGCTTGGATTCTCGAATTTGCAGGGAGCGCATCAGGTCATTTTGAGCCGACAATGGAGGACAAAGCCATCCGTTTCGAAATTTTAAGCTTCGGGGAGTACCAAGGCCACAAAAAGAAGGTGACTTCATGAGATTTCCTCTTCTTCTTTTTTTCCCTTTTCCCTTTTCTCTTTTCAATCTAGAAATTTATTCAGTGATTTGACGTTCTGTTTTCAACCTTATTGTTTGTGATGTGTGGAAACCCTAAAAAAATGCCCTCTTTGTCTGTTCTTTGTTTGGCAGGATGCCGTACAGTGTTTCATTTCATGTTTTTGCTGATGCTGGATTGGAAATTCTTTCCTTTTCTTGTTTGGAGTGCTTGCGCAACCCTAGATATGCCAGGTTCATTCGGTGGCCTGGAATTGTCTGGGAACGAAGCTTGCATCCGGGTCTGTCGATCACACTGCTCGTGTTTGGAGTATCGATGCTTATGGTCATGTAATCCTACTGCCTCATTGTGCTTTTTATTTTTACTGACTGGACTGAGAAGATGAACAGTTGGAATATGTTAATAAATTACTATTACCTTCTTCTTTTTCCCCATCTTGGCATATCTATATCTGGAAGCGGAAATGAGCGATTGATCCTCTGGTATTTGGAAACCTTGTCCATGTGAGAAAAAAGGCATTGGTAGTGAGATACCGTCGTCACTTTTTCCTTCTCTGGAGTTAAGATGCTCTTCCCGCAATGTCTCTACTGGGGCCACATCTCTATTGTCATTTCTCTTTTTACTGAGTTGCGTTACCATTACATTTATTTATCAACTTTATTTTAGCCTTTCTCAATTACAACTGATTTTGTGGTGTTTCCTCTTGTTTTGCCTGACCTTGTGTTCTTCTGCCTTCTTTTCCTCCCTTTATTCTCGTGGAGCTACTGCAACGTTTTTTTTCTTAATTTTCTTGGAGCTACCGTAACGTTATTTTCATGTCTCTATTTCTCTATCATGTTCCCTTCCCTTTGTCAGTTTTCCCACTGTTCTGTTGCTAGCTCAAGTACTTCTTCCTTTTATTTTTCATGTTTCCGCTCTGGAACTACAGTTGTTATCTTCAATTTTTTTTTAAACTTTAAACTTGTGGTTGTGCTTGATTGTATTTTACCTAACTGAAGATCGACTTCACCAAAAAATTCCTTCCCTGATTTAGTAGATGGTTTCCTTTTATGCTCTAATGTCCAATATCAGCTAGTCCATAGAGTATATTTCAAAGAACTTATCTAATAAATCCAAAGGTAGATTTTTTTATAGACAATAATAGACTTGATTAAGTTCATTTACCATGGGATACCACGAGATTTGTCAAGTTGGAATAGCTGGAAAAAATAATTGACAAGATGTATACACAGTTTGAGGTTCATTTGAACAATTATTTTGACTATCCTATAGTAAGCCTCTACTTAATTGTCCTGCAAGAAATTTCTACTTGTGGACATGATTTTGTTGGTATATTTCTAGCTGTTTAACTCATTAGTGTATAATATCCTGGATATTCACAGTTTAATCTGTTAGTTTTCATAGATAGTCGACTCATCTCATGGTAGGTCTGGTAGCCTTTTGGTTTCTTTGACCAGATTTAAATATTTTTTTGTTTGTTTTGCATTCAGAATTATCATCAGGATTAGTTTAACTTTGTGAAGCCATGTAATGCAGGTGTGCCTATTCATCTGAAAAATAATTTTGTGGATACAGTTTTTTGTTGTTCCATTTACATATTCTATCACTACATATGCAGGGAAAAGTCAAAGATATCGAGTTGAAAGGTCATACAGACAGTGTGGATCAGCTATGCTGGGACCCTAAGCATCCTGATGTTGTGGCAACTGCAGACTTCGGTTTTGTGATGCTTGGAGTAAATTACTCTTTCTTCGATAGGCTTCACTTTCTAAAATTCTCTAATTAACATCATCATAAATGAGTGGGAAACATAAGAAATAGAAGTCTAAGCTCCTGGCTTCTTATGTGTGTTTTTGGCATTGATATTTTCCAAATTGAATGTAGATCTATCTAGATGTAATAATTCATAGCAATTTGTCGGTTACTGCTGTTCACTTTGGTCATGTATGCATGTATGTGTATGATTAGAGCATTATATGATAGAGTAGTGCTATCTTTCTTGTATGTTCTTCTAATGTGTTTTTAGGTGTGTAAAGAATTTTGTTTTTCAAGAGGAAATTTCTCTATAATTTTTCAGTTTGCGGTTGCTATTTCAGGTAGATCTCATTTGTTCGAACTAGATGATCAAACTTCGTACTTTTTTCTAGTTGGAAGATTTATTTGACATATTTAAATATGTCAAATGTGTTCTACAGGTGGAAAGTGTACTCAAAATGTTGAGCTGAGTGGAGAAAACATCAATATTACTTACAAACCTGATGGGACTCACATAGCTGTTGAAAATAAGGTACAAAATGAACAGCTTATTTGTGCATTTTTCTGTAGGTTGATATTTGAAACTTTATGACTTGTCGCATTTTTTGTCCTACTCCATTTCACAATCATAAGCTTCACTGTTCAAACTGGAGTAGAAATCGCTACAGTATGGTTGTTTTGTGTTGGTAAATTGGTCGTTACCTTTTCTTGTCATTTGATGAGTTGTGACTTGCTCCTATCAGCACTGATTTTTATATCATTTTAATCAAATGGTGGAGTTTATGTACCAGGATTTACCAATTAAGGCTCTTGCTTTTACCTCTTTGTTTACTTTTGTCTTCCTTAATGTATCCACGTTTCCTTATTTCAGTATTTTCTCTAAGCCCAAAGTCATTGCAGTGCCAACCAAGTCATAAGCTTTCCGACATATTTATACCTAATGATTTAACACAAAGTGGTGATGAAAGGTATAACTTGTAGATTTTTTTTTTTTTTTTTTCATTTTCCAATTCAATCCAAGTCATTTGTTCCTAGAGCTACTTACTTGATCTTAGACATTTTGACAATACTTCTAGTAAAGGAACAAATAAATAAATTTTGAAAGAACTTATTGTCAACCTTGCTTTTCCATGTGAGACTGATGGGGAGTCCAGATTTTCAAAACTCATTCCTGCCTATGAAGTGGATCAAGTCTGGCTCGTGATGCCTGCTTGGGACCTGCACAGAAGGATTAATAAGACGGAAATGGGTCCTGATGCTTAACACAAGAATTTTGGGAAATCAATTGGACGCGAGATAGAGTTAGCACGAGAACAACAGTAATGTCAGTGACCAGGGATTGCCACACTTATAGGAGGAATGGTTACATATCATACAACCAACTATGGAATTGTACAAATGTGGAAGGGAGCGATCAATTTGGATGAGCGTCATTGTAGTTGTTGCATGGCCATTGCTGGTGATGCACACATCGAACGAGTGATAGATTCCCTTGGTTGTAACTAGGTGGTACATGCCAATCATTGGGATTTCATTGACACATGGTTGGCATTGACTGATCATGTTGATTGAGACCTGCTTGACTTGAGTGCAGTTAATGCTTCATCATGGGATGGGCTTCTGAAATTGCCTCTTATCAGGAACATTATTTTATGTGAACTCGAATCTGAAAGTTCTGCTGGTTTATAACATTTTTCGAAACTTACATTTATAGCTTCTCTAATTTACATCTGTGAATGTTTAGCAAGACCAGTAATTAAGCTCCATGGTAAATACTTTTTTCTTTTGTTGTTACTGCTTTTTGATTAATTCAAAAGTGCACAACATTGATTCAGTTATTTCCTTGATTGCAGGAGGATGAATTAACTATATTGGATATTCAGAAATATAAGCCGATACAACAACGATGATGACCAAGTCTTATCCCACTAGGTTAAGATATCTAGACGCAATTTTAACTATGAGGTTCAGATGCTGAAAATGTTATTATAGTTTTTTAAGGATTTCCTAGAGTTTCTAGTGAACTTTGGCATGCTTTTGTCACACCAGATTTATGTTCTCTATTGGAAACCTAAGTGCTGAACTAACCAAGCATTTTGTTTGAAATATTAATTTTATGTGATCTTTATTGCTATTTGAAATTTAGCATATTAGTAGATAAACAAGAGCATGCATATCTTTTAAGGTGTATTTGCCAGCTATATTGCTAGCTTTCTACATCATATGTTGTATTTTTACCATCATAGTATTATCTATCTTATCATTTGGAAAATTTCAAACAAGTTTTTGTTAATGTTTAGGGCTTTTGTCTAAAAATACATGTTCATTAGTGTGTTGGCGTCTTAGGGCTTCTATCTGAAAAATACATGTCCATTTGCTATCAAAGAAACTTGAAATCTGTGCTGTGGTTTTCAAGTGCAACTGGAAATCAAGAAATTTCTCATGTTTCTGGTTTATTTTGCTTAGCAGAAGGAATGATTTCTATTTCTTTTCGTTTCAAAAAGTTAACTTTTCTATTTTCCCATAATACATTGCTTTAATGCCATATGATGTGCACATCAGGTAAATGAGATAGCATGGAACACAACTGGAGAGCTGTTTTTCCTCACTACCGGGAATGGTCAGAATCACATCAATATATGCATTTCATTCATATATATTTTACTTATCCATTGCTCTGATGAATGCATGATATGCGAAGCAATCTTCATAGCTACTAAGGAAGACTTATATGTTTGATAGTCTTGAACAGCTGATTCATTTTTGCTTATATAGGCACTGTTGAAGTGCTGTCATACCCATCCCTTAAGGTGTTTTGCACCCTTATGGCTCACACTCCAGGCTGCTATTGTATTGCAATTGACAATTGATCCAATTGGAAGGTGATCTAGTTGACATGATTGTTCCATTGATATCACTTCCTAAATTTATTGGCCTGCCCATTAGATTCCATTTTAAGTAGCTAGGAACAATTCCTCTCCTCAAGGATTCTCCATGCACCTTCATATACTTCCAACAAAGATCTCAACATCGGATGATGAAATCTTAACTATTTGAGGCAGTTACTAGCTGCCACCAACACGGAGTCAGCCACTGGGGTCCTAGTGGTTACATGTTAAAAAATTTAATGAGAAGTACCAAATGTCTGGATTGACACCCATGTCAAATACTCATACTGGGCTGGAACTTAGGAATTTACTAATTTAACTAGAGAGTGCATTTGAACCTATCTGATATTGATTTGATTTAGCATTTTTGTTTGGGATAATTTTTGGGTTTGTACTAAAGCTAATGCCATTTCTCTGGCTTCTTATTCCTCGTATTTCGAGAACCTTGTCAGCTTTAACAACTCTTGGATATTTGAGACTTTATGTCCTATCTTTATGAGCAAATTGCTGATAAATTGGTTGTATATTCTGTGCAGATATCAGCGTCTATATTTTCTAATTTTAAATGAATAATATCATTATTTTAATCTTGTTGAGATTTGTGGGAGGTCACATTATGCACTAGAAAAGATAAAATTTTCTGCTCGCCATTTTTCTGTTTTTGTAGAATCCATTCTGATGGTTAAACAACACCGCAGAACTAAGTCAGTGAATTACTACTCTTTAATTGCAGATATTTTGCAGTAGGAAGTGCAGATTCACTTGTCAGCCTGTGGGGTGTCTCAGATATTTTCTGCATTTGAACATTCACCAAACTGGAGTAAGAATCAACGATGGAGCAATGTTAACATTTCACAAGTTAGCCACTGGTTATGAAAAGAGTTACCTGCATTAGAATTAGATTCTTGAGTGCCACAACCTGTGAAGTATAGGATTAACAGTTATTTGTATTTGTCAATAATTTATCTACGACAAAAAAAAATCTAAAATGTGAGGATTGACTCATCTTTTGTATTTTTGAATGTTTAAACTAAATTATATTATGATTATACTTCTTCAGATGGCCTGTCAGAACTATAAGCTTTAATTATACTGGAGAGTACATTGCATCTGCGAGCGAAGATCTGTTTGGTAATATTGTATGTAGATTTCACAAGACTCATCTTGCCACAGTATACATCAATATGATTAGTTTTGTAATTTGTTATTTTCTGGATTCTTCAGTCCAATGTCCAAACTGGGAGGTCAGTTCATCAAATTACCTGCAAGGCTCCGATGAATAGCGTGGAGTGGAACCCAAAATACAACCTTCTGGCTGATGGAGATGATAAGAACAAGTATCAGACTGATGATGGTTTTTTTTTTTTTTTGATAATTCAGGTACAATATTTTTTTTTTTAATTGATGCACAAAATAAGAGAATACTAGAAGTTATGGCGTTGTTTCCACCATATCTATAGCTACCATAATGTTATCCTAACTCTTTCCACCATAAAGATGCCATTTTTCTGTTGACTCCATCTATAAACTAACTTCTAGTGACCTTTTGTTGTTTGGAATCAATCATTCTCTACATACAGTTTGTCTTTTGTCTTGAACGAATAATTTTAGTTTTCAAACCAATCAGTGCAAACAAACAAGCTTATCTCCGCTGCATGCCAATACTTTTACCTTCCTTTCTCAACTTATTTCATTGTAAATAATGTCCAATCTTCCAGGTATTTTTTGGATTTGAGAGCAGCTAGTCTTTGCCAAAAGATACAAGCTACAGTTCAAAGTGAAGATGATGCGGACACTGAATTCTTTAAGTGCTTCAGATAATCCAATGGCAAGATTTTCCCCCTTTCTTTCTCGACTGTTGTTTGTTTATAGACATTCACAAATTTAGATTGAATCCAAGTCATCACCAAGAAAAAAGAATCCTCAGGGTATTGTTGTTGTGTTAGATGATCGATTGATGTTTTATGCCGTTGTTTTTGTTGATCTGTTAATATAGTGATCTCTGATTTGACACTGTTCCTAATCCAGTTATTGAATTCTTATGAATAGATAAATTTTAGTCCTTGAGATTTCAATTTGATAAAATTTAAATATGTTTTTTTTTGTACCTATAATCCATTTCATCCAAACTTGGAGTCGATCAATTTTATGATCTTGGAATGGCTTTTGTTGGCTTATAAAAAGAGCTGTTCCAAAAGAAAAAGATCTTAGAACATCAATATATTTTCATTGAGCACACATACTATTTGGGAGAAATTCTATGAATGAGATAAAAACATATATACTGAAATAGATGCTACAAACAAGTTAGAAGAAGATATTAACATATTAGGAAAATTAGATAACAATAAAGTCATTTAGATGATCTTAGAATTGCATGTTTTATTGAGTTCATTAATACCAATACAACTGACAAACATATATGGCTGCTTTTTTTAGAGCACCAAATGAATTATGAATAACAAAAATAAACATAAGTTTCGCAATAACCATCCTTGGGCTGCTAATGCAGTTTCATGGCAGCCTCTCGACTTCAAAAGCTTGCCAATAAGCTATGGAGATCGAGGATCCTCAACGATACAATCCCTCTGCAGGTCTTCGATCCTCAACGATACGATCCCTCCCGAGGGATCTGATCGCTGTGCCTCTTGAGGACTCGCGGAGACTCTCAATGCCACATTACTCTGCATCTGAATCTCACTTTCACCTTTCTTTTTCTTACCAAAGGGTAGGAATGATGAAAAACCAAGTTTCTTTTTCCTTTTCTTGGCATCTTGTGCCCAAATGTGCAGCGTACCTAGAAATTGCTCATTAAATATCGCTTGCTTGAACATGTCGCCCATCTAAACACCCAAGAGTTTCAGTTGTGAATGAGATTATATGGCAAAACAGGCCTGAGAAGGAGCAACAATTATGATTTGTTTAGTTTACCTGGGAGACAATAGCATATAGAGGAAGAGTGCTATAGCTGCACAGGACTTGAATGATAACACTGGACGAACAAAAGATGCAAAATTGTTTTTGTAGTGACAAAAAGGAAACAAAAGAAGCCCAAGAGTGCAAAATAATTACCCTATAACAAGTCTTGGAATGAGGTAGCCAATACTCTCCATGATACAAGAGTCGAATCCGTAGGTGGTCTAGATATTTTACAGCCAGTAAGTTACAAGATAAGACGTTCGAGGAGAATGTTAGAAGAGCTGTATATGATTGACTCACCCAAATCCAGAAGAAGAAAGCAATCTCGAAAGAGTTTTGGAATAATATGAATTGGATCAAGTAAAGAATGATTCCTGGTCTGTTGAACCAAAAATGCTCGTCTGATGGCTTCACCAGGTTAGCTCTATCCTGATTTTGAGGATTCATTTCTTCTGATAGTTCCATGGCCAACTTGGTTATTATGTGCTCCAGCTTTGCACCGACAGCAAGCAGAAGCTGTGATTTGACTAACTTTGTTTTAGATTACAGAGAAAAGTCGATAGAAAACTAAATGAGAAACAAACTAGAATCATGCAAATGCAATTAGTTGATTTCGGCTACGAATTTCCTTAGACAGTGGCATAGTTCAGTGGGCTTACAACAAGCGGCAAGAAAGAGAGCCAGAAGTAGGTGTGCCATCCTGCAACCACAATCTGAATTAGAAGACTGCTGACCATGCGCTGCAATCGAACAACTCACCATGTATATTCAGCAGCAAAAATAGGACAACAAAGAGCCAAAGATACCAACTGCATGAAATCAAGTTTACAATATAATAGATGACAATTAAAAAAAGAGCAAAAAAATCGCAGGAAAGAGGAGTACCTTATGCCAACAACTCTTTTAAAATCGTCTTCCAGCGTACGCAGCATGTATTTGTGAAAATCAAATCCTTTATTAGAAGGACAGTGTTTCTAGAGAAGGCCATCATTGCGGTGTAGCATAGTCAATAGATTATAAAATGTATAATTGACGCATCTATAGACAAATACTTACATTGATGAATCCTGCCCTCAATGCTTTGTAATCTGATTTTGTTACTGATGCATGAAACTGTTTGAAGAATGAGCCCTGCAGCCATGTATGTGACATAAATCCAAGAGTTTAACCACTAAAATAGGGCATACCTCTAAGGTTAATGTGTTAGCAATAGCATGTTTCAAAAAATTTAACTACTTTTAATGAAAGTAAATATCACCTAAAAAAATGAAAGAGCCAGAGTTATTTCTTCGACCTGATTCACAAATAAATAAATAATAAGAGGCACAATTTACCATCCAGATTATCACAGCTAAATCTTTCCAACTACGCCTTGCTCGTCCAGCAACAAAATCAGAGTGATGTCCATCGTCAACCTGGTTATTATCTAGCAAAGCAAAGAGATATTGCATAAACCAGATGTCTGTGCGTATCTATATGGATAGTCTACGCATGGACATTTAGAAGGCTAAACAGTACTTTTTCCTTGATCAGTAATTTCATTTCGAATTGCAACCTCCCAAGTTTTCCACTGTCCGATCTGCAAAAGCAAAGAACGGAGTTGATATATAGTATTAAGATCCAAGCAAACAAACAAACAAAAGCATGTATAAAAGAGAATACTCATGCAATATAGCATTAATTACCTTAGCTCTTCCCAGTACCATTGTAGAAGCAGAGAACACAACATGTACGACTGCAAGCACAAATATAAAGATATGCAACTGATGCAACGCTTCCAGAGACAGCAATGGAACCTTTCCCTGGTACCAAATAAATTAGTTTTCCTAGTTCAGCTTCTGTTTGAAACCAAGAAGTCAAACTATAATAATCTACATCAAAGAACTAAAGGACCTTTCTGATGCACAAGGCTTATATCAGTGTAGAAATATAAGAAGGTAAATCTAATTCTATGTAATCTTCCACTAGAAGTAGTCATGGAGTTTCCATGAACGTATATACTCTTGCACAAGAGTATGCATAAATTTGTTTGTTAGTCCTGAATATTTGTTAGGATCAACTTTCATGACCAGTACATGGAGTTACATATTCCATCCTTTAGGCATAACCATTTACAGTGCACTTAGTAAAGTTCTCCAAAGTAACCGTATGCTTATACAAGTCATGTCATTTGTTAGTCATCAGGGAATAAAATGGGGGGAATTATAAATTGATTCTGCATTTCTACTTTCTTACCCCATTTTTTTTCATTCCTATTCTGTCAATAGTAAGCTTTTGTAGGTCATGGCATTTGGTAGGCATCAAGGAAACAAAATTGGGGAAAATGTTTCCAGTTTTTTTTTTGTTTTGTTTTATTTCATTCAAATTTACACCTTCCATGTCAACATTCATGTTTCCATTTTTTTGAACTCCATATCTTCCATGCCATGGAAGTCAAGAAATGAACAAATGTGTGCAGGAAATACCTTAGCAGTGCAGTGGGAAGTAGAACCACTGGACAAAAGTCTCCGTCCATTCCATCTACGTCCGTAGTAATAGTCTGTCCAAGGATAAGTTTCGTGTTCTTTGGCAGAGCTCTCCAATTTACATGGAAGCATGTGATATGAATAACTTCTCGGTATACATATGTTACTAATAAGGTTTTGAAAGACTGTCAACAGAAGGGAGATAAAACCGAGAAGCATTAACTCTGCAAATGGAAAATGCCACTTAACTGCAATCTTGTTAATCAGATAAAAGATACAAAGTAAATGCATAAACAAAGTAAAAAACTTGTTAAACATTTTGATAGAAACCAAATTATATTTCTAGATCCAAAAGCCACTTTTAGTACCAGGAGTCGAACATATAGTTCACAACAAATTCAGAAGAAGGAGCACAATACTGTCTTCAGATGTTCAGTTACCAAATAAAACAATGTAAAGGAAAAACAATTGCTTCTCACCATATGTTTTAACAACGAACATATAGTTTATGCATTCCTACGAGAAATCTCAATAAGCACAGTGACTTGAAACTTTGATAGTGAAGCATGAATGACTCAATAACTAAATTAAAAAAAAAATCAAATACAGTAAATTAGCAAATTAATTATCGTCTAAAGCAAACTAATATAAGAAGCTATGAAACAAGCAGCAGTGCAAGAGTACAAAAGATACATACAATCAACTAACAGCCAGCAAAAAAGTGGCAAAAATATCAAACTTCCACAGCAATAGCAAGAATTGGATGCAAACCTTCTTTCAATTTCTCCAATGCATGAAAGAGTGCATCTTGATTTTTCCTCTTCAGAGTCTAGAAATCAACTAATAGAAAAATGAGATCTGACACAACAATGTATAGAAAAAACAAAGACGAAACACCAAAAAACAAATTGTCACAATGTGCAAAGAGTTGTTTCGAGATGGTTATAGTCTTTAGCTCTCAGAAATCAAACAACAAATATAGTCAATCATCATCTTGTTTTTTCCTCCTCAAAATCTAGAAATCAACCAATAGAAGATGAGATTGACACAATAAAGTATAGAAAAAACAAAGAAGATGCATTCAAAGACGAACCAACAGTCTTTGTTTTTTTTAATATTTATTCTCATCCTAATGATCATAGGTACCAACTGTAATTTTTCTGCATCCGAAGTTGCTTTTTGGTTTATCATCATGGATTCACTTTTTTGGGCGGTCACATAGCCGACCTTCTATGTGTACTGAAGAAGACACTTCCATCCTAACAACAAAAAGGAAAAACAAAAAAGAAAAAAGAAAAAAGTTTGTCCCAAATATTTTGTATTAGCTAATTGGATATTATCCCACCATCAAACTCTATTTAATTGCATATTATGGTGACAATCTAGCCTGACAAAATTTACATTTGTGATTTATCTGCATGATGTTGATTACAATTTTTTGCACACTCACTAGAAGGCCTAATGCAACCATCCATCTTTTTCATGCAAGCTGGGTCCAGCATTGACGGTGTCGAAGACACTGGCACTACCATTGTTCATATGCAAATAATGCAATATAGGCAAATGATAAACTTGGAGAAAATTCTTCAAACACATTCGTAATATCAGTAAAAGTGCTCAAATCAAGAATTTAATTTGGAAGTGGAATTAAATACTGAAAAAAAAGGAGAAATAGCGCAATTAATATTCGAAGAACCAAAGGGAACGAAGGAAACTGAAAATTGTTCAACATAGTTGAAACCAAACAATCCAGGAGGACTCAGATAAATAAGACGTGTTTCGATCAACAAACAACGAGAAAGAGAGAATAAGTAGGATAAACTGAGTGCAAAAGGCGTGCCTTTCCTAGGTAATGCAGCGAACGCTCAACGACGAGGGAGATGAACACGATGACGGTACAGACCACTGCGACCACCCAAGTCGGAGTCTGCTCGAGGGTTTCGGCTGTACCATCTCCAGCCATCGAACCCTGCGATCATCCAACCCGGCAACCACCGCCACCTCCGTGCTCCCCATTGCATGAAGATGGAAGCTTTAAGGGGCGAAGCGTTAGGGGAAGCCGGAATCGAGCACGGTAAGGAACGAATCCGCGGTGGGAGGGCAGAATAAAGGGAAGCGGAGGAGTGGAAGGCACTGCGGGAGGATTTCTTATGGTTTGCGTATGGGATACATGCCAAAGGCTGTCAGCCTCTGTCTTCTTCTCCATGCTAAGCTCTGCTCCTTCCATGGCCACGGAAGCGGAGGTGGATGAGGAGATACCTCGTATCAGATTTCCCATGGAGAAGAAATGGGACAGCTGCAAAAGCGCACATGGATCATTGATTAATATTTTATTTATTATAAAATTTATATATATTCTCTTTGCGTGAAAAATTGGAACATCCAATCTATTAATTTTTATTTATTTATTCCATGATAATTATAAAGAAGATAAATCATGAAGATTAAGATATATAAATGTCAATTAAATTCAGGAAAAAAATTTAAATCCCTAAAAGATCATTATAATCATAGAAATCATATAATGATCTTGAAAAGTATTTGATATGAATGATATTATATTATTAATTTTTACTGTAAACTAAGTATCTATCTTTTATTGCGTTGAACGTTGATACAATCAAAAAGTAATTATAATTTATCAATTTTGAAGAACACGTGAATAATATCACTTTTTAGACCACCATAAATATTTTTTTTATTTTTATTTTAAAAAAATCAAGAACCAAATATGACTCAACTTTGTAAATTTATTATGACTTGATTTAGGCTTTTAGAATTTAAAATGGAATAAATTAAGAGGAGGCAACTTTTTAAATTCATGGAATTGAGTGTGGCTTCGTGAGGTTGCATGCATAATCACGTGAAAAAATTAGTTAATTCTATGAATAAAAATGACTGCAAAGATCAATATTTAACCTAAAGATAAAAAATTTGTTATGTTTTTGTATTGAGTTCCAAGGTATTCTTCTTGCATGACACAGTCAATGCAATTGAACTGCAAAGTGCAAACCTCATTCTTTTTGCATGTCGTTGACTCAATCATCGGCAGTCGGTAATGGCAGTGTTGGCCTTCATCAAAAATATTTTTTTTATAATATTTTCTTCAATCATAAAGAACACCAGAGCTTCCTGCAGTTCGAGCTCAACGACACAGACACATGTTTTTACGAGGAGAAAAAAAACATTTCGCATCAAGAATTAGCAAACAAGATCGCCTCGTGCCTCCATCTGCACACGTCGCTGCAGAAGCTCCGGTTTTCGCCGTGCAGCCAGAGGTCCCAGTCGCCGGTGCTGGACGCTCTCCCGCACTGCCGGTTCGGGCACGCCGACTCGACTCGCTCCGGCCTGCCCCAGGTCATGCTCCTCATGGTCGCCGCAGCCTCACTTCTGCACGCCCGAATAGAGCCGCAGCCGCCGGGCGGCGCCGCTGCGCACGTCTTATCGTCGGCCGCCGCCAGCTCGTTCAACACCTGCACCGCTAGCGGCCGCGTCTCCGGCTCAGGAAACAGGAGCATGCCGAGCACGTACGCCGCGACGCGGTGGTCGCCCACCTTCGCCCTCTGCAAGTTGCTCAGTCCCGCCGCCGTCTCCTTCGAGTTGTAGATCTCTTCCTGGAACAGTCAACGCGAATGAGATTCGCATATTAAACGATCAAACGATTGAACGTTACTTCGTTATAGTTAGAATTAAATGGGCTTACGAGGCCGAGGATGAAGCAGGCGTCGAGGTTGTCGCAGCGGGCGCAGCCATGAAGCAGCTCCAGGTACTCTTTCCGATCGAACCAGTTGAGACAGAGCTCCAACTCCCTCCTCACATGCATGAATTTCCCCACCTTCTTCGCTCTCGACGCCTCGTGAAAATCTCTGCACCTGTTAATCAAATCAAATACGATCGCATCGACTCGATCGACAAATTGAAAACCTTCATTGCGGCTGTACGCTTATAATACGATTTTACTTACGATTCCCGTAGGCGCTTCAAGTCTCTGCGCGGCGTGGAGGAAGAGGACGCGACGCGGACGAACAACTCCACCGTGAGGTCGCGGGGAAGGGAGGTGACGCTGCCGTTCCCGGTGGCCGTCATGGTGGCCGGCGACTGTGATCTCTGTTCTCCTTCCTCCTTCCAAAGCTCGGGAATGCTTCGATCCGCGGAAGAAGGAAAGAGATTGATTTGATTCTGGGGAGAGTGTGAGAACTGGTAGATGCATATTTATACTGGCAGTGCGATCTCCGTTGGCGAGAAAACAGAAACGTTGGCGGGGTTGAGGTTTCCTGTTTTTTAGGAAAAGAATTCACTAGATTTCCTATATTTTTTTTGTAAAACATATAGATTTCCTATTTGTTAGGAACTAAATCCAAGATGTTAATTAGATTCTTTTTAGTTTCAAGCTTGATAAGATTGAGGCAATATTAGTCTAATTTTGACCGAATTAGTTAAGCTAGATTGAAAGAAAAAAAAAAGGTAACAAATTTAGTATAATTTTCTTTTCTTAACTATTGGCTGATGCCGAAATTTTAGGGGAAAAATCTCGTGTTTTTTTTTCTCGTAGATTTTTTTTTCCTTTTTTTTAGGAACAGAATTTAGTAAGCGGACTGTTTGATTAGTTCTGAAAAAAGTCAACTTAATTTTTTATTCCAATTTATGGCAGTGTGTTTTCGGAGGAAGGTTTCTATTTCCAGTCTTAAATTAAATTCAAATGTGAAAAAAGAGAACTAATTAAAAAAATCAATAATTGAAAATGAATTAGAAGAGTATAAAAGACAAATAAACTCCAGTAGAATTAGTGTGTAATAATTAATAATTTGAAATATTTTTTTGTTAAAATTGGTATTTATAATTTCTAGAATTTTTGGAATGCAATTGAACTCTGTTTGACCAGCCCATTTAGGACAGACTTGGGCCGGCCTAGTCTGACCCATATATAATAGTTGGGAAGGTTTTCGGAGTGGAAAAAGTCAAACTTAAAAAGTCATAGCGGTAGCAAAGGGGTAAAGGAACGATCACTTGCCTTTAATGCTTCACCGCTTTATCTATTTTGGAGACGATTTCAAATTCTGTTCCGAATTCAGATTGTCATTAATTTTCTTACCAATCGTATCCACAGACATAGCTCTCCCATGATTTACTATCTTTCGAATCCTAAATGACCGAGACGAGAGAGCCACAAGATTGACGATTCCAACCTTTGCACAATAGTATTCATCAATTATCATAGTTGTCGATACTGATTTAATCTTCTTTTAACAAAGTAGTCTGTTTCTATAATTTACTTATCATTATCTTTGTAGGGATGACAATTTAGTTCTCATAGTGATGGTGTAGATTAGTGTTCCAATCAATACTAATGCATATGGATGGAATTCATGATCTGCTAGTTAGAATTAAATTTGCACTGACAATTAAAATGTATACGAATTAGTGGTATTCATAGATCATGCCTAGACCTGAAACAACACATGTTTGAGATTCTTGAAAGCAGTGGCAAAAACTGGAGCCTTGAGGGTATGCAGAATTTGGCAGCTGATAGAGGTAGATACTCCTAGTTCGAGTTAATTTAGCAATGTATCCATTTAACCTAGCTGCTAGGATATGTGCCCCCAGACCTGACCATGTCTTGACATCATAATCCATAGATATGAGAGGAGAAACAATCACAAGTTGGCACTTTACATATGCAGTCTCACAATTACACTTGCAGCATATACCGATGGGTAAAGTAGGATACTAAATTTGTTGATTAATTAGAAGGTTAGAGAAAGACAATGCTGCTGTAGTGAGTGGATCATTTGCAATTGAAGCTTAAATATATGTAATTTAATCACCACCCTGGATGGATTCACCAACAACAATAAATGTTACATGATTTCATGAATTGACGTCCATCAAAACCATGGTCACTAATCTTTCTACATTGCTGCATACATTCCTCGAGCTTGAGAGTTGTGACGATGCATTTCGATACATAAGATCACTGAGAACTCCAACCCTCTTCTACACACCTACAAAGTAATAGAACAATGTATCACAATGTAGGAGGTGAGTACTCGATCGGCATTTTAGCTTGTGAGTAGATAGGTGCATGGTCATTCTCCAAGTAGCAATTTAACATTAGCTAAGTTATGGCAGGGGCTGGGTGCCAGCGCATATAAACTGGAAAGGGTGGTTTCAGCCATAAGTTAAGTGTCATCGTCGTCGTCATCACCGCCCAAATGATCACCATCATAGCCCTCTCGTCCTCCAACACCAGTAATCATGCGGTTTCTCCATCCTCGATCCCGCTCCATGGATTGCCCATGGGAATACTGGTGCTCCCCTTCTTCTGCCAAGGCAAAAGGGAGCAAATTAATTGGAAAGAAAAATCCTGAAAGAATGTGTAATAGAACGAAATCAATCGCAGGAAGCATTTTTTTTCAGTTGATCTATTTGATTTGCAAATTGAAGAGAAGCCAACAAGGGCACAATCGTCACCATGTGTTATTATCAGTCCAATTATTTGCTTGCATGTGCATATAATGTATATATATAAATCTGCCATCATGAGTGAAACCTACAGCGATAAATACACATGACAAAGAGGATCTATCATGCATATTTACCACTTTCACCATCTGAAACATCCGCAAGCCTTGCAATTGCAGTGATCAGTGATTGTTCTTGAACCTGCAAACATATAGACCTCAACATTAATTCGTAAGAATATCATGCAAAATACACGAAATTGGTTTTTCATACTTTCAACAAGTTCTTGGCATCCTCCATATCCTTGGGATCAGGATGGCTTGCGCTAAAAACCTTCTCCACCTGATCGAAAGGTACATTGTGTTAAATAAGTATTTGACTAGCAAAAAGGCAGAGTGAAATTTTACAAAGCATACTTCTTTAATAAGTATCTCTGTGTCAAATATCTCAATGTCTCCGGTGCTCTTTTTGCCAATGCCATTCTGGGGTGGTTGGAAGTCTTTTTTTGCCTGGTTTTTCATCGATCCTCTACCTCTCCCTGCTCCTGGAATTGCACCGCCACGACCTGAGGGTTTTTTAACCCCACGTTCAGGTGCACCTGGACCAGGATGATGACTGATTCCTGGATCCTCACCATCCCATCTTAAATCTTCAGGAGGAATCTGCATATCAATGATTTAAGGAGTGGTTTAATAAGTAATTGATATTTAACAGTTAGATGATAAATCGCTATTCCCCGTGAGTCAACACTGAAACCAAGGTCCAGGAAAAAAAAGCAAAAGGAACCAAGGCTGATTAAAATGGAGGAAAAAGAAAGCCATTTAATTAAATATGTTAAGAAGCTCAGAGACAGCATTAGCTGACACACCAAAAAAGTTATCAAGCACAAATAAACTGCTAATATGACATTTATTAATTGCGTACAAATAACTAGAAGTTGCCCTAAAATAGTTGGAAGTGACATGAGTTGATGAATGATGCACGAATAACTTAAATCTGAGAACATTTAGTGATAAACACTTGCTACTCGAAAGGGTACCAAATAGCTAACTGGTTAGCTATGACAAATTTATCAAATCATAGCTAAACGTGATAAATCAAATCTCCAGTTTAGTTTGTGAACAATAATTAATTAAAAAATGGGTCTCCAACTTTAATTTCAAAAAATGATATGGGCTAGCAAGGAGATGTAAAAAAAAATGAAATTGAAATGAGAGAAACTTGATGTGCCAACGGTAGGAACATATCTCCAGCTTTATATTACTAAGAGAGGCATTCTTTTTCACATGCACAATACTATCATTGTTCGTTCATTTGTCCCTGAGATAAGAATCAAAAGAAATGCTAAAAAAATAATATATCAAGTAAAAGACCAATTGCAAAACTATTAAGTTATAAGAAAAACAATATTTTGAACCAATTTGAAGGAAAATTCCACATTGTTTTTTGAGACACATAAGTCACTGGGAGTGATAAAACATCCAAGAGATTTTGTAGCAACAGCTAAAATCATGCACACACTCCTATAGCAGAATAAAATTAGTGACATACTTATTTATCAATTTCTGATTCAACAAATGAAAACTGCCAAACAACAAGTCTCTAAGGTCGAGATGGACACCTTTAGCACACCATGTAGTGGTTGAAGCCTTGAAGGTGTCTTGACCACTACTGCACCAGTACTCTGACTCATCCAAATTCACATGTCTCTGACTATAATTACAATTTCCTACAATAACTCTACTCTATTATCAACTAGAGAAAGCAAGTCATGAAGTGGACAACCACACCCAAAGCAAGTGCAAAAGGCAAAGTTCAATTCTAAAATCACAATTAGCACGACATAATTATGTAAAATTCATTCTTGGTAAAATAAGCAAGCCTAACATCTACTTTGTAACCTAACCTCAAAAGCTGTATCATATTTATCCTGCATGAACATAGGAAGCTTGATTCATATTAAAGAAAATTCTATCCGTCCTGTTGTCAATTAGCTCCAATTCAATTACAATGGTTCAATCCATGGTATTAATTGAGAAATTGACTGGCAGGGATGCCTATTTACAAAGCAACCAAGAATGTGGCATGTCCACAATTGTGCTAAAGTCACTTGGAATCGTTGCTGGATCAAAATTCGAAGATTATTGATCAAAATATCCTATAAGCATTTCATGATTATTAAATATTTTGCAGCTCATGCTTTGCGCATAATTTACTATTTTCTTCCAACAGTATTATTTTCTATTAATAAATGCATTTTAAAAATCCTAAGCAACCCATCTAAAAGAGAGAGAAGGTGAGGAGCTGCCAAAAATGGGAAACTTTGACTGCTGTCCTAGATCGTTAGGTGGCTAGAAATTGATGCTTATAAGCGGCAATGTGAAAATAAGAAGGAAACATGAACGATCTTTGTTTAAACCCCCACTTGCACCAGCCAGACCCCTCCTCTTCCACCTTACAGACTTGATTCAGCTAGGTTCCCAATCAAACTGATGTGGATGGGAACCAGATACAATCGCATTTCTGACCTAGTTGTTTGTTCCTAATCACTGCGTATGATTTGGACCTTAGGAAGTTAGAATAATGTGATTCTATGGCTGGGATATGATTGTAATAATTTTGTTTATAAGTAAATTTAGAAACAGTTAAAGAGCAAAACATGAATCACGCAATTCAAAAATAGAAGAAACGATCAACTTACCTCCTTCAGATTAACCCATTCCCATGTCTCATGCTCCATGCCAACATCATAAACCAGCGCATGCAGACCCTGTGACCAGAATATTCAAGAGTTGACAATGCCCTCAAAAGGATGAGGAAACTAAAAGCATTGCAAGGACTTACTTCCACCGAATTATAATCAAGAATAACAGCTTCATAAAAGTTATTATCTTCAGGCCATCTAGTCCTCACTTTACGCCCAATTAGTGGGTCATATGGTGCTGTTTTAGCTAGCTCAACTGGAGCAGGTGCACCAGAAGAATTCTTATTTGCCATATGGCCTCTTCCACCAGGACCTGAAGAAGGATACTGCATAGACTTTATTGAAGAAGCACCAGGAACTGCCTGACCCTGAAATTTCTGTATCACTTCAATCAAAGATGAAGGGTGCATATATAGATATGTGTATGTATGTATATGCATATATATAAATATATAATGTCTAAAACACAAATGACTATAATGCGTTTTTATCAACCAGATAACTTACTGTCTTAGGTTTCTTGCCTTTAGCTCCTGTTGTTGGTCCCCTTTTGGCAGTTGATGATGATGGCTGCATGGGAGCTGCAACAGGCTGTGAGTGCAAACCAGTAGATGGTACATCCAAAGACAACGATGGAACAGGCTGTGTTCGTTGCCTCTTTCGAGAGGCAGAAATGGTAGGACTGGGTGCAGGAACATCTGATTGAACATTACTAAAAACCCCAGACTGGTGTCCACCTTCTTGTCTCCATTCCCTATGCAAATTTGATAAATATAACCAAATACATTAAACTGGGTCTAGATTCATCAGCATACCTTATTCTTCGAATAATGTCATCTGCATTCACTCTATTTAATAGTTCTCTATGTTCCTCATCTGACACTCTGAGCTCCTTTCTTAGTTCAGTTATCAAACTTTCTTTTTCCTGAAAAAATTGCTCCATCAGGCATACAATATGAAGACCCCAAAGCAATGGAGTAGCTATGACGATTCAAGGGGACAATTACCCATGTAATGGCATCAGATTGAGCCTTAAATGCTCGAAGAACTGAACTGTATGCTTCTTGCTCAAGTCGGTGTATTTGGATTTCCATATCATTCTGCACCCTAGCATATGGAATTGCACCAACTATGGTCCTCCCGTTACCTGTCATATGCCCTCTTACACCCCTGTTCTGATGGGGTGGTGGAAGATCATCATCAGTTCCTGCATCCGCTCAATACCATCATACAGCAAGCATACATGTAAATAAAATGTGCTGATGAAGCTGAGATTCTGATGCATAATTGATGAGTTTTTTCTAATAATATCAGGAAATTCATCATTCTGGAGATAAGAAGATGCACATATTACATTTAAATTGAGATAAGCTAAAATAAATTGCTTGCCGGCTCACACGAAGTATGACCCACCATCATCATAACATCAAAAGAAATAAAGAGTTGAAAACTTGAGATTCAAAAAATCATCTAGATCACAAAATCTCCCAGTAATAAAAGTGAATAGAATTTCACAAGAAAAGACTATCAATTATAGTTCTAAAAGCCACATGCTTCACGATTCACATCATAAGATACGCTATGTTACTAGAACTCAAAAAGGGTATTGACACGAATATGGATCCCATCACCTGACATGAGATTTTTTCTTTTTTCAAATTGGGCACATGGGTCTCAGAAAAATTGTCCAAAATAATGAGAGGTACAGGGACACAACAAATCTCTAAATTATAAATATAAACGTATACCTTATATCATAAACTTTATATAGAATTATAATAATATAATGTATACAATATTATATGTCTATAAATTATATGATATTTTATAGTGTTTATAATTTAGGGAACATTTATAGAAGTCCTAAAATTTTGAGAGATTTTATGAAATGTTCCCAAATAGATAACCTAATCAGCTAATGTGCTCCCCTACTCTCCCCAAATGCAAGCTGCACTCCCTTCGCCCTCCCTCAGCCCCCCAATAGATAACCAAATCAGATCCACGAAGTTGAGAAGATTTCCTTTCTTTCCAAAATTTTAGTGAGGTAAATGAAGTGTATAAAAAATTATACTATCTTTTCTACTCTATTCCATCAAAGTACACACAATATTATGTTTGGGAATAGTTTGGGTGATATTAAATCACACTTACTTGGTAAATCACGTAAAAGTTGTATTGTCCATTATGACTTACTATAGTACATTAATATGTAATTAATAAGGTAATTATTACTTAATATCTAATAGATAACAAAAATAGGTAATGTTACCAAATTGATAATATATTACAATATTATTGTTGTTACTTATTTGGTAGGTCACTTGTAAAGTTTAAGATTATAGAAATTATCAACTACAGTAGATTATAAATAATGTATATAAATGATGAATTAATAAATTGTAAGTGATGTTAAATTTGATAATTGAAGCAATAAAATATTTGTTTAACAATATAATTAATATATATCAACATTTAAAATCTCAAAGCATGTTGAAGTTTCAATTTCTAACCAAAATAATACAACTTTGATATCATATCGTGTTATGCTAATATGGTTTCGTTACTTATTTAATTTTAAATATAAGTGCATATCAATTTTTTTTTAAAAAATATCATTTTCATTAATTTTTTAGAGCAATATGTTATAAATTATTACAAATATCTTGACCACCTTATTTATAGAGTTGTCGCCATCAAATGTTTAGATTATATCTCATATCATGTTTCGATTTCAATAATCAGGCTATAAAGTTTTAAATTTTCCTTTCAATTTGTTTCACTTTTTTGCTAAAAAATCACTAATTGTTACTACTTGCTTAATATATAGGATGTGAGAGCTAGCTAGCTACTTAAAGAAAAAATTTCACCATGTATGAAATGTGTATTATACATTCAGAAAGCAGATCTATGTCCAATCTATTCTCATCTAATTAATGCTTGCATTAGTAACAACATTATTTTCGCAGGTTGGAAATTGTCAAAATGAAATCAAAACCTATTGTTGTAATCTTTTCATCCAAAAGAGAATTTGTTTTCTTTTTTAATTCATGTAAAAAAATATCATTGATCACTTTATTGTATGTTATTGCCCACTCATTTGAACATCTTGCCTACTCATCTAGCAGCTGTTGTCATTTGACAACATACCAAGATTAATATTTAATTAAATTTTTGGCATCATTTTTAAAATTAAAAAAAAAAGTTAAATGATGGAATTATCCCATCTTTGATAAGCAAGCCTTTATATAAATTCACTTGTAAAGGCTTCATTTCTCAAAAGAAAATAATAATTAAATGTTTAATTCAAACTTCACTAAAGCCCTATGGTCAACTATCAAAACATAAATAGCTTTGATATACAAAAAGATATTCCAAAGTAAAATTTATGCAATTTACATTGCTTGATAGTTAATTTTGTGTATAAAACCTATTGTATTGCATTTAGCATAACTAATAGCTGGTGACACTAATAAAAATATAGGAAAAGAATTTGATTTCAGTAGAAGCCCAATAAAACACCAAAATGAGTGTCTAGCTATTCAAAGAATATGCAACCATATTTGCTTTTTATTTCTTTCAAAGTATAAATTCATGTTGAACCATTAACTATACAAAATTTTCCTACAATACAAGAACTATTACTTGAATTTAGACAAAATTTCAACTTTATTAAATATTATGTTCTGCCTTCAATTGAAGTTTTTGTTGCTATTTAATATTAACACACCAAGGTGAACTACTATAAGCAAGCATTGCAAGGACATTGGAATTTTCCTGCATACTTTTTTAGTGTTTCTCATACCTTGAATAAAGTTCATACATCTACCTACTTGTCTAAGTACATTAATGAGATCAACTTGAAGAAATCCATAAGCCTCCCCAAATATTGACGAAAAAATGTAAAACCAGATTTTCTAGGCCTCTTTGCACTATTTTGACATGTTTAAGTCCCACTCTAGTTATCTCGCCATAGCCTTATTGCAGAAAAGTTGTCACTCTAGATACTAGTAAGGGGTAGTGAACTACATCAATGTTGTCAATGGCTCCATGGTGTGCAGGATTTTCAGATCTTTTAGTGGTTACATACTATAGAGGATGGAGTGGTTCCGTCTGTGGGCTACCAACATAAGCATCAAAACCAGAAGGAATTGCAGGCTACAATGGCAAAACAAAGTTGAGGCACAAGGATTGTGAAACCACATGCATGATCAGCATTTCAACATGATTATCCCATATAATTGGTGAAAGGTTCACGAATTATCTGAGTTTTCTGTCAAGGTGTTTGCAAGAAAAGTTGTTCTTGTAGAAGTTGCAACACTAATGAAATACGGATTCCCCTTGGGCAATGAGCCCTTCGTTGGACATTAGATTATCCTGTGTCTCAGCAAATTTCTTGTTACCTATAAATGTTAAGTGGAAGTTCTAAAGACGCCAATCTATAACATTGAAGGATGAAAAGAGGGAGTTGAATGTTAGTTCATCTGAGCCTCTACTGGGTGGTAACCACAACAAATGCAAATTGAAGAGGCCTATAAGAAAAGCTAAGGCTGTCAAGAATGTAATACCCTAGTTAGGTCAGAGTAGGATGACGAAGTAGTAGAAAAAGGGTAAGTTTTGTTGTTTATTTGTCATTACCTTCTCTAGAGGAAGGAGTGCAACTTATATACCTTTCAGCCTAAGCTTCAGCAAAGTATCATTTTTTATTTGGCATTACCTTCTCCAGTAGAAAGAGTACACTACGTACAACTCTAAGCCTAAGCTTGTCAAACCATCTCGGGCAATTGGATGAGATTTTATCCCCTTGCTCAGAAAAGGAGAGCATCCTGGCACCTGTTCATTTCCGTATTAGCTAAAGTCCCACACAAGTGAGCACAATCTTGTCCCGGCCTTAAAAACTAGGAAAACATTCAATTAACCCTAGTTTCCCAACCATGCCTCTGCCTACGGAAGCACCATCTTGAGCAAATTCTTATACCCACTGTGATTCTCAATGAACTTCAAGAAAATAATTGCCCGAGAAAAAAACCCTAAATCACGAGATTATCATCATTTCAAAGGAACAAGTGCCAAAGTACGCTTACCACTGCTATCGGAAGGATCGAATTCCATGCCGGGAATCCCTTAGTCACCAAATACCCGGTGCCTAAACGCCCTAGAAACCCCCCAATCCGTCGAGTTCGAGAAGAGAGGGGTTTCCCTTCACTGCGACCCAATCAGCAGCTTCAGCACCATCGATTCCCGTTGCCGGCGACGAAGAAACAGTCCAATTCGAGCATGATGAAGCGAATCCAATAGGCAATCCGAGCGGAGAAAGCGGCACCAAGGGGGAGATCGGGAGGGAGTGGGAGGAGGTGGCGTGCGGGGCAGAGCGCAAGGGAGGGCAGAGGCGATCAGAAGAGGGATCGAGAGGCAAGAAAAGACGCAAAAGGACGGATCCCAACGGATTTTATAGAGGAAATTTGAACCGTTTTAAGTTCCGGGCTCGATGCGGGTTGGAACTCCGAATCCGATGGGCTTCGACCTGGACATCACGTGAGCCTCACATGAGCCCCGCCCAGTTCGCACAGCTCGACCATTCGCTGGTTCGCAAGAAGATGGAAAGAAGACGAACATTCTCGATTTCAAATAAACTCATCGTCACTAGTCGACTACCTGGAGAAGGAATTCAACCTCGAATCTAAGAAACAAATACAAAATCTCCCTGACAGATCGATACATTAATTGTTCATAACCATCCTCTCTCATATGCTTCTGGCTAGCATCTCCTGGTACCTGCGGAAGGACTCCTGCTTCTCCAGCCTAAACTTCTCGTGGCAATTCGCAATGAACTTCTCCGCGAGCCTGTCGATCTCGCGCTCCTCCTCATCCCTTTCGGAGTCCTCCTCCTCCTCCTCTGAATTCTGCTCGCCTTCAATCATCTCGTTGCCCTCCTCTCCTAGTATTGTCGTTGAGTCATTCCGTGCAGCGTCTCTGCGAGTTACAGCAGAGGACTTCCAATTGAGATTCTTCTTATTCCTCGCCTTCCGCTCGGTTTTCTTCTTGTTCAGGAGCTGCGCGACCATGGACTTGGCGTTGTTCAGGCTTCTGACCACGTGCTGGGCTTGTCCGAGGAGCTGCAGCTTAAGGAGGCTCTTGAAGAGCAGGGATTTGGGGCGTTGTTGGTTGGCCATCAGCCCCAACGATTCGAGGGTAGACAGAGAGCCCGTTGCCTCGATTTATAAGCGTGCTGAGAATATATTTTACTTTATTTTACTGCAAAATCAAAGCAAGGAGCTCGTGGTACACTGTACACATGCATGGGAGTGAAAAGATATCTTCCTACGTAAAAAGGTGATAGTGCTCCAGTGGCATTTGATCTGATGTTGCTTCTGTGACATTAGCATATTTGTAGAGCATCTCTTAACTAGGGAAACAAAGATGTTGTATTTTGACTGAAGACTTGCAGTAAGTATCTGAAGACTTTTATAATTAAGTAGCGAATTTGATAGTTTTATTAGACACTCATGAATCAGTTTTGCCACATTAGATGAGATCATGAGATCTGGCACAGTAAGAAACCTTAGCTAATTGAATCTATTATAATGCAGTTTGTTGTGTTCGATCTATAGTGGACAACAGCTTCATCTTTTAGAACGAGACATGAAAGATGTGACCCTTTTAATAAGTTCGCAAAATGTTTCTATTCACAAATTAATGGCATCATCACACTTGGAATGAGGTCACCTGTGGTGTTCATATGGTGTGAATGAAGAATGGATGGAAGATTAATTAGGAGAAAAAATTTACTGTGTTTGATTTATTCCACGTACTACTGTTCAAAGTCTTCGTCAGGAGTCTACTTCAATTATTTATTAGAAATTTCAAACGATTGGTTAAGAATTCAATTCATGTAGTTCATCTCAACACATTTTTTCTTTATAAATGATCAAAACTAATTTATTGTGATGATGATTTTGGTTTGATATGATCACTCTGCTTTTCAGGAAAGAATTAATTAAAATCTAGATATATAATGCTGGCTTTTGCTCCAATTATTATTCGTCCCATATTAATTATTAGTTACTAATTACGGCCCGGAGCTGACGGCGGTGGAAGGATCCGGCGGCACCGCTACCGGAATCGCTCCCTGCAGCATCTGTACGACCGCCGAGATCTCCGGCCTCAACGCTGGATCCTCCTGTATGCACCAGAGCGCCACCGTCACGAACTTCTCCGCCCTCTTCCTATCCTTCGTATCATAGTCGTCGTCCCTCAGCAGCAGATCCAGCCTCCCTTCCTTGTAGCAATCGTAGGCCCAATACACCAAAACCGCCTCCTCCGCCACGTCCTCCCTCTCCGTCTCGAGATTCCTCCGGCAGGTCACGATCTCCAGCAACATCACGCCGAAGCTGTACACGTCCACCTTCTTCGTGATCGCCGTGCTCTTGAACCACTCCGGAGCCACGTACCCCCTCGTTCCCCTTATCCCCGTGTTGGTCCGCGTCTGGTCCGTCCGGAGTAGCTTCGCGAGGCCGAAGTCGGAAATCCTGGCAGTGAGGTTGTCGTCGAGGAGAACGTTCTGTGGCTTGATGTCGCAGTGGATGATCGGGGCGCTGCACTCCTCGTGGAGGTACGTGAGCCCCCTTGCGATCCCGATCGCGATCGAAGCCCTCTGCTCCCACGGCGGCCGCTCGCCGCCGAAGAGGAACTCCTGCAACGACCCTCTGCTCATGTACTCGTAAACCAGCAGCCGCTGTGATTCCTCGTGGCAGTAGCCAATCAGCCTCACCAAGTTCTTGTGGTACGTCTGCCCGATCGATCTCACCTCATTGGAGAACTCTTTATCGTCGTCGTCGATCATCTTACGCAGCCTGTCCAATCTCTTCACGGCGACGAGTTTCGTGCTCCCGTCCGATGACGGCAATTCCCCTTTGTAGACGACGCCACAGGCGCCGCTGCCGAGCTCTTCTTTGAAGTCCTTAGTTGCCTGCTCGAGCTCTTTGTAGGAGAAAGTTCGCATATTTAACTTCTCCAAGCTCATCTGTTTCCCAACACAGTGTGCTTTGTTTCTCCGATGATAAACGAGGACAGCGACGAGCGATCCGATTAGGATCAAGTTAAGAAAGCCCAAGCTCCCTAGAAGAAACCTTCCCGTTGTACTCATCGTTTGCTGCCTCTCGAGGAGTCTTTCAAAGGGGGCTAAAACAGAGGAGTTGTTTATTGGGACTTTGATAAGCGCCCGACGGTTGACGTAGCTCCCCTTCCGGCCATGAGTCAGTGGCAGCTTCTTCTTAAAGCACCCCCTTTCTTCAGCCCAATATATTGCTAACGCGCAGAAGCAGTCCTCCAAACAGAGATCGCTGCACTGGCTTTGATCGACGTTGGTGTAGTACTCGTAATCGTAGTACGGCCAGTCGAGGTTGTCCACTGGAATCAGCGTGAAGGAGCTGGGATCATAGAGATCGCAGTTCTGCGAAAAATTTTGCTTGCAACCCTTGTACTTGTAATCCTGATCGATGAAGGTGTATTGCGGAGGGCACATGCAGTTGATCGGGTTTTGCCCATCGTCCGACGAGCAATAGCTGTTGTAGCCACAGACACCGCTGCCGACGTTTTCGACTACAAGGGTGCGGCAGATATCGTCAGGAACTCTCGCCATCACGTTCCATGTGGATCTTAATGACCCGCCGCCGCCAGAGTTGTTTTTTGGGTAAACGTACTGCCGGAAGACGCCGTCGGGATCGAGCCGCGCGCGTTGGTAGAAGTCCGCCGGGGAGTATTCGGAGTTAGCATTTAGGGCCACGATGGTGCCGTTGGCTGTGGCGTTGTAGTATATGCTCCCACTGGCGTTGTAGACGAGCTGGTTTCCGGCGCCGGAGGTGCCAGTGGCCCAGTAGGCGACGTACTGGTTCCCGGTGGGAAGCGCCAAAGGGTAGAGCATGAGGTTGCCATCATCCTGGGCCATGAGACTGAACCGGCCCTCGGAGAAGTTGCCGTCGGTGAGCTGGGAGCGCAGGGAGGCGCCTGCCGGTAGGACCTGGCCGGGAAGCAACGTGTCAGTGGGCTCGTCGAAGCTCTGCCACAGGACGCCGGTGGCGTCGGCGAGGACGAGGTTGCCGGTGTCAAGCACGGAGGCAGCGACAGCGTTGATGGCGCCAGGGGTCCACGTCTCGGAGCCGGTCTCACTGCGGAGGGAGAGGCGGCCGTCGGCAGTGAGGCGCACGGTGGCGCCCGATGCTAATAGATCGTTGCGATTGGCGGACCAGACGACCGACTGAGGCGACGTGGCAGCAAACCAGACGGCAAGGAGGAAGCGGGAGCGGTTGGAGTCGGCAGGAAAAAATCCAAAGGCAAAGTCACCGGAGGGGGAGGGCCAGGAGTCGGGCGAGCGGCCGGCAGTGATGACGGTGCCACGAGTGATGTTAGAGTAGCTCTGCCCACCGGAGGTGGAGGCCAAGGCGAGGAAGAGAAGGAGGAGGAGGAATGGAGTTGGCATGTTGCCGAACATGATCTGAGAGATGGAGATCCTGTGGTTGTATATGATGAAGCTTTATAGTTCGTGTTCACGGTGCTCTCGTCGAGTTTGACAATTCGTCGGTGACTAGTTTTTCTTCACTGTCTTTGATTAATTCCACTCTCTACTAGTCTAAGTCTTTGTTAAAACTTTATGGCTGCTTGGTAAGAATGTAATCCAAGTTATAATTCTAAGTCTTTGTTAAAACTTTATGGCTGTTTGGTAAGAATGTAATCCAAGATATAATTCTAAGTTTTGTTAAAACTTCGCGGCTGTTTGGTAAAAATATAATCTGAGTTATATATAATTAAAATTGTAATGGAATGGAATGTAATTTTGATTATCTTATTATATTTGGATAAAAATTATATGTAATCTTATATTACAAAGGTCATTATATTCTTTTGTTTGGTGTCCATTACAAAAATTATAGAAATGGATTGACGACGATGATAGAGACGGCGACGATGATAACAATGATCGGCCAATCAATTGAATCAATAGATCGATTTACGCATAAATTGATGACCAATCGACTAATCGATCACCGATCGCATAGGAAGAGAATTAGTCTGTGAGACAACCTATGATTATACTATAAATGAGTACTTTCGATTATTAAATACATCTTCTTTTTTTTCCAAAAAATATCTTTAAATAAAATTTTTAAAATAATCTTTTTATACAATTTATAAAATACCTTTCTCTCTTCTCATTTTCCAATTTGATAAATAAAAATCTAATATATCTCTAGTAATTTCTACTATGTTCAGTAAATGATAGTCAAACAAGTAGCAATGTATTCAATGGACTAAAATCGAACAGGATAAATATATACAGTGTTTTATTCTCGTGTGTCGTTGTTCCAATGATCACTATAGTCAATCTTGAATTTGTCGAGGTCTCGTCATTCGGTCGATCGAATATCAATCAAATTTTAATCAGATTATTGTCGGAATCCGATCAAATTGTGATCGTCAGCACTGCAGATGGAATCCGACTGGAGCCAAATTGCGATCAAAATTGGCATTAACGACCACAAATCGATCAAATTTCGATTGCAATTCGGTTGGAATCTAGCTACAATCCAACTTGAGTCAAATTCCGATTGAATTTTGGTCAAATTGCGACGGTTGATGGTCGCAACCGTAGGCAATATAGATTAGAATCCAACCACTCGACGATGATACAAGAGACAGTAGTTTCGAGCGATTGACGATGTCGAACGATAATAGTTTTGGTGGACAATTTTTAAAAAGGATAAAATAAAAAAATATTATGAAATGTATTTTTAAAAAATTATGATAAAAAAAATATTGATGGCGTATTTGGAAAAATAAAATGTATTTAGTGAAAGTGAGGAGGGAGATAACCTAGTCCATTGCAAATATCAAAAGCAATAGTTACAATGACAATGTGATTAAAGAGAGTCGGCCATTCCTACGGGGACGACGTGATGATAAGGTAGGATATTATTTATAAAATAAGCTGAGTTCGATGCCGAATGAGGAATCTAAAATCTCTTTGTTTTGCTACTGTATCAAAGAACTTTATCCCTTCACGATTTATCATTTCTCTTATCAGTGTGTTGGAACGCATGATAAGAAACTTTTACACAAGAGAGTCGCCCATGGGAACAAATGCACCCAGATAAAAGTCGGATTTGTATAAAAGTCGTATCTAGAAGAATACAGAGTTAATTTTAACTTTGACTTCTATATCGTTTTCTCTCTTGCTTTCTCAAACCAATATTTGATTTGAACGTCAGATTCAAGTGTGTCTATTTCATTCCACTGCAATCGTTCAACCGTGTAATCATCACAATTGTTCAAAGAAATGCCACCGTCGTTTTGTCTTAGTCATCGATGTGGGTAACCGTCAGACCTGCGTGGATACCATGCTTCCCATTTATTTGGCTTCTGCTTGGCTTGTCGACCAAATTCCTGGACTGAGCCATTAGACCAATTAAGATCACCTCGACTCTGAACCGAAATCAAATTGATTTCTAATCCAACCTTTTTTTTTTTATGTCGATCGAGTCTGTATTGACTACCAAGATAACCTCGTAAGGATTGCTTGCAAATTTATAATAGGCGGACTTGAAAAGTCTCTGGTCTTCGCTGGCTTTGACTATTGCGTTCCGGTTTAATACAACAAATGTCTCTTTAGATTTGATCACTATAAATATTAAAGATGTACGTACTGTGGCTACAGGATCATTATGATGACTGTGCGATTAAAGGAATTGATAGTTGGACGTGCTCAGGTAAGTGGCGCAGTGATTGGAATGGACATGCCTAGAAGATAAAGGGCACACTGACTGTTTCATATGCTCTCAGATATCTAGAAAAATACTACACCTACGAGAATGGAGAAGTAATTTCTACTGTTCTATGACTTTTTCTCTCTTCCTTTCATATATCAACTTTTGATTTAAGTATGGGAGGAATTTTGCTGACAGTAACTCTCTCCTAACTCTTTTCCATCCACAGAACCATATATAAGAACTCATTCGTCATAGCTTGGCTAGAGCAGGGGAGCGTACGATTGACTGGGGCGAAGTGGTGGCGAACCAGACATGAGCGAGGATGAAGCTGGGGCGGTTGGAGTCTGCCGGAAAGAAGCTAGCCGAAGGCGAAGAACTAAGTCGCCTGAGTGGAAGAGCCAGAAGCTTTGCGAGCTGCCGGCAGTGAGGGTGGTTCGGCGGGCGATGCCAGAGTAGCTCTGTCCCCCCGACGGTGGGTGCCAAGAGGAGGATAAGATGGACGAGTGGAGGCAGCATGATCGGAGAGATTCAGACGACGGCGACTGGGCTGTGGCTGCTATTTTGAACGTGTTTTCTATTTTCTAAACTCACATTTTTCTGAACCGGAACGGGTCGGGCGGTTTTAATCAGGTGTAAGCCAGGTTTAATTATAGCGGCCCGGTCTTCATTGACTTTGACTAGCGTGTGATCCTATTTTTCTTTTCCACGCGATTTGACTGCTTGGACACGAATAATTGTTACAGGAATAATCAACCTCGTTTTTGAATTATTAATCCTAATGATTGCCATGAAAATTTTGGTTTGCTATGATGAAGCCTTGAGGTATTAAATTAAATACAAAGGAAGTGCATGCATAGTTTTGCAAGCTCTCTCACATTTCACACTAAACTATGTAAGCAGCTCCAATTAATTTAATATCTACGGCGATTTATCAAACAACGTTTCTGAAGTTTAGAATTGTCTAAAAAATATCTCATACTTTTATATTTATTAAATAGCGCACTTAAATTCCCTTTTTACCCTTCAAAAATAACACATTTAATTTCCGAACGTGGTGCTGAAAATTCAAATCCCAAGAGCTGAATTCAAGTACGGTGGTGGTGCATGCAATTCAACACCATGTAGTCTTTGGAATTTATAATTTTTGAAGACCATGGTGGTGAATTAACACCACCGCGTGCCGGATTCAATTCCCAACACCACGTTCGGAAATTAAATGCGTTATTTCTGAAAGGTAAAAAAAGAATTAAGTGCGCTATTTGATAAATATGAAAGTATAAGACGCTTTTTGGGCAATTTTAAATTTCAGGAATGTTGTTTGGTAAATTGTAAATATCTATAAAATTCATATATCTCGATGATATCCATAATAATATGATATTTTTCACTTTCAATATAAGTATTTATAATTTTATTTTTGAACTTTATCCAAAATATCTCATATTAATATAGATATTTTTTATCTTATAAAAATATGATTTTTTTCATGTCTTACCAATATAAGACTTTAATGGTATTCTCAATACTCCAAATAATCTCCCCCTCAAACGAAGGGTCATATTGACATTCTTGAAGGACTTCCTCTGCTTGATGTTCGATCCTTAATCTACCAAGACTTCTTGTCAACTATCTAATCCTCCTAATCAAGCTGGACTTCTTGCTAGTTGCCAAGCCCTTCTAGTCCAACTGAACTTCTTGTTAGATGTCAGGTTCGCTTGATCCGAATATAGGAGCTTCACTTCCTTTATTCGAGGTTTATAGTTTAACCTAAATCATGACTTTAATATCAATTGTTAGTATATATAAGATTCTTATATCTTCATAATTATATGATATTGTCCACTTTGACCCTAAAACTTTATAGTTTTATTTTTTTTAATTTTATTCAAAAGATTTCATATCAATGGAGATATTTTTTCATTTTATAAGCATATGAATTTTTTTCATGTCTTATTAATGTGTGACTTTGATTGTATTCTCAATACTCCCAATAATTAATCTTACAAATGAACATTCAATTCCACAAATGCACACTAGATAAATCCAAAAAATATACATAGTTTTATAAAGATTTTGTGACGTTCAAAGTCTCCGTTCACTGATCAAGTAGAAATTGCAATTGGAATTTGATTCATTATTCTCTAAAAAGTCCATTTTTAATTTTGCCATTGTACCATTAGTGCAAAAGGTGATTCGCTCGTCCTCATCATCTTCGCCAATCAGTCTCACAACAAATACGAAGAAGTTAAATTACGAAGAGCATATTATTCAACTCAAGACTAGCACAAAAAGAGAACAGATACCCCGAAAAGAATGTAACTCTTGAAAATTGATTATTGTTTATTGGTACAATTCTATTGTCGAACTAACCACGAAACGTCCCATGAGAACATTACCATCGTACCACGATGCCATGAGAGGGAAAAAAAAAAAGAAGATATAACAATTTGATTCTCATTCTTTAATTAGTCTCGTTTCTCCGATTAAAGATTTTAAAAATTTGTATGAATATCCATAGGTTTTTTAGCTAATTGATGTGGTGTTTTAAATTGGACAAGAATTTAACCTCTCTTTTAGTTTTATTTCGATTATTTTATGATTTTCTATCTTATTGAATCATCGAGATTTATATATCCTAAGTAGCTTGCTTGATCATCAGTGTTTATTAAAGAGAAAAATAGCGGCAGTGTTTATGATATGTGTATGGAGTTTATAAGGATTTACTATTAATATGCATTTGAAATTTGAACAAATTATAACTTATAATTAAATGCGGTTGAGTTGTGATCATAAACCATGATAAAATGAGTCATAATAAATCCAACGGGGATCCATTACTATTTATCCTGTATTATATGGTCATTTGTTTAACTTTAATTCCAACAGATATAAATCACACAAATTTAATTAGGACAATTATTTTCACAATTAAGTGAAGTCTGGAATTTTGGTTTTGTGGTTGAAGTGAGATTGATCAGTTCTCTTAAATTGGGTAAGCATTATTTTTTATTGTAATTATTATATGATTATTGTCTTACTAAATAATTAAAGTTCTTTTTATTTTATTTTATTTTAGTTAGTACTGAATACTTAAACATTCGGCTTGAATAATTTTGAGAGTGACTAATTTGTTTCCACAAAATTTTTTAACGATCATTAGAGTAAATATGAGAAGCGTAGATGAATTCGGACAACAATCGAGCACCACACTCATTCGATATTATCGAACAGGAGAATGAACCCTCGGATAATTATTCCATCTTTTATTATTGCACCCTATTTCGGAGGACAAAACTTTTTATTTTTTAATTGTCATCGTCAATTGACTAAATGATTGGTGTGTCTTTAAAAAAAAAAAAAAATCATGCAGAGAATGTTAAACTTTAAAATTGAGTTAAAATCTTGTGGAGAAAAATTAGAAGATGGAGATAAATTTTTGAAGAGGCTTAAGTATTAAATTAATTAAAGTATTATATATATATATAAATCTTCTTCTGCGTAACGAAAATCTCCGTGCTTGTCCGCTCCACGTTGACTCCACGCTCGTCCGCTCCACGCCGCCGCACCGTCCGATCACCACCACCCGTCGGGCGACCAATTTTGGTCACGATATGGCCGACCGAGTATATCGGACGGATCGGTGTAGGTTGTCGATCCGTTCAGTGTCAAATTTCAACCGCGATTCAGTCGGAATTCGACAATGACAGTGCTACTGTCGGCTGCGTGTTTTGATCATTTTTTATCGATTTGCGTCGGATTCTGGGTGTTAATTGACCGGAATTTGAGCTCCATCGGACTGCCGATAAATCACGCATCCATCGCGCCTGATTACGATGAACAATTTCTCACGAAAGAATTGTCAATTAAGAGTTTGATGACAGAGAGTCGAGAAAGCAACTTCATTCTCATTTTTTTTAGTGTATTAATCGTTTTTTTAATTTGTATAAACTATTAATCGTTGTCTCTTACATATTATTGTGTAGTTGTGGTCGCAGAGTCCTTATTCTAGATGTTTATTCTTACAAAAAATAAAAAATAATATCTTATTCAACGTTGACGAGGAAGAGAAATACCAACTAGGTTGAATTGTTCTAACATCAAAATTGTATAAATCTATATGATTGACAAATCAATATAATGTCTCACATTTTTCTCAAGTTTTAAATAAATACTTTGAATGAATCAAACATTCATAAATAAATTATTGAATAATCTTATTCCTTAAGATTTTTTATGAAGAATTAAAAAAATTAAAAACATATTGATATTAATTATTTGTTGAGTGAATTTGATTGACTTAAATTTAACAATGAATTGTGTTAAAATTATATTAAGTTATTTAAATTTTAAAAACTCATGGTATATTTATCTAAGAGCGCATTTAATCTTATTTGTTAAGTGCAAAAAAATAATTTTTAATTAAGTAGGAATTAATTTTTAAAGAGATCATGATTATAACCTACCAATCGATTCTTCTTTTATACTTTTCAATTAAATTTCTAATTTATCTTTTTATTTTGATATGACGATTTATTTTTTTTATTTTTTTTTTAATGTACAAAGAAAGAGCGCGTCAAAGTTTAGAAACAGAGAACACGGAAAGCAATAACAAAAAAAAGAAAAAGAAAACAGAGAGAAAAATGATCAGTCAAAGACGAAAGGCCCTCCAAGAACTCAGTAAATACGCAAGTTACAGCATAAGACGCTCGCCATCTCAATCTCTCCGATCGATCCGAACCACACGTACCTGGGCTGCAAGCAAACTTTCGTGCAGAGCTGCGAGATCTACCAGCAAAGCTCCTTCACGCTGATTCCGGTGGACAACCTGGATTGGCCTTTTCAGGACTACGAGCACTACACCAGCGTCGACGAACGCCAGTGCAGCGATCTGTGCTTGCAGGACTGCTTCTGCGCCGTGTCAATTTTCTGGAGAGGAGGCCGAGAATGCTGGAAAAAGAAGCTGCCACTGACGCACGGCCGGAGAGGTAGCGACCTCGACCGGCGGGCGTTCATCAAGATCTCAAGAGACGACTCCTCTGTTCCAGTTCCATTTGAAGGAAACCGTGATCGGCGGCAGTCCATAGGTGCAGTGGGAGCGGTTCTTTTAGGAATCTCCGGCTTTCTCAACCTGATCCTGGTCGGAACGTTCATCTCCATGTTCGTTTGCTCCTGGAGAAACAAATCACAGAAACAGAGTAGCGTAACGGAGATAAATTTGCGCACTTTCTCCTACAAAGAGCTCGAGCAGGCAACGAAGGACTTCAAAGAAGAGCTCGGCAGAGGCGCCTTTGGCGTCGTGTACAAAGGGGAATTGTCTTCATCGAACGGAAGCGCTAAACTCGTCGCCGTGAAGAGATTGGACAGGCTGGGGAAGATGAACGACGACGGCGGCGAGAAAGAGTTCACCAATGAGGTGAGATCGATCGGGCAGACGCACCACAAGAACTTGGTGAAGCTGCTCGGATACTGCGACGAGGGATCGAAGCGGCTTCTGGTGTACGAGTACATGAGCAGAGGGTCGTTGCAGGAGTTCCTCTTCGGCGGCGAGCGGCCGCCGCGGGAGAAGAGGGCTTCGATCGCGCTGGGCATCGCGAGAGGACTCACGTACCTACACGAGGAGTGCAGCGCCCCGATCATCCACTGCGACATCAAGCCACAGAACGTTCTCCTCGACGACAACCTCGTCGCGAGGATCGCCGACTTCGGCCTCGCGAAGCTGCTCCGGACGGACCAGACGCGGACCAATACGGGGATAAGGGGAACGAGGGGGTACGTGGCGCCGGAGTGGTTCAAGAGCAAACCGATCACAAAGAAGGTGGACGTATACAGCTTCGGCGTGATGTTGCTGGAGATCGTGACCTGCCGGAAGAATCTTGAGACGGAGAATGAGGAGGCATCGGAGGGGACGGTGCTGGTGTACTGGGCCTACGATTGCTTCAGTGAAGGGAGGCTGGATCTGCTGCTGAGGGACGACGAGGATGATACGGAGGATAGGGAGACGATGGAGAGGTTCGTGACGGTGGCACTCTGGTGCATACAGGAGGATCCAGGGTTAAGGCCGTCGATGTCGGCGGCGGTGCGGATGCTGGAGGGAGGAGTCCCGGTGGCGGTGCCGCCGGATCCTTCCACCCCCATTCAGCCCGCGCGGCAGTAAATAATAACTAATATTAGAGTAGTAATTCCCAGAGTGCAAATGCAAGGACAAAATCATTATCATGAGCATTGTTTCCTTTGGATTTGGTGCATAAACCATCATTTGCAAATTTGCATGTAATTCCTACGCTTACATTTGGTTAAGTTAATATAATAACAAAAATTCAATGGTAGCAATGAACTTATATTACAGCTAAATTTTAATACTTTTCGTTCTAATCACATATACCATGGACAACTACAAATATTATTATGCTAATAGTTCGATTGGTGCATTACGTAGCACCAACTGCGATGATAACGACAAAAATTGAATCGACAATCATCGTTCCGTGTCGTTCCCAACTAGCCAAAGGCTGTGGCCACAAATGCAGAGAGTCTTGTCACAGTGAAAATGGGTTAGGTGGTTGTCGAATAATGACGGCCGGCGAAAGATTTATTGAATTTAATGATTGGAAATCTAACGATTCGTTGACTGAGTAAGTTGTTTGAAGATAAATTTTAAAAAAATATATATTTGAATGATTTAGACATATTCAATGGATTTTGGTTGGATTCGAAATTAAGTCTGAATCAATTTATTAAATTTAGAATCGGAATCCATTCAAATGAATTAGTTCGATTTTAATTGATTTTGAAATTGATTAGGAATCGTTTCTGATTTTAATTATTAATTTAAAGATGAAAATTTTTAACATGTTAATATGTCTATAAAATTATTTTGTGATAGAAAAAAAAAATATGATCATCAACATGTTTGATGAATTTGAAAACTCAAATTCGAGAAAGATTGTTCGGAACCATTTCGGAATCGATCCGAAACTATTTTAGAATCAGTTCGAAATCGATTCGGAACCGGTTCGCATTTAATTGGTTCATAAATAAAACTTTAGAATCGAAATCGATTTTGAACCGGTTCAGACTGATTCTAACGTCGACGAATCCGAAATCGATCAGAACCGAATTGAAACCGGAATCGAGGAACCGATAAACATGCTTAGATGACTGAGATCTAAGAGTTTATTCGGTAAGTAGAATACAACTTTGATATTTTACCAGTGTTAAAAAATGATACGACTACAGAATTCGAGTTGAATCGTGAAAAAATTACAAATGCTTTCATAATATATCCTTGATAGTTGATGGAGATCATTTGAGCTCCAATCTCATTCGATTTAATTATTAAAGAGATATTTTAAAAATCTATAGAACAGAATCGATCACTGTTGGAAATTCCAACAATAGAAAATTCAAATATATGGATGTCAATAAAAAATGATAATAAAAATCCTTTTCCGCTGTCTCGGTTGCATCGGAGGAGATGGCGACTGGCATGGAGGACAAAAGTAAACAACAAAAAGTAAGCAAGAAAAAAGATGGAAATGATTTACACGTGCAGTGTCAAAGTTTTAAGGGGAATTTTTTAAAATAGATGAGAGTAGGGAAGATATTACCGAAATAGATAAAATTTAATTTAATTACGAAAATGATTGCCGGGATTTTAATCCCGGCAATGAATTTTTTTTTATTTTCTTTTTTTTTTTACATTATCGAGATTTAAATTACCACAGTGATTTTTTTATTTTTAAATTTGCAATGCCGAGATTTAAATTCGGCAGTGCACTGTTTTTTCTTTTCTTTTTTTTCTTTTTGTTTTTTTTTTCTGAGCCGATTTTTTTTCCGTGTTTTTTATTGTTTTTTTCACTATTTTTGTTTTCACGGTGAAATTTAAATTTCGGTGTCCGTTAATCGACTAGTCGTCGCTCGTCTATCAATCGATCGTCGTCCGTCGATTAGTTAACCGTTGCCCATTCGACAATCGACCGATCGTCGCCCTCTTATTGACGGGTCGTTACTTACCCGTCGAGCAATCGTCACCTACTCAGGGATCGATCTTCGTCTGCCAAGTGATGGGGTCATCACCTGCCATCAACCCAACCGTGAAAAAAAAGCAAAAAAAAATCACGTAAAAAAAAATTAACATTGAAAAAAACAAAAAAAAAACTCCCAGGATTTAAATTTCGACAATGGAATATAAAATAATAATAAAAAAAATTCACTGTCGAAATTTAAATCCCGACAATGTAAAAAAAAAAATTATTGTCCCTAACTCACTGCCGTAGATAGGTTGCTCGTCGCCCTTGCCGCCGTCGCTATTGTCAGCAGACCAGTCGACAGACAACGATGGTGGCGGTGGACGGCGGACGACAATCCACCTGCCACCTATTTCAAAAAATTTCCCATGAAAGAGGGCGTATTTGTCGAATGACCACACTAATGGGATGTGTGTTGGTTGATGGGCAACGCGCGATTTTCGCACCCTGCGTAATGTCCTCTCCCCTCATCGATGTCGATGGAGCCGTGTCTACTGCTGCTTGCACACCAATGAGTATCGTATTGATGAAGGAAGCCTCCATCCAATACATCGCTGGCAAGTGGCCCCTATCACGGTTGGCCGATCGACTGTCGTCGATCGGTAGATCGCCGTCGATCGACGACCTATCACCCACCGCCCTGCCCCCCACCACCACCATCGTTGGTGCCTGATCGGTTTGTCGACAACGATGGCGGTGGCGAGCGATGAGCGACTTGTCGATCACGGTCGGCCAGGGATTTAAATCCCGACAGTGAATTTTTTTTTTTACGCGGTAGGGATTTAAATTCCGACAATGAATTTTTTTTATTATTTTTTTATATTCCACTGTCGAGATTTAAATCTCGAAAGTTATTTTTTTTTGTTTTTTTCACTGTTGAATTTTTTTCCGTGATTTTTTTTTTTTTGCTTTTTTTCATTGTCATTTTTTTTACTGTTGAAATTGGAATTTTTTTCGTTCATTCTCGGAATTTAAATTTCAATATTCGTAGGTCGATTAGCCGCCGCCTGCCCGCTAATCGATTGTCATCCGTCGATCGACTAGTCGCTGCCCATCCAACAGTCGATCGATCGTCGCCCTCTTGTCGATGGGTCGTCGTTTGTCTATCGGGCAACCATCACCTACTTGGGGTTGGTCGTTGCTTGCCAGACGACTGGTAATTGCATGTCGTCGACCCGTCGAAGGATTATTGTCCGTCGCTCGCCCGTCGATCGATCGATTGATCGACCGCTGTCTGTCGCTCGCCATCTGTTGCCCCAGATCGATCAATCGCTGCCCGTCGATCGGTCTGCTGACAACAACGGCGGTGAAAGGGGGCGACAAGCGACCTCTCTATGGTCGGCGGACTGATGGGTCGACGACAGGCAAAGATCGACCTCCCGAGTAGGTGACGGCTGCTCGACGGGCAGACAATGACCTGTCAATAAGAGGGCGACGATCGGTCGATTGTCGAATGGGCAGCGACTAGTTAACCGACGGATGATTTTACGATGATCGATTGGCAAGCGAGCGACGACTAATCGACTGACTGATGCCAAAATTTAAATTTCAAGAATGAATATAAATAAATAAATAAATTTTGACCGTGAAAAAAAATAATGAAAAAAAATACGGAAAAAAAATCGGCTGAGAAAAAAAAGCAAAAAAAAAAAAAAGAGTGCACTGCCGGGATTTAAATCTCGACAGTGCAAATTAAAAAAAAAAAAAATCACTGCGGGGATTAAAATCCCGGGAATGAAATCTCTCACCCAATTTTATAATTAAGTTAAGTTTTACCTATTTTGGAAATATCTTTCCTACTCTCACCTATTTTAAAAAATTCCCCGAGTTTTAACAACATTTTTCACGCTAAATATAACAGACATAATATTGCCATATACTAGCTTAATCACTTTCCATTTCTATCTTTTTAATTGAATCGATCGGTTCAGATACGTCGATAAAAACATTTCTATCTTTTTCTGCTGCCTCAATAGCTTAAAGTTCTTCGAAGAGTATATTTCGACTTCGAGTTAAAGTTAATTTTAAAAAATAATAATTCTTCGAAGAATCTCAAAAAAATTCGAGTTCGAGTTGAAGTTAATTAAAAGGGAAAAAAAAGGATCAAAACAAATAGAAAAAAAAGGCTGGAAGGAATAAATATATACAGTAATAGTATAATTATTTACCTATAATTTATTCTTTTCTGGCTTATTCTGTCATGGCCTAAAACTATAGATCTTGGTCAAATCCAAAGGGATTCTCACAGCAACGAATCCAAATCAATTAAGTTATTATGGTGATCAATATTTTCACTATTTAAGTCAAAATATTAAATAATAGTGCATGTACATATATCTTAAAACAACATTGAAATTATATACTGATTAAGGACGAACTACGCTGCTGCACTAATTCACCCAAAATATCATATATAAATATATAAGATGCACGAATTGCAATTCATTCAATACACAAAATATATCAATTTATTTATGAGAATAAATAATTTATAATTCACTCATTAAAAATGTATCGTATATAAATAAAATAAATAATTTATAATCCATTTAATACAAAATATATATATACAAAGTGAACAATTTGGGATTCATTTGAAATGTCTCGTATAAAAATAAAATAAATAATCTAAAATGTCTCGTATGAAAATAGAACGAACAATCTATAATTCATCCCGTGAGAATAAACTATTTCAATTTTGATCCAAATTTATAAACTTGCAAAGAAGATTATCTTCTATATTAATTTAGATAAATATTATCAAATATACTTACTGTCAGAGAAAAAGACGACGACGAAAATCGTCGATGGCATGGGACAGGAATGGCAGCGGCATTGGAGTTAATGACAGCGATGTTGTTGTGACATGCATTGACGACTGGGGAGATGGAGGGATGCGTCCAGCGTATATACAGGGGTGGGAGAAATATAAAAAATTTCGATATATCGTATATATATAGAATATATTGATATTAATGATACATCGAAATTTTTGGTACGATATTATATTATATTGAAATTTTCAATATCGATATCGATATAAATTTAAAAATTTACGATATACCAAAATATTAAATTTATTGGCTACAATATCTAAATCTATGTTTTTTTTTTATTCCAAGTGGCGAGCCACGAGTATGTGCAGCGTGCAGGTGCAACAAAGGTTATTTCATTCTCAGCGTGTAAGTCCTTCTCCGATCGGTCTTCAGCTGCGATTTGATGGGAGGGCAGTCTGCCAAGTATGAAAAATGGTCGTCGGATTTTTTGACGGTCGACAAGTCGATCTCCGATTAAATCACGGCCAGAGACCAATCGGGGAAGGATTGGTCGGCGTCGTCAGTCCTTCCCAGGCTCCGATTTGGTCAGAGACCGGTCGACTGAGTAATGCAATTGGGCACGATCGATTGTGGGTCGAATTCCGATCGGATCTTGGGTCTTGAATCCTGATCGACCGAAAGTCGACACTTGCTAGAAGGCCTTCGGATTCCAATCGGACCGGGACCGATGGACGACTGCCTGCGACGTGCCGAGCACGAATGAGACAGTGGCCAAATATGGAACACTGTGCATTCTACATTTGGATGATCCAGATTTGGCACTCGATCACGTGATGATATTGATATTGCTTTTATATCGAAAATTTGATATACCAAAAATTCAATATGGTATTAGTTTTTTTTATATCGAAAATTGTATCGATATATATTTTTTTATATTGACAATTTCAATACGGTATATAATATTATATGAAAAATTCGGTATACTTTGCAGATCCAGCCCTAAGCGTATGTCGACCACATCGAATGAAGGTAACCGAGGAGGCAGAGCCATTAGCATGGTCGTCCGTGGCTGCCAGCGTGGCACGCCACGGTGGTAGCTGCAATAATGACGTCAGGATTTACAAGAATAGGTGTGATGGCCATTGCGAGTTCTATAGTTTCATGTTATAATATTATTTATCGCAATGCGGATTTATAATTAAAAAAAAACTAGTAAAAAAATAATAAATCTATAAATTATAATATTAGTAAAAAATAGATTACAAGAAACCATTAGGATGTATTTGATTCGAAAGTATTCTCCGTATTTTTGGTTATTCATTCAAAAATATTAATAAAATTCTTATTTGATTTAGGATTTTAACGATTACTAAATTATCATGGATACTAGAGACATCATACCACGTAAGTAAAAGGATTATACATGGGGGAATTGAAAAAACTTTCAAAAAATTTAATTTTTCTTGATTCTCTTGATTATGATTTTTTTTTTCAAAAATACCCTTTAATTTTTACCGTTTATAAAAAAATTATCCTTATCAATTTATCAAATAACAATCTAGTCAGTTGTTGGTTGATTGGCCACCGTCGATCACCGATCGATTGGCCGTGGTCACCGATCACTGATCGCCCATCGCTATCGATCGTCGTCGGCGATCGCCGCCATTGATGGTCGCCATCGTCGACTGTCTGTCTCCACCGTCTGCGGTCGATTGTCGCCATCGGTTGATTGCTGTCGCTGATCGACTATCGTCGTTGGTCATTTGTCAATTGTCGAGCGTCAACCGCCAGTCGATCGTCGATCAATTGTTAGTCGTCGATTGTCGTCGGGCACAACGACAGTGCTCAAGAATGTTTGGAAGATTATAACCATCAATTTAGTGCATCTATTTTACGGTTATTATAAAAGAAATAAATTATAAAGAATCTTACACAGACGTTTCATATAATGCAAAGGGTCCCACTTTCAAAATGTCAGTTCCGACCGTTCTAAATCCATTTTTACAAATCATGGGCATCGTGACACATGATGATCGATAGTTGGACTAGACAAATAAGGAAGAAGAAAGTGTGGTCGACGGCTTGCATCGTAAAAGTTGATTTTCAGTTGTCGGATAGAAATGTTAGTGTGAGTCTTATCATTATAAATTATTAATTTATCTCTCTCCCATAATAGGGTGAGACCGAGTGTAAAGAATTAGTCTTTACGGAAATAATGCGATCATAAGACAGAGTGTTATTTGCAGAATGGATAGGATTTGATTTTAGATGAGAAATCTAAAATTCTTTTTAATTTCAGATGGACTCCTCTCTGCTTTGCTACTGTGTTAAAAAATTTTATCCTCCCATGATTTACCTCATTCTTATCAGTGTTCTAGGACGAATGACAGAAGATTGTTAATTGAACAGATTCTCAACTTTTGTATAGTGTAATCAATCATTAGATTGATGGTTCAAATTTTTAGATAAGAGGCGGTGTGAGTGGAGAGAGAGAGAGTTGACAATTGACATTGGACGTTGATTTAGACAATTAATTATGTCAATTGTCCTTATCAACTTTTAGTTGTAGTTAGAATAAATTAAATAGACTTGATCTAAAGTCTAATAGAACTATCCTATTATCTTAATAATTTTTTTATACAAATATAATGAAAACTAATAATAATTATTATTATTTTATATATAATATATTTACACTAAAATTTACTTCGTTGATATATAATCTTGTTTATCCTTTATTGATTGAATAAATCTCCTCATTTTATAATTTTTTTATATTTTTGTTTGTTTGTGCTCTGTATGAATATCGATCCATAGGTTTTTTAGCTAATCGATTTGGTAATTTAAAACTCGACGAGAATTTCTTTTATTTATATTTCGATTATTGTTTGATTTCTTTTTTATCTTATGTCCTAAGTAGTTTGCTTGATGATCATCATGTTATGGTTTCTCGAGGTGCAATCAGAGCACGGACAAAATAATGGTATAACACTTCTAAAGCGAAGTCGAGATTATAATTGAACTATATCTTTTTAAGACGAATTTGCTTTGTACACAATGCTCACGGAATATAACAATCGTATCTCAAAATACAATGACTTTATTTTGCGATAGCAGTACTATAAATTATAAGACTTTCGAACCGAAGAAACTTTTCAAACTCTCTAGAATGTAATGCTTGATTTGTCTTGAATTGGAATGAATTGTCTGAATCAATGAAGTGAAAAAACTTATTTATATTTTAAGAAGAGATAGAGGAACCTCTTAGTTCAATAATATTTCATCTGTTCAATTTAATTGGACGATCTAGATCACATCTTTTCCCAGAGAACACAATATTTCTTGGATGCATCTAAATTTTTCATTATAAATTGATGACCAAAATTGAGCCGAGGACACTTATGCCTTTTCATTTGAACGGATCTTATTTATCCATATGAATTCAACGATCTAGATGATCAAATTAAATCATAATTAAATTTTCATTCATCCAAATATTTTTGAGAAATAAAATGTGATTGAATTGTGATCACAAACCATGATAAATAAATTATAATAAAAACTATAGAAATCCATTACTATTTATCGCTTATTATATGATCTTAATTGTTTGAGCAAATGAACTTGTCAACTTTTATTCCAACGTATATAAATCACACAAATCATTTGGCACAGGGAAAGGACAATTTATTTTCACAATTACATAAAATTTGGAATTGTGAATTATTCAATGTAAAAAAGAAAAGAAAAATGAACTAATTGGTTTCGTGACTTAATTAGTGAGATTGAGCTCTCTTAAATTGGGAAGAATTGATCTTTTTTTTTTATTGTAATTATTAGATGGCTATTGCCTTACTAAATAATTAAGGCTCTTCGCTTTTTAATTGTTGCCATCACTTGTCTAAATGAATAGTGTCCTTACAAAAATTTTTAAAACAAATAATGTGGAGATTAAGCAATAAAATTGGGTTAATAACCCTCTCTTTAGTCGGTGGAGTAAAATTATAAATTAGTGTAATATTATGGAGAAATTAAAATATTAAATTAAAGTATTATAACTTTAAAAATATGTATATAGCTAATACAAATACCCACACATATTTTTTTTTATTTTCAATTTGCATACTAAAATATGAATACATCAAAGCCACCGAATTAAATGCACATTGAGCAATTGTCAATTAGCAGTTAGATGTTCCTTTCTAATTTTAATCTCCTATTTTTAATTAAAAAATTTTAAAAAAAATTATATAAAATATCAAGCATTATCTCTCACTGATTATTTTATAGTTGTGGTCGCTAAAAACTCTTTTTGAAAGATGTTTATCCTAAAAAATATGAAGAAAATTGTCTTATTCAATGTGGACGAGGAAAAATAATAATAATTCGTTTGATAGTTTGTCATTGCATAGGCGACAATTATAATGACGTGGAATTATTCTAACATCAAAATCGCATAAATATTAAAGTCACACTTTTTTTCTATAAATATTAGATTAGGACTCTTAATAAATTAATTGTTTATGAATAAATTATTAGATTTTTGACGGAGTGTGAAAAATCTTAACGAATATGATTAACTTAAATTTAACAATGAATTTTATCGAAATTATATTAAATTATCTAAATTTTAAAAACTCATTTTGTTTTTTAGGAAAGTATTAATTCAAAATAGAATTTAATAGTCAAAATCAACAAGGACAAAGGCCTCCCAAGAAGCCACTAAATACGCAGATTACAGCACAAGGCGCTGGACATCTTACTCTCTCCGATCATGTCCGGCGACATGCTGCCTCCATTCTTCCTTCTCTTCCTCGCCTTGGTTTCCTCGGCCGGTGGACAGAGCTACTCTAATATCACTCGCGGAACCACCCTCACTGCTGGGGGCTCACCCAGCTCGTGGCTCTCCCCCTCCGGGGAATTCGCCTTCGGCTTCTTCCCGGCCGACTCCAACAGCACCGGCTTCCTCCTCGCTGTCTGGTTCGCCGCCACTTCGCCGCGGTCGGTCGTCTGGTTCGCCAACCGCAGCTCGCCGACGCTTCCGGCTGGAGCCACCGTGCGGCTCACCAGCGACGGCCTCCTCTCCCTCCGCGACAAGACCGGCACCGAGACGTGGGGCAAAGGTACCCGCGGCGACGCTGTCGCGGCATCAATACTCGACACTGGCAACCTCGTCCTCGCCGGAGCCACAGGCGTCCTGTGGCAGAGCTTCGACGAGCCCACTGACACGTTGCTACCCGGCCAGGTACTACCGGTAGGAACCTCCCTGCGTTCCCAGCTCACCGACGAAGACTTCTCCGAGGGACGGTTCGAGCTTTCGCAGTCCGACGGAAACCTCCAACTTTACCTTCTGGCGATTCCCAGCGTAAATCAGTACGACGCCTACTGGTCCACTGACACCCCTGGCACCGGCAACGAGATCGTCTACAACGCCAACGGGAGCATCTACTACAGCCTAGGAAACGGCTCCACCGTGCATATAAACTCGGGGCTCAATTACACCCCAGAGAGCTTCTATCAACGCGCGAGGCTCGACCCCGACGGCGTCTTCCGGCAGTACGTCTACCCCAAAAACAGCTCCGCCGGCGACGGATCGTTGAGACTGACATGGAACGTGGTGACGAGTACGCCGGAAGACATCTGCCGTGCACTTTCATTCGACGGCCCAGGCAGCGGTGTGTGCGGCTACAACAGCTACTGCTCGTCGGATGGAGGCCAGGTGCCCCAGGACCCGATCAATTGCATGTGCCCTCAGCAGTACTCCTTCATCGACCCGAACTACACGTACCTGGGCTGCAAGCAAAGTTTCGTGCAGAGATGCGAGCTCTACGAGCAGGGCTCCTTCACGATGATTCCAGTGGACAACCTGGATTGGCCTTTTCACGACTACGAGCACTACACCGCCGTCGACGAACGCCAGTGCAGCGATCTGTGCTTGCAGGACTGCTTCTGCGCCGTGTCAATATTCTGGAGAGGCGGCCGAGAATGCTGGAAAAAGAAGCTGCCACTGACCCACGGTCGGAGAGGTAGCGACGTCGACCGGCGGGCGTTCATCAAGGTCTCGAGAGACGACTCCTCTGTTCCGGTTTCATTTGAAGGAAACCGTGATCGGCGGCAGTCCATAGGTGCAGTGGGAACGGTTCTTTTAGGGAGCTCCGGCTTGCTCAACTTGATCCTGGTCGGAACGTTCATCTCCATGTTCGTCTGCTCCCGGAGAAACAAACCACAGAAACAGAGGAGCGTAACGGAGCTAAATTTGCGAACTTTCTCCTACAAAGAGCTCGAGCAGGCAACGAAGGACTTCAAAGAAGAGCTCGGCAGTGGCACCTTTGGCGTCGTGTACAAAGGGAAATTGTCGTCGTCAAACGGAAGACCGAAACTCGTCGCCGTGAAGAGATTGGACAGGCTGGGGAAGATGAGCGACGACGGCGGCGATAAAGAGTTCACCAATGAGGTGAGATCGATCGGGCAGACGCACCACAAGAACTTGGTGAAGCTGTTCGGCTACTGCGACGAGGGATCGCAGCGGCTGCTGGTGTACGAGTACATGAGCAGAGGGTCGTTGCAGGAGTTCCTCTTCGGCGGCGAGCGGCCGCCGTGGGAGCAGAGGGCTTCGATCGCGCTGGGAATCGCGAGGGGACTCATGTACCTCCACGAGGAGTGCAGCGCCCCGATCATCCACTGCGACATCAAGCCACAGAACGTTCTCCTCGACGACAACCTCACTGCCAGGATCTCCGACTTCGGCCTCGCGAAGCTACTCCGGACGGACCAGACGCGGACCAACACGGGGATAAGGGGAACGAGGGGATACGTGGCTCCGGAGTGGTTCAAGAGCATGGCGATCACGAAGAAGGTGGACGTATACAGCTTCGGCGTGATGTTGCTGGAGATCGTGACCTGCCGGAGGAATCTTGAGGCGGAAAAGGAGACGGTTTTGGTGTATTGGGCCTACGATTGTTACAGGGAAGGGAGGCTGGATCTGCTACTGAGGGACGACGAGGACGATACGAAGGATAGGGAGAGGGCGGAGAGGTTCGTGACGGTGGCACTCTGGTGCATACAGGAGGATCCATGGTTAAGGCCGTCGATGTCGGCAGTGGTGCGGATGCTGGTGGGAGGAGTCCCGGTGGCGGTGCCGCCGGATCCTTCCACCCCCGTTCAGCCTGCGCAGCAGTAAATAATAACTAATATTAGAGTAGTAAATAATAACTAATATTAGAGTGGTAATTCATTATCACGAGCATTGTATTTGTATCCTTTAGATTTGGTTCTTAAACCAACATTTGCTAATTTACATGTAATCCCTATGCTTACATTTCGTCAAGTTTAATATAATAACAAAATTTAATGGTAGTATATATAAATTTTTCACTGGATAAAATCAGAAAATATTTACCATGAATAATTTAATATTTTAAAATTTATGATTCGATTTATATATTTTTATATAAATATATTAGAATTAAAAATGGAATAAAACAATATAAAAATTGAATGGATATTTTTTATCGCTGCATCGTAATCGTAGGGTGCTGCTTCCAACTAGTCAATCAATCGTTAATAATTCAAGTGGTACACTGCGGAGATAACGACCAGAATTATAAAGGTGTCGAAAATGAAAGAGACATTCAATAGAATAATATAATTTATTTTTTTAATTCTATTCAAGACACTGTGAAGTTCAGGAATTTATTCAACCATGATATAATTTGGATATTGAATCGTCATTTATCGTTAGATTGGTGGATTCCAATCTTTTGTACCAAATATTGAATCGTCTTTTAAAAAATATATGATTGTGAGCAAGAGCGGAGCCGAAAATTTCATTTCATCCAATCTAATATTGGAATAAAAAAATAACCTCGAGCTAATAATAAAGACAGACAAATTTCAAAAATTTTATACGGTCAAATAAGCTCAGGTAAGAATATATATGGCTTCATCTTTGACTGCGAATCTAAATTGAATCGTAAAACAGTTGTCAACACTTTTTTTAATTTATCTTTGGTCGGTGGAGAATATTTGAAATTCGATCTTATCCGATTCAATTATTGGTGAGATGTCTTGAAGATCCATAAGATAAAATCGCGATAACTCTCACAAATTAATCAGATCGGAAAATTAAATGCCCAATAAAAAACAAAAAAATTGAACCTTCAATCGATCGTTCGGTGCTGCTTCCAATTTCCAACTAGTCGAGGCTGGGGCCACAAATGCAAAGAGTCTTGTAGTAATAGACTGGTTTGGACTTTGGATGTTGCGAATAATGATTCGTTGACATGATTTTAGATTTTTATATAATATGGACAACTACTAATATTATTACGTTAATAAAATGGAGATTTTTATATATTTTTAATAAGATGGACTGTCATGGAAGACAAATATTAAAGGCCAAACAGTGATTTTTGTCAAAAACCAAGCCAAAAGATGGAAATCAAAGTTTTAACCAATTTTTCACGCTTAATTAATATTATAACAGACTTAATATTGCCATATTTATCTTTTGATAGAGAATTGATCAGTTCAGATATGTTGATAATATTATATTATTTGTTAATAATCTATTATGACATATATATAAAATTGAATTTAATATAAAGGACAATAGTTATTTGATAGAAAGATAATTAAAATTCAAGGGATTATTCTACTGTGAATAAAATTCCTCTTCTCTCTCTCTCTTTTTTTTAAGTAGCCTTGTTAAAAATTATCCAATAGATAAGATAACTTCCATAAAAAAGTTAATCGTAGAAAAAAAAATATAATGGGATAATTTCACATCAGAATGAGATGACTTTTCGAGAAAAAATTATATATATATATATTATTCCGAGCGACATTTCCTACGTGCCCATGGGCATCGCAACATATGTCACATTAGGTTAATGCCAAGTCAATTGTTTGAATAAATTTGTGATATGTAATCAAAAGTGTTAGTTTAATGTCAAACTAATATCAAAGTTCCGGATTCTTTCATAATCAATTGACAATGGAAATTAAGCTATTTGATATACGACACTAGGAATATTTCAAACTGATGACTAAATTTTCAATTGAAATTAGTTCTATTAATAAAATTGTATAAATAATCAAATTTCTCTTTGTTCAGACCAATCTACGACATATTTATTTGCAATCTGACATGGGGAACATTTTGTTCCGGCACATATTATCCATACAAGAAAAATAAAATAAAAGACAAAAACTAGTAAAATAATAGATGCAAATAACTTATTAAGAAAGGAGATATTGGATTTTTGTGGACGCTGAGCAAACAACAATGAACAAATTTTGGAGCTCGGATCTCTTAGAGGGGGAATCAAATGAAATGGGCATCATACGAGCCTTGGTTAGGATCACAACGACAATGTTAGATATGAGAATACTAAGATCGAGCCAAGGACCGGCGAGAGCCAACGACTCCTTGCGAGGACGGCAAGGAGGAAAACAACGGAAAGTAAGGGGAAGATTTAATATATAGTTTATTTAGCATTTAATAGTTTATTTGGATGGTACTAGGGGAAGGTTGATCGATATAAAAGAAAGGGAGGGAAGGTTGATCAATATAAGAGGAAGGGAGGGGAAGAAAAGCAAAGTATTTATATTTCTCTTATTTGGGAGGAAAGAAAAATTTATTAATGATAGGAAAGAGATTATTTGGGAGGAAAGAAAAATTTATTAACATAAAGTTTGATAGGAAAGAGAGGAGAATGAAAGTTAAATATATAAAATTATAAAAATATCTTCACTTTTTAAATTAAACATGGATAATTTGAAAATTAATATTTTAAAATAGAGATAAGATTGAAACAAAAAATCTTTTGGATTCCCTTCCCCTTTCTCACACCACAAATTGGAGTGTGAGAAATTCTTCCTTTTCAAGGGTAAGGAAAGTTAAAACTTATTAGTACCTACCTTTTCTTTCATTTAGCTCACTCATTTTCAAACAAAGTTCAAAATTTTTCTTCTCTTATTTATCTTTCCCTCACCTCCTCCAAAACAAAGTGCAAGTATCACCCAGGTGAATTTAGATACATTATTAAAGTTGATTTTGAATCTATTAAATCTACTCAAAGTATTAATGTATGAGGTTGTTTGAAGCTTTCAATAATAAGTTTACCTTGGGAAATTGAATGATTAAATTCAATGGACTGAATTATGTTGATTGGTCTTACCAAATCTAAGTTCAATTGGGTGTTAATGTGACACCGGTAATGGAACACAAGCCTACAACGATTACAAAGACTAGTACAAAAGATGACAAGACACTTTGAGAGCGATTTAATAGGTTGAGCTTGAACTTAATGAAAATGATGATGATTAAAAATGTCAAGCCATCTATGCTTAAGACTGATCGTGCAAGAAAATTCATAAAAAATGATTAAGACACACTTATAATAAGAAATTATTGATAAGTTTATTATATGGTCTTTAATGAGTGAGTTGATGACTAAAAAATGCGACTGACCTCAACCCATTCATGATCATGTGAGAAGCATAACAAATCTAACAGCAAATAAAGTTGATGGAAATAGATGTGAGTGAGTCATTCCTAGTACAATTTATCCAGCTCACTTCCTTTTGAGTTTAGATAGTTCTATGTGAATTACAAAACCATGAAAGAGAAATGAAACTTTTAAAAAATTAAGGCTATGTTGATTAAGGATAAATTGGAGGTTGAAGAAAATAAGGGATCACTCCCTCCATTTATCGACTTGTGATAGAGTCAATAACAACAAGATCAAACCAAGTAAGACGGATAAAAAAAAACAAGGCTTTCTTGAAAGTTAAAGAAAGTGGAGTTCATAAAGAAAAGAAGTATTATTTTTACAATAAAAGTGGTCATTTAAAGATGGATTATCTGAAAAGAAAGAGTTGGTTCGAAAAGAAAGGTAAATATTATATTTCATTAAAATTTGAATCAAATCTTATTGAAGTGTCTAATAATACTTGACGGTTGGATTCTAGTGCAACTACTCATGTGCCACATATTCTGTAGAGATTCTTTTCCATTCGAACCATAAATGAAACTTTTTTTTTTGTATATAGGGAACATAATGAAGGCACGAATAAAAAGAATTAGGATGTACAAATTGATCTTGGACATTGGTTGTTCTTTAGATCTAGAAAATTATTTCTATGTTCTTATACGTGCTAGAAATTTAATTTCTATTGGAAAGTTAAATGATCTAGGATTTAACGTTAATATTGGAGATGATGTATTTTCTTTATATAAACATGAGTACTATTATGGTTCTACTATCTTAATAAATGAATTATATATTTATATTGTTTCAATCTTGATGCTAATTTTGTTGAATCTCTGTTTCATGTTGAACGCATAACTAGTAGTAAACATAGCGCACATAATGAGAATTCTATTTATTTATGGCATCAAAGATTAGGTCATATATCCAAAAAAAGATAACGAGGTTAAAGAAAAGTGAACTATTACCACATTTAATTATTTTGGATATATATTTGGATTGTATTAAAGGAAAGCAAATCAAATATATATCAAGAAATCCAACTATAAAAATCATTCAATCACTTGAAATAATACACACTGATATTTGTGGCCCCTTTAATATTCTATCTTGGAGTGATGAAAAGTATTTTATCTTATTTACTGATGACTTTTCACGTTATTATTATTTATATTTACTGTATGAAAAATCTCAAACAGTGTACATCCTTAAAGTGTTTGTTAATGAGGTTGATAGGCAGTTGAATAAAACAGTGAAAGTTGTGAAGTCCAAAAAAAACAATGAATATTATGAAAAATTTAATGAGAGTGGACAATATCCAAGTCCATTTATGAAATTTCTTCAAAGTTGAAGCATATATTGTTGGGGATTTGAGGCCGTTAGAGGGGGGTGAATAGCGTAGATGACCGTACGTAGATGGAAATCGTTCGCGTGCTTGTCTACAATTCGTGTTAGCGCAGCGGAATAATAATAATAAAAGCAATACACGAAATACAATCACACACGAACACGATGATATAACGTGGTTCGGAACCGTAACGGTTCCTACTCCACGGATCAGGCTCAAACGAGCCCTAGCGATGCCAAACACACACCACTATCAAATAACTCCTTCTCGACACAAGTCGGAGGTGGAGAAACCTCTTACAATAAGATTACAACAATAATCTAAATACAACAAGCAAATATAATAGGAAATACAATAAGAGAAGTAAAAAATACTTTACAAAAACTCTTTAGATCGCTTGCTTGTTGATCGCTTGAATCGTGGTTGAAGACCCTGATTTGCAGCAGCAAATCGCCTCAAAAACGTCCAAGAAATCGCTGCTAAAACCCTCCTTCCGAGCTGCCTTTATAACCTGCGTCGGGCTGGATTTTCGCCATCGATCGCCATAAGTCACCCGATCGGGATGCCCTTGTCGTGAGACAACGGATCGATCCACGCCTGGAAAAGCTCCAGCGGATCTCTTGGCGATCGGCGCCACGCCCGTAGTCGGCCCGATCGGCTACGGGCGCTGCTCTACACTCGTAGCGGATCGCCATTGCCATCCTTAGCGCGATCGTGCCGGCAATCCGGCTCTAACACGCGGTCGAACTCAAGTCGACTCACGGCAGTCGAACCGGTCATAATGCCAGTCGACTGCCAACCTCAAGAATGAGGTTTTAACCCAAGTATGGTGCCCCCATACTTGCTAGACCACCCTTAGCCTAGACCTAAGCCTTCTAGCCACCTCCATCAGCCTCACGCCTCTCGGATCCCTCTAAGTCATCCATGACTTGTTCATCCATCGCGCTAGCTTCCAGGTGCTTCCATCGGCTATGTCATGCTAACGGTGTCTACACCACCAAGGCACATTGGACTTACGCCGCCAAGACTCCGCTTGGACTTTACGCCGCCAACCATTGGACTTATGCTGCCAAGACTCCCGCTTGGACTTTACGCTGCCAATATCAAACCCTTGGACTTCTCAAATGCCAAGACTCAAGCTTGGACTTTCCCTTGCCAACCCATGTTGGACTTTTCATGCCAAGACCTATGCTTGGACTTTCCTTGCCAACCAATGTTGGACTTTACATTGCCAAGACCCATGCTTGGACTTTTACATTGCCAAGACCCATGTTTGGACTTTTCCTTGCCAACCCATGTTGGACTTTTCCTTTGCCAACCCATGTTGGACTTTCCATTTGCCAAGACCCATGCTTGGACTTTCCCATAATCACATGGTCAACCCTAGTCAACCATCAAAGTCAATTATAACCTGGGTCGATTGTATAAACAATCTCCCCAACATATTAACCGACATTAATGTCAAACATCAATGCCAAACTACTTTGTCAAATCCTTTTGTCAAATATCAAAACATCACTCGAGTCAAACTCGAGTCTGGTCAATCGTGACCTGGGCCGATTGCACCAACAATCTCCCCCTTTTTGATGTTTGACAAAAACCAAACAAATCATCTGAGTTAGACCACTAACTCAAATCCCTTACCAATTACCCCAAATTGGTAAACACTCTCCAAATGTTCTCCCAAACATTCTCCCCCTTTTTGACTAACATCAAAAAGGTTATCTCTCCAAGGAGATCAATGTCTCATGTCCCAATGAGATCTTACAATCTCCCACTTGATTTAAAAATATCTAGGATGCCTACCATCTTCCTAGTGATAAGTCCCATATCACTCAAGAGAGGCAATCCTATTCACTCTCCCAATTTCCAAATTGGGTATCAAAAATCATCAATTTTCCCAATTGATGATACTTTCCCAATAACTTCTCCTTTTCAAGGAGAAAAACACATCCATCATCCCAAGATGGATACCTCCCCCTCAAGGCTTGCTCCCCCTTGACCATTGCACCAACAATGTCCTTGGGAAGCCCCTAAGCCAATAGGAACTCTAAACCATCAAAATTAAGGTTGGAAATTCAACATTGAACTTTCCACCACCTCAAATTGATACTTTGACCTAACACCTCTCCAAATCCATATCCAATGAATTTTCACCCTTCATAATACTTCCCAAAGCATATCCTAGGGTTAGGAGTGATTAGGGACTTTTACCATGGCTGAAAATGGGCTAAACAACCTTGTTAACCCGAATCAGACTGCAATCGACTCGACAAGAATCACGATCAATTGATACATCGATCGCCACCAACATCGTAGCCGAATTTTTAGAAAATCATAACTAATTATACGTATATCGAAAAATCACGAAATTTGATACGTATAATACTTATGACTAAAACAATGGGTGAAAAATGTTTGAAAAATATTTTACCCATAAAATAGTGAGTTTGATACAAAACTCAAAACCATTGAAATTTTCAATGTTTTGGCCCTATTTTGTATCAACTTCATCAATGGTGATTGCTATCAAAAGATAGACTTCACCAAGGTTTTCTAAATTAATTTTAAAATGATTTCAAAACCTTATTTTGGATCATATTCCTTGGGCTCTAAGTACATGACTTGTACACAAACTTTCTCAATGATCCACCAATAAAATTAGATGAGTTTTGGTTCAACTAGATGTAAAAACTATGCACCTTGAACTCATATCCTAGCATCTCACATGTATCTAGGGTGTATAAATACACATACATGTCAATTGGATGTGAGATGTGAGTTTTGTTCTCCCTAAACTAGGGTTTCATGCATTTTTCTAAGGCAACCCTACTTGATTCCCTTATAGATGAGACTCCAAGTCATGCCATTGTCCTTAAATCAATTTCAATCAAATTATCTTAAATGCATGAGTGATTATGGCATTAGAGATGATATAGATAAACACATACTCATAATCATGATGTCATGACATAATATGAAATCTAAAAACACATGACATTTAATCCTTAATCCTAAACATGAACATGACATATAAAATCATAGAAATAGGCATGATGTCATGACATGACATATGACAATCAAAACATGACATATAAAATATATAGGTATAGTAATACCAAAATTTTAATATTAATTGTCATTTGATATAGTTAGATATATTTTGCCATATTATCATTAATCTCCCTAGTGTGCCAATAACCCAAAATGACACACTAACACTCTAAACCTAAATTGTGCCAATTTGACCATTTTATCAAGCTTCTCAAATAATATTGGCACACCCTAAAATCTTTTAGGATGATAATTCAAATCTATTTCCAAGGTATCCATAACCTTGAAAACATCCTAAAGTGCCATCTTTACCATGATTGAGTTAACTACTCATCCAATCAAGGTTGGCACACCCTAAACCCATCTAGCGTGAATCAATCACGCTCTTAGGAACCCAAAACCGATTTGAGCTCCTAGGGTTAATTAGGTATTCCTTAGGGATAACCTCCCTAGATACCTTCCTAATGACTCTCCTAGGCTTATTAGCCTTGGTCATTTGGGTCTTACCTAGGTTGACTCTAGGGGTAACTCCCCTTGCAACCTTCTTAGTGGCCACCCTAGGTTTCCTTGAAACCCTAGCCACTAGACACACCCTTTGGTCAACTCTAGGGATGACTTCCCTATTGGCCTTGGTCTTCCTAGACCTAGTTTGTGCTCCATAGTCAAATGGAACACTATGATAAGCCACCTTAGGCTTAGGTTTGTGACCCAAACCATTCTTGCCCTTGGTTGACTTTTGTTTCTTGAGTCCTAAGTGTTGACTTTGACTAATTGGCCCAGAAGTTTGACTAATTGACCCTTGCATTTGATTTTGCATAACTTTAAGGGTCTTCTTCAATTTCTCAAGCCTTGACCTCAAGACTTGGTTCTCTAATTCTAATTGCCCGATTTTAGAATTTTGATTTAGACCATGGGCATGAGACTTTCTAGGCATATGCCTAGTCCATTTAGGGTTAATACCTAGGTGTTCTTGCACCTTTCTAATGGTCTCCCTAGGTAAAATTGGTCTACTGTTATTTGACCTAGGTTTATCCTTAGATGAATTATTTTTAGGGACATTAGTCCCAAATTTCTTCCTATTATCTAAGTGAATATTTTTAGCTCCTAAGCAATATTCATTCCTATTAGCATATTTTTCATAAATTGCAAGAGAATTAAAATTATTTCTAGCATGCTTTTGCCTATTAAATCTAGAAGGTGCATTATTGAAATATACCTTAGGGTTTGCTTTGGAGGCTCCCCCTACATATGATGCTCCTTCTTGCTCCTTCTTCTTCCCCCTAGGGCATTGACTCCGATAATGCCCCTTCGAATTGCACTTGAAGCATATGATGTGCTCCTTGCCTTTAGGTGTTGGGGAACCGGGATCCTTGACTTTTGGTGCCGGTGGAGCCTTCTTAACCCGTTTAGGACACTTACTCTTGTAGTGTCCTTGCTCCCTACACTCAAAGCATATAATATGAATTTTATTATTATTTGAAATGCTCGAGTTACCTAGGTCCGTGGTAGGTGCCGGAGTTGAATTTTGAGCTTCCTCATCTTGACCGGATGTTGAAGACACTTCTTGAGGTTGCCCCGGTGTAGATGGTCTCTCCCCCTCAATCGCGGAGGTGGATGCTTCTCCCACCTCTTCTATTTTCTCTTCCGATCCGGAAGTTGACTCCTCACTTTCTTCCGATTCCTCACTTTCACTTGAGGATGAGCTCTCTTCTTCATCCTCCTTGTCTTCTTGGATTGAATGAGGTTCTTCATGGAATTTCGCCAAAATGTTCCATACCTCTTTGGCGTCTTTACAATCCACATAGTCACCTAGGTTACACAAGATGTCATTAGGTACTAAATCAAATATAAATTTGATTACCTTCTTATTTTTCTCGAATTGTCGGAGTTGCTCCTCATTCCATTTCTTCTTCTTGAGAAACCCTCCCTTTGGTCCCTTAGGATACTCAAATCCTTCCATCAAGGCGGACCATTCCTCAAGGTCTCTCATCATAAAAAACTCTTCAATTCTCGCCTTCCAAGAATTGAAACCTTCTCGTCCCTAGAATGAATAAGGGACCGGTGTGTTGATGTCCCATCCTAATTGATCTTGGACTTCCATCTTTTACCCTCTAGCGTCTTGCTCCCGGTTGTTAATCCGTTGAAGAGCCACCAGGCTCTGATACCACTTGTTGGGGATTTGAGGCCGCTAGAGGGGGGGTGAATAGCGTAGATGACCGTACGTAGATGGAAATCGTTCGCGTGCTTGTCTACAATTCGTGTTAGCGCAGCGGAATAATAATAATAAAAGCAATACACGAAATACAATCACACACGAACACGATGATATAACGTGGTTCGGAACCGTAACGGTTCCTACTCCACGGATCGGGCTCAAACGAGCCCTAGCGATGCCAAACACACACCACTATCAAATAACTCCTTCTCGACACAAGTCGGAGGTGGAGAAACCTCTTACAATAAGATTACAACAATAATCTAAATACAACAAGCAAATATAATAGGAAATACAATAAGAGAAGTAAAGAACACTTTACAAAAACTCTTTAGATCGCTTGCTTGTTGATCGCTTGAATCGTGGTTGAAGACTCGATTTGCGGCAGCAGAATCGCCTCAAAACGCCCAAGAAATGCGCTAAAACCCTCCTTCCGAGCCGCTTTATAACTCGCGTCGGGCCGATTTCCGCCATCGATCGATCGTCATAAGTCACGATCGATGCCACTGTTGTCGTGAGACAACGGATCGATCCACGCCGAAAAGCTCCAGCGGATCTCTTGGCGATCGTCGCTAACGCTCGTAGTCGACGCCTACGGCCACGGAGCGCCGCGTTTACACTCGATCGGGCGATCATTCGCCATCCTTAGCGGTCGATCGCCGAGCTATCACCGATCGGCTCCATGAGCGCGATCGCATTGAGCAATCCGGCTCTAACCCGGTCGAACTCAAGTCGACTCACGGCAGTCGAACCGGCCATAATGCCAGTCGACTGCCAACCTCAAGAATGAGGTTTTAACCCAAGTATGGTGCCCCATACTGCTAGACCACCCTTAGCCTGACCTAAGCCTTCTAGCCACCTCCATCACCTCGCCTCGGATCCCTCTAAGTCATCCATGACTTGTTCATCCATCGCTCTAGCTTCCAGGTGCTTCCATCGGCTATGTCATGCTAACGGTGTCTACACCGCCATGGCACATTGGACTTACTCCGCCAAGACTCCGCTTGGACTTTACGCCGCCAATATCAAACCCTTGGACTTCTCAAATGCCAAGACTCAAGCTTGGACTTTCCCTTGCCAACCCATGTTGGACTTTTCATGCCAAGACCCATGCTTGGACTTTCCTTGCCAACCAATGTTGGACTTTACATTGTCAAGACCCATGCTTGGACTTTTACATTGCCAAGACCCATGCTTGGACTTTTCCTTGCCAACCCATGTTGGACTTTTCCTTTGCCAACCCATGTTGGACTTTCCATTTGCCAAGACCCATGCTTGGACTTTCCCATAATCACATGGTCAACCCTAGTCAACCATCAAAGTCAATTATAACCTGGGTCGATTGTATAAACAATCTCCCCAACATATTAACCGACATTAATGTCAAACATCAATGCCAAACTACTTTGTCAAATCCTTTTGTCAAACATCAAAACATCACTCGAGTCAAACTCGAGTCTGGTCAATCGTGACCTGGGCCAATTGCACCAACATATATGCATAGTATACTATACAAGGTATTCCATAATAGAATGGTGTAGTTGAAAAGTGGAATCATACCTCATGGATATGGTTAGGAGCAAGTTATGTTATAGTATTGTATCTTTATATGCTTAATAGTCAGAGACGGATTCAAGATTTTATATTGGGGAGACCGTCATACTAAAATATAATAACATTAATTTAAAAAATAAATAAATATATATTTTTTTTATAATAATCATTTAAAATTGGGGGGGGGGGGGGCATGACCTCCCCAAACCCCCCTAGATCCGCCCCTATTAATAGAGTTCCTAGTAAGACAATTCCTAAGACTCCTTAGAGCATCCGTAACACGGGAGATATTTGGAAGGGATATTTGTTCAAATATCCCAACCTCCAAATACTCCCAGTTGGAAGTATAATCAATGGGGTATTAAGAAATCATCGGGCAAAAAGTTTTGCCCAGTGATTTCTCTTTTTCAATTTATAAAAATAAAATAAAATGCACTTTAGCACTTTAGCATGCATGTGCAGCAAAGCCGCATGCATGCTACATTTTTTTTTTATTTCCTATTATTTTTTTTAATTCAACATGACCGTTGGTAAATGAATTAATTTATTGGAATGTTATCAATGTTTAATTTTTGAAACGTTAGATAATGTTCATTTTTTGTTCTATATATACATCATTTTGTTCATCCATCTTTCATAAAAAAAAACTGTTGCATACCTTTTCTCCACTATATTTATTCTCCTCTTTGTTACACTAAAATATTCATTTAATTCGAAATGTCTCAAGATCCTGGAGCTTCCAACACATAAAATGTTCCTAAAGCACAATGAGTCATACAACATTCAATCCTGGTGAGGCGTTATTTATGATGGTAGTGCACAATCAATTTCGAGCGGTTGAATTCTTGCAAAATTATTATAGGAGCACATAAAGAATAAAGTCAATTAACAGAACGTGCAACAGGGCACACTCATCTTATCAATGATTATTTCTCTCTTGAGCCGACGTATACTGATGAGATGTTCCGACGGCGATTCCGAATGAGAAAATAGTTATTTTTGTGCATAGTCTCTGATTTGGAAAATCATCCCAATGGTTATTTTAAATGGAGGGAAGATGCAGCAAGAAGAAAAGGTTTGTCGCCACTTCAGAAATGCACAACGGCTATCCGTTAATTGACATATGGAGATTTCGCTAACCAATTAGATGAGTACCTAAGAATGGGTGAAACAACCACCCTCGAATGTTTATCCAACTTTTGTCAATGTGTGATGCAAATATATGGAGGTGAGTACCTAAAAAAAATTCAATCAACTAATATCGCTCATTTGCTTGAAATGCATGAACAAAGGCACGATTTGCCTAGGATGTTAAGAAGTCTTGATTGCATGCATTGGACTTGGAAAAATTATCCGGTTGCATGGAGGGCACAGAACACACAAGGTGACCATGGCTATCCAACAATTGTGCTTGAGGTGGTTGCATCTGCTGATTTGTAGATATGACATATTTTTTTTGGAGTTGCTGGTTCTCGTAATGATATTAATGTGCTTAATGAATCGCCTCTTTTTAATGACGTTTTGAAAGAAAATGCAGCGGAGGTTAATTTTATTGTGAATGATATACAATATACAAAGGGATGCTACCTAGATGGTATATATCCGGAATAGGCCACTTTTGTGAAGAGTTTTCTTGTCCCCAGGATCCGAAAAGAATGAAATTTAAGGAAAGATAAGAGACTGTAAGAAAAGATGTCAAGCAGGCATTTGGAGTTCTCCAAGCTCGTTGGACAATTATAAGAGGTCCAGGGTGACATTGGTTCATAGATAAATGTAAAGAAATCATGTATACATGTATTATTTTACATAACATGATTGTAGAAGACGAAGGTTATGCAATATCGATTTGGGATTGTGGAGAATAATATACTATCACAACGAATCAGGGCTCAACTATCAAATTTGCTAAATACATTCGAAGAAATTCTGAGTTACGTGATATTCAGGTGCATCATCAATTTCATCACGATTTGGTTGAACACATATGGGAAACATATTGCCATAATGAGTGAATGTATAATTTATCATCTATGAAATATTTAGTTATTTCAATTTCGAATTTGTGAAATATTTGTATTCATATGATGTACTATTTCTTTTAAATTTATATGTCCTATATTGTACTATTTTTATTTAAATAAATCATTATTATTAAATTATTTATATGGAATAATTGGATGCAGATCAATATTAAGTTGAAGAATTAAAAAATAATAATTAAGTTTATTTAAATATAAAATTAGATGTAAATTAATATAATAATAGTGAAATAGTAAATATTTAGTTGGTGAAATTTAGAAGTGAAATATTTGATGGTGAACCCATAAATATTTAATGCATAAGATATTTCATTATGGAAAGTGAGATATTAAAAGAATGAGATATTTGATGGATGATGTGAATGTGGGATCCATAAATATTTGAGAGAAATATCTTTATCTATTGTGGATGCTCTTATGAACTGTGGACAAGAACGAAATCTGGTTTAAGACATCTCTGTCTGAGATTGCCTAGTAAAAATAAAAGTATATGATCTATGATTATTTCAAAAAATAAAAAAAAAATATTTTATTGTCCTAATCACAGTATGATCAACACACCAATTAAGTGAGTGTGAAAAATCATGAAAAATGAATATCAAAGAAATTTATGATGAAACTTTTTCGCTTAATATTTCTCCTCAAGTTGTCCCATTTATTGTATTACAGTTATACAACATGTCAAGACAACAAAATAATAATACCCAAAACTCACAAAGTGAATATATAGATGATGAACCAACAAACAATGTGCAAGTCACAAATGAATAAATAATAGAAGAGACATAGGAAATAACATTAAGGAAATCTAAAAGGCAAAGAAGACCAACTATTTCAAATGATTATATCATTTATTCACTTGAACATGACTTAAGCATTGATGAAGATCCAGTTTCGTTCATACAAGTCATGAAAAGCGACAATTTTGAAAAAAGACTCAATGCTATGAAAGAAGAGTTAATTTTCATGGATGACAATAAAGTATGAGAACTAGTTATGTTGCTTGAAAGTTCAAAACGAGTTGGTTGTAAATGGGTCTTTAAAACAAACCTGATTCGAAATGCAATATTGAAAGGTATAAAACTAGACTTGTCGCTAAAAGATATACTTAAAAGGATGACATTGACTACAAAGAAACACTCTCTCCAATTTTTAAGAACTCTTTAATGATTGTTTTTACTCTGGTGGCTCGCTGTGACCTAAAGCTCCTCTAAATGGATATAAAAATTACATTTTTTGAATAGTGATTTACAAGAAGAAGGTTATATGGACCAACCTGAAAAAATTTTAGCCACATGAAAAGAAAATCTAGTTTATAAATTGAAAAAACTAAATTGTATATGGACTAAAATAAGCTTTCAGACAATGATATCTTAAATTCAATGATAACATTATATTGTATGATTGGTAGATAACACTATTGATCGGTATATATATATGAAGGTCAATGGAAGCAAATTTACTATTTTAGTTCTATATGTTGATGATATTCTCCTTGTTACCAATGATATCGTTTTGTTACATGATGTAAAGAAGATAATTTTTCTCTACGAACTTTGAAATGAAAGACATGGTGAGACATTTTATATGATAAGAATAGAAATATTCTATGAAATTTCACAAGGATTCTTGGGATTATCTCAGACAAATTTTATTAATAAAGTATCAAAGAGATTCAAAATGAAAAATTGCTCCGCATAATAGTTCTAATTTAAAAAAGGTAACAAATTTAGTAAAATGTATTGTCCTAATTAAAAATGACTTGAAACGAAAGGAAATGGAGTTTATTCCCTATTCATCAGTCGTTCAAATTAATCATATGATATACTCTTATAATTGAATAGGTGTAATAAAAGAGTTAAAGTTTAATACTAAAAATATAATTGAGAAACACTAAGAGTGAAATTATGAGTTTAGTTTTATACTAGAGTATCTGACCACTCACATATTGTCGTGGTAGTATATTGTCATCTACCATCAACATTTACTTGTGTTTTAGCACTATATTATTATTTATTAGATTCCATCGATAAGGGGGCTTTTAGCCTACACATCTTATCTGATAACGTTATGTACATTCTAAGGATATTGACTCTAATAACTTATTATTTAATTGATTTATTAGATTTAGACTATTGATTCTGTAAAAGATTGGAATCATCAATCTAGCGGGTCTCATCGGTTTGTCTCACGATCATTGTGAGGGAGGTAAATCACGAGGGGCTCTTTGGATCTTGACACATTGGCTAAAGACAGTGGAGCATCATCTGAGCCTAAGGAGGGATTTTAGACTTTCATTTGGAATCGATCCATGTTCATTCTGCAACTGTCATATTGTCCCAGTCAATACGCTATTTCCATAGGGATAGATTTAGACTATTGATGACACTTATATATGTTGTATAAATAATAACAATAATTCATGATCACATATGATAATAAATTATAACTTTAAATTTAAAAATTTTACATGTTTATAAATATACTTGAACAAATTAAAAGACTAAAAAGTGTAAAAAGAAATTGTAATATATTTATTTCTTTGACCTTTTAAATAAAATTAACTTCATATACATTTTTTTTATTATCTATTTAATAATTTATATTTACTATTGATCTTCAATTTTACACGTAGAAATGTTCTTTTAATATTATAATTGATTTAATTTGTTGTATATAATCATTAAGAGACCTTGATCTATTATTTTCTTGATTTGCTTTATGTGTTTGACGTATTTTATTTTGTAATTGATTTTTTATTTCTATGATTTTATAATCTTTGTATTAAATTATATTGATTCTTTAAGTTGCTGATCTGATAATTAATATGATTCTTAGAATTTGTTTTTCCTATTTAGCAGAAAAAACACTCGCGTGTTTGGAAGGCCTTTGGTCTTCGTTGATTTTGACTATTGTATTTGTAAGAAAGTGTTTTCTATTTTCTAAACTCACATTTTCTGAACCGGAACAGATCAAGCCTTGTTAATCAAGTGAACCCGGTTTAATATACAGGCTAGGTGTTCATTGACTTTGACTAATGTGTTCCCCTATTTTTCTTTTACCAGCGATTAATACTAAAATTGTTATATTGATGGAATTATCAACTTCGTTATTTCTTCCTTAGAGGAACTTAATTGCACTATTATACGGTTGGTTAACAATTCAATTCACGTAGTTATCATCTCATTAATTTTTCCTTGAAGAATCCCAATATATTTTTTGAATGATTAATACTAATTGAAGATTTTGGTTTGCTATGATGAAAACTTGAGGTATTAAATTAAATACAAATGAAGTCCATGCATAGTTTTGTAAGCTCTCTAATTTTCATACTAAAATACGAAAATATCGACATCGCCAACTTAAAATAAGGAGCAAGAAGAGGTTTTGACTAATAATATGATTTTCATTCTTAATCTCATTAGACCTCTGATTAAAGTTTTTAAAAATCTGTAGAATATCCTTAGATTTTTTAGTAATTAATTGATTTGGTATTTTAAATTGGACAAGAATTTAATCTCTCTTTTATTGTTATTTCAATTATTGTATTGTTTTTTTTTATCTTATCAAATCATCGAGACTTATATGTCCTGAGTATATAGTTTGCTCGATCATTATATTTTATTTTGATGGGTTTATATATTATATAGAAAAAAATACCGGTAGTGTTGTTTATTTATTTTTTAATTGGTATTCGATATTTAAATCTTCGATCTGATTAATTCTGGGATCGATCGATTCAGTCATATTAAAGTTTCTTATTAACTATCTAAGTAAATCGAAAAGTATTTACGGTGGACAAATTAATAATTTAGTGATTATAGTTTGTGATTCTATTTAGAAAAAATTCTTATAAATTCATCATGGATTTTGATTTTATATTAATTGCTAGTGCTGCATCAGAGCTCAAAGAGCTAGTAGCGTTTATGGTATGCACCTAATATGCATTTGAAATTTGTAAAATTGATAACTAAATGTGTTTGAGTGGTGATCATAAACCATGATAAAATAAATCATAATAAAAGGGCTTAATTAGTTGGTTTCGAGTTGAGAAATACCATACCAATCTATCTCAATCCATTCTAATTATTTATTTTGTGTCCATTTTATCTCGTATTAATTATATGGTCATTATCTGAGCAAATGAAATTATTAGGGGGTGTTTGGTAGGCGTTTTCTTCTTCGTTTTCTATTTTTATTTTCTGCGAAAACGAGAAAACGCGTTTTGTTTGTATTTTCCATCTCCATTTTTTAGAAAATAAAGGAGAGCTTTTTGAAAAATTGAAAAACAAAAAATAATCGTTTTCTATTTCCATTTTCGTTTTTTTAAAAAAAAGTGTTTTCTAGAAAACTGAAAAATAAAAAAAAACTCATTTTCTGTTTTCTGAAAAAAAAAAAGAATGAAAACAAAAAATAAAAAATTCTTCTATGAACCAACGCCCCCTTAACTTTTAATTATTCCAACGTATAAGTTGTCATGCAATCTAAATCGCACTTTGAATTTATTTGATACGATTGAAGGAAGAGAACTTCGTGCAGAACTGCGAGCTCTTCAAGCACAGCTCCTTCAAGTTGATTCTGACGGACAACGTCAATTGGCCTTTTCAGGACTGCGACCGCTACACCAATGTCGACCAACGTCGATGCAGCGATCTGCGGCATGCAGGACTGCTTTTGTGCTGTAGCAAGAATGCTGGAAAAAGCAGATCCAATTCTGTCGACGATGAATTGCCAGAGTCCGGAGAAGTAGCGATAAACACTGCCGATCGGGCGCTGATCAAGGTCGCACAAGTCATGGTATATATATATATATATCCTTCGTCGTGTGACAAAGTCGGGTCAACGTAGAACCCTAGGTCAATCTGAAATGCACTCAGTTCAACCGGAAGCTTTTAGTTCAAGTCAGATCGAGCAGATCCTCTGAGCTTACTTCGACGGTTTGCCTCGGCACAGTTTGCTTTAGCACAGCTTATATCTCGGCAGATGTATATATTGGCAAGCTTATATCTCAGCAGGTGTATATCTCGGCAAGCTTATATCCCGACAAGTCGATTGACGTGGCAGTTATTAAAACTAAGATATCCAACGAGACATCATTTGCTGGGGGATTCACGCGATAAGAAAATATATCTCCATGTTTACATTAAGGGGACATGTTCACCGCATTAATGAAGTCATGTCTCTCATCAACCACGTGAATGACATTAATTATGCCCCATGTGCTTGCCGCATTTATGAAGGTAATGCTCTCTATTATTCTTAAACATGACAGACCGCCTCCTTACAGAGCACATGCCCCCCATACCTTTCGTATCATTCAGCGGGGATTGATTCGCCTATATAAAGGTAACTTGAAGATATCAGAAGAGGTTCACACTCTCTATTCCACTTCTCTTTGTATTGTTTCTCTTGCTCCTTTTCCTGTCGATCCCTGACTTGAGCGTCAGAGGGGCGTAAACGAAATCTCCGTTGGCATCCTTAACGATGTTTATTCCCTTTCAGGTCTACCTTTCTCGTCCGTCCGAGATACATTAATTGACATTGCTCGAGACTAGCTATTGATCCAACCGAGTCAGCGGACCAGTCAATTCATCATGTGTCGAGCTGTCCTCGCTATATATATATAAACTAAAATTTCCAATAGAAGGTCTGCCTCCCGCTCCTTCCATTGGGCATCATGGTTAACCACCTGAGCAAGAGCATCTCTATGTTTGGCGGTTGTCATAGCATGTTGGCCCAGGGAGGTCATGACTTCAGATTGTTCCTTCTGTGACGCCCACAACTATACTGTAATCTCTGTCAATGCTTCAGGAAAGGTAGAGACTTTAGAAGAGAGGTTTTTTTACTTTTGTTTGGCAGGATAATAGAGAAGCCTCCAAAGCTTTGTTCATTACTTGGGCTTGTAGGATGGTAGCCGAAGATTGAGATGCCCTAGCTTCTGCCTCTATAAGTTGAACTTGGTGTTCTACCAATTTCTGGATTAGAATGTTGACATGTTGGATCTTATCAGATTGCAGGAACAACTAGTCGTTAAGGTCATTGTTCTTTTTAAAGAGTTCTTCCTTTTGACTCCTAGCCACTTAGGAAAGGTAGAGACTTTAGAAGAGTTGAAACTGGAGAAGTCGAAGTTGTCACGTGAAGATTAACTTATCAAGGATTTTTCGGCTTTTAAACTTCCCTCTAAAAAGGGAGAAGCGGGGCCCATAAGCCCAATAAGATGTTTAATGCGCGTAAGCTAAGTTAGGGGGAGAAAAAATCTAGGTTCAATTAGAAAAAGGGGATCGATAAGGAGGAGGACAGAGTGGAGTTTTTCACTTAAACAGTCAAACTCAAAGCTTCGTTTGACTATTTTGAAGGGTGGCTAATGATACCGTTATAACCTGATTTGGAAGTTAGATATCGAAATAACGATGATTGGGACGAGGGATATAGTGTGTGATATATTTCCTGGACCAGCTAGACCTGACTAAGGGAAGTAGACCGAGTTGATAAGGTGGTGATGTAGGATAGGAGTATAGGATAGAAAAGTTTGAGGGCCAAAAGGAAATCGGATATGTAACTTAGGACGTGAGTCGTGAGGCGACTCGGGAAGTGACTCGAGGAGTTAGGGGAAGTATAAATGAATGAGCCTTATGGCCGGAGTGGGTCTAAATGTTAACCCAACAAACCGAGTTGAGTAATATACGCCTTGGTTTAAATGAACCAGAAGCGTACAATCGAGAATGAGACTGAGTCGACGTAGAAGTCAGAGGAGATGACTAAGGAAAATAAAGACCTTCAAGGGAGAAAGAGAGGGTAAAAAAGAGGGATGAGACGTTCCTTGATACACTGGCTTATAAGAGTTTGTTACATGATGTAACAAACTATGACCCCCACATAATATTCTCATAAGTCTCCATTCATTATTCTCCTAATAGAATTATTCCTCAGGCAAAATGAGCCCTCCACATGGACGATGATCCGGATGGTTTGTTACATCACAATGGGCTTCAGGGGAACATGAATAAAAAGGGGGGGATCGATTTTGCCATTGGGGGAGGATCTACACATTCTAGTAATCGAGAGACTGAAGGGGGGAAGACAAGCCAGAGAGGATGAGAAGAGACCGAGGAAGAAGAAGGGGAAAGCAAGCGGAGAGATGTTTGAGAGAGATCCATCTCTTTACTTTGTACATCTTATAACTTGTAAGAGATTTTCTCCACCTTTGGAAGCACTTCCGAGAATGAGAGTTTATATAATTGAGGTGTTTAGCACCGTAGCTCGCTCTAGAGCTCATCCCGTAGAGTAAGAATTGAAATTTTGAACTACGTTAAATGTTGTGTCATTGTTCGTCGTGACTTGCTTCATCATTATTAACCTTTTTACTACTACGGTCGGAGAGGACCCTAAGCCTTCGTGACGTTATCGTCTTCCTCGCAAGGAGGTGAAAAATCTGTGCCCGCATCATCGGACTTTTACTCTTGTAATATCCCTTTTCCTTACCCTCAAAACAAATTATACTATCTTTATTTTTAATAATTGCATTTGAGTTACCTTCTATGGTGATGGAGAAATCATGAGCTTGTTCTTCATTGGCTCCGGATGTCGAGGTCTCCTCTTGCTCCAGTGTGGATTGTCTATCCTTCTCCTCATTCCTAAAGGTGGAGACTTCTACTATCTCTTATATTTCGAATGTTAAACATCTCTTAACTTCCGAATTTTCAAGCTCTTGAGATGATGAGCATTTTTCTTTGGACTCTTCCTCACGTTGTGCCGGTGAGATATTCTCATTGAGCTTGATCAATTTGCTCCATAGTTCTCTTGCATCTTTATAATTACCTAACTTGGACAACATGTTATTAGATATTAAATTTACTAATAATTTGATTGTCATTAAAATTTGATCTTTGGACTTGTTCCTCGGTCCATTTGCTCCTTTTTGAGAATTCTTTCCTTCTTATTCACAGGAGCCTCGAATCCCTCTATCAAAGCAAATCAATTTTCAATATCATTCATTATATAATATTCAATTCTACCTTTCCAAAAAGTGAAATCATTGTCGTTGAAGGAAGGTGATACTCAGATGTCGTATCCCAAACCGTCATTGAACTCCATTATCCTATAGCTTTTGCTCCCTCGACTGTTAGTTCGTAGAAGAGCGATCCCGCTCTGATACCGCTTGTTAGAACCTTTACATGCACTAGAGATGAGAGTGAATAGTATTTTGACCTCATTCCTTGATCTCTCTCGATTGTGTTGTGTTTGTGTATAGTAGTTATTCGTAGCAAAAACAAGATATAAATGAAATAACAAAATAAACACAACTCACAACCACAACACCAGAATTTTTGTACGTAGTTCGAAATCTCTGATTCCTACTCCATGACTTAGCTCTAGCGATGCACCACCACTATCTCTTTCTCATTCTCGAAATCACACTGGAGATGAAGAAATTTCTTACAACATCTGGAGCTTACAATACAATAACCAATACAAAATATAAATTAAAGAAACAAAAGAAAAATACTTTACAAGTTTGATTTTGCTTGAATGTTTGTTGGTCGCTGTGGAATGACTTCAGAAGATCTAGAATGCAACAACAATTTCTCTTCAAAGACTTCAAGAATCCAAACCGAAGAACTTTGTCAACTCTTCCTTTTATAAGCTTCTCAACGGGCTTATTTCTGCTACTAGTCGATTGGTCACTAGACTGTTGTCTCATAACGATTTAATCTACGTTGAATTTCAATCGATTAATCGTCTACCACGAGCCATCAGTCAATTGCCACGCTACCAGTTGACTACCTAATCGACCAAGAAACTTTCTCTTATATATAATCTAAAATTTTTAATATATTAGTTTTTTATGGTCTCCAATTTGCATATGAATACATCCAAATCACCAAAGTAAATGCGCACATGCACATGAAAGAATGTCAAGTAGGAGTTAGACGAAAGTGAGTCGAGCAAGCAACTCCATTCTAATTAAACATTTTTAAAATTGTATAAATATCAAGCATATCGTCTCTCACTGATTATGGTATAGTTGTGGCGGCTAAGAGTCCTTACTTAATCTAGATGTTAATTTATCCTACAAAAAATGAAGAATAATGTCTTATTCAACGTTGACGAGGAATGAGAAATACTTCTTTATTAGTTTGTCATTCCATATATTGGGGATAATCACGTTTAATATATCTAACATTCAAACTACGTAAAATTCTCCACAGCATAATCATATCCTTCAATTTTAACTACACCGTTCAGCTTTAAAAAAATTAAAAGAAAGAAAAATAATGCATTTACAATTGGCTGACATATTTTAAAAATAAAAAATAAAAATATTTCAGTGGTTTAATCGGCGTATAAATGCATGTGAATAGAGAAAAAAATATTTTAAGAAAAAGTTTCGTATCAATATTTAAAAAACGGAAATCACTTAAAGGACTAGCAAATATTTCTTCTCCTGCGCGCCTGAACCGTCCGCGTCCCATCCGTGACACGCCGAGCTATCCGCATCGCCGCTGCCGCGCTGGCCGTCAAACCACCGCCGGACCGTCGCGATCGGCCCGACTCGTCGGCGTCCGGATGTTACGGTTCGGCCGTTAGCGCCGAATCGCAAAGCCGTAGGAACGCGGCCGGTTCACGCAGCCGATAGTGGCGCGACCACTGTCGACCGCGATCGGGCCGGATTCCGACCAAATTGCGGCCGGGATCCGGCGCCGGACGGACCGACAGCCAACGCCTATCCGTTTGGTATAATCGGGCGGCCGCGATTCGATCGCCGACGGGCCGAATTGCGGCCGAAATCGGGCGATCGATTTCGGCCGCGTGCGGTCCGGATTCCTGCCGAATTGTGGCCGGAATCCGACGTCGGACGAATCGGCATCGACTTCCGGTCCGTCCGCCGTCGGATTCCGGCCTGATCGTGACTGGCAGTGGCCGCGTGAACCTGTCGTTTCTGGCCGGTTTGCGTCGGATTCCGGGCGCTAACCGGCTGGAAATCGGTCACCGTCGGATCGCCGGCGAGTCGGGCGTTGATCGCGCCCGGTCCGATGGCCGAAGGAGGCCGGACGGTGCGGCGACGACGGGGCAGTGGAAGTGGTTCGGTGCGTCACAGACGGACACGGATGATTCGATCGCGCAGCAGAAGAAATATATATATATTTATAGTCAGAGTCAATTAGACCAATGGCCTCCGAAGAACGCTGTAAATACGCAAGTTCCCGCACAAGACGCTCGCCATCTCAATCTCTCCTATCATGTTCGGCGTCATTCTACCTCCATTCTTCCTTCTCATCCACCTCTTCCTCGCCATGATTTACTTGGCCAGTGGACAGAGCTACTCTAATATCACTCGCGGAACCATCCTCACTGCTGGCGGTTCACCCAGCTCGTGGCTCTCCCCCTCCAGGGAATTCGCCTTCGGCTTCTTTCCAGCCAACTCCAACAACAACAGCTTCCTCCTCGCTGTCTGGTTCGCCGCGACTTCGCCGCCGTCCGTCGTTTGGTTCGCCAACAGCAGCTCGCTGACGCTCCCGGATGGAGCCACCGTGCGCCTCACAAGCGACGGCCTCCTCTCCCTTCGCGACAAGACCGGCACCGAGACGTGGAGCCCAGGTACCGGCGACGCTGTCGCTGCAGCAATACTCGACACTGGAAACCTCGTCCTCGCCGGCGCCACAGACCTCCTGTGGCAGAGCTTCGATGAGCCCACTGACACGTTGCTACCCGGACAGGTCCTACCGGCACGAACCTTCCTGCGCTCCCAGCTCACCGACGAAGACTTCACCGAGGGGCGGTTCGAGCTTTCACAATCCAAAGGCAACCTCACTCTTTACCTTCTGGCTATTCCCACTAGAAATCGGTACGACGCCTACTGGTTCACTGACACCTCTGGCGCCGGCAACGAGCTCGTCTACAACGCCAACGGGAGCATCTACTACAGCGTAGGAAACGGCACCACCGTGCCTATAAACTCGGGTCACAATTACACCCCAGAGAGCTTCTATCAACGCGTGAGGCTCGATCCCGACGGCGTCTTCCGGCTGTACGTCTACCCCAAAAACAGCTCCGCCAGCGGCGGATCGTTGAGACTGACATGGAACGTGGTGGCGAGAACGCCGGAAGACATCTGCCTTGCACTTCAATCCTACGGCCCAGGCAGCGGTGTGTGCGGCTACAACAGCTACTGCTCGTCGGATGGAGACCAGGACCCGATCAATTGCATGTGCCCTCCGCAGTACTCCTTCATCGACCCGAACCACACGTACCTGGGTTGCAAGCAAAGTTTCGTTCAGAGCTGCGAGATCTACGAGCAGAGCTCTTTCACGATGATTCCGGTGGGCAACCTGGATTGGCATTTTCACGACTACGAGAACTACGAAGACGTCGACGAACGCCAGTGCAGCGATCTGTGCTTGCAAGACTGCTTCTGCGCCGTATCAACATTCTGGAGAGGCGGATGCTGGAAAAAGAAGCTGCCACTGACGCACGGCCGGAGTAGCAGCGACATCGACCAGCGGGTGTTCATCAAGGTCTCAAAAGACAACTCCTCTGTTCCGGTTCCATTTGAAGGAAACCGTGATCGGCGGAAGTCCATAGGTGCAGTGGGACCGGTTCTTTTAGGGAGCTCCGGCTTGCTTATCTTGATCCTGGTCGGAACGGTCATCTCCATGATCGTTTGCTGCCGCAGAAACAAATCACAGAAACCGAAGAGCGTAACGGAGCTAAATTTGCGGACTTTCTCCTACAAAGAGCTCGAGCAGGCAACGAAGGACTTCAAAGAAGAGCTCGGCAGAGGCGCCTTTGGCGTCGTGTACAAAGGGGAATTGTCTTCATCGAACGGAAGCGCGAAACTCGTCGCCGTGAAGAGATTGGACAGGCTGAGGAAGATGAACGACGACGGCGGCGAGAAAGAGTTCACCAATGAGGTGAGATCGATCGGGCAGACGCACCACAAGAACTTGGTGAAGCTGCTCGGCTACTGCGACGAGGGATCGCAGCGGCTGCTGGTGTACGAGTACGTGAGCAGAGGGTCGTTGCAGGAGTTCCTCTTCGGCGGCGAGAGGCCGCCGTGGGAGCAGAGGGCTTCGATCGCGATGGGCATCGCGAGGGGACTAATGTACCTCCACGAGGATTGCAGCGCCCCGATCATCCACTGCGACATCAAGCCACAGAACGTTCTCCTCGACGACAACCTCGTCGCGAGGATCGCCGACTTCGGCCTCGCGAAGCTGCTCCGGACGGACCAGACGCGGACCAGTACGGGGATAAGGGGAACGAGGGGGTACGTGGCGCCGGAGTGGTTCAAGAGCATGACGATCACGAAGAAGGTGGACGTATACAGCTTCGGCGTGATGTTGCTGGAGATCGTGACCTGCCGAAGGAATCTTGAGACGGAGAATGAGGAGGTAGCGGAGGAGACAGTACTGGTGTACTGGGCCTACGATTGCTACAGGGAAGGGAGGCTGGATCTGCTGCTGAGGGACTACGAGGATGATATGGAAGATAGGGAGAGCATGGAGAGGCTGGAGCTGCGGAGGGACCACGAGGATGATATGGAAGATAGGGAGAGCATGGAGAGGCTCGTGACGGTGGCACTCTGGTGCATACAGGAGGATCCAGGGTTGAGGCCGTCGATGTCGGCGGTGGTGCGGATGCTGGAGGGAGGAGTCCCGGTGGCGGTGCCGCCGGATCCTTCCACCTCCATTCAGCACGCGCGCGCGGCAGTAAATAATAACTAATATTAGAGTAGTAATTCCGACGGCTAATTTGCATTAATTCCTTCTATGCTTACATATCGTTAAGTTACTATATATAATAACAAAACTTCACTGGTAGTAATGAACTTTTATTACAGCTAAATTTCATACTTATCGTTCTAATCACATGTATCATGGTCAACTACAAATATTATTATGTTAATCGTTCAAGTGGTATATTGCGGAACAGCTACTGGGATGACAACTACATAAATCGAATTGTCAATCCGTCGTTTGCTGTTGTTCCCCGCGCGGCAAGGCCGTGGCCACAAATGAAAAGTCTGGTCAGAGTAAAAGATGGTTAGGAGCTTGTGGAATAACGAGGACCGCGGAAAGATTCATTTAATTTAGGATCGAGAGATTTGTCGGGCGGCGCGGGAAGTGACCGATTGGCGTTAAAACCCTCACGGCGACTTGGTGGCGTGCCTTCTGATTTACCCTGGGCGATGGAGACTCTCCGGAGGCGTAGGCGGCGGTTCGCTAAGTGGACTAGTCGGCGATACCACTTGGATCTGATTGTAAATCAAAAAAAAAAAAGAAGAGAGATTAGTCAATCAGGAATGATAATGCTAAGCCGCTGAAATACAATGTCGTTGAAATGTAATACTCTCGGGATACAATACAATCGAGATATAATATTTACCGAGTTATAATACAATTGAGATGTAATACAGTCGAGATATAATACTTATCGAGATACAATACAGTCGAGACACAATACTATCGCGATGCAATACTGTCGAGACACAATGCAACCGAGATGCAATATTTGTCGAAATATAATGTTTACTGAGATATAATGCAGTCGAAACACAATACAGTCGAAATGTAATGCTTGCATATTCCCACAGCCTGCAAGGAGTGGTAATTCGACAAGGCGTGTACAATTGAGATGGGTAGAGTCGGTTGAATGCAAGCCGAGGGGGCTTATGTGAGCTAACTTGGCTAGATCAATTCCTTACGGAGCTTCATCTTGTACCACGGTCGAACTGGCGAAGGTCACCGGATTGTAACCAGTCATAAGGATGGATCTATGATATTTTTTCTTATTTATGTGGATGACATCTTAATAACTGGGAATGATCAAAAGGGTATCACAACTTTATTAAGTCTTCTCAATCAAGAATTTCCTATTCGAGATTTGGGCAACGCTCGTTTTTTTCTTGGTATTGAACTTATCCCACATGATGAAGGTTGTCTTCGTTCTCAAAGCAAATACATTGCTGGACTTCTTCAAAGAGCTAAGATGGATGGAGCACGTCCGATATCTACACCAATTGCTATAAATAACAACACTGCATCCTCATCCTCATCTCGCTATGTATCGATCCTCGATTTATCAAGTATTGTTGAGCTTTACAATATGTTACTATCACACGACTGATATTCGTTTCTTTGTAAATCGTGCTGTGCTTTATGCATGCTCAGCAAACAAAAATTGGGAATGTGTAAAAAGAATTCTGCGTTATCTCAAAGACACTATACTTCATAGTCTTCTAATATATCGTCATTCATCGCGTGATTTGCACGCCTATAGCGATGCGGATTGGGCAAGTTCTCCTGAAGATAGGCGCTCTACCAGTGAATATGCAATATTTCTTGGACGAAATCTTATCTCATGGAATTCGAAAAAGCAATCCACAGTTTCGCTTTCAAATCGAATTTGAATATAAAGCTATAGCCAATGCAATAGCTGAAATTATTTGGCTTCAATCACTTCTTTCTGAATTACATCTTGTGTCAAATACTACACCGAAAATTTGGTGTGACAATATTGGAGCAACATATCTTACGGCAAATCCGATCTTTCATGCTCGTACAAAACACGTGGAAATTGATTTTCATTTTGTTCGAGAACAAGTTGCAACTAAACAATTATCTGTTTCGTATATTTCTGCAGAAGATCAAATCGCTGATATCTTTACCAAGCCATTATCCAGACATCGTTTCAATAAGTTGACATTCAAACTCAACGTGAAAGATCTCCCGTTGAATTTGCAGGGGGATAAAAGAGAATCAATCAAACAGACTGTGTCAAATTAGAATTAATCAAATAGACTTGGTCAATAGGGTTTGTCAAATTAGATAAGATAGAGTTTTCTTATCTAGATTATTTATTTGAATACTTTGGTCTTGTAACATATCTATAAATACATTGTTTATGTACAAAGCAAATCAATATAGAAAATATCTCTTAATTCTTTCTACGATTCATATTATTCTAACAGTAGATACTGGAATTTGAGAAGATTCATAAACGGATACAAAAAAAGAGCCGAGAGAGACCTCAGTCAAGCTCATCCGATGCCTAAGTTAGATAGTGGAAAATATGGAGACGAAAATAGTAGAAAATTTAGGGAGTTCTGTAAGCTCTAGAAGAGAGAGTCCTCCCAAAATCTTCCCTGGTATCTTTATATAAGTAAATTTGCTGGCGTGGATTCCCAGAGGGAATCATGGGAGATATGGTCTGATGGAGAGATAACAGTACGGAGGGGATCTTGAGAAACATTGTCTCATTAAAGAGGACGACGTAACCATACAAGAAATCCATAGAGACATGACCTTATTATTATGATGAAGATATGACTATTCGGAGAAGATCTTAAGAGACATAATCTCATTATGATAGAAACATGACTTAATAGCGGAAACTGGAGAGATATCTTCCAGACAGAGGTACAAACTAAGTTGACGTGATAAACCAAGTTGAGATATCAAACTGAGACAAGAAGCTGAATCAAAATGAGACATGAAATTGAATCATCAAGCTGAGATATGAAGCTGAATCATCAGACTGATATATAAGTTGTGGCTGAGACAAAATATTACCGAGATATAAGTTATGACCGAGTCAGACCGAGATATAAGCTATGACCGAGTTAGACTGAGATATAAGCTATGGCCGAGATACGTTTATGGCCGAGATAAAATATTATCGAGACAAACTTGTGACCGATATATAATGATCTTCTGACAGATTTAAATTAATTTATTGTTCTTGATCGAATTCTTTATAGCTCTTGCTCAATTTGACTATCGATTTACTCGACTACTTTATAGGCATCAGACTGCTTTTCCAGACTTGCTGGAAATCTAACGCTTTGTTCACTGTGCGCTGTTTATCTTCGATGAAATGCTACATTAAATTTCCGCAGAGATCTGAAGAAGGCCGCTTGTGGCATGGAAGCCCTCTATTGCTGCATCTGAGGAGAAGACGGACTGCTTTCCTTCCTCTCCCTCTCATTTTTCTTTCCTCCTAAGCAGAAGTAAACATTCCTCAGAGATCACCATGATCCATAATTATTAGCCATTGAAGTTGAATCCATTTCAGTAATACCTCATTCAGTTTTTCAGCCTTCACAATTTGGTTTGCTTTCGAAATGGCAGGATGAGTTCCTATTTTTCGTATTCAATATATTGGGCTGTCTGGATTATATTCGCGCAGGTTATCTTATGATTGTGTATTTTTTATTACTTATCTTATAATTGTGTATTTTTTATTACTGTGTATTATTTATTACTGTATACATAATTTCATTTGATCGGACGATGTTCAGGATTCGTCGGAACGCTTCGTTTCCATTCCAGAACATCTTCGTTTTCGTTCTGGAATAACTGTGACGCCATCTTTTTTTTTTGTTCGTAACCATCGTCGATTCATCGTCTTCATCCGTCGCTATCGTTCCCTGAAATGTTCTTTGTCGGAAATCTAAAACGTCAAAAGGCATTTCCGATTCTTAAACGGATGTTCCGATCGTTTCACGTCTGCTCTTACGAATCGTGCTTTGAACAAATTATAAAAGGACTTAAAGATGCAAGAAGAAATTATAATTCATTTATTTATTTTTTCCTCATAAATAAAATTAAATTTATATACATTTTTTTATTATCCCACTTAGTAATGTGTATTTATTGTCTATTTTTTTAATCTTCAATTTTATAGATGCTTATTTTTTATACTATACTTGATTTTTATCCTATACAGAGTCATTAGTTTATATTTCCATGTATTTTATTTTATCATTAGTGATTTCTTATTATTATGATTTTATATTTTTTTATAGTAAAATATATCTATATGAATATAGATAATCTATCAAAATCTTTGAGTTACTTTGATAATGATTTTTAAGTTTTTCTTTTATATAATTATAATATCATCGGGTGAGGCATCTTAATTATGTAATTAACAGAAATAACACTCTCAGGACGGGCGAGACACCGCATGCTCGGACAGCTTCGGGAGGTCTTAATTGGCCTTCGTTGATTTTGACTATTATCTTAATTTGTACGAACGTGCATGTTTTCTATTTTCTAAAAACACATTTTCTGAACCGGAACAGATCGAGCCTTGTTAATCTAAGTCAACGCGTTTTCATTGACTTTGACTAATGTGTGCTCCTATTTTTCTTTTACCAACGATTAATACTAAATTTTTTATATTGATGAAATAATTAATCAACTTCGTTATTTCTTCCTTATTCGAACTTGCACTATATATTATACGGATGGTTAATTAATAATTCAATTCGCGTAGTTATCATCTCAATAAATTTTTCCTCGAAGAATCCCAATATATTTTTTGAATGATTGATACTAATTGAAGATTTTGGTTCGCTGTGATGAAAACTTGAGGTATTGAATTAAATACAAAGGAAGTCCAATATGCATTGTTTTGTAAGCTCTCTAATTTTCATACTAAAATACGTACGAAAATATCCACATCACCAACGTAAAATAAGGAGCAAGATGGAAGAGTTCTTAACTAATAATTAATTTGTTTTTTTTTTAAATTGGGATATTCAGAGTTTTGGTCTACCTAATCTTAGAGATGAATGATTTGATTCCACATAAATTTTTCACTGACTACTTGGATAAATTTAAGAAACACTCACAATGGATAATTCAACGGTTTAGCATCTATAGATTATCATTTCATTTTAAAAAAAATTCTATAAATACATCAGATCTAGAGATCAACCTTTGATACCTAATTTTACACGGTTGATATTCTATCGTTGCATCATAGTCTCCGGAGTAATTTGATTCTCATTCTTAGTTCGAACTTGATCTAATTACAATTTTTAAAAATTGGTAAAAGATTCATAGTTTTTTTAGCTAATTGATTTGGTATTTTAAATTGGACAAGAATTTAATCTCTCCTTTTGTATTTATTTCAATTATTGTATATTTTTTTCTTATCAAATTCTCTCTGTATATATAGGTTAATGATCTCCTCCACGCCAGCATTTGCGTGCTGTTTGCGTTGTGCGAGAGGCACTCAAATGTTGGCACGGAGGAGGAAATATATATATACGGGTTTGATCTCCTCCGCGTGCAGGTCGTCGCGTCCGTCAGTGTCCGCGTTCGCATTTGCGCTCGACCCTCGCCGCCGTGCCGCTCATTGCGTCGTCCCACCTCGGCCGTCGGACCGGATGCGTTGGAAGCACACCTTGTCGGCGGTCCGAACGGGATCGGCTTCCGGTCGGATTGCGGCCGAAAGCCGACGCAAATCGGCCGCAATTCGGTCGAATCTCGATCGAAAATCAGTCGGGAAAGGACCGTCGGCGCTGGGCGGTCCTTTCCCGACCTGGTGCAGTCGTGATTCGGCCGCGATTCGACCGAATCGAGGCTGATTTGCGCCGGCTTCCGGCCGGAAGCCGATCCCGTCAGGACCACCGGCGAGGTGTCCTTCCAACGCATCCAGTCCGACGGTCGGAGGGGGCCGGACGGCGAAGCGGCAGCGGGGCCAATGGCGAGGTGTCGGGTGCGAAGTCACTGTGCATTTCACAATCGCGGCGCTGATCGAACGTCTACGAGCGCATCGCGGACGGATCGATCGCGGAGGAGATCATAACTCTCTCTCTCTATATATATATATAAAAGGAAATTCTTATAAATTCGAAGTTGAAAATTAAATATTGATATATAATTTTGCTTTATTAGTGCTCCGTCGTAACGTAGTTCCGAAAGCTAGTAGTGTTTATGATATGTGCTTAATATGCATTTGAATTTTGGAAATTTGATGACTAAATGTGGTTCAGTTGTGATCATAATTCATAAACCATGATAAAATAAATCATAATAAAAGGGCTTAATTAGTTGGTTTCGAGTTGAGAAATACCATACCAATCTATCTCAATCCATTCTAATTATTTATTTTGTGTCCATTTTATTTCGTATTAATTATATGGTCATTATCTGAGCAAATGAAATCGTTAACTTTTATTCCAACGTATAAGTCGTCGCGCAATCTATATCGCACTTTGAATTTATTTGGTACGATCGAAGGAAGAGATATAATTATTTTCACAAATTAACCGAGCCAAGTCTGAAATTGCGAATTATTCAAAGAAAAAAAATGAATTAATTGATTTTGTGGCTCAAGTAAGATTGAGCTCTCTGAAATTGATTTTGCGAATTGGTCTTTTTTTTTTATTCTAATTGATACCTAGTGATACTCAGGTGATACCTAATGATACCCAGGTAAGATTGAAAGACAGGATTTAAGCAAACAGGATGAACCCGCTGCGAATGCCCCATCTTTATATATACCGGACGCCCTGCGTCTCGGCTCGGACTTCTCTCACATATACCAGACACCCTGCGTCTCGGCTCGGACTTCTCTCACATATACCAGACGCCCTACGTCTCGGCTCGGACTTCTCTCACATATACCAGACGCCCTGCGTCCCGGCTCGGACTTCTCTCACATATACCAGACGCCGCTGCCTCGGCTGATTTCCTTCAGATCGGGCTCCCGCCTCAAATATAAGAATCGTATAAAAGGATCCATTTTATTCAGAAGCTAAAGGAGGAAGGCTATGTCATCAAGTCAAGGAGCATATTCCCTTCAAAAGATAAATCACCGACAAGGTTCAGAGGAATGTCATGCATTAATAGAGAATGGTCTCCTATCGCCCACGCACCGTATTAATTCGCTCGTCAAGGGCAGATTTCCCTGCCAAGATCTCAAGGGATTAGCCGCAACATTAATTGAGACTTGTCTCCTATCAACCGCACGACGTGTAGTAATGGCAGCCCACGCGCGGAATGCAGTCCAAGTAACAATGATTATACTGTACGGTCCATTAGGCTCCGTCACTTCTGTGGACAGAGCTCCTCGAGAACAGAGCTTCCCTTCTATATATAGGACCCTCCTGGGAAAGGAGGAGGTAAGCTTTTCCAAACATTGATACTAGTTGTTCTAAGTTCATTTTTCCTCTTCCAACTAAGCTGTCTTGAGCGTCGGAGGGGCCGTGCCGAGATCTCTCTCGGCGCCCTTAACCAATTGCTACTGCGCAGGCTCTCCATTCGGCTCGGTCCACATCATTCTGCTCGGCTATCTGGCGGCATTGATCTTCCGTAATCAGCTCAGCGATTACGGGTTGCGCATCTCTCCGCCGAAGCATCCACAGTTACCGGTTTACGCTACCTGGACACCTCGCCATCACGGTCTCGACAGGCATCATAATTGGCGCCGTCTGTGGGAACTTAAAAACACAACGCCTGAGGCAAAGATGGCAGACCAAGGAGCGAATTCAGGTAATCACAATCTCGCGGGCGAAGGCTTAACGAGAGAAAGCATCGCAAGACAACCATGGAAGATGTCCTCGTGACCTCATCCTCTAGAAATCCTCAGCAGCAACCCCTTCTAGCCCAGTCCAGGGCCCTACTCCGGCCTCTGTGCCGCCTACTCCAACTACTCCCGGATCGACTCCCACCATTTGGCCATCATCCGAGTCCTCCTCTACCGCTTCGTCCTCACGATCCTCTAAGGAGATGCCTTCATATGCACCATCTGAGAGGGATCCCAAAAAGGGTAAGGCTCCTGCTATCGGCACCGTATCCCCCCCTACGACATGATAGCGAGCAGAATGCCCAAGTCCTTCAGGCCAGTCTGCATAGGGGAGTATAATGGCTCGGCTGATCCAGAAGAATATTTGGGAAGGTTCAGGAAGGCGGCATTAATCCATAATTACTCGGATGAAGCAAAATGTAAGGTCTTCTCCCTTAATCTAATCGGCCCCGCACAAAGGTGGTTTGATCGACTGCCGGCGGGGTCCATTCATTCTTTCCAAGAGTTGTCCTTACTATTCCTACAAAGATTTGCTAGTAGTAAACGGTATCGGCGAACAACCCAGTACCTCATGACCATGAAAGCAGAACGGGAGAATCTTTAAGGGGCTATTTGCATTGCGTTTCAACCGAATAGATGGGCGTCACGGACGCCTCGCCAAATACAGTGGTGGATGCCTTCTCTCATGGCCTCGTACGGGGGGATTTCTCCAAATCCCTAATGAAGAGGCCTCCTCCTCACTTTGAAGTCTTGCTGGCCAGAGCGGAAGCATACATCAATTTAGAAGAAGCCGAGAAAGCAGCTGATGGACAACATCGGTTGGAACGGCCCAGACCCCAGAAAAGCATCCAGAAAGGCCCTCCGCCTCTCCAATCATCTGGGGCTCCTGTCTACCCTCCACGGCTTATGAAGGATAGGACCATCCATACCGTTCGAGAACTGCCAGCCACACCGCAGGAACGAGGTCCTTTCTGCGCCTTTCACCAAGTATACGGTCACTCAACCCGGGAGTGTCGCGTTCTAGCTAATGAGATCAGGCAAGTAATAAGGGAACAGCAGGGCGAGGCCTCTCGCAACGGGCGATCAGAATCACGAGAATTCGCCCAACGAAATCCGGCTAGAAGAGCCCCTCGGCCAATGCCCGAACAGCAGAGATCGGCTCAGGTCCCCCGAAGGTCGCAGGACACTCCTGGGGAGAACCTCCCCTCCCCCCACTCACCTCAAGCGCTCAACACTCCGCATCGGGGGACGATCAACATGATCGCCGGAGGAGCTACTGATGGGGACTCGAATCGGGCCAGGAAAGCTCATGGCCGGCGATTAGAAAATATGCAAGTAAGCATCAACCCAGCCCTCGCAGATAAACCATCAATCAGGTTTGGTCCTGAAGATTTGCAGGGAATAGTTACTCCTCATGACGACGCCTTGGTGATAAGAGCTACAGTGGCTAATTACGACGTAGCACGGATCTTCATTGACACAGGTAGTTCAGCTAACATATTGTTTAAAGATACCTTTGACCGTATGCAGCAGGAAGTCACATGGCTCCAACCAATGAATACCGCGCTGTATGGCTTCTCGGGGCACGAGGTCACTCCGCTCGGCCGAATCAACCTCCCTCTTTCCTTAGGAGAAGAGTCATCTCGCCGGACGCGGACAGTCGCTTTTACCGTGGTGAACGCAGTTTCAGCCTACAACATCATTTTAGGAAGGCCTGCCCTGCATGCCTTTGAAGCGGCTGTCTCCACCTATCACCAGAAAATCAAATTTCCCGTGGGCAACCAGATAGGGGAAGTAGCCGGAGATCAAATGGCTGCTCGAAAGTGCTATGTGGAGGAGGTTCGTACAGGACCCAGGAAAAGCCAAAAGACAGAGAGCGCCAGCATATATACCCTGAGGGAAGTCCCTTCTGCGAATGCTGAGGAAGAAGAGGTACAAGTATGGCCGAATCAGCCCGAAAGGATCCTTCGAATAGCTGCAGATCTTCCGGAAAAGTTGAAGCAGAAGATCAAAGATTGCTGCCAATAGATGTCTTTTCATGGCGGATGAACAACACCAGGGCATCCCCCGGACAGTCATGGAGCATAAGCTGAATATCTTTCCTGGGTCTCGGCCCATTCGGCAAAAAAGAAGGCATTTTGGATCAGAAAAAGACCAAATCATCCGAGCCGAGGTGCAGAAGCTCCTGCAAGTCGGATACATCCGAGAAATCTGATTCGGAATGGTGGCTAATATAGTACTGGTACCAAAGTCGGGAGGAAAATGGAGGGTCTGTATAGATTTTAGGGATCTCAATAAAGCATGCCCTAAAGATTGCTACCCTCTGCCTCGAATAGACTCCACTGGATGTGAATTAATTTGCATGCTAGATGCCCACCAGGGATACCATCAGATTCCGCTTGCCTTAGAGGATCAAGAAAAGGTTAGTTTCATCACTGCTGACGGGACCTTCTGCTATAAGGTCATGCCGTTTGGTTTAAAGAATGTCGGAGCCACCTATCAAAGGATGATGAATAAAGTGTTCCGACCATAAATAGGCCGAAACCTGGAGGTGTACGTAGATGACGTCCTTATCAAAACTGTCAAAGCTGAAGACATCATCTCTGACATGAAGGAGACATTTGGCACCTTGCGGCATTATGGGATTCGGCTTAACCCAAGCAAGTGCATATTCGGAGTCCGCGGAGGCAAATTCCTCGGATACATCGTTACCGAGCGGGGCATTAAAGTCAACCCCGAAAAGGTCCAAGCCTTACAGAACATAGCCTCCCCTCGCAGTATCAAGGAAGTACAAAGATTGTTGGGCCGAATAACAGCCCTCTTAAGATTCATCCCTAAGTCGGCAGAGCGAACCCTCCCTTTCTTCAAGATACTTCGCAAGTCGACTTGGTTTTCATGGGATGATAAATGCGAGCAGGCCCTAGCAGAATTAAAGCAGTATATAGCCGGTTTGCCCATATTGGCCAAGCCGGTCCCCGGAGAAGAGCTTCAGTTATACCTGGCTTCCTCGGAGGAGGCTGTAGCTTCCGTATTGCTTCGCCAAGAAGAAGGTAAACAACTGTTCATTTACTTTGTCAGTCATTTATTAAAGGGCGCTGAAAGCAGGTACACAACTCTAGAGAAGTTAGCTTTGGCCCTGCTTATAACGGCTCGGAAGCTCCGGCCCTATTTCCTATCTCATCCGGTCACAGTCTTAACCAACAGTGGCATCGGAAGGATAATAAACAATCCGGAGGCATCCACCCGGCTGGTCAAGTGGATCACCGAATTAGCTGAGTATGATATCCAGTATCAACCCCGCCCAGCTCTTAAAGCACAAGTATTGGCAGATTTCTTGGCGAAAACTTCCGGAGTAGAGAAGAATGAAGAATGGAAAATATATGTGGATGGCTCGGCAACCAAACAAGGCAGTGGGGTAGGGTTACTGCTAATATCCCCCCAAGGGGATGCTATACGGGTAGCAGTGCAGCTCAACTTCCGGGCTTCTAACAATGAAGCCGAATATGAGGCCTTGCTAGCAGGGATGCAAGCCGCCCGCCATCTAGGTGCTGCCCGGATCTCCTTGCATTCCGACTCTCAGCTAGCCGTTGAACAGCTTAGGGGATCGTTCGACATCCATAACCCAAGACTGAAACGGTACAAACAAGCTTATCAGAGGTTAGCCGCGGGGTTTCAAGAGGTGGTTCTACACAAAATACCCAGAGCATAAACCGTAAAGCCGATGAATTGGCCTCGATGGCTAGTACCCTCGCCGCATGGAGCCTGGAAGACTCCGTAGCCGAGGTGCAGCTCATCTCCAGCATAAATCAAGAGCCACTGGTATCTCACAGCTCTGCAGATTGGAGGAAGCCCTTGATCGATTACCTCCAGAGCCGGGTACTACCTGAGGACCTGGCAGAGGCCCGAGTAGTTAAAAGAAGAAGCACTCATTTCGTCTTGATAGGGGACACGCTGTACAGACGATCTTTTGCTCGGCCCCTACTCAAATGCCTCGGCCAGGAGGAAGCAGAGTATGTTATGCGGGAACTACATGAAGGTCATGGAAATCACGTGGGGGGGGTCTCCCTCGCGAGGAAAATATTATTGGCCGGCTACTTTTGGCCCACTCTGCAGAAAGATGCCTCACGGTGGGTACAAGTATGCCTTAGCTGTCAGAAGCATCAAAATTTCTCCCAGAAACCGGCCGAACTATTGAAGGCCTCTGTTGTCTCTTGTCCGTTCGACCAGTGGGGGATGGACATAGTGGGGCCGCTACCTACAGGGCCAAATCAGAAGAAATTCTTGTTAGTAGCAGTGGACTATTTCTCAAAATGGGTAGAGGCAGAGCCGTTGGCTAAAATAACGGAAGAAGCCGTATTAAAATTTCTTTGGAAGAATATAGTATGCCGATTTGGCATCCCAGAAGTCTCTCCACAATGACGGCAGTTTCAAGGTAGAAAGTTGAAAGATTGGTGTCATCACTGGAGATCCTAAGTCTACACCTCGGTAGCTTATCCGCAGAGTAACGGGCAAGCCGAAGTCACCAACCGAGAGCTGATTCGAGGACTGAAGACCAAACTTGATCGCTACCTGGTATCTTGTGGGCCTACAGGACTACCCCCAAGGATGGTACTGGCCTCACTCCGTTCCATCTAGTCTATGGGGCTGAGGCACTCGTTCCGGTAGAAATTGGCGAGAGATCTCCCCAAGTATCTGCTTACACACACGCTGAGGAAGTCAACCCCGAACAGAGATTAGTCGAGCTGGACTTGGTATCCGAAGCCAGAGAACAGGCAGCCAGTCGAATGCAAGCCTTCCGAAGGAAAATGGCCCAAGCTTACAATAAAAAAATAGTACCTCACTCTTTTCAGCCAGGAGATTTTGTATGGAAAAAAGTCCAACCAGCCGGGGAGGTCCGTAAACTATCACCCCGATGGGAAGGCCCGTATAAGGTCATCAAGAAACTCTCATTTCCAAGATAGGGAAGGAAAGGAACTCAGCCGACCTTGGAATGCTTTCCATCTGCGGCCTTATTATGCTTGACAGACTCTTGTGTAACAAGGTGCCTTTATAATCAAAGTCCCACCTGATCTCTTTTCCGGGAAAATTTGGGGTCATTCTCCTTGGGTATCGCTTCTCAGCTGGTCCCAAGTATTTTCAATACGGCCATTCTCCTTGGGTATCGCTTCTCAGCTGGTCCCAAGTATTTTCAATACGGCCATTCTCCTTGGGTATCGCTTCTCAGCTGGTCCCAAGTATGTTCAATACGGCCATTCTCCTTGGGTATCGCCTTGGGTATCGCTTCTCAGCTGGTCCCAAGTATGTTCTATACGGCCATTCTCCTTGGGTATAAACTTCTCGGTATGGTCTCAAGTATATTCTATACGGCCATTCTCCTTGGGTATCGCTTCTCAGCTGGTCCCAAGTATGTTCAATACGGCCATTCTCCTTGGGTATCGCTTCTCAGCTGGTCCCAAGTATTTTCAATACGACCATTCTCCTTGGGTATCGCTTCTCAGATGGTCCCAAGTGTTTTCAATACGGCCATTCTCCTTGGGTATCGCTTCTCAGCTGGTCCCAAGTGTGTTCAATACGACCATTCTCCTTGGGTATCGCCTTGGGTATCGCTTCTCAGCTGGTCCCAAGTATGTTCTATACGGCCATTCTCCTTGGGTATCGCTTCTCAGCTAGTCCCAAGTATATTCTATATGGTCATTCTCCTTGGGTATCGCTTCTCAGCTGGTCCCAAGTATTTTCAATACGGCCATTCTCCTTGGGTATCGCTTCTCAGCTGGTCCCAAGTATTCTCAATGCGGCCATCCTCGGGTACCGCTTCTCGGCTGGCCCCAAATGTCTTCGATACGGCTATTCTCTATGGGTGTCACGGATGCTTCTGTGGAGCTGACTATCAAAAGTAACCGAGGTTTCGAATATTCGGCTGTCCCCCATATCGTTAAAGGTAGTGCACGGGGCTCCCAAGTCATCCGGTTAGTAACTCGTTTCGGTTAGTTTCTTATTATACGAAGTACACTCGATGCTATAGAGAGTAATAGATTTTATATCAAAAAGATAGACATTTCTGCTTAAAAAAGGCCGCTAGGGCTACAAAATTCCTTAGGTACAAAAAACTACAAAAAGTGACCAACTAGACTAGACCTACACTACTGAGGAGGACCCCCTAAAGCCGAATCTGGCGTCTCGTCGACAAGACGTTGCAAGTCCAAGAAATCAGCGGAGACTCCCTCGGGTGGGTACCCGGCCTCCTTGAAGTGTCGGATAGCCCCCTCGTAGCCTATCTCTAGAAGGTCTAGAGTACGACCTCCTAGGATGTCCGCAAATTCTTCCGAAGCGAGGAAGGTTTTCTTCCGCTTCTCCCACCGACCTTCCTCGCCCGACCTGTAAGAGACGAGCTCCTCTCTGGCCTTCTCGGCTCGATCCGACAGCTCGTCCCGTCGTTTGGCCTCTTGTTCCGCCTGGGCGGCCCGAGCTTGTTCGGCTTGCAAAACTCGAGCCTCTGCTTGCAAGACTCGAGCCTCTGCTTGCAAGACTCGAGCCTCTGCCTCTTGGGCTCTGGCCTTGTACTCCGCCGTTTCTGCGGCCCTCGCCTCTAGTTGGGCCCCTTGAAGTCTCATCTCCTGTGCCTTCAGCCGGAGATCATCTTCAAAACGAGCAGCCCGGGCTTGAAAGATGGCCGCCTCGGACTGAGCTAAGCCAAGCTCCGTTTCTTTGTCTCGGAGTTGGGTCTTCAGGCCGACCATCTGAGCCCGCATTTGATGGAAGGCTGCCGTCATGGGGGGTATCCGAGCCATCAGCTCCAGATGATACCCCCAGAACTGCGAAAAAGATGAGTCGAATTAGCAAGACTTACCGACAAGAAAATCAGAAGAATAGCAGGGAATAAATTACCTTGGTGAGATAGATATTCATCTCGTCACTAATCGCCGCGATGGATTTCCCTTTAACAGAGTCACCCACCGCCTCCCGGATCTCCCGGAGAAAGCTCCCGGATGGTTGTCCCTGCTTCGGCTGCGGCCTGCCGAACACTTCCGGAAGGGGACAGGGATCCCGCTGAGGGGAAGGTCCCTTTGGCACCGAGGTGTCATTCGGCTGCTCCTGTGGGGGCTCTGGGGGGTCTGACCCCGTGCCACTAGGTCCTTCGCCACTCGGACCCGCCGGATGATGAGGGCTTGGAGAGGGAGAGGGATGGGGAGACAACCGCTGGGAAGAGCTCCCCTCGGCAGAAGAAAGTACTAATCGGCTCCTCTTGCTCTGCCTTTGTTGCCCTTCCGAATCCCCGGAGCTAATCACCTCGGCCACCATAGAAGGTCGAGGTGGAGGGGGAACTTCGGAGTCTTCCCCTTCGGGTGCTTCGGAAGGAGCATCCTCCGGGGGAATAACCTGCGCCCTTCGCCACTTCAACTTCTTACTGATAGAAGCCCGAATCATGACTTCAGCTGTTAAGAGGGAAGGAAACAAGTTAGAAAAATTAATAATAAATAAAAGAAAAGAAGGAAGCCAGAGAAATTCTTTACCTAAGGAGCCACTCAGCTCGGCTTCTATTGGGCTTATATCAAAATGATGTAAAAGTCCTTCCTCCAGCAAGACGTTCACATCGAACCTCAGGCCGAGTAGAACTGAGGCCATCTCTTGATAAGTTTTGGACTTTCGGAACGACCGAATGGAAGGAGAAGGGGGCAACTCGAGTTGCCATCCGGTGGGCCACAGGAAAGGGGATTCGGGACGGACAAAAATGAATTTGGACTTCCAATATTTGTGAGAAGTGATCAAGTTCGACAAGAATTTCACTTCTTGTCGAGCCGAGAAGAAGAAGACACCGGCTTCTTTCTTCTTTGGGAAAAAACAGGAATGAAAAGCTTCGACAGAAAGTGGGAGGTGATAGAATAGGAAGATAATAATAAAGCCGTTGATAATACTAAAGGCGTTAGGAGCCAGTTGATTAATAGGTATCCCAAAGTATATAGATAATTCGGTAAAGAAAGGATGAAGAGGGAACCGAAGGCCGGCTGGCAATTGATCAAGGAAGAAGGCGGTGAATTCAGGGGGAGGTTCATGAGGGCGTTGGTCCGGTTGAGGGGCTCGAAGCCGGTAGGAGTGGGGAATGTGAAAAGCCACCCGCGCCTCGGAGCGAATCTCCGAGTCGACAAGATCATGTTCTCAAAACCGAGGTCGGTTTTGGAGCCATGAAACGAAACCAAAATCACAGAGAGAATGAATGAAGAACTTACTAGTAGAGCATAGGGAAGGAGAAAGGAATAGTTGAGGGGCGAGGAGAGAAAGCGAGCAAGCGGCAAGAAGCAAGGATGGGGATTTATTTATAGCGGCAACCCGGCGGCCTCTTTTTCCGAGATTTCTTCGGGAAAGCCACGTGGTGCAACCGGGGAAACCCTAGGGAGAACAGGAGGATCGTCATCGGATCGTCGCATTAATGGACATTGATGAATGTGTCCAAAAGCGGACCCTCTCCGTTTCCCGAGGAGCCTTTACCATGCCTCATTAAAAGAGCAATAGGAGGGAAAATCATGGTTTAGTGCGAACCAGTCTAGTCAGTCAACAGTGCGCCTATCCTTCGACTAGACTCAAGGGGGGGGACCCATGATACCTAGTGATACTCAGGTGATACCTAATGATACCCAGGTAAGACTGAAAGACAGGGTTTAAGCAAACAGGATGAACCCGCTGCGAATGCCCCATCTTTATATATACCGGACGCTCTGCGTCTCGGTTCAGACTTCTCTCACATATACCAGACGCCCTGCGTCTCGGCTCGGACTTCTCTCACATATACCAGACGCCCTGCGTCCCGGCTCGGACTTCTCTCACATATACCAGACGCCCTGCGTCTCGGCTCGGTTTTCCTTTGTATCAAGCTCCCCGTCTCTGAAATATAAGAATCGTATAAAAAAGGATCCATTTTATTGTAAGCTAAAGGAGGAAGGCCATGTCATCAAGTTGAAGAAGCATATTCCCCTTTGAAAAGATAAATCACTGACAAGGTTCAGAGGAATGTCTGCGGCATTAATAGAGAATGATCTCCTATCAGCCACGCACCGTGTATTAATTACTGCTCTCGTCCAAGGGCAGATTTCCCTGCCAAGATCTCAAGGGATTAGCCGCAACATTAATTGAGACTTATCTCCTATCAACCGCACGACGTGTAGTAATGGCAGCCCACGCGCGAAATGCAGTCCAAGTAACAATGATTATACTGTACAGTCCATTAGGCTCCGTCACTTCTGTGGACAGAGCTCCTCGAGAACAGAGCTTCCCTTCTATATATAGGACCCTCTTGGGAAAGGAGGAGGGAAGTTTTTCCAAACATTGATACTAGTTGTTCTAAGTTCATTTTTCCTCTTCCAACTAAGCTGTCTTGAGCATCGGAGGGGCCGTGCCGAGATCTCTCTCGGCGCCCTTAACCGATTGCTATCACGCAGCTCTCCATTCTACGGCCCACATCATTCGCTTCTGGCTATCCGCATTGATCTTCTTCCGTGAATCACCAACGACATTTGCGATCTCTTCGCCAAGCATCCATAAGCACGGCGACGCAACATCTCGCCATCACGGTCTCGACAGGCATCACTAATTATTAATTTAGATGGCTATTTCCCGATTAAATAATTAAGACTCTTCATTTTATTTTATTTTTTGTTGTCCTCATCGCTTGGCTAAAAATAAAAAATAAAAGCTGAGGAGAATGTTAAACTTTAAAATTGGGTTAAGTTATATCAATTTCTTAAAATATAAATTATAAGTTGATCGAATTTTAAATATATATAAGTTTCATCTAAATTTTTTAAAAAATATATATAGGTCGGCGAATGTATGTATATTAGCATCAATCATAATTAACTTGAAGTTGAGAAAATGCACTTAAAAGATTGAAATTGTTTTTTTTTTTTTTTTCGTCTTGGTCTCTTAGAATTATATTATGTTTATGGCGATTGATAAGATAATAAATGATCATTTAAATATATAATAGAATTTTAAATCGAGGAGCTTGTTTAGGGAGCCAGCTGTAGTATCCGGCCAGGTCCTACCGGCGAGCGCCTCCCTGCACTCCCAGCTCACCGGCGAAAACTTCTCCGAGGGGCGTTTTATTTCTAGCTCTTAGCCAGTCCGACTGCAACCTCAAACTTTACCCCTTGGCAATTCCCAGGAGAAACCAGTACGACGCCTACTGGTCCATGGACACCGGCCTCCGGCTCCGGCAGCAATCGAGCTCGTCTACAACGCCAACGGGATCGAACATCTACTACAGCCTAGGAAACGGCACCATCGGAGTACTCCTTCATCGACCAGAACCACACGTGGGCCGTAAACAGAATTTCGTGCAGAACTGCGAGCTCTACGAGCACAGCTCCTTCACGCTGATTCCGGCGGACAACGTCGATTGGCCTTTTCAGGACTGCGACCGTTGCACCAATGTCGACCAACGCTGGTACAGCGATCTGTGGCATGCAGGACTGCTTCTGTGCCGTGGCAAGAATGCTGGAAAAAGAAGCTCCAATTCTGCCGACGACGAATGGCCAGAGAAGTAGCGACCGACGTCACTGCCGGCCGGGCATGATCAACGTCACACGAGTCATGATATATATATATATATATATCATTTTGAGCGCTCAACATCAAATTATCATTCGTTGTTCAATTCCATAAAATTCAAAGATTATATATATATATACTAAATTTTCCAATTAATTTTTAATAAAAAACTTAGCTATATATAAATATACCATATATTAGTTTTTTAAGGTCTCCAATTTGCATACAAAAATATTAAAATACATCGACATCATCAAAGTAGGCGGGCACGGAAGAATTGCAGCAGGAGTTAAATGAAAGAGAGTCAAGCAAGCAACTCCATTCTTACCCTTTTTTTTTTTTTTTTTTTTTTTTTTTGTTAGTCTCCCATTTCTAATTAAACATTTTTTAAATTTGTACAAATATCAAGCATCGTCTCTCACTGATTATTGTACAGCTGTGGTCACTAAGAGTCCTTATTCTAGCTGTAAAAAAAAAAAAAAAAAAAAAAAAAAATGAAGAAGAAGAATATCTTATTCAATGTTGACAGGACGGAGAAATATTTCTATTGTTAGTTTGTCATCACATAGGCGATAATCGCGTTGAATAGATCTAAGGTCAAAATTACTTAAATTTCTATAGAGAAAAAAATAATGTTGGTAAATAAAAGTCTCATTTTTTTTTATAGGAGAATTAAATATGACTTTGAATGAATCAAATATTTATGAATAATTTATTGGATAATTTTATTCTTTAAATTTTTTGATGAAAAATCAGAATAATTTCAAAAACACAATATTAACATGGTAAATGTAAATCTAATAATTAGTTGTGTCAAAATTATATTAAGTTGTTTAAATTTTAAAAACTATCCATATAAGCAGAGCCAAGTACAAAGTTACCCGGGCATTAGCTGGGGATTTTTTTTTTTTTACACTGTTTCACGTTTAGTTCGGATTTAATCCGGGATAAAATAATTAATCGGTGATTAATTTGGAGATTAGCCCGGGCCGGCTCGGCCCTTACTATTTAGGATATAAAATTAAGATTTAAAGACATAATTAAACTTAAAAAGTTGCATTAGTCATGATTCAAATTAATTTTAACGTATTTAAGATCATTAACGAATTTGATCAAAACGATAAATAATTAGCAAATTTTAATCAAGATTCATTAGCGATTTAGATTTATCAAATTCGATCCAGATAAAAATCATTATATTCTTGAGACTTTCCTAAATATAATCACATCCTTCAATTTAAAAAAAAAAATCAAATTTTTTAAAGAAAGAAAAATAATATTTTAAGAAAATTTCGCGTGTCAAAATTTAAATTAAATAGTCAAAGTCAACTAGGCCAAGGCCTCCCGAGAACGCACTAAATACGCAAGTTACCGCGCAAGACGCTCGCCATCTCAATCTCTCCGATCATGTTCGGCGACATGCTGCCTCCATTCTTCCTTCTCATCCCCATCTTCCTCGCCTTGGTTTCCTCGGCCGATGGACAGAGCTACTCTAATATCACTCGCGGAACCATCCTCACTGCCGGCGGCTCACTCAGTTCGTGGCTCTCCCCTTCCAGGGAATTCGCCTTCGGCCTCTTTCCAGCCGACTCCAACAGCAACAGCTTCCTCCTCGCTGTCTGGTTCTCCGCCACTTCGCCGCGGTCCGTCGTCTGGTTCGCCAACCGAAACTCGCCGACGCTCCCTCCTGGATCCACCGTGCGCCTCACCAGCGACGGCTTCCTCTCCCTCCGCGACACGACCGGCACCGAGATGTGGAACCCAGGTACCGGCGACGCTATCGTGGCATCAATACTCGACACTGGCAACCTAGTCCTCGCCGACGCCACAGGCGTCCTGTGGCAGAGCTTCGGCTACCCCACTGACACGTTGCTACCCGGCCAGGTCCTACAGGCAGGAACCTCCCTGCGCTCCCAGCTCACTGACGAAGACTTCTCCGAGGGGCGGTTCGAGCTTTCGCAGTCCGAAGGCAACCTCACTCTTTACCTTCTGGCTATTCCCACCGGAAATCAGTACGACGCCTACTGGTACACTAACACCTCTGGCGCTGGCAACGAACTCGTATACAATACCAACGGGAGCATCTACTACAGCGTAGGAAACGGCACCGCTGTGCTCATAAACTCGGGGCACCATTACACCCCAGAGAGCTTCTATCAACGCGCGAGGCTCGACCCCGACGGCGTGTTCCGGCAGTACGTCCACCCCAAAAACAGCTCCGCCGGCGACAGATCGTTGAGACTTACATGGAACGTGGTGGTGAGAAAGCCGGAAGACATCTGCCTTGCACTTCAATCCTACGGCCCAGGCAGCGGTGTGTGCGGCTACAACAGCTACTGCTCGTCGGATGGTACCGAGGACCCGATCAACTGCATGTGCCCTCCGCAGTACTCCTTCATCGACCCGAACCACACGTACCTGGGCTGCAAGCAAAGTTTCGTGCAGAGCTGCGAGCACTACGAGCAGAGCTCCTTCACGATGATTCCGGTGGATAACCTGGATTGGCATTTTCACGACTACGAGAACTACGCCAACGTCGACGAACGCCAGTGCAGCGATCTGTGCTTGCAAGACTGCTTCTGCGCCGTATCAACATTCTGGAGAGGCGGATGCTGGAAAAAGAAGCTGCCACTGACGCACGGCCGGAGTAGCAGCGACATCGACCAGCGGGTGTTCATCAAGGTCTCAAGAGACAACTCCTCTGTTCCGGTTCCATTTGAAGGAAACCATGATCGGCGGAAGTCCATAGGTGCAGTGGGACCGGTTCTTTTAGGGAGCTCCGGCTCGCTAAACTTGATCCTGGTCGGAACCGTCATCTCCATTATCGTTTGCTCCCGTAGAAACAAATCACAGGCACAGAAGAGCGCAACGGAGCAAAATTTGCGGACTTTCTCCTACAAAGAGCTGGAGCAGGCAACGAAGGACTTCAAAGAAGAGCTCGGCAGAGGCGCCTTTGGCGTCGTGTACAAAGGGGAATTGTCGTCATCGAACGGAAGCGCGAAACTCGTCGCCGTGAAGAGATTGGACAGGCTGGGGAAGATGAACGACGGCGGCGGAGATAAAGAGTTCACCAATGAGGTGAGATCGATCGGGCAGACGCACCACAAGAACTTGGTGAAGCTTGTCGGCTACTGCGACGAGGGATCGCAGCGGCTGCTGGTGTACGAGTACATGAGCAGAGGGTCGTTGCAGGAGTTCCTCTTCTGCGGCGAGCGGCCGCCGTGGGAGCAGAGGGCTTCGATCGCGATGGGAATCGCGAGGGGACTCATGTACCTCCACGAAGATTGCAGCGCCCCGATCATCCACTGCGACATCAAGCCACAGAACGTTCTCCTCGATGACAACCTCGTCGCGAGGATCGCCGACTTCGGCCTCGCGAAGCTGCTCCGGACGGACCAGACGCGGACCAGTACGGGGATAAGGGGAACGAGGGGGTACGTGGCGCCGGAGTGGTTCAAGAGCATGGCGATCACGAAGAAGGTGGACGTATATAGCTTTGGGGTGATGTTGATGGAGATCGCGACCTGCCGGAGGAATCTTGAGATGGAGAATGAGGAGGTAGCGGAGGAGACGGTGCTGGTGTACTGGGCCTACGATTGCTACAGGGAAGGCAGACTGGATCTGCTGCTGAGGGACGACGAGGATGATACGGAGGATAGGGAGCGGGCGGAGAGGTTCGTGATGGTAGCACTCTGGTGCATACAGGAGGATTCAGGGTTGAGGCCGTCGATGTCGGCGGTGGTGCGGATGCTGGAGGGAGGAGTCCTGGTGCCGGTGCCGCCGGATCCTTCCATCTCCATTCAGCTCGCGCGGCAGTAAATAATCACTAATATTAAGTAGTAATTCTTCCCGAACGGCAAATGCAAGAACAAAATCATCATCATGAGCATTATTTATCCTTTGGATTTGTTGCTTAAACCAGCATTTGCTAATTTGCATGCAATTACATTTCGTTAAGTTAATATAATAATAAAAATGTGAACTTTTATTACAGCTAAATTTTATACTTTTCGTTCTAATCACATATATCATGGACGACTACACATTTTATTATGTTAATAGTTGAAGTGGTATATTGCGGAACAGCTACTGCGATGAAGACACAAATCTAATTGAAATTTATCAATCTAATAATTCATATCGATCTATTTCCCCATCATTACGAAACAAGATACATAAATCGAATTGTCAATCACGCGTTTGACGTTGCTTCCAACTAGGCTACTAGCCTAAGGCCACAAATGTAAAGACTAAAGAGTAAAGGATGGGTTAGTACGTAGCTTGTGGAATAATGAGGACCGCAGAATGATTCATAGATTTTAATGACTGCCTTTCGAGACTGGAAATCTAACGATTCGATTCGTTCCCTGATGGCTGTTTATCTTCGATGAAATGCTACATTTCCGCAGAGAGGAAGGCCGCTTGTGGCATGGAAGCCCCTCTGCTATTGCCTCAGAAGCATCGGAGAAAGTAAGTTTTAATGATTGAACGATTTAAATATAATACTGATACTCTGTGTGATTCATCTATGTGTGCTCATGTACGGCTTACTCTAAAAAAATTATAATCCGATGTACAAAATTTCCATCGTCGTGTGAGTACCGAAGAAGAAATCTATTACAGACAATCTTATATTGCTTTTTTTTGTAAGAGATTATTTTCAGAATTTGAACTCGTAATCTCTTGGTCACAAAGCAACAACTTTACCGTTGTGTCAATATTCTCTTCTCATATATGACTTACTCTATGTAATAAAAAATACATAATACTTTTGTCGAATGTGTTATAACTATTAGGGATTATAAGATATTTATAATGCTCTATGATGCTAAAACATAGCGAAATAAAAATAAAAATAAAAATAATTTTATTACATTTGAGATATCTCCACAGTCATGATCCATGTTTTAACATAAACAATATGAATCCCTTTATCACAAAACGATAAGAGTTTATACCTTAGAAATTCTATTAAATTTGTAAAAATCAAAAGCAAGACTAACGAATCTTATCTCTATCAATATCCACGTCAGAATAATTTTGAGATAACTCCACGAGTAACAAATTTCATCTGCGGTTAGTGCTAGCCAATCGGTGGAGATGAGAAGGTGAAAGAGAAAGAAGATGGCTACCAAAAGGTATATCTTTTCTATGATCATCAAGAGATCTATTTATAATTCTTTTGATTAGAACATCATACAAGCTTTAAAATGGAACTAGTCTAGTTGGTAAGTATAAAGGAGTAACACTTAAGTGGGCAGAGGTCAATTTCCGAGGAGATCATGACTCTGAGCCATCGATCGCCCCCCTCCTTTGCACTTACCACCTGGATCCTGATTTATCTCCTCCACTGGTAGGGACAGCCGGAGGGGATCGCTAATGTGGCGGTTCCATATTTTTTTAAATTGGAACTAATCTTAACTAAATTATCATATAATTATGATATGAAAAACTAAGAAATAATCAAACTTGAATGCACCAAAAACAACATCTCGTGACTCGACCACGTTGGGCAACATGGCTTGGTCATGTATGTTGCCTAGCACGGTCGTGCTTGGCAACACGGTCGTGTTGGGCAACACGACCTGATCGTGTTGCCTAGCACAGCCGTGCCTAGCAACATGGCCTGGCTGTGTTGCCTTCTGGCCTAGCCAGATGTCTGGCCATGTTGGATTTGGCACGGTCGTGCCATGGTCTGACACGACCGTGTTAGGTTCTATAAGGTTCGTTTCGATTCACCTGAGTATGACATGATCGTGCTAAGCCCCGACACGGTCATGAGAGATTTTATAGACCCCATTTCACACTGTTTTAACCTAATCCAATCAGCTATAACCTCTCTTTTTGGGAATCTTATTTTTAACTTATTTTACATCTCTAGATAACTCGTATTAAATGTGACTTAAGATATTCCCGACTGTCATCACAAAAAAAAAGCAAAATAGCGACGAAATTTAGCAATGAAAAAATTTTGTTGCAAATTTATAAAGAAATTTTTGAATGAATTATTAAATCGTCGTAAATTAGTAACGAAATTTACAACAAACAATATTTTATTGCAAACTTGCAACGGAAAATCAATTATTAATAATTACCATTAATAATTTACGAAATCGTTGGCGATCAAAATCGTTTTATGAACTTCGGTAAATGAATTTAAGATCAAATCGCATAGAGAATAAATATACATCCAAATAGTGAAATTTATCAATCAAACATCTAAGACAATTGTCTTTAAACATCTCGTAATTATAACAATAACCCATCACTAAACCAATCAGGGTTGTTGGCATCGTCCTCACCAACGACAATAGGCTCGTGTTTGCACGTGTATATATATATATATATATATATATATATATATATAACGGAATCCGACAGAATTACGACTGCCAACGACACACAACAACGAGTAATGCACAGTAACTCCGCTCGACACCTCGCACTCGCACCTCTTGACATCGCCGTCGAGCAACAAAATTTAGACTGTGATCCGGTGGAAATCCGTTCGAATTGCGATCACCTGTATTCATGGCATTGACGACCACAATTCATGCGGATTTCGACTGTCATCTGGTCGGAATCGGTGTGTAGTTCGACAGGAGTCGAAGTTCCGTTGCACGCCAACTGGATTGCGATCGGAGTCCAACCTGATCGCGCGCTGACATGGGATTGTTGCCGGCGGTGAGGACGACGTTGGCAACTCTGACAAATTCAACGATAGACTACAGCGTGCTCGACGAACATACTGTGCATTCTCCATTACTTTGTAATTGCGTGGATTCAACGGTTGAGCAAGCATTGCACATCAGTCGCGTAGGAATGGGTGTGTAGCATATCACGATCGGTGATTGGTTGCACGACTCGCGGTGCACAACGTGATTTAGGTCATTCATCGCATAAAGATTTACAGTAAATGAGAAATACATAGTGTTTCTCTCCCGATGATCTCAGGTCAAATTTTTCGTCGTCAATCGTCATCCGTACTATAGCCCAACCCAGAAATCTATCGGGGTCACCGTCCCCGGTGGGTTGATCGAACACAATCAAATTGCAGGCGTTGGCGTCCCTAAATTGGTTGACTTTCGATCGTGATCCTCTCGAAATCCGACCGCAATTCGATCGGAGTTCGACTGTTGTACAGTCGACATCCTAGTTCGGTCGAATCGTAGTCGGATTCTGATCGAATCTCAACTAGATTCTGGTCGAATTGTGATCGAATTAACCGCAATTGCAATCGCCAACGGCTACGGCGCTGGCGATGTTGAAATCAAGTCGTGATCTGACTGACACTGATGAACCGCGATGTGATTTCTATCGGATTGCAACCTAATTTCAATTGGATCGCAATCAAATTCCGACCAGATCGTGGCTAAAATCGATTGGATTACAGCCGTCAGTGGTTGCTGAATTGGCGACCATAATTCAGTCAAATTCTAACCTAATTCGATAGGAATCTGACAGCGATTTGATTGGTCGGATGGCGAGGCAACCTCGACGGATTAAGGGGCTGGACTAGAATGTGGATGATGATCGATGGTGAAGAATATGGTCGAAGATCATTAGAAGAGAAACACTATGTATTTTTCATTTATTGTGCATCTCTGTGTGATGAACGACTAAAATCACATCATGCATAGTAAAACAATGCAAGGAATGCAATATATCATCTCTTTCTATGTATACAAAGGAATGTTATTCTACACAACTGATTCGTTAGCACCTTGATTATCTATTGTCCGATCAGTTATGTATTATCGTTCAATCCTTAAATTCTAAGAGATTGAACGATGGATAATACTCACGAGTGCTCACGAACTACTAAAATATTAAATTAAATAATAATTTTTAATCGGTGCACCAACTAAATAATAATTTTTAAGATTCTTCAATTTGAATACTAAAATGATGTTTAGTTGCACATTGAATAATTGTCAATTAGGAGTTAGATGTCCATTTCCAATTTTAATCTCCCATTTCAAATTAAATATCTTTTTAAGAATTTCTATAAATATTAAGCATTATTTCTCACAGATTATTTTATAGTTGTCGTCGCTACAATTTTTTATTTTAGATGTTTATCTTAAAAAAAAATAAAGAAAAAAATGTCTTATTCATTCCATAGACGACAATGATATCAAAATTAAATAAATTTCTAAGTTACTTTTTTCTACAAATTATTGGACAATTTATTCTTGAAAATTATGGACGGACAGTAAAAAAAAAAAATCTAATGAATATGGTACACTTAGAATTATGTCAACAAGACCAAGTCCTCCATAGAACACACTAAATACGCAAGTTACAGCACAGGACGCTCGCCATCTCAATCTCTCCGATCATGTTCAGTGACATGCTGCCTCCGTTCTTCCTTCTCATCTTCTTCTTCCTCGCCTTGGTTTCCTCGGCCGGTGGACAGAGCTACTCTAATATCACTCGCGGAACCACCCTCACTGCCGGCGGCTCACCCAGCTCGTGGCTCTCCCCCTCCGGGGAATTCGCCTTCGGCTTCTTCCCGGCCGACTCCAACAGCACCAGCTTCCTCCTCGCTGTCTGGTTCGCCGCCACTTCGCCGCGGTCGGTCGTCTGGTTCGCCAACCGCAGCTCGCCGACGCTTCCATCTGGAGCCACCGTGCGCCTCACCAGCGACGGCCTCCTCTCCCTCCGCGACAATACCGGCACCGAGACGTGGAGCAAAGGTACCGGCGACGCTGTCGCTGCATCAATACTCGACACTGGCAACCTCGTCCTCGCCGGGGCTACAGGTATCCTGTGGCAGAGCTTCAACGAGCCCACTGACACGTTGCTACCCGGCCAGGTACTACCGGCGAGAACCTCCCTGCGCTCCCAGCTCACCGACAAAGACTTCTCCCAGGGGCGGTTCGAACTTTCGCAGTCAGACGGCAGCCTCCAACTTTACCTTCTGGCGATTCCCAGCGCAAATCAGTACGACGCGTACTGGTCCACTGACACCTCTGGCACAGGCAACGAGCTCGTCTACAACGCCAACGGGAGCATCTACTACAGCCTAGGAAACGGCACCACCGTGCCTATAAACTCGAGATTCACTTACACCCCAGAGAGCTTCTATCAACGGGTGAGGCTCGACCCCGATGGCGTCTTCCGGCAGTACGTCTACCCCAAAAACAGCTCCGCCGGCGGCCGATCGCTGAGACAGACATGGAACGTGGTGGTGAGAACGCCGGAAGACATCTGCCGTGCACTTTCATCCGAAAGCCCGGGCAGCGGTGTGTGCGGCTACAACAGCTACTGTTCGTCGGATGAAGGCCAGGACCCGATCAACTGCATGTGCCCTAAGCAGTACTCCTTCATCGACCCGAACTACACGTACCTGGGCTGCAAGCAAAGTTTCGTGCAGAGCTGCGAGCACTACGAGCAGAGCTCCTTCACGCTGATTCCGGTTGACAACCTGGATTGGCCTTTTCACGACTACGAGCACTACACCGGCGTTGAAGAACACCAGTGCAGCGACCTGTGCTTGCAGGACTGCTTCTGCGCCGTGTCAATATTCTGGAGAGACGGCCGAGAATGCTGGAAAAAGAAGCTGCCACTGACGCACGGCCAGATAGGTAGCAACGTCAGCAGGAGGGCGTTCATCAAGGTCTCAAGATACGAGTCCTCTGTTCCGGTTCCATTTGAAGGAAACCGTGATCGGCGGCAGTCCATAGGTGCAGTGGGAGCGGTTCTTTTAGGGAGCTCCGGCTTGCTCAACTTTATCCTGGTCGGAACGCTCATCTCCATGTTCGTTTTCTCCCGGAAAAACAAATCACAGAAACAGAGCAGCGTAACGGAACTAAATTTGCGAAATTTCTCCTACAAAGAGCTCGAGCAGGCAACGATGGACTTCAAAGAAGAGCTCGGCAGAGGCACCTTTGGCGTCGTGTACAAAGGGGAATTATCGTCATCGAACGGAAGCGCGAAACTCGTCGCCGTGAAGAGATTGGACAGGCTGGGGAAGATGAGCGACGACGGCGGCGATAAAGAGTTCACCAATGAGGTGAGATCGATCGGGCAGACGCACCACAAGAACTTGGTGAAGCTGTTCGGCTACTGCGACGAGGGATCGCAGCGGCTGTTGGTGTACGAGTACATGAGCAGAGGGTCGTTGCAGGAGTTGCTCTTCGGCTGCGAGCGGCCACCGTGGGAGCAGAGGGCTTCAATCGCGGTGGGAATCGCGAGGGGACTCATGTACCTCCACGAGGAGTGCAGCGCCCCGATCATCCACTGCGACATCAAGCCACAGAACATTCTCCTCGACGACAACCTCACTGCCAGGATCTCCGACTTCGGCCTCGCGAAGCTACTCCGGACCGACCAGACGCGGACCAATACGGGGATAAGGGGAACGAGGGGGTACGTTGCTCCGGAGTGGTTCAAGAGCATGCCGATCACGAAGAAGGTGGATGTATACAGCTTCGGCGTGATGTTGCTGGAGATCGTGACGTGCCGGAGGAATCTCGAGACGGAGAAGGAGGAGGTGGCGGAGGAGACGGTTTTGGTGTATTGGGCCTACGATTGTTACAGGGAAGGGAGGCTAGATCTGCTGCTGAGGGACGACAAGGACGATTCGAAGGATAGGGAGAGGGCGGAGAGGTTCGTGACGGTGGCACTCTGGTGCATACAGGAGGATACAGGGTTAAGGCCGTCGATGTCGGCGGTGGTGCGGATGCTGGAGGGAGGAGTCCCGGTGGCGGTGCCGCCGGATCCTTCCACCTCCATTCAGCCGGCGCGGCAGTAAATAATAACTAATACTAGATCGAGTAGTAATTCCGTACGGAAAATGCAAGAACAAAATCATCATCACGAGTGATTTGGTGCATAAACCAGCATTTGCTAAACTACATGCAATTCCTATGCTTACATTACAAAAATTCAGTGGTAGATTATGAACTTTTATTACTGCTAAATTTTATACTTTTCGTTCTGATCACATATATCATGGACAACTACAAATATTGTGCGATGATAACGACACGGATCGATTTGTCAATAAATCGTACGTTGTTGCTGCCGGTTAGTCAAGGCAGGGTCTTTTCATACCAAAAGATTGGTCAGGAGCTTCTGGAATAATGAAAGATTCATAGAATTTAAGACTGGAAATCTAACGATTCGTTCACCGACGGCTGTTTATCTTCGATGAAATGCTAGTGATTCCCAAAAACTAACCAATAATATGGAAATGATTTACGCGTGCAGTGTCAAAGTTACTTTGCGGAGTTAAACCAAATTTTCACGCTCAATATAACAGACATAATATTGCCATACCTACTGTCTTAATTTTTCTATCTTTTTAATCGAATTGATCAGTTCAGATATGTGATATGATAAAAACATTAACGTCGACTGAAAAAACAAAATGCTACTGGATTTGCTTCGTTTCTTATTCTTTTACTTCCTCTCCCTCTCATTTGTTTTTTTTTCTTTCCTTCTACGCAGAAGTAAGCATCGAGTGTCACAGCCTTGACAATTTGGTTTAATTTGCTTTCGAATGGGCAGCCTATCCCGCATCGCAGGCACACTGGCATCTCAATTTCCCAGGGCTGAACCTGACGTGATGCTCACTTCGGATTTATTTGCAGGAGGTTTAAATCACTTTGGACAGAGATGTAAAAATTAATACGAAAAACTCAAAAATTAACCAATTAATATTTTTTTTTAAAAAAAAATTGATTCCCACCAATTTAATACTTGTCCAAAGCCATTGTTGTATGATGAGCTGTCAAACAGACTCATTTATAATGAGACAGGTCAATACCGTAAATTTAAGGTTCGAGTGATCGAGACAAGACGATGGAATACCTTAATAAAAAAAAATCAAAAATTTAAAATAATTATAATCGAGATCCAATTATAAACAAAGTTGAACATCAATATTTTTGATCGCTAAAGGAAGTCCATGCATAGTTTTGTAAGCTCACTAATTTTCATACTAAAATATGAAAACATCTACGTCGCCCGTCGCCAATCCGACGTAAAATAAGGAGAAAGATGGAAGTGATGGCGATTCGGGACTAACAATTTGATTCTCCTATTTCTGATTAAAGTTTTTAAAAATCTGGATGAATGAAAATGCATATATTTTTTTAGCTAATTGATTTGGTATTTTAAACTGGTGGACAAGAATTTAATCTCTCTTTTAATTTTATTTCAATAATCGTATGATTTTCTTATCTTATTAAATCATCTAGACTAATTATATGTCATAATATACAAGTCGTTTGCTCTCGGCGCAGTCCGACGGCAATCTCAAGCTTTATTCCGTGGCGATTCCCAGTCGGAACCATACGACGCCTACTGGTCCGTGGACACCTCCGGCACCGGCAGCGATTGAGCTCGTCTACAACGGGAGCATCTACTACAGCTAGCTTAGGAGACGCCGGCACCACCGTACCAGGACAACGTCGATTGGCCTTTTGAGGACGACGAGCACTAATATATATATATATATATATATATATATATTTGATATCCTGAACATCCGTATTTATCCGACTCGTGTTTGACGACGAGGAATATATAATAATCGCTCGCCCGATGCCATTTGAAATCGTCAACAGAATGTCAGATTCCGACTACGATCTGACCAGTTCAGTCGGAATCCAATCGCGATCCGGTAAATATCGAAGTTTGGTCGGATGACAATCGGATTCCGACCGAATCGCGATCGAAAATGGCCACAAATTGCGATCACGATGGCCGTGTCGACGGCGTAATCCGATCGAACCTGGGATCGCGGATCGAAATCGGATCGGATCGTGATCGGAAACGGCCATGATTCCGACCGCGACTCTAGTGTCAATCAGATCGCTGTCGAAATCTGGCCAAGGGGTGGCAAATATCAACAGCCACAGTCGATGAAATCGCGACGGAGAAGAAACACGGTGCATTCTTCATTCACTGTGCAATCGCGATCAATCGGATGACGAAAAAACTATCGCGCACGAGTCACGCATTCACATACGCTCAAGATATCAAATTCGTGTATATATATATATATATATATAAATATTATCTTATATAACTCATTTATAATTATCCGTGAATATCTCTATTATCTATCGTCCAATATCTTAGAGTTCAAAGATTGAACTATAATATTCATCAGATTGGACTATGGATAATAGATATATATATATATATATATATATACACTAGAATTTCTAATTATTTTAAATTAAATATTGGTTTTTTAAGCTCTCCAATTTACATAGAAATTAAAATACGAATACATCGAAATCGCCCAATTGTAAATGGACATTGAAGGATCAAGGATTGTCAAGTAGGAGTCGTCGGATGAAAGAGAGTTGAGCAGACAACTTCGTTCTCGTCAATCGTCAAGTCCTTTTTAGTAGTCTTACATTTCTAATTAAACGTTTTTTTTTTAATTTTATAAATATCAATCGTTGCCTCTTATTGGTTATTGTACAGTCGTGGTAGCTAAAGAGTACTTATCTTAGATGTTTATTTTTACAAAATAAGAATAATGTCTTATTCAACGTTGAAAAGGAAGGAGAAATAATTCTTTATTTTAAAAAAAAAATAGCATCGAAGATATTTAATTTTATGAGCCGATTTAATTTTGAATGTGACCATTAGACTCCATAAAAATTTCATATTGATCATTTGAATAAATTAGAAAATACTCATAATAAAATATAATATTTCAGTGTTTATTATTTTATTTTAAAAAAATCTCTGTAGTACATCAAAATTAAGGATACTTAAGAAATAATATAAATACTCTAAATAATTCTTTGTCAATTTTGTCATTGCATAGGTCACCATGATAATCGTGTAGAATTATTCTAGCTAACACCAAAACTATATAAATTTTTACCAAGAAAAAAAAGGCAGATAAATCAAAATCTTAGTTTTTACCGAGAAAAATTAGGACTCTGTCAGGAATTTAGAATAATCAAATGTTTATGAATAAATGATTGGACAATCTTATTTTTTAACATTAGTGATATATTGATATTGTTATTGAATGAATATGATAAATATAAATCTAATAAGGAATGATATTAAAATTAAATTAAGTTGTTTAAATTTCAAAACTCACAATATATTATCGAAGATATGCAATTAAGATTAAAATTAGAACGAGACTTAAAAATTTCTTATGAGTATATTAATATCGTTTTGAATTTATTCGTAGATATTTAAAATCTTTAATAAATTTTGATCAAAATTTATCCATCAATTATTAACATATTTGGATGAAAATGTATTAGCAGCTTTAAATTTAAAAAATTTGATCCAAATAAACACTATTATATTTTTGAAATTTTTTCAAGTATAGCTATTATGCCCTTCAATTTTAATTCATTGTCGCCGTGTTTTTAAAAAAATTGCGAGAAACAATGCTTTTAAAATTCAATACAATATCACGTATTTTTAAAATTTTAAATATATTTCAGTGGTCACGTCACGTGTCAACAGTGAAAGATGTAGCAAATTGATTTAAAAAAAAAAAGGGCTAAAGTCAAGAAGACCAAAGGCCTCCCAAGAACAGTCTAAATACGCAAATTACAGCATCAGACACTCGCCATCTCAGTCTCTCCGATCATGTTCTCCGACATGCTGCCTCCACTATTCCTTCTCATCCCTCTCTTCCTCACCTTGATTCCTCGGCCAGTGGACAGAGCTACTCTACACCGGTGATTCCGGTGGACAACCTGGATTGGCCATACGACTGTTAGAATAACAAGAGTCGGGGAAAGAATTAAAAGATATCTTTCATAATTTGCTTTGTACATAAATAAGTTATTTATAGATATGTTACAAGACCAAATCAATAAATAAACTAAATAAGAAAAATTTATTCTATCTACTTTGACAAAGCTTTATTTGAATAATTCTCTTTTATCCCCCTGCAAATTCAACGGGAGATCTTTCACGTTGAGTTTGACTGTCAACTTATTGAAACGATGTCTGGATAATGACTTGGTAAAGATATCAGTGATTTGATCTTCTATAGAAATATAGGAGACAGATAATTGTTTGGTTGCAACTCGCTCCCAAACAAAATGAAAATCAATTTCCACGTGTTTTGTACGAGCATGAAAGATCGGATTTGTTGTAAGATATGTTGCTCCAATATTGTCACACCAAATTTTTGATATGGTATTTGACACAAGATGTAATTCAGAAAGAAGGGATTGAAGCCAAATAATTTCAGATGTTGCATTAGCTATAGCTTTATATTCAACCTCAGTACTTGAGCGAGAAACCGTAGGTTGTTTTTTCGAATTCCATGAGATAAGACTTCGCCCAAGAAATATTGCATATCCACTGGCAGAGCGCCTATCTTCAGGAGAACTTGCCCAATCCGCATCACTATAAGCGTGTAGATCTCGCGATGAAGGGCGATATAGTAGAAGACCGTGTAATATTGTGCCTTTGAGATAGCGCAGAATTCTTTTCACACATTCCCAATTTTGTTCAGTGGGACTATGCATAAACTGACAAGTACAATTTACAGCAAATGTAATATCAAGTCGTGTAATAGTAACATGCTATAAGACTCCAACAATACTTCGATAACTTTGAGGATCAGACATAGCAGGTGAGGATGAGGGTACAGTGTTGTTATTTATAGCAATTGGTGTAGAAATTGGACGTGCTCCATCCATCTTAGCTCTTTGAAGAAGTCCAGCAATGTATTTACTTTGAGAGAGAAGACATCCTTCATCATGTGGGATAGGTCATTACCAAGAAAAAAACGAGCATTGCCCAAATCTCGAATAGGAAATTCTTGATTGAGAAGACCCAATAAAGTTGTGATTCCCTTTTGATCATTTCTAGTTATTAAGATGTCATCCACGTAAATAAGAAAAAAATATCATAGATTCATCTTTATATTTATAAAATAGAGAAAAGTCGATTTTTGATCCAGAAAATCCTTGTACTTGTAACCAATTAGATAAGCGATGAAACCATGCACAAGGAGCCTGTCGAAGACCATATATAGATTTTTTGAGTTGACAAACATGAGTTGGAAATTGTGAATGACTAAACTCAGGCAGTTGCTCCATAAATATAGTTTCCTTAAGATGACCATGAAGAAACGCATTAGAAACATCTAGTTGTCGAATAGGCCAGTGCGAACTCACAATGATTGATAATAATAATCGGACAGATGTGATTTTGATAACTGAATTAAAGGTGTCATTAAAGTCAATACCTGGTTGTTGACTAAATCCTTTCGCAACCAGTCGCACTTTATATCGTTCAAGAGAACCGTCTGCTCGATGTTTAAGGCGAAATATCCATTTAGAACCCACTACATTCATGGAGGGAGTGTGCGGAACTAGACTCCATGTTCCATTGCGAAGTAGCGCATCAAATTCTGTAGTCATTGCATTACGCCAATTTGAATCCTTGTTTGCTTGAGAAAAACAAGTTGGCTCGACAAATTTTGAGGAGATCACGAGAGTATGAGGAAGAGGATATTGGGTTGTCTTTGGTGGACATCGGACATAGATATCACTCAAGGGAAGTATGCGACGAGGTGGATCATTTTCTGAATCACTCTTTGTTGGGGATGATGAAGTAGATGGACTTACATTATTTGAGGATCCAGAGCTAGAAGGTGAATTATCTTTGACTGGTGAAGATTTCGAGATTGGACACTGAATATGTTCTTGAATGTTGTCCCTTCTAATATCATCATTGCACGTATCTCTTGTGAGAATAGATCTTTGGGATGAATCTAATGGTATAGAAGAGTTTCCAGAGAGCTCAGGAGCAGAACCTAAAATTTCATCTCTTTTTGTAGATCCAACATGTCTTGTAGGAAAAACGACCTGTGGAACCTTTGATGTTATATTGGGTGATATTATAAAGGTACCATCATTTCCTGAGGATGGAGCTTCTGGTATGGCTGCAAATGGAAAAATAGATTCATCAAAGATAACATGCCGAGATATATATATAGACAACGATACCCATGGTGCAAATTACTGTAACCAAGGAAAACACATTGTTGGGAACGAGGATTAAGTTTGTGTTTAGAGTAGGGTCGTAACCATGGATAATATGCACAACCAAAGATACGTAAGAACCTAAAGTTAGGAGGTTGATTAAAGAGTTTTTTCATGGGAGATTTGTGGTGAAGCAATGACGTAGGTAGACGATTGATAAGATAAACTGCTGTATGAACAGCATCATCCCAAAATTTAAGTGGAACCGATACATGATTGAGGAGGGCTAAAGCAGTTTCAATTATATGACGATGTTTCCTCTCTGCCGAACCATTTTATTCGGGAGTGTGAGGACATGATACTCGATGAAGAATACCTGAGGAGTCGAGATAGCGATGAAGCGCCTGATATTCTCCACCCCAATCGGAGTGGAGAGAGAGTATTTTATGGGCAAAATAATGTTCAACATGCCTTTGAAATCGATAAAAAATATCAAGAAGATCAGATTTTCTTTTCATGTGAAAGACCCAAGTAAATTTACTTAAATCGTCAATAAAAATCACATAATAAAGAAAACCCTGATTTGACAGAATAGGAGCAGGTCCCCACACATCAGAGTGAATTAATTCTAAAGGAAACTTAGATACATGAGAGGAAGTAGAAAAAGGTAATTTATGACTCTTCGCTTTCATGCATGTTTCACAAGAATAAGAAGGAGATCTCAGAGAAGTTAGTAAGTTGAACTTATTGATGATATCTTGAACTAGACGAAGAGATGGATGACCAAGTCGTGCATGCCACGAGATTTTACTTGTTCGTTCTCCAATGAAGGCCTTGGTGGATGTGGGTTGAAGGTAATAAAGATCATCTTTAATTTCTCCTTTAAGTAGAGTCGTTCTTGTTGCAGGATCCTTCACAAAACAATGACGAAGGTGAAATTCAAAGAACACATTATTGTCAATAGCAAATTTACGAACTGAAAGTAAATTTTTAGTGATTGAAGGAATATGAAGAGTATTGCGCATGCGAAAGGTTCGACCGGATTAATGAAAAATTGTGTTTCCAAGGTTAGCAATTTCTAAATCTGAGTCGTTGCCTACTTGTACCATGTCAGGTCCATGATAGGGGGAGGCTTTTGTGAGAATGTCATAATCCGGTGTAACATGATGAGTTGCCCCAGAATCTGGATGTCATCTGAGGTTGAAAATTTTGTCACAGTCATATGAGAATTGCTTGCAAGAGAATATGCTCCCGGATGAGATGAAGTTGAGGATGAAGGTTGATTTGATGATGCAAATTCTCCAGGAAAATTTGAATCGAATCGCTTATAACATTGATGTGCAAAGTGACCATTGCCAAAATAAATCTGACACCGTCCTCGTCCTCATCCTCATCTTGTATTTCTTTCACCTTGATTTCGTTGATTGTGTTGTTAATGGATAGTTATCTCGTCCTGACAAAGATTTATTTGAATAATTCTCTTTTATGACGACGATGAGCACTACACCGACTTCGACGAACGCCAGTGCAGCGATCTGTACCTGCAGGACTACTTCTGCGCCGTGTCAATATTCTGGAGAGGTGGCCGTGAATGCTGGAAAAAGAAGTTGCCACTGTCGAACGGCCGGAGAGGTAGCGACGTTAACCGGCGGGCGTTCATCAAGGTCGCAAGAGACGACTCCTCTGTTCCAGTTCCATTTGAAGGAAACCGTGATCGGCGGCGGTCCATAGGTGCAGTGGGAGCGGTTCTTTTAGGGAGCTCCGGCTTGCTCAACTTTATCCTGGGTGGAACGTTCGACTTCATGTTCATTTTCTCCCGGAGAAACAAATCGCAGAAACAGAGGAGCGTAACGGAGGTAAATTTGCGAACTTTCTCCTACAAAGAGCTCGAGCAGGCAACGAAGGACTTCAAAGAAGAGCTCGACAGAGGCGCCTTTGGCGTCGTGTACAAAGGGGAATTGCCTTCTTCGAACGGAAGCGCGAAACTCGTCGCCGTGAAGAGATTGGATAGGCTGGGTAAGATGAACGACGACGGCGGTGAGAAAGAGTATGCCAATGAGGTGAGATCGATCGAGATGACGCACCACAAGAACTTGGTGAAGCTGCTCGGCTACTGCGACGAGGGATCGCAGCGGCTGCTGGTGTACGAGTACATGAGCAGAGGGTCGTTGCAGGAGTTCCTCTTCTGCAACGAATTGAATGAATCAAATATTTATGAATAATTTATTGGATAATTTTATTCTTTAAATTATTTTGATGAAAAATCAGAATAATTTCAAAAACACAATATTAACATGGTAAATGTAAATATAATAATTAGTTGTGCCAAAATTATATTAATTTGTTTTTTTTTGACTGTTTCACGGTTTAGTTCGTATTTAATCCGGGATAAAATAATTAATCGGTGATTAATTTGGAAATTAGCCCCGGCCGGCTCCGCCCTTACTATTTAGGATATAAAATTAAGATTTAAAGACATAATTAAACTTAAAAAGTTGCATTAGTCATAATTCAAATTAATTTTAACGTATTTAAGATCATTAACGAATTTGATCAAAACGATAAATAATTAGCAAATATTAATCAAAATTCACTAGCGATTTAGATTTAACAAATTCGATCCAGATAAAAAACATTATATTCTTGAGACTTTCCTAAATATAATCACATCCTTCAATTTAAAAAAAAAAATCAAATTTTTTAAAGAAAGAAAAATAGTATTTTAAGAAAATTTCGCGTGTCAAAATTTAAATTCAATAGTCAAAGTCAACTAGGCCAAGTCCTCCCGAGAACGCACTAAATACGCAAGTTACCGCACAAGACGCTCGCCATCTCAATCTCTCCGATCATGTTCGGCGACATGCTGCCTCAATTCTTCCTTCTCACCCCCCTCTTCCTCGCCTTGGTTTCCTCGGCCGATGGACAGAGCTACTCTAATATCACTCGCGGAACCATCCTCACTGCCGGCGGCTCACTAAGCTCGTGGCTCTCCCCTTCCGGGGAATTCGCCTTCGGGTTCTTTCCAGCCGACTCCAACAGCAACAGCTTCCTCCTCGCTGTCTGGTTCTCCGCCACTTCGCCGCGGTCCGTCGTCTGGTTCGCCAGCCGAAACTCCCCCACGCTCCCTCCTGGAGCCACCGTGCGCCTCACCAGCGACGGCTTCCTCTCCCTCCGCGACACGACCGGCACCGAGACGTGGAACCCAGGTACCGGCGACGCTGTCGTGGCATCAATACTCGACACTGGCAACCTAGTCCTCGCCGGCGCCACAGGCGTCCTGTGGCAGAGCTTCGAGGACCCTACTGACACGTTGCTACCCGGCCAGGTCCTACCGGAAGGAACCACCCTGAGCTCCCAGCTCACAGACGAAGACTTCTCCAGGGGCCGGTTCGAGCTTTCGCAATCGGAAGGCAACCTTGCTCTTTACCTTCTGGCTATTCCTGCCAGAAATCAGCACGAAGCCTACTGGTCCAGTAACACCTCTGGCGCCGGCAACGAGCTCGTCTACAACGCCAACGGGAGCATGTACTACAGCGTAGGAAACGGCACCACCGTGCCTATAAACTCGAGATTCACTTACACCCCAGAGAGCTTTTATCAACGGGCGAGGCTCGACCCCGACGGCGTCTTCCGGCAGTACGCCTACCCCAAAAACAGCTCCGCCGGCGGCGGATCGCTGAGACAGACATGGAACGTGGTGGTGAGAACGCCGGAAAACATCTGCCGTGCACTTTCATCCCACAGGCCGGGCAGCGGTGTGTGCGGCTACAACAGCTACTGCTCGTCGGATGAAGTCCAAGACCCGATCAACTGCATGTGCCCTCAGCAGTACTCATTCATCGACCCGAACTCCACGTACCTGGGCTGCAAGCAAAGTTTCGTGCAGAGCTGCAAGCTCTACGAGCAGAGCTCCTTCACGCTGATTCCGGTTGACAACCTGGATTGGCCTTTTGACGACTACGAGCACTACACCGGCGTTGAAGAACACCAGTGCAGCGAGGTGTGCTTGCAGGACTGCTTCTGCGCCGTGTCAATATTCTCGAGAGGCGGCCGAGAATGCTGGAAAAAGAAGCTGCCACTGTCGCACGGCCAGATAGGTAGCAACGTCAACAGGAAGGCGTTCATCAAGGTCTCAAGATACGATTCTTCTGTTCCGGTTCCATGTGAAGGAAACCGTGATCGGCGGCAGTCCATAGGTGCAGTGGGAGCGGTTCTTTTAGGGAGCTCCGGCTTGCTCAACTTTATCCTGGTCGGAACGTTCATCTTCATGTTCGTTTGCTCCCGGAGAAACAAATCACAGAAACAGTTCAGCAGCGTAACGGAGCTAAATTTGCAAACTTTCTCCTACAAAGAGCTCGAGCAGGCAACGAAGGACTTCAAAGAAGAGCTAGGCAGAGGCACCTTTGGCGTCGTGTACAAAGGGGAATTGTCGTCATCGAACGGAAGCGCGAAACTAGTCGCCGTCAAGAGATTGGACAGGCTGGGGAAGATGAACGACGACGACGGCGATAAAGAGTTCACCAATGAGGTGAGATCGATCGGGCAGACGCACCACAAGAACTTGGTGAAGCTGTTCGGCTACTGCGACGAGGGATCGCAGCGGCTGTTGGTGTACGAGTACATGAGCAGAGGGTCGTTGCAGGAGTTACTCTTCGGATGCGAGCGGCCACCGTGGGAGCAGAGGGCTTCGATCGCGGTGGGAATCGCGAGGGGACTCACGTACCTCCACGAGGAGTGCAGCGCCCCGATCATCCACTGCGACATCAAGCCACAGAACATTCTCCTCGACGACAACCTCACTGCCAGGATCTCCGACTTCGGCCTCGCGAAGCTACTCCGGACCGACCAGACGCGGACCAATACGGGGATAAGGGGAACGAGGGGGTACGTTGCTCCGGAGTGGTTCAAGAGCATGCCGATCACGAAGAAGGTGGACGTATACAGCTTCGGCGTGATGTTGCTGGAGATCGTGGCCTGCCGGAGGAATCTTGAGACGGAGAAGGAGGAGGTGGCGGAGGAGACGGTTTTGGTGTATTGGGCCTATGATTGCTACACGGAAGGGAGGCTGGATCTGCTTCTGGGGGATGACGAGGATGATACGGCGGATAGGGTGAGGGCGGAGAGGTTCGTGACGGTGGCACTCTGGTGCATACAGGAGGATCCAGGGTTAAGGCCGTCGATGTCGGCGGTGGTGCGGATGCTGGAGCGTGGAGTCCCGGTGGCGGCGCCGCCGGATCCTTCCATCTCCATTTAGCCCGCCCGGCAGTAAATAATAACTAATATTAGATCGAGTAGTAATTCCGAACGGCAAATGCCAGAACAAAATCAACATCACGAGCATTGTATTCTTGTGATTTGGTGCATAAATCAGCATTTGCTAAAGTTTTTTTTCTAAATTTAGATGATATTTATGTGAGTCAAATTTATCATAATTTAGATGATAATTGTAGGACAACTATGTAACAGTGACGGATTCCAAAATACATTACAAAAATTCAATGGTAGTATTAGTATATGAACTTTTATTACTGTTAAATTTTATACTTTTCGTTCTAATCACATATATCATTGACAACCACAAATATTGCGCGATGAAAACGACATGAATCGATTTGTCAATTATTTGTATGTTGTTGCTGCCGGTTAGTCAAGGCAGGATCTTTTCATAGCAAAAGATTGGTCACGCGCTTGTGGAATAACGAGGGTCGCCGAAAGATTCTTAGAATTCAAGGGGCGTTTGGTTCGTAAAAAATTATTTTTCATTTTTTAGAAAACGAAAAACGCGACTGCTGTACAACGCAGCCTAAGACTTTCGAGATAGGAAATCTAACGATTCGATCACCGATGACGTGATGCTCACTTCTGATTTATTCGCAGGAGGTTAGGATCATTTTGGAAAATCATTCAAAAATTAATATGGAAGACACACAAAATTAATTTATTAATATTTTAAAAAAATAATTCGATTCTCGTAATAGTCTAAAATATTAATTATCGCGGTGAAGTTTTTGATTTGCTATAAAGAAAATATAAGGTATTAAATTAAATACAAAGGAAGTCCATGCATAGTTTTGTAAGCTCACTAGTTTTCATACTAAAATATGAAAACATGTACGTCGCCAACCCGACGTAAAATAAGGAGAAAGATGGAAGTGACGGCGATTCGTGACTAACAATTTGATTCTCCTATTTATGATTAAAGTTTTTAAAAAAATCTGTATGTATGAATATCCGTAGATTTTTTAAAGCTAATTGATTTGGTATTTTAAACTGGTGGACAAGAATTTAATATCTCTTTTAATTTTATTTCAATAATCGTATGATTTTCTTATCGTATTAAATCATCTGGACTAATTATATGTCCTAATATACAAGTCGTTTGCTCTTAGCGCAGTCCGACGGCAATCTCAAGCTTTACCCCGTGGCAATTCCCAGCCGGAACCGGGACGACGCCTACTGGTCCATGGACTAGACCTGGCCACCGGACCTGCCCACCGTCCGCGTTTGATTCGGGTCTGAGTCGAAACCGTCGAATCTGAGTTGACAAAATACCGACTCTTAATCGGTCCGCTCGTGGCTGGTTATGATTTGGGTTGTGGAACAACTGGTTACGGTCTGGATTGTGAAACCATTGATTCCGATCCGGGTCTAGGTCCGGGTCTGGGTCCGATCCGGTGTGGATCCGGTCCGATTAATTGCCATTTTAATTAAATAAATAAAAAGTTAAATAACTATCTAAATAATTAAAATAAAAAAAATTACATAATTGAACTTAAAAAAACTTTATTAAATATTTCATTATCTAAATAAAAAATATATTACATCTTAAATTTCAACCTCTTAGACTTAAATAAAAAATCTATTACAATAAAAAAAATCAATTACATTTCAATTTTTATTATATTCAATTAATTTCAGTCGTATTCGGTATTTCCTCTCGTCGTTATAGTTCCGGATATTCCCTCTGTTTCGTCTTAATCTTCTTCGTCACTTTTAATTTGTTGGGTTCGACTTGCATCTTTTGACCAATCATTGAGTAAACATTGCGCTTTCAAATTTTTCGACCTTAAGCTAGAACGTCTCTCGTCCAATGTATTTCCTCCGATACTAAAAGTTTATTCTACTGCAACCGTTGAAACTGGACAAACTAGAATTTCTTTTGTCATTATAGATAAGATTGGAAATATGTGAGTTCTTTGCGACCACCATTTTAGAATGTCGAAGCTTTCTTCTTTGCATCACTAAAATCAAAAGAAATGGTAAAATAATTCTCAAGTTCCTAATTGGAACTTGAGGATTTTCGTGGACGCTTAGTCTGTTCCCTTAATAACAGTTATGCTTTAATGAGTTTAGAAGTAATAATACTAGTTGTAGTGAATTGATGTATTTCGTGTCTAATAGTTTGTTCACCATATTTAATGTTATATTCATTATAAATATCAAATAAATGAGTTTTAATATTAAACAAAATCAAAGAAATATTAGGAGCAGTTTTGATAATATGACTTAAAGATTCATAATATAATGCTAACATATCTTGCAAACTATCTAATTTAAGTCTATGATCTAAAACAAAAGCACCTAAAAATATTTCAGGAATGTTTAAGAAATATTTTTTCCATTTTTCTTTCATTATATAAATACATTGAGATAAATAATTATCATTTGATTGAATATGTTCATTAAAAATAAATGCAATATTACAACAATATGTTAAAATTAAATATGAAGTTGGATAATAAACACCGGATAATTAGTCACTAGCATCACTAAAAACTTTTAAAATTTCACAAATACTAGTGCATATATTTCATTGATTTGAAAACAAATAAATATCACGTGATTGAACATGTTGATGAAAAAACATACATAATAAATCTTTGTATTCAAAAATAGATAACAACAATTTGTAAGTAGAATTTCAACGAGTTGGGACGTCACGTGTAAACCGTTTAGGCTTCATACCATTTATTTTATAAAATTTTCTCTATTCTTTCATAACTTAAGAATGTGTCCATAAATAATGAATTGCACTCCTAATTGGTTGAATATGTGATTCTAAATTTGTAAGTCCATCTTGAACACACAAATTTAAAATGTGACATGTATACCTAATATGAAAAAATCTTCCACCTATTGATGGTTTACATATATCAATAAGCTTACTAATACTAGAGGTATTTGCACTAGCATTATCAAAAGAAATTGAAAAAACTTTAGAAGTTAGACCATATTCTTCTAAAATAACAAAAAAAAATTGTGAAATTTTTTGTGTCGTGTGTGTTTCGTTAAACATCTATATGTTAGCAATCTTTTTTGAATGTTTCCAATTATATATTATCAATCCAATGACAAATAATACTCATATATGAACAACTTTGTCAATGATCACTCCAAATATCGAAAAACAAAAAAACTTTACTGTTTAAACTAGAAAATTCTTTAATGAATTCTTTTTTTTATTTTAAGATTAATTTTAAAAGTGTGCGTTTTAGAGTATTTCTTGGGATACGTTTAATAGAAGAATTTGCACTTGTAGAAAGCTAATTTTCAAAAGATAATTTATCACTAAAACTAAAAGAAAGTTGTTTATGTTGGGATTTTCCGAGCCGCAAAAACCGCTTTTTGCGTTGCGGAAACCTCGGAAGCCCCGGCCACGGATCCGTGCGAAGTATAAAAAATATAAAAATATGTATGTGCTTACAAAAACCCTAGATCTACCTTAGATCTAATAGGTTAGAACATTACCCTCGTAGCGATGCCCTTCGCTTATCCCGCTCGTCCAAAAGTTCGTCGGAACTCGAGAGTGTCAAGTGCACACTCCTCTATGGTATCCACACAAGCAATAGGTGGAGAAAGAGACAAACTTGAGTGTGCTAGCACTCCTAGAAGATCTCGGCAAGATGAGGTTGGGAGAGGTAGAGAGCTTGAGAGAAAAATTCCAAGGAAGAAGATGAAGTTAAGAGTGTAACTCACCAAAATGAATTCACCACACATAACCCCCAAAGTGGCCGGCCACTTCATGGAAGGGGGGTTACATGCATGCATGTAACTCCCATGACCCTTGGTCTCCCTCATGATGTGGCACTAATTGACCAAGTCAATGATGATGTGGAGCATCATCATTGGCCGGCCATGCCATGTCATCATCATGACATGACATTTGGTCAAGTCAAACTTGACCTTTCATCTTCCCTCTCAAGTCAAGTCAAACTTGACCTTTAATCTCCCATGGTTGATCAAATCTAACCATTTGACTCAAGTTAATTTAATTTAATGAATCTCTATTCATTAATTTAAATTGATTTGATGAATCAAATATAAATTAGACTCATTCAACACTTGAATCAACTTGAGTCTAACTCAATTAGTCTAATTTGGATTACTCTTAATCCAATTTGGTTCATCCCATGAACCTAATCCTCATGGTTCATCATATGAACCTAATCTCCATCTAATTGCTCTTATGTGTGTGACCCTATAGGTTCTTGTAACGTTGGCAATGTCCCTAAACCGATTTAGGAACATAAGCAATGAGCGGTATCTAACAACACATCATTGCTACCCAAGTTACAAGAATGTTGAGCTTCAATATCACCTTTGTGACTACTAATTGTGACTCTCACAATATGTGATAATGTCCCTCTATCTTTGACATCTAGATTGACCAATCGAGGCATAGACCGTGTCATCCCTCTGATGATCTAAATCTTGAACCCCAAGTAGACTCACTCTAATCAAATGAGCTCAATATCTCATATTGACTCATTTGGGCATGGCCATGCACTTCGTGGTCTCACTCTATCAAGAATATCGATGTCACCCCCGTCATATAGGAGGGATAGATCCCATCTACATCACTCACATCCCTCTGCATAATTTGTTACATACCCAGTAATCGCCTTTATAGTCCACCCATTTACGGGTGGCATTTGACGAAGCCAAATTATGCAACTCCTTATGTAGGGAACCATGGTGACTTCAGGTCTAAGGACTAATAGTCATACTAATAGCCACATGAGAAAGTATATGACACTCATATAACGATCCATGATACTTTCTCATGGCGGGTTATTCAGTATATATTTTCCAATGCGTACCCATGTGTCAACTTGATATCTCATATCCATGACTTGTGAGATCAAGTCATCTTGTTGACCTACATGCTAGTCTCTACGCATTAACATTGTCCTTGAATGTTAATACTCGACTAGGAATGATTAAGAGTAGTGTTCTCTATATCATCTCATTATCGATTCAACCAATCGATTGATATAGATAAGAACCTACTACTCAAGGACATTATTATATTTAGTTATTTGGCACCAATACAAGTAAATATAATAACCATGCCTTTATAAATAGGAATATGATACAATAAAGTCCATACAACAATCATCACATGATTGACTCTAGGGCTTTCACTAACAGTTTAATCGTACAAAATTTAGCAGTTTCTTCTCTAAATCTAGATTCGTCAAATTTAAAAAGTTTAGATTCGTTACCTCAACCCGATTGAGAAGAGAATATCGGAATTTGAGTTTAAGAACGATCGATACCAAATTCCACCGGATGATTTCTCTCCACATATCGAGTAAGAATTCCGTAACCTCCTCCTTGTTGAAATTTGTAACATTTTGAACAATATTTACATTTTGCTTGCATATCACCAGAAGGGAGCATTACTTTTTCGAAATGTTTGGTAAAAATATCGGATGTCGGGCGAGACACTCGAGTTGGTCTTGTAGCCATAGAACCCACTATCGTACTGGATGTATTGCTCATACTTTCTTGACTTTGATGATGATGACATATTTGATATTCATCACCGAAAATATCAAGATTATAGTCACCGATATCGAATTGAGATGAATCGCCGCCTTGCTCGAACTGGAACTCGGGCGATGGTGGCATTATGCTTTTACCCTTTCCTTTGGCACTGACTACACCTTTACGACTTGATTCGGCTTCAGACATTTGTAAAAATATGACTTGAGACTTAAGAGTAAATGAGACAATGAGAATTAGAGAAGAGAAGTTGTGATTTGTGAAAAAATGAAAGAGAGTTGAGGAGTATTTATAGGGAAAAAAGCATTAAAAAAAATATTCCAACGGTCGACCCGCCGGGTCTGAGTCGGGCAGACCCGACGAGTCGGTCGTTACACAACGGCCACGATTTCGTGGTTGTTGATCATCAATGGCCACGAAATCGTGGTTGTACAATTTTTTTTAAAAAATAGAACGGTCGACCCGTCGGGTCCGGTTCCGGGTCGGGTCCGGGTCCGACCCAGACCTTGGCCAGGTCTACCATGGACACCTCCGGATTCGACAGCGATTGAGCTTGTCTACAACGCCGACAGGAGAATCTACTACAGGTTACCAAGGAGATGACACCATCGTTTCAGAACAACTACACACATATATATATTCAAAATTTAAATCTTTCATATAAAAGATCAAATTTTGAACCCTAGACAAAGGCCCCAACAGAGCTCCCTAGGGTTGGCTATGCACCCACAGGCAGAGCCACATTATGGCATACCCGGGCTTTAGTCCGGATAAAATTAATTTTTTTTACTGTAGCATAGTAAAAAAATTTTTTTTTTTGCCTTTTAGCCCGGGGTAAATTTTTACTCCGGTGATTAATCGAAATCATTAGCTCGGGCTAATCCCCAAAGCTGGCTCCGCCATTGTATGCACCTGAGCGCTCCATCGTTGACCAGACCAACATATTATGCATACTTGGGCGACTGGGCCATAAGCAGAACTTCGTGCAGAGCTACAAGCTCTACGAACACAGCTCCCTCATGTTGATTCCGACAAACAACGTCGATTGGCCTTTTGAGGACGACGAGCACTACACCAATATTAATTGTTGACGAACGCCAATGCAGCTAGCGATCTTTGCAGGTAGGAGTGTTTCTGCGTCGTCGCAAGGATGCTGGAAAAAGAAGCTTCCATCGATGTATGGCCGGAAAAGTAGCGACACCGGGCGCGGGGCACTGATCAAGATCACAAGAGTAAGAGTCATGATATATAAATTGATTTTTATTATTAATTTTGTTTGACGGAATATATATATATATATATATATATATATATATTCACATGGGCGTCTGCCCTCACGCATGTACACCGATATGCATGGGCAGACACCCAGGTGAATGCTTTCTACTAGGTGAGGGCGACTATATGAATTTTTATATTTCATTGAACTCTATCTCCTATTATATTATCATTTATATTTAAATAAATTTTATCTTATTTTATCAATACTAACTAAGTCTTTTTTAGTCTTCCTCTTCCTCGTTTGATGTGTGTATATTTATCATTGTTTCACATCGTTTAACTGTAGTATTTATTGATCGTTTAAGTACATGTTCATACCACTTTAAACGTGTCTTTCAGATGTTTCTTTTAATAGATGGAATATCGACTTTTTCTCTAATGATATATATATATCCGTGAACATCTCTATTATTTATCGTCCAATCTATTAGAGATTAAATATTGAACTATAATATTTATCCGATCGAATGATGAATACTGAAGATGTTCATTTGTACATAAAGGTTGGAACCGCCAACCTAGCGGCCCCTACCGGCCCGACTGTAGTAGGGATGTAAATCACGCGATCTTTGGCGTTAATGCTTAATGCGTTGAGGATAAAACCTCACTTCCGCGAGGAATTGACCCGTTGCCTATTTGTATAACATTCTACATGCGCTAGCCACTAACTCCTCTCACGGGGCGAATACTGAAGATGTTCATGAACATTAATATGGAAATTATCTCCCGCGTGTCGATGACATGCACGCCTGTGCCCCTCTCATAGCACAGTGAATGCAGTCTTAGTGCGCACAAACGTGTATTGTATCGGTGCACAAGAAAAATTAATCACATATATATATACACTTTAGATTTAAATTAAATATTAGTTTTTTAAGCTCTCCAATTTACATAGTAATTAAAATACGAATACATCGAAATCACCCAATTGTAAATGGACATTGAAGGATCAAGGATTGTCAAGTAGGAGTCGTCGGATGAAAGAGAGTTGAGCAGACAACTTCATTCTCGTCAATCGTCATCTCCTTTTTAGTAGTCTTACATTTCTAATTAAACTTTTTTTTTTATTTTATAAATATCAATCGTTGCCTCTTATTGGTTATTGTACAGTCGTGGTAGCTAAAGAGTACTTATCTTAGATGTTTATTTTTAAAAAATAAGAATAATGTTTTATTCAACGTTGAAAAAGAAGGAGAAATAATTCTTTATTTTAAAAAAAATAGCATCAAAGATATTTAATTTTATGAGCCGATTTAATTTTGAATGTGACCCATTAGACTCCTTAAAAATTTCATATTGATCATCCGAATAAATTAGAAAATACTCATAATAAAATATAATATTTCAGTATTTATTATTTTATTTTAAAAAAATCTCTGTAGTACATCAAAATTAAGGATACTTAAGAAATAATATAAATACTCTAAATAATTCTTTGTCAATTCTGTCATTGCGTAGGTGACCATGATAATCGTGTAGAATTATTTTAACTAACACCAAAACTATACAAATTTTTACCAAGAAAAAAAAGGCAGATAAATCAAAATCTTAGTTTTACCGAGAAAAATTAGGACTCTGTCAGGAATTTAGAATAGTCAAAAGTTTGAATAAATTATTGGACAATCTTATTGATATTGTTATTGAATGAATATCATAAATATAAAATCTAATAAGGAATGATATTAAAATTAAATTAAGTTGTTTAAATTTCAAAACTCACAATATATTATCGAAGATATGCAATTAAGATTAAAAATAGAACGAGACTTAAAAATTTCTTATGAGTATATTAATATTGTTTTGAATTTATTCGTACATATTTAAAATCTTTAATAAATTTTGATCAAAATTTATCCATCAATTATTAACATATTTAGATAAAAATGTATTAGCAGCTTTAAATTTAAAAAATTTGATCCAAATAAACACTATTATATTTTTGAAATTTTTTAAGTATATATAGCTATTATGCCCTTCAATTTTAATTCATTGTCGCCGTGTTTTTAAAAAAATTGCGAGAAACAATGCTTTTAAAATTCATTACAATATCACGTATTTTTAAAATTTTAAATATATTTCAGTGGTCAGGTCACGTGTCAACAGTGAAATATTTAAAAAAAAAAAAAAAAAAAAAAAAAAAAAGGAGGCAAAGTCAAGAAGACCAAAGGCTTCCCAAAAACAGTCTAAATACGCAAATTACGGCATCAGACATTCGCCATCTCAGTCTCTCCGATCATGTTCTCCGACATGCTGCCTCCACTATTCCTTCTCATCCCTCTCTTCCTCACCTTGGATTCCTCGGCCGGTGGACAGAGCTACTCCAATATCACTCGCGGAACCACTCTCACTGCTGGCGGCTCACCCAGCTCGTGGCTCTCCCCCTCCGGGGAATTCGCGTTCGGCTTCTTCCCGGCTAACTCCAACAGCACCAGCTTCCTCCTCGCTGTCTGGTTCGCCGCCACTTTGCCGCAGTCCGTCGTCTGGCTCGCCAACCGCAGTTCGCCGACGCTCCCGCCTGGAGCCACCGTGCGCCTCACCAGCGACGGCCTCCTCTCCCTCCGCGACAATACCGGCACCGAGACGTGGAGCGCAGGTGCTGGCGACGCTGTCGCTGCTTCAATACTCGACACTGGCAACCTCGTCATCGCCGGGGCTACAGGCGTCCTGTGGCAGAGCTTCGACGTGCCCACTGACACGTTGCTACCCGGCCAGGTCCTACCGGCTGGAACTTCCCTGCGCTCCCAGCTCACCGACGAAGACTTCTCCGAGGGGAAGTTCGAGCTTTCGCAGGCCGACGGAAGCCTCAAACTTTACCTCCTGACGATTCCCAGCGGAAATCAGTACGACGCCTACTGGTCCATGGACACCTCTGGAGTCGGCAACGAGCTCGTCTACCACGCCAACGGGAGCATCTACTACAGCCTAGGAAACGGCACCGCCCTGCCCATAAACTCGGGATTCAATTACTCCCCAGAGAGATTCTATCAACGCGCGAGGCTCGACCACGACGGTGTCTTCCGGCAGTACGTCTACCCCAAATACAGCTCCCCTGGCGGCGGATCGTTGAAACTGACATGGAACGTGGTGGCGAGAACGCCGGAAGACATCCGCCGTGAACTTCCATCGGGCGGCCGAGGCAGCGATGTGTGCGGCTACAACAGCTACTACTTGTCGGATGGAATCCGGGACCAGATCAACATCAACTGCCTGTGCCCTCAGAACTACTCCTTCATCGACCAGGACCACACGGACCTGGGCTGCAAGCAAAGTTTTGTGCAGAGCTGCGAGCACTACGAGCAGAGATCCTTCACGATGATTCCGGTGGACAACCTGGATTGGCCTTACGACGACTACGAGCACTACACCGACTTCGACGAACGCCAGTGCAGCGATCTGTGCCTGCAGGACTGCTTCTGCGCCGTGTCAATATTCTGGAGAGCTGGCCGAGAATGCTGGAAAAAGAAGTTGCCACTGCTGAACGGCCGGAGAGGAAGCGACGTTAACCGGCGGGCGTTCATCAAGGTCGCAAGTGACGACTCCTCTGTTCCGCTTCCATTTGAAGGAAACCGTGTTCGGCGGCGGTCCATAGGTGCAGTGGGAGCGATTCTTGTAGGGAGCTCCGGCTTGCTCAACTTGATCCTGGGCGGAACGTTCATCTTCATGTTCATTTGGTCCCGGAGAAACAAATCGCAGAAACAGAGGAGCGTAACGGAGGTAAATTTGCGAACTTTCTCCTACAAAGAGCTCGATCAGGCAACGAAGGACTTCAAAGAAGAGCTCGGCAGAGGCGCCTTTGGCGTCGTGTACAAAGGGGAATTGCCTTCATCGAACGGAAGCGCGAAACTCGTCGCCGTGAAGAGATTGGACAGGCTGGGGAAGATGAACGACGACGGCGGTGAGAAAGAGTACGCCAATGAGGTGAGATCGATCGGGATGACGCACCACAAGAACTTGGTGAAGCTGCTCGGCTACTGCGACGAGGGATCGCAGCGGCTGCTGGTGTACGAGTACATGAGCAGAGGGTCGTTGCAGGAGTTCCTCTTCGGTGGCGAGCGGCCGCCGTGGGAGCAGAGGGCTTCTATCGCGATCGGGGTCGCGAGGGGACTCATGTACCTCCACGAGGAGTGCAGCGCCCCGATCATCCACTGCGACATCAAGCCACAGAACGTTCTCCTCGACGACAACCTCGTCGCGAGGATCGCCGACTTCGGCCTCGCGAAGCTGCTACGGACGGACCAGACGCGGACCAATACGGGGATAAAGGGGACGAGGGGTTACGTGGCGCCGGAGTGGTTCAAGAGCATGGCGATCACGAAGAAGGTGGACGTATACAGCTTCGGCGTGATGTTGCTGGAGATCGTGACGTGCCGGAGGAATCTTGAGACGGCGAAGGAGGAGGTGGCCGAGGAGACGGTTTTGGTGTATTGGGCGTACGATTGCTACAGGGAAGGGAGGCTGGATCTGCTGCTGAGGGACGACGAAGGCGATACGGAGGATAAGGAGAGAGCGGAGAGGTTCGTGACGGTGGCACTCTGGTGCATACAGGAGGATCCAGGGTTAAGGCCGCCGATGTCGGCGGTTGTGCCGATGCTGGAGGGAGGAGTCCCGGTGGCGGCGCCGCCGGATCCATCAACCACCACCATTCAGCCCGCGCGGCAGTAAATAATAATTAATATTTAGAGTAGTGAATAATGACTAATATTAGAGTAGTAATTATTCCCAACGTCGAATGCAAGAACAAATTCCTTATCATGAGTATTGTATCCTTTGGATTTGTTGCTTAAACCTGCATTTGCTAATTTTCATGTAATGCAGTAATTCCTATGTTTACTTCTCATTAAGTTAATATATATAATAACAAAAATTCAATAGTAGTAATGAACTTTTATTACAGCAGCTGCTATGATAACGACACGAATGGAACTGTCAATCAATCGTTTGGTGTTTCTTCTTCTAACTAGTCAAGGCTGTGGCCCCAATTGTAGTGATTTGTCACAGTAAAAGATTGATCAGGAGCTTGTGGAATAATGAGTGCTGCAGAAGAAAGCTGATCTGATAAGATCTTTTCGTTCTGTTTAATTTGTACTAACTTAGGCGAAAATATTGGATCACAAAGTTTTTTTTTTAAGGTAAAAGATATTGGGTTTATTTTAAATATTTTTTATATTTCATAATTAGACGGAAAAAGATAAAATTATTTTTTTCAATAAAAAATTAACATGGTGAAAAAATAAATATTATAAAAAAATTTATAACTTTCGAAGTTAATTTTTATTTATTAAAACAATTCTATTCTATATACTAATTATTTAGTCCTTTAGTAAGGATAATCACAAAGTCATTTTTTACGACAAAAAATGATTATGTTCACCTTCATCATTTTTCATCATCGATTCTTCGATGATGATGATAAAAAAGATAAATCACAGAGGATTATATTCCTTGATCTGTTGATTAAAATAATGGAAGATTATTTTGAGCTTAGAGAGTATTTTAAATCTTCGTCGAATTTTAACCGTTGTCTTTTTTGGAATATATTTATATTGTTCTAGTCAACGAATCGAAAGGAGAATCACAAAGTCATCTCATTCGTTGATTTGGAATCGTATATCACCTAGGGTGCGTTTGGTCGAGGGTCATCTATGATTACCTTAGTCATGTGATTATCAAGTAATCACATAACCAAGGCTATACGGAATAAAACATAACTTAATGCTGTTTGATTTAATCCTAAGTAATGAGATAAAATCTTATTTGTTTGAAGGTTTTAATGTATTACTTACTGTGACATTTACAATATTACTCCAAACCAAGCACATGATGTCACGCCCTGAGGGTGTCAGTCCGGTATCCTACTCGGTGACAATATATGAATAAGGAAACCTAAGGGTCATATAATACAAGTAACTCCAAAAATTTCATAAAATGTCTATATTAGCGAAGATAGATTTAGCATAAGTTAGAAATATATCTAAATAGAAAATCGACGAAATAAAACAAAGTACATCGAAACTAGAAATCAAATCGGAAAAACAGTTGATCGATATCTCTGAGCGACTCTATGTACAACAAAATCAGTGAAATATCAAAAGGGTGCTCGAGCCTATAAAATTGGAGGTCAAAGAAAACAGACATTAGCACAAATTGCTAAGCGGGTAATAGGGAAATATGTGCATGAATTTAATCTTATTTAAGAGGTCAAAGGAGCTTGTAAAATTTCAATTTCTTTTTTTCTTTCGGTTTCAAGTCTTTTAATTTGTTACAAGTTCTTTTATATATATATATATATATATATATATATATATATATATATATATATATATATATATATATATATATATATATATATATATATATATATATATATATATATATCATCTTTGTAAACATTATCAATAATGTGAATATTATAAATAAACTACAATATGATAGATCAACAATAATATGATAAATCAACTAAATAGTGAATAACTTGAGCCAGTATCATCAGAGTGTATATAACGTCATCTGACGTATGGGCTAAAAGCCCCATCACCGGTGGAATGCAACAGGAAATAACAATAAGGCGCCGAAGCGCAAATAAAATCTGACCGTGCACAACTCATGCTACCACTACTCAAGTGGGGATCAGATACTCTGGTATGAGGCTAGGCTCAGAGTTTCACTTTTAGTTTTCTCATTCATTTCTTTAATATTCAATTTTAATTCTTTTTCATCCTTGTTCAACTATATGTGTACATCTTATGATAAATCTGAATAATCAACTTAGTTCAAGTTATTTAAGCACCAACATAAAATTTATATGTGCATGTTATATCATTAAAAGTTATAAGTATCAACAGATGAAATCATCATGAGTAAGGAGGGTCAAATAATATAAACATATAAGTATCAATGGAAGAGTAGGTCAGAATATCTATTTAAATTTGTAAAACAACCCATCTCATATTTACCCCATATAAAACCCACATATGAGCATGAAAAATGTCAATTATTTATCCGCCAGTGCTTTATTACTTATTACCTATTTTGCTATTTTTAAATACTAGTTTAATGGCCATTTTTAAAAACAGATATACAAATATAAATAAATCAATTATTTCATTTATTTATATATAAGGAACATATAAAGTTCAATGATCGAATGCACCCGCCTTTATATATAGCAAAAGTCGTCGAATATCGGTCGATCACCGAGCTCCGCTCGAACTCGTATCTACAAAAATACAATATGAAAATGGTTCAAAATAATATTCAATAAGAATAATAACATAAATTTGAACATTGTCTAAGACTTGAAATTGGTAAATCATTTTTTATCTCCTTACCTTGTCTGACCCCTAATTCATAATTTAGACCTTTATTTAATTAGATCCAAATGACTTAATATAGATATGGTTCTGGAATGGGAGAACATTTTTTTTTAAAGGTGACTATTGGCTTCGGCATTGAGTTGGACGAGCTCTGATTGGTGATTTTGATGAGCTACAACAATGATGCTAACTATCTCTAGTGAATGTTGGAAAAAGACGTACAATAATTAAAGCTTTTTTTTCCCTCTTTGCTAGTAACATCATCTTGCTCTGACAAGCTCCGATGGACGCTACTGAGTTAGGCGGATAATAAGGAATCACGGGAATGTTGGAAAAGCAGTCATGGTCAGTTGGAAAACAAAATAGATAGCAACCCTAGAAAAACCTAAGAGTAAATGAGAAGAGAAAGGGAAAAGCTTCACCTTCTACTGGAGATTGGTCTCGATGAGCTTCAACGACTGCAGTAACAACCCGAAGAGATCAATAGGAGAAAGGAGGGCTGCTGTTGATGGAGAAATCAACAGCTAGGGTTGTTGTCGGTGACATGAAGAAGAAGGCAGTAGCTGGGAACGAAAACGGAGAAGAGAAGAAGAAAAGGAAGGGGTTGTAGGTGTTGTGCTTGTGCGAAGAGAAGAAATGAAGAAGAGAGGAAGAAGAGAGGCTACTGCGCGTGTGAGGGATGGGAGTGGGGATGGTTGCCTCTTGGGATGATAATGGAAGGGAGAGAAAAGATTTTATTTTATTTTCAAACTTAACATCCTCTCCCCCTAAAAGAAATTTGCTCCCCAAATTTAAATAACTAAAGGATATTAGTACCTGAGAAAAATAGATGAGGATATCTGCTATGCATTTCATCCTCACGCTCCCAAGTTGTTTCCTGATCAGAATGGTGCTGCTATCTAATTTTCACAAGATTGATACTTTTGTTCTGTAATCGATGTTCCTTGCGATCCAAAATACAAACAAGAAATTCATCGTATGACACATCAGGTTGTAAAGGAACAGAAAGATCCCTCAGAACATGAGTCGGATCTGGAACATACTTCCGCAACATAGATACATGAAAGACATTATGTACTCCAGCTAAAGCTAGGGGTAAAGCAAGTCGATATACAACTGCACCAATCCGCTTTATGATCTCAAAAGGTCCGATGTATCTAGAAGCTAACTTTCCTTTCAAGTCAAATCTTTTAACTCCTTTAATGGGTGAAACACGAATAAATACATGATCACCTACTATGAATTTCAACTGTTTTCATCTGCGATCTGCATAGCTTTTCTGTCTACTTTGAGTAGTCAATAGTCTTTGTCTAATAACTCGTACTAGATCAGCATCCTACTGAATACTCTGTGGACCTAGAAGTTGACGTTCACCCACTTCATCCCATAAGATAGGAGATCTACATGCTCTGTCATAAAGTGTCTCAAATGATGTCATTTGGATAGCAGAGTGGTAACTATTATTGTAAGCAAATTCTATCAAATGTAGATGATTCTCCCAGCTACCGTCAAAATCTAATACACAAGCACGCAAAAGATCCTCAAGAGTCTGGATAGTACGCTCTGACTGTCCATCAGTTTGAGGATGAAAAGCAATGCTAAAACGTAATTCGGTACCCAACGCTTTCTGAAAACTCTGCCAGAATCTCGAAATAAAGTGTGGGTCTCGATCAGAAATAATACGGAGAGGAATACCATAGAGTTTAGTGATCTCTTTGCAATATAACTTAGCTAAGCGATCCAAGGAATCTCTCTTTCGGATCGGAAGAAAATGAGCCGATTTGGTCAATCGATCAATGATAACCCAAATTGAATCATGTCCCTTATGAGTTCTTGGTAATCCCGTGATGAAATCCATGGTAACATGCTCCCATTTCCATTCTGGCACTACGATCTTTTGTAGTAACCCGGTTGGTCTCTGATGTTCTGCCTTAATTTGCTGGCAAACCAAACATCGCACTACAAAATCTGCAATATCTCTTTTCATTCCTTTCCACCAATAAGATCACTTCAGTTCTTGATACATTCGAGTGCCACTAGGATGTACTGTAAATTTTGATCGATGTGCTTCTTTAAGGAGATCTTCCTTAACAGGATGTACCTCAGGGACGCACAACCTGTCTCAGAATCGAAGTGATCCATCTACATCTCGAGAAAATTCTGGCTTGAGACCTACTTCCAACTCACTAGCTATGGCTATGAGATACTGATCTGTCATCTAACTTCCCTTGATTCGCTCTACTAAGGGGGATTGTGCGATCAAGGAGACCAATATACCCTGCTGTGTTTGTCCTACTTCAGTCAAATCTAACTCTGAAAATTGTTTGACTATCTCAGTAACTGTCATCCGATGACATGACAATATACCATTGGACTTTCTACTCAAGGCATCTTCTATAACATTAGCTTTCCTAGGGTGGTAGTTGATAGTACAGTCATAGTCCTTCAGAAATTCCATCCATCTTCTCTGTCTAATATTTAAATCCTTTTATGTGAAAAGATACTTCAGACTCTTATGATCAGTGAATATCTCAAAAGTAACACCGTACAAATAATGCCTCCAAATCTTCAGAGCAAATATGATGGCTGCTAACTCCAGATTATGAACGAGATAATTCTTCTTGTGATCTTTCAACTGTCGAGAAGCATAAGCTACCACTCGATTATGCTGCATCAAAACTGTTCCTAATCCTTGAAGATATGCATCCGTATACAATACAAATCCATCATCTCCGGAGGGAATAATTAAAATCGGAGCACTCACCAATCTTTGCTTGAGTTCCTAAAAGCTAGCTTCACAAGCATCAGACCAAATAAACTTGACTCCTTTTCTAGTCAACTGAGTCAAGGGTGCAGCAATACTGGAAAATCCTTCTACAAATCTTCGATAATAATTGGCCAGTCTAAGGAAACTATGGATTTCTTGTACGGACTTTGGTGGTTCCCATTTGACCACCGCTTCAATCTTCTGAGGATCTACTAAAATCCCGTTGTTAGAAATTATATGCCCTAGAAATTCTACAGAAGTAAGCCAGAAAGAACATTTACTGAACTTTGCATATAGACGTTCCTTCCACAACACTTCCAAAATCATTCGGAGATGATGTTCATGCTCTTCTTCTGATAAAGAATACACCAAAATATCATCAATAAAAATAATTATAAATCGGTCTAAATATTCCAAGAATACTCGATTCATCGGATCCATAAAAGCTGCAGGAGTATTAGTGAGTCCAAATGGTATTATCAAAAACTCATAATGTCCATATCTAGTACGGAAGACAGTCTTCTGAATATCGATATCTTGAACTCGTAGTTGGTTATAGCCTGATCTTAGATCAATCTTCGAGTATACATAGGTACCTCTAAGCTGATCAAATAAATCATCTATTCTGGGGAGCGGATACTTGTTCTTGATTGTCACTGAATTTAACTGCCTATAATCCATACAAAGCCTGAAGGATTCATCCTTCTTCTTTACGAATAGAACTGGAGCACCCCAAGTGGAAACGCTAGGACGGATGAAACTCTTGTCTAGTAATTCTTGGAGTTGAACTTTTAAATCCTCCAGCTCTTTGGGTGCCATCCAGTATGATGCTTTCAATATTGGGGTTGTGCCAGGGAGTAATTCGATAGCAAACTCAACTTGTTGTTGAGGTGGTAAAACAGGGAGTTCTTCAAGAAATACATACAGATACTCTCGAATTATGTGGACATCAGAAGGGTGTGCTAGACTATTCACATTAGAACTTATCAAAGATAGGAGATATCCCTCACATCCTCGTGCTAACAATTGTTGAGCTTGGAGAGCTGAAATGATAGATATCCCTCGATCGCTTATCCCAACAAATTTCCATGATGGCTAGTCTAAGGGTTTGAAAGTTACCATCTTAGCTCGACAATCGACGGTGGCATGATGCTCTGACAGTCAATCCATTCCGAGAATAATATCAAATTCAGTCATCTGTAACACATGCAAATCTACTGTAAGAACATGACTATCAAAATTCAAGGGACAACTTTTGACCTCTTGACTTGACATCAACACTCCACCTGATGCTGTCATTACTGCTAACCCATATGAGCGAAGAGTTGGACACCTCCCAATTTTCACTACGAACTCAAGAGAAATAAAAGAATGCAAGCTACCAATATCTATTAATATTTCAGCAGGAATATTACAAACTGAAATGGTACCTCGAATAATTGATCCTCCAGCTCGCTGTGCCTCCTCACGAGTCAGAGCATACACGTGTCCTGTCTCATGACCTGAGTGTTGAGCCTCCTGGGTAGAAGACGACTGACTCTGATCTTGTAACTCTGTTGATGACTGATAAGTTGGAGGCAATACATATTGCTGAGGTGCAGGTAGCAAATACTGTTGTGGTGGAGGCATCAGATACTGCCGAGGTAAAGATGATGCATACTGTTGAGGTGAGAGTAGCAAGTATTGCTGAGGTGGAGCTGTCAAATACTGAGATGTACTCTGGGATTGCAAATGATAAACTTGTGGCTTTTGGCTGGACTGAGTAGATGATGAATTTTGTTGTTGTCCTGACTGAGATTTCTTTGATCCTCTCTGCTGTCGAGACTGTGGGGGTCGTGGTGTAGGTCGACCCTGCTGAGTTTGAGATCCCACTACCTGGTGTTGTGCTCTCAGAGTACAATCACTAATCATATGTCCTGACAACTTATAGTAAAAGCATATACTTTGATTTAGAGAACACTCCCCTGCTTTGTGATTACGAGCACCACATTTAAAACATTTTAAGATACCCGTCGAAGCTACAGTATCAGACATCTGGCCCTGTGAGGCACAGGTGGACGAGCATATCCCTATGATATCCTAGCCACCTTCGATGGCTGTGAAGAATCTCTACTCGTACTCTGGCTACTGGATCGACAATCTCGATTATGTTGTCTTGGGTGAGAGGACGGGTGACTAGCTTCCCTTTTCTGTGAGACTCGCTGCTGAGTCATCTCAATAAATATAGCCCAGTCAAGTGCATCTCGATAACTGGTAACAAGGAATCCAGACATCCTGATCCGGATATATGGTGCAAGTCCCTAGGTAAACTGAATCATATAGTCATGATCTTGTGCTATCAAGTGGGGACAAACTCAGCAAGTCGACTAAATTCTGCATAATATTCTATTACACTTCGGTCGCCTTGCTTGAGACTCAAAAACTCTTGACGTCTAGCAATACAAAAGGCAGCAGGAAAATACTGTCTTTCAAACGCCTCTCTGAACGACTGCCAAGAGATAACTTGATCCCCAAAAATAATCTTTTGTATTTTCCACGAAGTGGATGTCTGTCCTCGAAAATGATAGGCAGCTAGCTCCATCTTCTCTGTATCTGAACAGGACATGTACTCAAAAGTACCCTCAATATCATCTAGCCATGTCCGAGCCTCCCAAGGGTCGGTGGCTCCCTTGAATAATGTAAAACGATCCCTAGCTGAACTAGCAAGCAGAGGAATACGAGTTTTATCCATGATACTAGATGTCGTGGGAAGGACTGGATCAACTATAGGTGTCTCGAGTATCGACTGGGGTAGGTGAATGAGTGTCTCATCTACACCATGATCACCTCTCTGAGTGTCAGGAGTACGTCGGCCTGCACGACCACGACTACGAGCATGACTACTACCCCAACTCCAACCACGTGTACGTGGCATTGTCTACCAAATCAAATAAAAATTTACAACCCTTTATAATTAAAAGAAAATTAATACAACAATAAAGGACCCATAAATCCTATAACTCAGATATACCATTCGACTTGCATTTAAATCTCTTTTTGTTCAAAACAAATCTCCGAATTAAAACAAAACAAAGATCCAAGACACAAAACCCATCGATAAATAAAAAATTAGGCTCTGATACCACTAAAACTATCACGCCCCGAGGGTGTCAGTTCAGTACCCTACTCGGTGATAGTATATGAATAAGGAGACATAAGGGTCATATAATACAAGTAACTCCAAAAAATCCATAAAATGTCTATATTAATGAAGATAGACTTAGCATAAACTAGAAATACATCTAAATAGAAAATCGATGAAACAAAACAAAGTACATCGAAACTAGAAACCAAATCGAGAAGACAGTAGGTCGATATCTTTGAGCGACTCTATGTATAACAAAATCAGTGAAATGTCAAAAGGGTGCTCGAGCCTGCAAAACTGGAGGCCAAAGAAAGCAGACATTAGCACAAATTACTAAGCGGATAATAAGGAAAGATGTGTATGAATTTAATCTTTTTTAAGAGGCCAAAGGAGCTTGTAAAATTTCAATTTCTTCTTTCCTTTTTGTTTCAAGTCTTTTAATTTGTTCTAAATTCTTATACATACATATATATGTATATATCATCTTTGTAAACATTATCAACCATGTGAATTTGATAAATCAACTACAATCTGATAGATCAACAATAATCTGATAAATCAACTAAATAGTGAATAACTGGAGCCAGTATCATCATAGTGTAGATAACGTCATCTGACGTATGGGCTAAAAGCCTCATCACCGGTGGAATGCAACAGGAAATAACAATAAGGCGCCGAAGCGCAAACAAAATCTAACCGCGCACAACTTATGCTACCACTACTCAAGTGGGGGTTAAGTACTCTGGTATAAGGCTAGGCTTAGAGTTTCACTTTTAGTTTTCTCATTCATTTATTTAATATTCAAATTTAATTCTTTTTCACCCTTGTTCAACTATATGCGTACATCTTATTATAAATCTGAATAATCAACTTAGTTCAAGTTATTTAAGCACCAATATAAAATTTATATGTACATGTTATATCACTAAAAGGTATAAGTATCCACAGATGAAATAATCATGAGTAAGGAATTAAAGTCAAGCAATATAAACAGACAAGTATCAACGGGAGAGTAGGTCAGAGTATCCATTTAAATTTGTAAAACAACCCATCTCATATTTACCCCATATAAAACCCATATATGAGCATGAAAAATGTCAATTATTTACCCGCCAGTGGTTTAATACTCATTACCCATTTCGTTATTTTTAAATACTAGTTTAATGTCTATTTTTAAAAATAGTTATACAAATATAAATAAATCAATTATCTCATTTATTCATGTACAAGAACATATAGAGTCCAAAGATCGAATGTACCCACCTCTATATACAACAAAAGTCGTCGAATTTCGGCCAATCACCGAGCTACGCTCGAACTCGTATCTACAAAAATACAATATGAAAATGGTTCAAAATAATATTCAATAAGAATAACAACATAAATTTGAACATTGTCTAAGACTCAAAATTGGTAGATCATTTTTGATCTCCTTACTTTGTCGGAAGCCTAATTTATAATTTAGACCTTTATTTAATTAGATTCAAATGACTTAATATAGATATAGTGCTGGAATGGGAGAACATTTTTTTTTTAAAGGTGACCGTTGGCTTTGGCATTGAGCTGGACGATCTCTGATTGATGACTTCAACGAGCTACAATAATGATGCTAACTAGCTCTAGTGAATGCTGGAAAAAGACGTACAATAATTAAAGTTTTTTTTCCTCTTTGCTAGTAACATCGGCTTGCTCTGATGAGCTCCGATGGATGCTACTGAATTGGGCGGATAATAAGGAATCACAGAAATATGGAAAAAACAGTCATGGTCGGTTGGAAAACAAAATAGACAACAACCCTAGAAAAACCAAAGAGTAAATGAGAAGAGAAAGGGAAAAGCTTCACCTTCTACTGGCGATTGGTCTCGATGAGCTTCAACGACCGTAGTAACAACTCCAAGAGATCAATAGGAGAAAGGAGGGCTGCTGTTGATGGAGAAAATCAACAGCTAGGGTTGTTGTCAGTGACACGAAGAAGAAGATAGTAGCTGGGAACGAAAACGGAGAAGAGAAGAAGAAAAGGAAGGGGCTATAGGTGCAACGACGGTCGGCCGACGATCGACGATGACGATTGACCGACGATCGGCGACAGCGGTCGGCGACGACCAACGACCAACCGACAATTGACTAGATTATAATTTGATAAATTGATAAGGATAGTTTTGTCATAAATGATAAAAATTAGAGGTTATTTTTAGAAAAATTAAATCCATAATCAAGTGAATAAAAAAATAAAATCTTCTGGAGATTTTTCAATTTCTCTATTTATAATCCTTTTGTTGATATGATATGACGTATCGGACATCCATCATGATTTATTAATCGTTCAAATTCTAAACTAAATAATATTTTCTTTGATAACCAAGATTTTCTAATGTTATCGGATATATTCAGACGGTGACCGTGCTGTGGCTGGTACTTTGAAAGAGTTTTCTATTTTTCTAAACTCATTTTTCTGAACTGGAACGGGTCAAGCGTTTTTATGGTCAGGTCTTCATTGACTCTGACTTTTGTCTTCCACACGATTTGAGTGCTTGGACACGAAAAATTGTTATATTGATGGAAAAATCAACGTTGTTATTTCTGGAACTTGTTTTTTTTCGCACAGTCTAAATACCAAAAAAGGGACAAAGTCAAGAAGACCAAAGGCTTCCCAAGAACAGTCTAAATACGCAAATTACGGCATCAGACATTCGCCATTTCAGTCTCTCCGATCATGTTCTCCGACATGCTGCCTCCACTATTCCTTCTCATCCCTCTCTTCCTCACCTTGGATTCCTCGGCCGGTGGACAGAGCTACTCTAATATCACTCGCGGAACCACTCTCACTGCTGGCGGCTCACCCAGCTCGTGGCTCTCCCCCTCCGGGGAATTCGCGTTCGGCTTCTTCCCGGCCGACTCCAACAGCACTAGCTTCCTCCTCGCTGTCTGGTTCGCCGCCACTTTGCCGCGGTCCGTCATCTGGCTCGCCAACCGCAGTTCGCCGACGCTCCCGCCTGGAGCCACCGTGCGCCTCACCAGCGACGGCCTCCTCTCCCTCCGCGACAATACCGGCACCGAGATGTGGAGCGCAGGTGCCGGCGACGCTGTCGCTGCTTCAATACTCGACACTGGCAACCTCGTCATCGCCGGGGCTACAGGCGTCCTGTGGCAGAGCTTCGACGTGCCCACTGACACGTTGCTACCCGGCCAGGTCCTACCGGCTGGAACTTCCCTGCGCTCCCAGCTCACCGACGAAGACTTCTCCGAGGGGAAGTTCGAGCTTTCGCAGGCCGACGGCAGCCTCAAACTTTACCTCCTGGCGATTCCCAGCGGAAATCAGTACGACGCCTACTGGTCCATGGACACCTCTGGAGCCAGCAACGAGCTCGTCTACCACGCCAACGGGAGCATCTACTACAGCCTAGGAAATGGCACCACCGTGCCCATAAACTCGGGATTCAATTACTCCCCAGAGAGATTTTATCAACGCGCGAGGCTCGACCACGACGGTGTATTCCGGCAGTACGTCTACCCCAAATACAGCTCCCCCGGCGGCGGATCGTTGAAACTGACATGGAACGTGGTGGCGAGAACTCCGGAAGATAACCGCCGTGAACTTCCATCCGGCGGCCGAGGCAGCGATGTGTGCGGCTACAACAGCTACTACTTGTCGGATGGAATCCAGGACATGATCAACATCAACTGCATGTGCCCTCAGAACTACTCCTTCATCGACCAGGACCACACGGACCTGGGCTGCAAGCAAAGTTTCGTGCAGAGCTGCGAGCACTACGAGCAGAGTTCCTTCACGATGATTCCGGTGGACAACCTGGATTGGCCTAACGCCAACTACGAGCACTACACCGACTTCGACGAACGCCAGTGCAGCGATCTGTGCCTGCAGGACTGCTTCTGCACCGTGTCAACATTCTCGAGAGGTGGCCGAGAATGCTGGAAAAAGAAGGTGCCACTGTCGAACGGCCGGAGAGGTAGCGACGTTAACCGGCGGGCGTTCATCAAGGTCGTAAGTGACGACTCCTCTGTTCCGGTTCCATTTGAAGGAAACCGTGATCGGCGGCGGTCCATAGGTGCGGTGGGAGCGATTCTTTTAGGGAGCTCCGGCTTGCTCAACTTGATCCTCGGCGGAACGTTCATCTTCATGTTCATTTGCTCCCGGAGAAACAAATCGCAGAAACAGAGGAGCGTAACGGAGGTAAATTTGCGAACTTTCTCCTACAAAGAGCTCGAGCAGGCAACGAAGGACTTCAAAGAAGAGCTCGGCAGAGGCGCCTTTGGCGTCGTGTACAAAGGGGAATTGTCTTCATCGAACGGAAGCGCGAAACTCGTCGCCGTGAAGAGATTGGACAGGCTGGGTAAGATGAACGACGACGGCGGTGAGAAAGAGTACGCCAATGAGGTGAGATCGATCGGGATGACGCACCACAAGAACTTGGTGAAGCTGCTCGGCTACTGCGACGAGGGATCGCAGCGGCTGCTGGTGTACGAGTACATGAGCAGAGGGTCGTTGCAGGAGTTCCTCTTCGGCGGCGAGCGGCCGCCGTGGGAGCAGAGGGCTTCTATCGCGATCGGGGTCGCGAGGGGACTCATGTACCTCCACGAGGAGTGCAGCGCCCCGATCATCCACTGCGACATCAAGCCACAGAACGTTCTCCTCGACGACAACCTCGTCGCGAGGATCGCCGACTTCGGCCTCGCGAAGCTGCTCCGGACGGACCAGACGCGGACCTATACGGGGATAAAGGGAACGCGGGGGTACGTGGCGCCGGAGTGGTTCAAGAGCATGGCGATCACGAAGAAGGTGGACGTATACAGCTTCGGCGTGATGTTGCTGGAGATCGTGACCTGCCGGAGGAATCTTGAGACGGCGGAGGAGGTGGCCGAGGAGACGGTTTTGGTGTATTGGGCCTACGATTGCTACAGGGAAGGGAGGCTGGATCTGCTGCTGAGGGACGACGAAGGCGATACGGAGGATAGGGAGAGAGCGGAGAGGTTCGTCACGGTGGCACTCTGGTGCATACAGAAGGATCCAGAGTTAAGGCCGCTGATGTCGGCGGTTGTGCCGATGCTGGAGGGAGGAGTCCCGGTGGCACCGCCGCCGGATCCATCAACCACCATTCAGCCCGCGCGGCAGGAAATAATAATTAATATTTAGAGTAGTGAATAATGACTAATATTAGAGTAGTAATTATTCCCAACGGCAAATGCAAGAACAAATTCCTTATCATGAGTATTGTATCCTTTGGATTTGTTGCATTTGCTAATTTGCATGTAATGCAGTAATTCCTATGCTTACATCTCATTAAGTTAATATATATAATAACAAAAATTCAATAGTAGTATAATGAACTTTTATTACAGCAGCTGCGATTATAACGACACGAATGGAACTGTCAATTAATCGTTTGGTGTTTCTTCCAACTAGTGAAGTCTGTGGCCCCAATTGTAGTGATTTGTCACAGTAAAAGATTGATCAGGAGCTTGTGGAATAATGAGTGCTGCAGAAGAAAGCTGACATGATAAGAATAAGATCTTCTCGTTCTGTTTAATTTGTACTAACTTAGGGAAAAAAATTGGATCGCAAAGTTTTTTTTGATATTGGGTTTATTTTAAATATTTTTTTATATTTCATAATTAGACAGATAAAATTATTATTATTTCAATAAAAAATTAATACGATAAAAAAATAAATATTATAAAAAAATTTATAACTTTCGAAATTAATTTTTATTTTTTCCAACAATTTTATCGTATGTATGTATGTATGTATGTATGTATGTATATATATATATATATATATTATTTAGTCTTTCACTGTGACAATTACAAAGTCATCTTTTACAATAAAAATTGATTATATTCATTCTAATTATTTTTAAAAAGAGATAAATCACATAGAATTATATTCCTTAATATGTTGATTAGAATAATAAAAGATTATTTTGACCTCAGAGAATATTTTAAATCTACGAATTTTAATCGTTATTTTTTTTTAATATATTTTTATTATTCTAGTCAATCAGAATCACAAAGTCATCCCATTCGTTGATGTGGAATGGTATATCGCCTAATGTTGTCGGATATATTCGGACGGTGACTGTGCTGTGGCTGCTATTTTAAAAGCGTTTTCTATTTTCTAAACTCATTTTTCTGAACCGGAACGGGTCAACCGGTCAAGCGTTTTTAATCGAGTGAGCCCAGTTTAAATATTCCGGCCGGGCAGGTCTTCATTGACTTTGACTTTTGTCTTCCACACGATTTGAGTGCTTGGACACGAAAAATTGTTATATTGATGGAAAAATCAACGTTGTTATTTCTTGAACTTGTTTTTTTTTCCTATCAAACGGATGGTTAATAATTCAATTCGCGTAGTGATCATCTCAATAAATTTTTACTCGAAGAATCTCAATACATTTTTCGATTGATTAATACTAATTAATTGAAGATTTTGGTTTGCTATGATGAATACAAAGGAAGTCCGTGCATAGTCTATCTGATTTTCATATCAAAATATTAAAACATCAACATCACTAACGCAAAACAAGGAGCAAGATACTGACGTCAATCCCTCGCAAAAGCGAATATTCCGTCTCTCCATGCGTTGGTTACTAATTTCAAGGGCTAAATATCCACCGTGATTTATCTCTCTTACGATGATCCGGAAACAAACTGATAGGGACCACTAAGTTGACGGTTCCACACAAAGGAGTAATATATTGACAATTTGATTTTCATTTATTTGTCTCCTATTTCCCATTAAATATTTAAAAAAAAATACGTATGAATATCCATAGATTTTTTAGCTAATTGATTTGATATTTTGAATTGGACAATAATTTAATCTCTCTTTTATTTATATTTCGATTATCTTTTGAGTTTTTTTATCTAATCGAATCATCGAGATTTATATGTTCTAAAGTAGTTTGCTTGGTCTCATAATATTCATTTGAAATTTGTAAAGTTTATAACTAAATGTGGTTGAGTTGTGATTGTAAATCATGATCAATAAATTATAATAAACACTGTGGAGTGCATGGAGATTATGAATTTAGAATAAATAATGACGAAGGGAAAATTAAATTGAATTTTAGATAGTATATCAATTTATATTAGCTAATATATATTTCAATTAAATGAAGTCTGAAATTGTAAATTATTCAAAGAAAAAAAAAAGATAAATGAACTAATTGGTTAATTTGTGGCTTAAGTGAGATTGAGCTATCTTAAATTCCGAAGAATTGATCTTATTTTTATTGTAATTATTAGATGGCTATTGCCTTACTAAATAATTAAGGCTCTTTTTTTAGTTGTCATCATCACTTGACTAAATTAATGATTGGCGTCCTTAAAAAGAAACAAAAATCATATAGTGTTAAACTGACTTTATATATACACAGTGTGAGAGAGATTTGATCTCTTATGAATTTTATTCGTCTATGCTCGTGTGCGATGCGATCTCGGTTGTCGATCATGTGATTGAGAAATGCACAGTTGCTCACCGCTCGCGAGTTGGGAGTTCACCATTTCAGGCGGACGTTCGGATTCTGGTAGTTATTCGATCGGAATATGACTGCCATTAGGCTGACATCGGATTCCGGTCGGACAACGATCGAAATCCGATCGATTTATGGCTGAAATCACGTGCGATTGCTGTCACCAGTGGCCGTGACATTGGCGGTCGCGATGCGATAGAATTTCGACCGCGATTCGATCAGAATCTGACCGCAGTCAGGCCGACATCGGATTCCGACCGGACGACGATCGGAATTCGACCAATTCACGGTCGGAATTGCGTGCGATCGTTGCCGCGACACTAGTGGTCGTGATGCAGTCGGATTCCGAACACAATTCGATTGGAATCCGACCGTCGTCAGGTCGGCACCGAGTTCCGACCTGACGACAATCGGATTCTGACCGGATTACGCTCGCAATCCGACTGTATCGCGACCACCAGTGCCGCGACCACTCGACTTCCGATCGGATAGCGTCCAGAATCCGACGCTAACCGGTCGGAAATGACTGAACCACGTGGCCAGCAATGACGCGGCCATTGTCGGCCGCAATCGGATCAGATTCCGACTGAATTGCGGTCAGAATCCAATACCGGATGAGACGATAGACGACTCCGGCCTGTCCGACGCCGAATTTCAGCCGCAATTCGGCCCGCACGCGGCCGAAATCGATCGCCCGATTTCGACTCCGATTCAATCGACCGACGGCCAAATACCGATCGATCAATTATATCGGATGGATCGACGTCGACTGTCGTCTACAATGCCAGCGCCAAAATTCGGCACGAATGGAACTGTCAATCAATCGTTAATTTGGTGTTGCTTCTGAGTAGTCAAGGCTGTGGGCCCAAATGTGGTGTTTTGTCAGAATAAAGAGGTTGTGGAATAAAGAGTGCAGTGCAGCAGCAGAAAGGGACATGGAATTTAAGACAACCTATTGAGCCTGGAAATCTAGCGATTCGTCGACGGAGCAAGGGCTGTTTACCTTCGATGAAATGCCACATTTCCCCAAAGAGGAAGGCCGCTTGTGGTATGGAAGGCCCTCTTTTGCCGCCTCGATCAGTCGCATCGGAGAAGATGGAGGGACAGCCATGGAGGACAAAATTAAACGCCAAAAAATGATTGCCAAAATTTAAGCAAAAAGATGGAAATGATTTACATGTGCAGTCGTGTTAAAGTTTTAACCAAATATTCACGATACATATCGGAATCTGTTAATTTGTTAGTCTCTGTTAATCCGTTTTCGGAATAGGAAGATAAATGACGATGAATTTTTAACTCTTAATGATGCGGGTGCGGAGGAAAAATCCGTTCGCTTCGTTTTCAAGGCGATGAAGCGATGAGGGAGGTCTCGGAATATTCTCCCTGCGATCAAGAAAAAGAAATAAGAAAACGTAGAAAACGAAATTCGACACCAAAGAATCGAGATTCGAGACATTTAGATGTAACGCGTTCTAATAAAGATTCCTACTCCACGGGGGTGAGGTTTCTCACCAGATACGGTGCCTAAGCACTTTCACTATGAAGATCCTCCTTTACAGAAAGCAAGTTTCCGAAGGTGGAGGAGAAAGGACCTTTTACAATGATGTTACAAGATGAGGAAAATACAAGAGACTTAACAAACAGCAGATCTCCGTCCTCCTTCTCCGACGAGATCGTTCTTCCTTTTCTCTCGTCTCCCCTTCTCTCTTGCTGGATGCGAATGATTGCGGATCGATCTCCCCTCTCTCCTTCTTCCTTCCTCTCTCCCTTTTATCTTCCCTCCTCCTTCAACGTAACGTCGTGGATTATCTCCATCGTACACGTGGCCACCCCCTCCTCCTGGAGAATAATTCTGTTACAAATATGAGGAACGAGGACTTCAATATTGCGTGGGGCCCCTGCCGCTGCATAGCACCTTTCCCTTTACTTTTCGAACGAGGTTAAACTGCTTCCTCACCCCTCCGCTTTGGGTGAAGTTAACTTAGGCCCCTATACCATAGGTGACCTAGCCTTAGGGTTTCTCCTTAAACCAACCAATTCTCCTTTTCCCGCACTCAAACTTCTTTCGCGTCGATTAGGTTGAGCCCTTCCTCCATCCCATTGGCTTCGGAATTGCCTAGTTGAACCAGGTTCTAGTCCTCTGTTAGGAAGTGCCTTCCGCCTCTTTTCCACCGGCCCCTTGCTTCTAGCATTCGCTCGGCCGATGGCTCTCGCCATTTGTCCGCGCCGATGACCTTCGTACTTACGCGCGTGTCGATTACTTCCGATAACTCTCGCCGCGCTAATGACTTCGATAACTCGCCCTGTCAATGGCTTCGCCTAACTCGCCTGCTAATGGCTTCGATAACTCGCCTGCATACAATGGCTTCGCCTAACTCTCGCCTGCGCTAATGGCTTCGATAACTCGCCATACCAATGGCTTCGATAACTCTCGCCAATCGCTTCTCCTTTTCCCCTTTGGGTCAACTGTGTTTTGGGGACGGGTCACGTCACTGCTAACTCTTCTATTGGGAATTAGGTAGAAAAAGTACCAAGAGTATCATTAGTCAACCTAAAATAGTCAGCAAGTTATAAGCTTGACTTTCCAAATGTACGTAAAGTTTATGCCCCATTCTTCATTCCTCCGTTTGAATCCACCTTTTCCTTTATAACTCCCTTGTATGCCTCCGAGGCGGCCCGATGGGCCCATGGGCTCCGCTTCTCCTTCTCTCTCCGTGAAATTGAATCGTCACGGGAAACCCTATATAAACCTCCGCTTTCTCCTCTTAGGTATCATTTAGCGTGCCTAACAATCCAGTCTTGTACTTTTTCTTCCACGATTTTCCCCGGTGGCGTTTCGGCGATTCAGTCCTTCCCTTCTCGCACGGTTCTCCCTTACCCCTGAGTAAGTGCTTTGCTTAGTTTAACACTCATGGCTCCTAGGACTACCTCTCCACCCGCCTGGTATGAACATACCATAACCCAGTTAGATTGTAACCATTATTTCTTTAATATCAAGAACGACTACATAGATCCTTCTATAAAATGCTGTTTCACGACTAAGCTGCATCGGCCTCATACTCCTCCTCCTGGTTTGACATGCTTTTTCTCCGAACAATTCTTTAACGGTCTATTTTTGCCGGCACCACAGGTCTACTTGGACCTCCTAGACTTCTACATATTACCCCTGAACCAATTCACCCCCAACTCCTTCCGAATTCTATCGGGAGCCCACATAGTGTTCCAACATTTGAACCTCCCTTTGACCCCAGAACTATTCCATTGCTTCTTCCAATTAAAGTCTTCTAAGGCAGACCTCTTCTATTTGTCTAGTCGTTCAGACTGTAAATTTCTGGTGAACCTGCCTACTTCCCACAAGGGCTGGGAAGCACTATACTTCTTTGTAGAGCTTCCGGAGCCTTTACCTCATTTCGATATTTGGAAAGTAGACCTTCCCGAATTGCCTTCCTTCCGGGAAATGAGGACCAAATGTCCTTTCCTGGAGGTGTATAGAGTTTTAGGGGAGCTACACTACTGTTCGAACCATCTGCTAGAGACTCCCCTCCTGCGCCATTTTGGATTGTCTCCTCTACCTCGGCGACTTGGTTCTTTGTAGGTAGGGTGACATTTATCCTGCAATGTGACTTCCTTTTTAGGTCATCCATCTTTCTTACCAGTATATCTTATAGATAATCTGATGCAGAAGGCTCTGGTGGAAGGGGAGTCGATCGAGGCTGCTAAGAAGAAGAAGGCAGCAGCTAACAGAGGCAAACCCACAGCAGCTCCGTCACCTCCTCGAAAAAAGCTGCGGCTCATTAAGAAAGGAGCCTCAAGCTCATCGGCTCATCTCCTCAACCGGATCCACCAGGGTCTCACTCGACCATTTATGAACCACGAAGAGAAGGTACTACCTCCCTGTCTATTCTCCATCTCCTCAAGGAGGATTCTCCTTCTCATTTTCTTCACTCTTCCCCTAAGCAAAATTCACCTCCACCTTCTCATGTGGAGCCACTCCAAGCTCCTGCTCCTTCGGACCTAAGGTCCGCCCTCCCTCCCCCTTCGCCAGATTAGGCCTCCAACCTCCTCCGAAGGGGAAGACCCCTCCCTTCCTGTTCCTCCGAGGGTCACGTTAGGGTCCCTGCTGCAAATTCGGCACCCCTCGGAGGTGAAATTCTTTAATCAGTCAGGCGTACAAGGCCCATGCGAGCAAGTGGGCAAGCTACTTGCTGAGGTATCTCTTATTTCTCCCTTTTCTCTTTACCGCAAGTATTACTATATGCCAATTTGTAATGACAGTTTCTTTCCCCTGCAGGCCGCCGCTCAGCATGATAAGATGGTCACTCGGCTGGCCCGCTTTCAATCTACCGTGGAAACTCGCCACTTCGCCTCCGTGTCACAACAAAAAAAGCTCGTTCAGCAACTGAGCGAGCAAGAGGCGAAGGAAACCGATATGAGGGGCCAATGCGAGGAAGCGATGATGCAGCTAGCCCTGGTACGGAGCGAGAAAGAGGAGCTGCAGCGAAAGAACGAGGACTTGGAGCAGCGGATTTTTCTCCAATCCAGTGAACTGCAACAAGTAGATGAATTGGCTCGGGAGTTGAAGGAATACAAAAAATATCTTATGGATGTCATGATCAAGGATGCTGACTCTGCGGCTACTATCTCACAGCTTCAACAAGAATGCAACCGCCTTAACCTGGAACGTCAAGCCTGGGCCATTACTCGGGAATCCTGTCTAAAGAAGTGTCAGGAACTTTCCTCTGCAATAATGGCTCTTCCCCGAACCTTATCACCGGTGGCCCAGCGAATCCACCCTCCAACAGAGTATCTTGAAGCCCTTTCAAATTTTTAGGACGTGAGCTATAAAGGCCCACCGAGAGATGCTTTGGCGATCAAATTGGCGGAAAGTCAAACTCAGGTGGCTCAATATCGGGACCAATTAAAGGAACAGGAAGCCGACCTCAAGAGGCGCTATGTCAAGAAAGGGGTAGATCTCTTTATATTAGGCTTCGAGGGGGCTGTAGCTCAAAACGCCGAACAAGGATATCCACCTCCCGGCGTGGACACCAGTCACTTAGATCCTGTATCGGCGTTGGATAAATGTTCCCCTGAGCGATTTGAGTTGTAATCTCCCGTACCGTTTTTTCGGTAATAACTTTTTCTTTACTGTTAAGAGCTGACTCTTATCAATATGTCTGTCCATTACGGTCCTCGCGTGTTCTCTAGCGAGTCGGGGTTTCTGGACCAATTTTGAGCTTTCCCTTGTTATTTCTTTACCCGTACCATATAACGCCATCGCCTGGCTGGTTCGGGGCTCTCTTACGGGATTTTGCCTACTAGTATCCACATCCGCCCCGATTTTGGTTCGGACATCACTTTAAATGGCCTTTTGCCCGTTGATTTTCCCTATCCTTCCTCCGCCGGAAAAAGATGCACCTCTTCGTCCTTCTCCCCTTCCCGTAACTTTTTCGCCATTCTCCTTCCATTATAAGTCCTTCGTCCCCCTTGTCTTCGTCCTGTTATCTTACCATCATGGCTTCGGCAGGGCATCCCATTGAAATTTCTTCGGAATCAGAATCTTTTGAAATACAGGACTGGGTCTCTGAGGATGATGCAGATTCGGAGACCCGATCAACCGCCACTTCAGTCTTCCATCCCCTACCTTTTCCGCCTTTCGGTCCAACTCCCACCCCTCCAGCGGGGAGATCCTTCCGCGCTCCTTTCCCCTCCTTCACAGGTATGGAATCCTCCTTCACTGAGTACACAGTGGGAGACCCCCGCGCCGTTGATGAACTTCCTTCACTTCCGCCCGCGTTGGCTTTCGTCCCAGTTCCCCCGGCGAGGACTCGTCCTTCCCCTTTCGATGAAGGTCCACCAGTTCTTCCTCCACCCCAAGGCGAACGCTTCAGAGTTATATTAGCTCCTTCTCCCCCCAAAGAGACATCTCCCGCTTCATCTGTTAGGAGTAATCATGGAAAATCTTTGTAGATCAAGTTAATGTAATCGTTTCAAATATGTTAATAAAAAATAAGGGAGGCAAATGATATCTGTTTTTGTCTTTTCAGTAGAAGTAAGACTTTTGTCTTCCAAAAGGATAGTAATCGATCCGAACATATCTTCCTCTATCATGTCTCGGGAATTCGGACCCTCTTAATTATGATTGTAGTCCCGTCAACCTTCCTGCTACTGCCCCCACGTTTCCTCTTTTGTATCGGCATTTATGGTTCTCACATCTCCTACCAATGAATGAACTCTTCCCCTTCGTCGCCATAAAATCCACCGACCTTTACCTGATAGCTTCCACCATTCTCCTTTTTTCTTTGCTTGTCATGGACAGAATATCGGAACAGCCAGTTCCTCGCCTTAAAGAGCAGATAAATGGCTGATACATAGCCATCTTGGAGGAACAAGTGAAGTGTTTACGCGGTGGAGAAACTTACGCCCATAATCGTTCCTGCGTCAACAAGCGATAGGGTCCCAAAAGAACTATCGAGTAAATCTTCTTGAAGCGTCTTATCTTGACGCACAACCTGACCGACGTAAGGAAACTCCATCCATTTCGCCTAACAAAGAATTGTAATACCCTAGATGCATTAGGGTCTCTTTTGTTATTTCTCCTTGTAGATGACTGGGAGTATGTAGTTCTCCCGTATCATCGAACTTTCCTAGTTTATCTCCTTCCTCCAGGGACCTTACGAGTTGTACTACTCTTTACTCCTTTTGTATTTACATGTAATTTGGGGCATATTTGGCTCTCCAGTCTTTTCAATCTTTGGGTATATAGACCCTTAGGCAGCCGACTCTGCTATGGCACAAGAATACAACCATATAGAGTTGATTAATACAAGCAATCGAGACATAGAATAAATAATAGAGGAATTTGGTTCTTAGTTCACCACCGTGACGGGGATATCTTCCGCTCTGCGGGGATAGCAATTTGCACATAAAGTAAGTAGTAACCGAGGAATCCCGGTTCTCCCGTTCCACCACCACACGGGGATAACTTCCGCTCTGCGGGGATAGCATTTTGTATATAGAGTAAATAGTAACCGAGGAGTCTGGTTCTTGCTTCCACCACCACACGGGATAACTTCTCTTGAGGATAGCAATTGCACATAAAGTAAGTAGTAACCGAGGAATCCCGGTTCTCCGTTCCACCACCACGGGGATAACTTCGCTCTGCGAGATAGCATTTGTATATAGAGTAAATAGTAACCGAGAGTCTCGGTTCTTGGCTCCACCACCACACGGGGATAACTTCGCTCTGTGAGGTAGCATTTTGGATATAGAGTAAATACAGGAGTCTCGGTTCTTCCGTTCCACCACCACACGGGATAACTTGGCTCTGCGGAGATAGCATTTTGTATATAGAGTAAATAGTAGTAGGAGTCTCGGTTCTTCCGTTCCACCACCACCACACTGGGATAACTGCTGCGAGGATAGCATTTTTTATATAGAGTAAATAGTAACCGTGGAGTCTGGGTTCTTCGGTTCCACCACCACACGGGGATAAACTTCCGCTCTGCGGGGATAGCAATTTTTATATAGAGTAACTAGTAACCGAGGACTCTCGGTTCTTCCGTTCCACCACCACACGGGGATAACTTCCGCTCTGCGGGGATAGCATTTTGTATATAGAGTAAATAGTAACCGAGGACTCTCGGTTCTTCCGTTCCACCACCACACGGGATAACTCGCTCTGTGAGGATAGCATTTTGTATATAGAGTAAATAGTAACCGAGAGTCTCGGTTCTTCCGTTCCACCACCACAGGGATAACTTCGCTCTCATGGGATAGCATTTGTATATAGAGTAAATAGTAGCAGGAATCTCGGTTCTTCCGCTCCACCACCACGGGATAACTTCAGCTCTGTGAGGATAGCATTTTTATATAGAGTAAATAGTAGCAGGAGTCTCGGTTCTTCCGGATCCACCACCACACGGGATAGCTTGCTCTGGAGGATAGCATTTTTTTTATATAGAGTAAAAAGTAACCGAGGAGACTCGGTTCTACCGTTCCACCACAACACGGGGATAACTTCGCTCTGCGAGGATAACCTTTTATATAGAGTAAATAGTAACCGAGGAGTCTCGGTTCCGTCCACCACCACCACACGGGGATAACTTCCGCTCTGTGGGGATAGCATTTTGTATATAGAGTAAATAGTAACCGAGGAATCTCGGTTCTTCCGTTCCACCACCACACGGGGATAGCATTTTTTATATAGAGTAAATAGTAACCGAGGAGTCTCGGTTCTTCCGTTCCACCACCAAACGGGATAACTTGCTACTGCGAGATAGCATTTTTTATATAGAGTAAATATTAACCGAGGAGTCTCGGTTCTTCAGCTCCACCACCACACGGGGATAACTTCCGCTCTGCGGGGATAGCATTTTGTATATAGAGTAAATAGTAACCGAGGAGTCTCGGTTCTTCCGTTCCACCACCACACGGGGATAGCTTCCGCTCCGCGGGGATAACATTTTTTTTATATAGAGTAAATAGTAACCGAGGAGTCTTGGTTCTTCCGTTCCACCACCACACGGGGATAACTTTCGCTCTGCGGGGATAGCATTTTGTATATAGAGTAAATAGTAACCGAGGAGTCTCGATTCTTCCGTTCCACCACCACACGGGGATAGCTTTCGCTCTGCGGGGATAGCATTTTTGTATATAATGGGCTATTTAGGAAAAATGAATCCTTCTTTCCCTTTCACTACCGACGCGAAGCCCATTAACAGCTGCAAGCCCATTCTTCCTCTTTTTATAGGGGACTCTTTCGTCCTCGTTTTTTCTACTATCTTCATCCTTTCACCTTTTGGTCTTCCTCTTCTTGGTCTGCTTGCTCCTCCGCCACCAAATTTCGTTTCTTCGATCTTTCCTTCCTGGTTCCTCGTCTTTCGTTATTTTCAGATATCCGAGATGCATTCCACCTTCTTCTAGGAAATAGCGGGCCGCTACACGAATCGTAAACGGGGTGTCGATCAGCCCTTAGCTTCTTCTTCTTCTTCACCTCCTTCGATCACCATCATACGGGAATCACCTCGCTGCTCTCCTCCTCCTTCGGTGATTTCGCATTCTATCTCAAGGCGAAGTCGAGGTCATCACCCTCTTCACTTCCTCCCACCGCATAAGCCCTAACTTTCCCCTTTGCCTCCCTCCGCCAATGACGCTCAGAATCGCTTCTTCTTCTTCCCACAACTTGGGACGATCCGGGAAGGAGATGCTTTCATGTCCGCCGATGATAGAGGTTATACCGCCTGCCTCTTCTCCTTCCTACTGGCTATTCCTCTCTCGAACCCATGGCGGTTGACATTCCTTCACGCCAACCTCCCCTTCGCTTATCGCTCAAGAGTCCTCCTCTTCCTGTAGACCCTAATCAGAGCCTTCTACTTCTAAAATCCTCATTGAAGGCTTCCCGACCCAATGCTCATCATCTCATCTTCTCAGACCCTCCTCCGACACCTCCTTCGATTTTTCCTTCCGACTTCACCTCCTGCAAAATGTGACGCCCATTCTCCCGCAGATCTCCGAATATACCACCCTTGACCACCACTTCCATGGACCTTTTGAATGAGGCTCCTCCTTCTCTCCGCTCTCCACCACCGAATATCGCCTCCATTCTTCCCTTTACGAGTGAGATTCCCCTCTGCATCATCCGGCCCCATCTTCTTCCCTTTCTCCTGTGAGTCTTTGATTCGAACTTAGAGGAGATGACTGGATGGAAGGCCTGCGCCATGCTTTGACTGTATGTTTTCTTAATCAATTTCTTAGCTTTGTTTAATCGACCCATTTCTTTCTTCTCTCCAACCGCATGTAGGCTCGACCAACCAGAGAATTGGATCGCTTCCTTCACCAATACCGGGCTCAAGCCCAAGAATGGGAACGATACAACGGAAGATTTAGTGAATGCTCGAGAATCAGAACAACTCATGTCCCACCAACAATTATACTGTGCGACACTATTGCCAAAGATTCAAAAGATGCCGACATTATCGCAGATAAAGGCGAACAATCATGTCCAGATCCACTTGTCCCCAAGAAATCCATCAAGTTCCTCTCTTAACATAGAATCTTCCTTGGCACCAAGAGTTAATACATCTTCAAGGGCAGCAGAGCTTCTCAAGGGGAAGCAACAGACGCGACACCATCGCCGCCTTTCGGTTCAATATCAACGAGCACAAGATAAGATAGGGACCTTCGCACTGCTTATGCAAGGAGGTACAAGAAAACTCCTCCCTTATAAATTCCCGGCGCATGCTCATGCCCGCTCTCACGCAGTAAGAGACTTCCCTCAGAGGATGAGCTCAACTTGTCCAACCAGATCATTCGAAGGGAGGGGATTTCAGCTTCCATGCGCCAAAATATGGTGGAGATGACACACCTTGTGCAGCAGGACCAAAGTTCTCGAGCTGATGACGTTTCCACCCTGGCTGACGCAATTATGGAGGTGTCACGGCGCTATGTGGACGTGGCGCCAAATCTTCGCGAACAACAAGAAAAGGCGAGAGGCGACGAGAACGGCCTCGATCATCCGAACCGCCAGAGCGACTCATTATTTTAATGCGCGCCACCTATCGTGACGATTTAATGACGCGTAGCAATATGCTGCCCAAGGATTACCTCCTCCAACTTATCCTTCATTTTCTTTAAATTGGGAGGCTGGGTTCAAATGTTATCCTCCTGAACGATTTAAGCTGTAATACAATATCTCATTTTGAAACGGGAATTTCCTTTCTGTTTTTCTGTTTCTCCTTCAATACTCATTGTAATACTGTATTGCCTTTGTAAATAACCCCTTAATGAAATTTAGAGAGCACTTGGCATTTAATTAATATAATCAATTCAATAAACACCCCTCCGAAGTTTCATAATTTCTCCTTTTCTATTTCATATTTCTCCTACAGGTGAAAGAGCTTCAAGTGAAGGGCGCCCAAGGTCGTGGAAGCTCTTTGCCTTGATCGCCTTTCAGATAATATCTTGTCAATTTCGCTACATGAGCGTTATCTCGTAGGGTCCCTCCCAGTTGGGAGCCAACTTTCCAGGATCTCCAGCGGGATTGACCTTACGCAAAACCCAATCTCCTTCTTGAAATCTCCGAGGCACCACTTTCTTATTAAAGGCTCACAACTCTCTCGCTTGTAAAATTCCGCTGCCATCTCCCGCCTTTCCTCCACTGTGTCTAATTCGTGCTTCTGATAAGTTGGTTCGATCCGCTCAGATGCTTTACCCGAGCGCTTATCCAACAAAACTTCGATCGAATAACGGCCTCCGCCCCATATACCAAACTAAAGGAGTCTCTCCTATCACTGCCTTAGGTGTGGTTCGACAGGCCCACAGACGCTCGGTAGCTCTTCCACCCAGCTTCTCCGAGCACCCAACTTGGTCTTTAATCTTGAATGAGGATCCCGTTAGTTACCTCCACTTGTCCATTCGCTGAGGGTGAGCTACCAAGTGAAAGCTTGAATGTTGAGACTTTGCACCATTCTTGAATCTTTTTCCCTTGGAACTGCCGCCCATTATCACCGACTATTTTCCGAGGGATACCATACCGACAAATGATATTTCTCCATAAGAATCAGACACGATTCTCGCAATTTTGGCTAAGGGCTCGGCCTCCACCCATTTGGAAAATAATCCACAAATGACCAATAAAACCTCTTCAGAAGGTGCCGCTGGCATCGGACCCACTATATCCATTCCCCATTGGTCAAAAGGATGTGAAGAGACTACAACTTCATTAACTCACGGTCGCCCAACGTTGCTATGTTCGCCGATGCAACTTTGCACTACATGGCGCAAGATCTCGTTGAAGAGTAGGCCAAAAGTATCCGCCAACAAGGTCTTTCTTGCAAAGCTCTCCTCCTAAATGATTGCCGCAGATCCTTCATGGATCTCCGAGTACCCATTCCGCATCCTCATTTCCTAGGCATTTTAATAAGGGTCGAAAGAGGTCTTGTACAGTCTTCATTTAATAGGATGAACCATTTGGCTCGGTGTATTAAAGTAGATGCGTAATTTTCCTTCAGAATCTTCTGCGATAAATAAGCTATGATATCGGTTCTCCAATCAAGAATTAGGCTTGATGTCTCCCTCTATGTTGTATATTGCTAAGGAAGTGTGAATTCTCGGATCGCCTCCGATGATTTTATTCCTCCCATGCGCTAGCCATCCGAGCCAATTCATCGCTTTCTCATTGTGCTCTCGGATTTGCTTCAAGAGGACTGATGAAATTGAGCTTTTTCTTTCTCAAAAGCTTTCAAGTACTTATGCAGCCTTTCCTCCCGAACCGCAAAAGAACCTAGAAGATGTGATATTACCAACTGGGAATCCGAGTGGATCACAATGGAAGAAGCCCCTACCGCTTTAGCAGCCTGCAATCCTGCTAGTATAGCTTCATATTCCGCTTCATTATTAGATGCCCGATATTCCAAAGTGCGAACGCTAATCGAGTTTCTTCACCCTCCGGTAATTAATAGAACACCAACACCATCGCTGTAGATCTCAAGAGTCCATCTACGAATATATTCCATGCCTTTGATTCCCTCTCCTTCATAGTCAACCTTCTTCCAACCACAAGGTACCTCGCCAGAAATCTCGAGTGCCTGGGCCTTGATGACCGTGCGAGGTTGGTAGTGTATATCATACTTGCTTAGCTCTACCACCCATTTGGCTAACCTTCCCGAGAAATTTGGCTTAGTGACGACCTTGCCCAATTTGCTGTGTGTTAAAACGGTGATAAGATGAGCCAAAAAGTATGGCCTCAGTCTGCGGGCGGTTAGCACTAAGATATATGCCAGCTTCTCTAACTCCGTATAACGGAATTCTGCCCCCTTCAAAATATGGCTGGTATAGTAAATAGGTTGTTGGTGAGAACCTTCTTGTTTCAGTAATACCGAACTAACGGCTCCTTCTGAAACGACCAGATACATCCATAATGGTTCTCCATGTATTGGTTTAGCCAAGAACGAGTCCGCGGATATCTCTTCAACTCTGGAAAGCTTGTTCACATTGATCGTCCCAATCGAAATTTAGTAGCTTAAGATCTTGAATAAAGGTAGCCCTTTGTCCGCCGATCCGCTATGAATCGATAAAGAAACAATCCCGCCCACTAACTTCCGGGTCTCTTGCATTAGTAGGTGATTTCATGTTGCATAAGGCCTTCACCTTCTCGGGTTGGCTTGCAACCCTTCTCATCAATGTACCCCAAGAACTTGCCACTTTTTACCCCGAACAGGCATTTGTTAGGGTTTAGCTTCATATTAAATCGCCTTAACGTAGCGAAGGTTTCATTCAAGTCTTTGACTAAATCCCGAGTGACCTTCGACTTGACCAGGATGTCATCCACGTAGACCTCCACATTCTTCCCTTTCTGTTTTGCAAAAATTTTATCCATAAGGCGCTGATATGTAGCCCCGGCGTTCTTCAATCCAAACGGCATGACCACATAGGCATATAATCCCCCGCAAATACAAAGCTAACCCTCTTTTGATCCTCTTCGGCCAAAGGTATTTGATGATATCCCTGATAGGCATCCATTAGGGAAACCACTTCATATCCTACAGTAGAATCCACCAATTGATCAATACGAGGCAAGGGGTAGCAGTCTTTAGGGCATGCTTTATTCAAATCACAGAAATCGATACACATCCTCCATTGCCTGTAAGGCTTGGGGGACCAAGACTACATTAGAAACCCATTCTAGAAATGATTTCCTTTACATGACCCACTTTTAGTAGCTTATCCACCTCCTCACTATGATCTTGTCTTTCGGGTCCAAAATGTCGCCTCTTCATTGGGACGGGCTCCTCTAATGATGTTGAGGTGGTGTTCCGCTACTTGAGGATGGATACGTGAGATCATGCACATCTCTTGCAAAGATGTCCTCATTCTCCTTTAAACAGCCACCACTCTCCTTTGATATCCAATCACAGTGCTATCCGTGGTGGCCTTTCCCGAGCGATCTCTCCACCGCCTCCCTCCTCTATCTTATCACCTTTGGGGAAATTCCTCCAGACGCAGACGCTTCAGAGCGATGATTTTGCCTTTTAGGTCTTCGCCTCGCCTTCTTTGATCGTCTCCGAACCATTTGCACATAGCACGGAGCCTTGTTTCTCCACGAACTTCTCCCACCAATTGTCCCAATCGAAATTTCACGTGGTACGGAAGCCACTACTAAAAAAGGGTGAGGAAAGGGCGCCCAAGAATAGCTATAAGTGGATGGAGCATCCACGATAAGGAAATGGATTATACTAGTTTTTTGCGGGCTTTTCACCCAGAGTTAAAGGCAATGAAATCGCCTACTGGGTGGACCATATGCCTGAATCCAAAAGGAGTGGACACATCTTCTAGCTAGGCATTTCCCACTTGCATCGCTGAAGGCCTCCCGAAGAGGATGTTGACAGAGCTCCCGAATCAACTAGCACCGCCACTTCATAATTAGCCAGGATATACGGATAACTACAAGGCTCAGATGAGGCAAAGCAGAACACCTCAGATCTTCCGCCCGAACGAAACGCAAGGCGCCGCAGATACGTCGATGACGATGGCCAAACTCTCCATAAGACGGGCGTATGACTTCCGTGCTTGCTAGAGTCTCCGTCGAGGTCCTCGGCTATCACATGGATAACTCCCAGGGGAAGGTCATCTGCGGAGGAAGGGCCCTCACCGATGGACCTTCTTGAGAGACCACCTCTCGGACGGCGTTTGGGGAAAGTGACCGAGGTTGTTGATTATATGGCCCCTGACGGGCGACATTGGTTCGGGGCCTCGCTGCCGCCCTCCGGCTGATACCTCAATTGCGGATATGCAACATGGAGGCGATCTAGTTCTTCTTGTAGCTTGAAACATCGATTGCTCGTGACCGACTATCTGTATGATATTGGCAAAAGAACGGGCGGGGATTACGCGATCCTCTATGTCCCAAGGGTCGCCAGTAGACACTCGCTGATCGTAGAACTCCATTTCACGCTTCTTTCCAAGTCCTCACAGAGGAAGCACTTCACAGCCATGATTTGCAATGGCGGTGGGGCGAACTCTGAGCATTGGTCGAGGCCTCGAGCCTCGTCGAAAAGGTCTTGTATACTCCCGCCGAGGAGGAGCTTGAGGAAGGGACGAGCCCTTTCCTTGGGATCAGCGGCAGCCGCTCGCCTCATCACCTTTAATCCTTCTTCTTCACGGATAAACTGCTCTGCACGGCTCAGTAGCTCTTCATAGCTATCCGTAGGCTGTCTCAGCAAGGAACTAAGGAAGGGGCCCTCCTTCAGCCCGTGCTGAATGGCACCTCGGAAGGATTCAGATCAGGCTGCGGGGATTCCCCTAGCCGCTGAAGTGAATCGATGGATATACCCCCTAAGGGATTCTGAAGGTCCCTGGGTGATATGCATTAACATAGAGGCGTCTTGCTTATACGCCTTACAGCTGACAAATTCTCGACTGAACATTCTCTGGAAGTCAGCGAAACAGGTGATAGATCCCGGGGGCAGAGTAGTGAATCACTTTTACGCCGAACTAATCAGGGTGGTCCGGAAGACTCGACACTTGAGAGCGTCAGTATAACAGTGAAGCGAGGCCGCTCCATCGAATTGTGATATGTGTTCTTCCGGATCCGTCGAACCATCGTACTTACAGACCTGAGGATTTCGGAAGTAGGATGGAGGGAGCTCCGAAAGAATGTCCATCGTGAAGGGGCTAGGCTCGTAGAATTCCGGAGGTCTGGTTGATTGACTTTCACCCTGTTCCTCCCGGCGCGTTTGGGTGAAGGGCATAGTATTCTGGGGTGTTCTTCCCCCGAGTCCGCCTCCAGGCAACACATCACCATAGGCGGCTGTACGAGAGGGAGGAGGCATTTCTGGGAGGGGATCTCTGGAAGAAGGTTCCCTGAGTGCGGATGATATCCGGTCCTTCTCCTTTCTCTAGCGAGCTTCGTGATAGCATCATCCATTAAGGCCTTTAGTTGCGATTGTAGAAGGGTGATGGGCGCTCCTCCGCGCAGAGATATCGAGTTGTTGCATTTCTTGGGTTGCATCTCAACGTCCAGCTCAAATGTTTCCTACATGACGGCGCCAACGATGCGGTGCGGGAAAAATCCGTTCGCTCGTTTTCAAGGCGATGAAGCGATGAGGAGGTCTCGAATATTCTCCCCGTGATCAAGAAAGAATAAGAAAATGAAGTAGGCAAACGAAAACCCGGCACAGCGAGATTCAGACACGAGATGTAACGTGGTTGAATAAGGATTCCTACTCCACGGGGTGAGGTTTCTCAGATCGGTGCCTAAGCACTTTCACTATGAAGATCCTCCTTACGTAAAGCAAGTTTAGAAGGTGGAGGAGAAAGGACCTCTTACAATGATGTTACAAGATGAGGAAAATACAACTCCTCCTTCTCACGAGATCGCTTTCTTCCTTTTCTCGCTCTCCCTTCTTCTCGATGCTAATGATTGCAGATCGATCTCCTCTCCTCCTTCCTTCCTCTCTCCTTTATCTTCCTCCTCCTTCAACGTAACGTCGGATTATCTCCATCGCACGTGGTCACCCCTCCTCGGAGAATAATTGCATATAAATATGAGGAACGAGGACTCCCGAATATTGCGTGGGGCCCCCAAGCCGCTGCATAGCACCTTTCCCTTTACTTTTCAGAACGAGGTTAAACTGCCTCTCACCTCTCGCTTTGGGTGAAGTTAACTTAGGCCCCTATACCATAGGTGATCTAGCCTTAGGGTTTCTCCTTAAATCGAACCAATTCTCCTTTTTCCCGTACCAAACTTCTTTCGCGTCGATTAGGTTGAGTTGACCCTTCCTCCATCCCATTGGCTTCTGGAATTGCCTAGTTGAACCAGTTCCTAGTCCTCTGTTAGCGAAGTGCCTTCCGCCTCTTTTCCACCTGCGTCCCTTGCTTCTAGCATTCGCCCGTGCCGATGGCTCTCGCTACTTGTCCGTGCCGATGACCTCTGGTACTTGCGCCCGTGTCGATTACTTCCGATAACTCTCGCCCGTGTCAATGGCTTCGTCTAACTCTCGCCCGTGCCAATGACTTCTGATAACTCTCGCCCGTGTCAATGACTTCGTCTAACTCTCGCCCGTGCCAATGGCTTCTGATAACTCTCGCCCGTACCAATGGCTTCGTCTAACTCTCGCCCGTGCCAATGACTTCTGATAACTCTCGCCCATACCAATGACTTCTGATAACTCTCGCCCGAACTGTTTCTCCTTTTCCCCTTTGACTGAACCAGGTGTTTTGGGGACGGGTCACCTGCTAACTCTTCTATTGGGAATTAGGTAGAAAAAGTACCAGTAGTATCACTTAAAATTAATAATTAATATACAAAGAATTAATTTATTATTTTATAATATAATATTTACATGCATTAATCATTAGGTTCTTCGGGCAGGGACAATTAGCCAAATATTCACGCTAAATATTTAACAGACTTAATGTTGCCATACTTTCTGTCCATTTTTATCCTTTTTTAATTGAATTGATCAGTTCAGATACGTTGATGACAGACTTAATATTGCGTCTTTGTGAATTGTCACTTCTAAATTTGTTCACAGGATATGAGCAATGTCTTCATCACTGATCGAAATAAAATAAAATAACTAGAAAAAAAAAAAGAGACTCTAAGTCAGGCCACATGAAAATAGACAAAACAATAATAGAGAAAGGGAAAAAAAATGAAGGAAACAAAGGTTTTAAGGCAACGCCTATGGCACGGCGACAATATAATTGACTCACCTGGATTTTCTAGAGCAATATATACATTTTCCATATCTATATGACTATTATCATAGTTGAGCCATCAGTGTGAGCAGAAAAAAGAGGCTCGGTCTTTTCAAATGCTAGTTTTATTATGAGAAATTTGTTCCAATCATTATGGAGCAATGAGAAATTTCAAGGATATATATATATATATATATATATATACATATAGCGGTCTAGATGTGATAAGCGCCAAAATGGGCGATATAATCGGTGGGCCGAAATCGCGATCGGAATCGGCCCGATCGCGGTCGGCACGCGGCTGCCGCACGCTCGGCCTCATTCGCCATTTCCGGCGCTAACCGCCGAATTGGTCACGATCCGTCCGACGGCCAACGAGGCCGCGACGGCGGCAATGGCTGGCTCAGCGCCTCAGCGGGACGGGACCACGACGGTTCGATCGCAGAAAAGATTTCTCTCTCTCTCTCTCTCTCTCTCTATATATATATATATATATATATATATATATATATATATATATATATATATATATATATATATATATATCGCCATAGAACTGTTAGGGCAATCTCTTGCCGTAATATGGTTTTGATGGTGTGGCAAAGGGTTTAAGTTAGTTTGATATGTTGATGTTATATGTGCGTTGAAGTCGTGCAGGACTTAGTAATTCGCACATGGAGCCGTGGCGAGTTTCACATCTCATGACTCGTGCCTTGAGTCGGTGAAGGATAGCTTTGCGGAAGTCGTGCGCTTGGAGCATCCGAGGGATCGCCGGACGAGAAGCTTGGAGTGAAGCCGGAGGAAGTAGACTTCGAGGCAAGAGACGCGAAGGAGCATTGCAGAGCCGCGGCCCGATGTCGCTGAGGGCGTGGCCGAGAACGAGAACTTCGAAGGCGTGGTACTCCGAGAGATGAGTGTGAGCGATTGTACCCGGGGGTGGGGTAGCTCTTTGGTTAATGTTGGCCATTTGGCAATGTGTCGGATGGGTTTTCCCTACACCAGTCGACTGCCTTGTCATGGCAATCGCCAAGTCGAGTGAGTTCGTCGGTATACGATCGATCGATTGGCAGCCGATCGCCGCATACGTGGCATTGAGACCGATTATTCCGATCGAAGGCGCAATGAGTCAATGGGGTTTCCACCAGCGACCGCTCGTAGCCGATCGGGCGCGACTACGGAAGCGATCGAGGTCCATCGCCGATCGCCAAGAGATTGGACTACAACGGTCGGGATCCGACGTGTTCGGAGGCCGTTGTAGTGACGACAGTCGACTGCCAAGGGCGGCAGTCGACTGATGGCGGCAAATGGGAAGAAGTTAGCCCTCTCTATAAAAAGAGAGGGTGTGAGCCTTTGAGAGGCTAATGCTCATACTCCAAACGATCTTCCTAGTGCCCCACAAGCTCTAAACTCTTCTTACCTGTTCTTACTCCATTCTATTTGTAAGAAGAGTGTGCTTGATTTGTAAAGGTTACCTCCACCTAGCTTGGTGCAAAGGAGAGACCATTTAGTGGATTGGTTTAACGGAGTGATTCACCGAGGACGAATCGGGGACCGTGGATTAGCGGCGTAGCCGTGAACCACGTTATACCATCGTGTTAGCGTTTGTTTTATTGTTTGTCTTTTGCTTTGTATTTGTATATTCCGCTTGCGCTAATCTTTGTAGACGAGCAATACCGCCCAACGATTTAGGGCTATTCACCCCCTCTAGCCGCCATACCGATCCCCTACAAGTGGTATCGAGCGAAAGCTTTGAGGACTAACCGCCACTATAAGCAATTTTCAAAATGGCCGGCTCCAACATCCATCCTCCGAAGTTTGAAGGAGAATTCGCTTGGTGGAAGAAGCGAATGGAGGTATTTTTCGAAACGGATTTTGATATAATGATTACAATGGAATCCGGTTTCGTTTTGCCTAGGGATGAAGAGGGGAAGCCAATAGAGAAATCTAGGTGGACCAAGAGGCAAAGAGAGGAGCACCTTACAAACTCCAAAGCCAAGCACCATCTCTACAATGTGCTCCCTCAACAAGAGATCAACCGGATCGGAGAATGTGCTAGCGCCAAAGAGATGTGGGAGAAGCTTATAGAACTCCATGAAGGCACATCCGAGGCCAAGCTAGCAAGGAGAGACCTCCTCCGCTCCCAACTATCCAATATAAAACTAGAAAAGGGAGAAAAGGTAACCTCACTACACTCTAGGTTTAAAGAAATTTTAATTGGGCTAACAAGTGTAGGTGAGAAGCTATCAAACCGGGATATGGTAATGAAGGCCATAGATGTCTTTCCCCGGTCCTCAAAGTGGAGCTTCATGGTGGACTCATTCTATATCTCAAAGAATTTAGAAGTGAGCACCTTGGAGGAGTTCTTCTCAACAATGGAACTCCACGAAACTAGGTTTGAGGGAATACAAGAGGAGCCTAAAATTCAACCCTCAAGAGGAGTAGCATTATTGGCAAGTAAGGGGAAGAAGAAGATGGAAATCACCTCCTCCTCCGATGACGAAGCATCTTCCTCCTCCTCCATGGATAGCACCGAAGAAGCCTACATGGTAAGGAGGGTAAGACGAGCATTTAAGAATTTTAGATTTGATAAATCTAATGATAGGAGTAGAAGACCAAGGGGGAAGGTCATATGCTACAATTGCCAAGGAGAGGGACACATAAGGGACAATTGTCCCCTCCTAAACAAAAGCAAAGAAGAGAAGAAAAAGAAAGAAGAGAAGAGGAAGAAGAAGAAGGGGAGCAAGAGAAAGGAAGAAGAGAAGAAGACAAAGGAGAAGGGAAAGGCTAAGGCTCTCAAGGCAAGGACTTGGGATGATCCATCCTCATCCTCCTCCTCATCATCGGATGAGGAGAATGCCTTTGTCACCAATTTGGCCTTGATGGCCTTTGATGACTTGGATTGCTCTTCCTCCGAAAATGAAGGTTCAAGCTCAAGAGGAGAGAGCTCAAGTGAAGGGGGAGTTTCATCATCCTCATCATCCGAAGAAGAAGAGGACATGGAAACTATGGTAACAAATCTAACCCCTAAGAAAATAGTTTCCATGGTTTCTAGCTTAACTAGAGATTTATTTAGAGCTAAGAAGAAAAACAAAAGCATGCTAGATCAAATTAGGGAATTAGAACAAAAATTAGAAAAGACATGCTTAAATGATAATATTTCTTCTAGCTTAAATGATGATGCATGCTCACATGATTATATGCCTTTAAATGTTAATGATGCATGCATAGAGGAAAATAGGGCATTAAGGGAAAAGGTAGATTACTTAACCAAAGCCCTAGAGAAATTCACAATTGGCTCCAACACCTTAAATATGATCTTAGGGAGCCAAAGAGCTAGTTTCAACAAGAAAGGCCTAGGATACAAAGAAAAGAAAAATGAAAAGGCCTACAAATGTCTAATAGCTAGGGGACAAGATAAAAAGAAAGTAATTTCTAGGAAATGGATCCCCAAGGAGTATTTAGTGAACCCAATAGGAAAGAATTTATTTTGGGTTCCAAAATCCATCCTTAAGGGTTAGAATAACCCTAGGGTAGTCAACCATATGAACTTGACCTATATCATATTTTGGTTGACTTAGGATGACGGGACAATATTTTTTAGATAGTGTTGGGTGATGATAACGTGCCCATAAATAGGTAATAATGCTTAAATCATGATGATTGATGTAATTCCTATGTATGTTTTAAGTCATGATTTATGATTTTGATATTTGGCATGTTATCATGAGAAATAGGGTTAAATCATGCTTTAGGTGATAATTTGTTTATTATCATCATATAATACCTAATGCATGACTATTATTTGATGGATACATGAGTTTCATGATCATAATGTAGAATTGATTGATATATGTCATTATGATCATGTAGAATGTTAGGTTGATACTTAACCATGATAGAATTGCATGAATATATGGGTTAAGTATATACAAATACCCCCTAGGATACATCTCACACTCACTATATGCTAACTTGATTGCAAACTTAGCATGAGTGAGATATTAGGATAATACAAATGTCCACTAATGCCTATGGCATTTAGATGGTCATTTAAAGTATCAAAATAGCAATAATAGACCAATCATGGGGAAGACTTATGTTTAATTCATAGACATATTGCCCAAAGATCATGGTTGGATATTTCATATGTTTTCAAAACAATTTCTTACCTTAAAATACATGTATTCATGTTTTGAAACAATTGGATGCAAAACTAGGTAGCTAACTTGATACTAGAATGATCAAAAACCTAGTGGTTTTTAGAGCTTTTGGATTTTTGGCAAAAACAAGAAAATATAATGATTTTTCATGAAAAACTATTTTTCCTTGATAGATATACTTAATAGAAATATGTTCCCCAAATTTCATGATTTTTCGAATTTTCTGGAATTTATAATGCATTTCTGAAATTCGTCCAGAAAATCAAAAATTCGGATTCCTTTGTGCCCGACCGCCATACCGATAGCAATGATCGCGGTGGCTATAAATCAGAACATTGAAGGCGAATTCATAAACCTACAACAAGTGGTAGAAATATACTTGATGCCATCAACAAGTGGTACCCAATTTTAAATCAACTTGTCATATTTTCCTCCATTATACTTGATGCCATGAGCTTATAACTTAGTGTTAATCTTTTGATAGTGTCAAAGGGGAGAAATAAGTATGTTTAAGTTAATCACTTTAGGGAGAAATATATTTTAGGGGAGAAATATATGATAGGGAGAAAATTTGCATAGAGAGTTTCATGGATTAAGGGGAATTACATGTTGTTATATCATGTTTATCTTTACATGCTTTCTTACCTTAGAATTTATATCAATGTTTTTACCTAACTTAACGGATTGCCACACATCAAAAGGGGAGATTGTTAGGCAATCTCTTGCCGTAATATGGTTTTGATGGTGTGGCAAAGGGTTTAAGTTAGTTTGATATGTTGATGTGATATGTGCGTTGAAGTCGCAGACTTAGTAATTCGCACATGGAGCCGTGGCGAAGTTTCACATCTCATGACTCGTGCCTTGAGTCGGTGAAGGATAGCTTTGCGCGGCGCTTGGAGCATCCGAGGGACCGCCGGACGAGAAGCTTGGAGTGAAGCCGAGGAAGTAGACTTCGAGGCAAGACGCGAAGGAGCATTGCAGAGCCGCGGCGCTGATCGCCGAGGGACGTGGCCGAGAACGAAGAGAACTTCAAGGCGAGGACTCCGAGAAATGAGTGAGCGATTGTAACCGTGGAAGGGTAGCTCTTAGGTGAAACTTGGCCATTTGGCCAAGTGTCGGATGGGTTTTCGACACCACCGATCGCTATGCCATGGCAATGGCGGCCGCTAAGTCGAGTGAGTTCGACCGGGTATCACGATCGGGCCCGGATTGTGGCCGATCGGCAATCGGCGCCATCGATGGGCGATCATTGCCAAGACCATCGATCGGCTAGCGAAGGCCGACGGTCGATGCATTCGATAGTCGATGGGATTTGACCGGCAGGTCGCCGTTTCCGTAGCCAAGGGCGATCGACTACGGAAGGCGAAGCCCTCTCTATAAAAAGAGAGGGTGTGAGCCTTTGAGAGGCTAATGCTCATACTCCAAACGATCTTCCTAGTGCCCCACAAGCTCTAAACTCTTCTTACCTGTTCTTACTCCATTCTATTTGTAAGAAGAGTGTGCTTGATTTGTAAAGGTTACCTCCACCTAGCTTGGTGCAAAGGAGAGACCATTTAGTGGATTGGTTTAACGGAGTGATTCACCGAGGACGAATCGGGGACCGTGGATTAGCGGCGTAGCCGTGAACCACGTTATACCATCGTGTTAGCGTTTGTTTTATTGTTTGTCTTTTGCTTTGTATTTGTATATTCCGCTTGCGCTAATCTTTGTAGACGAGCAATTTACGACGTCCAACGTACGAGGGCTATTCACCCCCCTCTAGCCGGCCATACCGATCCCCTACAAGAACGATCGGACTCCAGTCGTAATATTGTCGGAATTCAACAGTAGTCCGACCAACATCAGAGTTCGATCGGATCACATTCGGATTCCGGTCGAATCACAATCGGAATCGACCATGATTATGGCCTCTAGTGGTTGCGGTTGGAATTCGACCACGGTTCGATCAGTCAGACGATGGTGGCAATTCGAACGAATTCAGGAGCTCGACTATAGTACGGATGACAGTCGATGACGAAGAATTTGATCGGAGATTGCAGGAGAGAAATACTGTGCATTTCTTATTTACTATACAATCTCATAAAATCATACGACTCATGGTGTGTTGCGCATGGGCGCACACTGATTGGTTACACAACGTATTATTTCTCTCTGTATATGGAGGTTTGATATGTTGCACGACGCACGATGAACGTCGCGTGCACGATGCAATCTCAATTGTTCATCGCATGAATATGTATAGTAAATGAGAAATGCACATTGTTTCTTTTTCGACGATCTTCGACTAAATTCTTCGCCATCGATCGTCATCCACACTATAATCTAATCCTTTGTTATAATAGAGAGATGTCATAAGACAATCGTCTTTGATGTTAATACAATTTACTATTTGAGTGTATATTTTATATGTATTTGATTGGATCTTAAACTCATTTACTAAAGTCTACAATACAAGACATATCTTGAGATAAATTATGATTTGATCACGATTAGCAAATATCTCATCATATGTAATTATGTAAGTATTGAAATAATCTCTAGTGAATGAATTAATGAGATTAGACATCATCAATTTTATGAGACTAGTATATGTTATGCTCCTTGGTTTATTCAAACATTCAGTACTCACTAAATAGAAATATAGGGATACTGAGAGTAAACATGTGGATGCTAATTAAGATAGTTAGTTCATTGAAGTTACCTATTATGAGACTTCATATATATGGTTATTAATGTCAATGAAGATCTTATTGTACCTCAAGTGCAAGTTTCCTTAGACTTAAGGTATTCAAGTCATCTTGATTATGACGACTTATGCTTTGACTTATTCGTAGCCATCTCTATAGGAGGTGTAATTTCAAATTGATTGGGTATAAGTCAAAGTGATTGAAGATGTTTGAATAATCAAAAATAGATTCATCACTCATGTTATAAGAGGATGTATACCCTAAGCATTTTGTCAGGATTGTTACTCATAAATCTTTGACCAAAGCATACATGTCAAGAAGAGTGATATTCTTAGATATATATAGGGAGTAACTTGAATCATGGGATAAGAAAACTAACTTAGGCTAGGTGTGACTAAGTCACCCAGTGGGGACGAACACATACATCATGTCTTAAATCAAGTGGATATAGAATGAGTGAAAGGAACATGCACGAAATAACTGTAGCTGTCGAAGGGTTCAGAAACATTCTGGTGTTGACATAGATTTTTTGATTAATTGGGGTCATGATGTACTGCTAGCTGCCACTATTAATCTATTCATAATTAATGAAAGGAACATGCATGAAATAACTGTAGCTGCCGAAGGGTTCAGAAACATTCTGGAGTTGACATAGATTTTTCGGTTAATTAGGGGTTATGATGTACTGCAGCTGCCACTAATGATATATTCATAATTAATGATTTAATTATGAATGACTAACACAGCAGGGAACCTATTGGGTCACACTCAATACGGGTGATCTAGAAACATTAAATAAGTCTGAAAATGATATTCTCAAAGAGAGAGGATATACTTGGTAGGACCAGACCACAAGGGTGCAAAACGGGGGCTATAGAATCTCTCATGGCTATGTCGAAGCTTAGCACGACTATATCACACTTAAACGAGTAGAAACAAATCATACAGAACCTCACATGACTATGCCTAACTAGGCATGGGTCGTGCCTAGCTTTGCCCAAAGATGTCCAAGGCCGAAGTTGTGCCCAGCAGGACACACGACCTTGCCGTGTGTCCAAGAACTACTGTGTCTAGGACACACGATTGGGTCGTGAGTCCCACACATGATTGGGTCGTGTGTCCCACACACAAGTGTGTTGTGGACTATCGACTTTTAGTGTGTTCAAGTTTGATTTTTTTTTTGAATTTTCTTATCTTAATTATGATAAGATAGGTTCAATTTAAACCTCTTAAGATGATATAATCAAGAGAACTATAAACAGATCTCTTGATAATCATGGAGAGAGCTCTTGAGAATAATTATTTGTGGTCGTCTTCTTCCTCTCGCCCTCTCTCGTTTCCATCAATTGGCTAGCACCAATTAGAGACGAAGATTTGTTGCTTGTGAAGTTGTCTCAAGTGATTTCGACGTGGATATTGATAGAGGTAATATCTGTTGGTCTTGCTTATGGTTTCGACAGATTCAAAAGAATCCCGTAGTTATGTCAAAAGCAAGTATTCTTTGGCTAAAGGGATCTATGAGTCATGAAATTTTTATTGTTTTGAATTTCCTTTGTGTCTGTGTCCCTGGGATCTCGAGAAAAGGGATCAGAAGAATTGTGGAATACTCTCTACAAATCCCAACACCCTAAAACCCGTTGAGGTCCTCGTCGTCGTCCGACTGAACGAACCATGGCCGGATTGGGTCGGAATCCGATCTAATTACGACTGCCAACATAGCAACAGTTGGCGGCTGTAATCACGGTCGATTTCGACCACAATTTGGGCGTCATCGGAGTTCAATTGGATCACGGTAGAATTTCAATTGGATCGCGGTCGGATTCCGATCGGATCGCGGTCGTATTCCGATCAGATTGCGGTCAGATTCCGATCAGATCACGATCAAATTTCAACCAAATCACGATCGAATTGCGATTGAAATCGATCGTGATTATAGCTGTAGTGTTGACGAACGTAATTTGATCAGATTCTGATGACGATTCGATCGGAATTCGAATATGATCCAGTCGGACTCTAACTTTGATTGGACCATAATAAAATTTTGGCCCAATTATGGTTAGAACTTGACTGCTCGACAGCGATGTTGAACGGCTGTTTCCTTCAACACTTTCCAATTTGCAAACTAAAATATGAGTATTTATCTCACTGAAGTAAATACACATTGAAGAATTGTCGAGTAGGAGTTAGATAAAGAGACTCGAGCAAGCAACTCCATTCTCATTTTTTGTTGCCTTACATTTCTAACTAAACATTTTTAAAATTCGTATAAAAAAAATGAAGAATAATATCTTATTCAATGTTGACTGCGACGGAAAAATACTAATTTGTTAGTTTGATAATTGCGTTGAATTGGTCTAACATCAAAACTACGGAAATTTCGATCAAGGAAAAAATAATGTTTGATAAATCTAAGTCTCATTTTTTTTTCTAGGAGAATTTATTCTTTAATAGTATCGATGAAAAATTTGAATAGTTTCAAAAATGTAATGATGTTGTTGTGAATACGGTAAATATAAGTCTACACATTAGTTATGTCAAAATTATATTAACTTGTTTAAATTTCATAAACTAACGATGTACTATATAAAATTAAAATTTAAGGACACGAAGAAACTTAAAAAGTTCTTCAAAGTGCCTTACTCCTAATTTTAATTTATTTAAAATCATTAATAAATTTTGATCAAAATTCATTAATAATAATTAATAAATTTTAATTAAAATTTATTAGTGGCTTTAAATTTATCAAATTTGATCCAAATAAAAGTATTATATTTTTGGAACTCTTTGACGATCTAATGATGTCCTTCAATTTTAATTTCATCCTTCAGTTTTACAAAATTTCAGTTGTTTTAAAGAAAGAAAAATAATGCCTTTGCAATTCACCATGGAGGAAATTTGAAATGTATTTCGGTGGTTTGGTTGCGCATAAATGCATGAACATAGAGAAAAAGTATTTTAAGAAAAATTCGGGTGTCAAAATTTAAAAAACAGAAATCCGCAAGTTACCGCACGAGACGCTCGCCATCTCAATCTCTCCGATCATGTTCGGCGACATGCTGCCTCCATTCTTCCTTCTCATCCACGTCTTCCTCACCTTGGTTTCCTCGGTAGGCGGACAGAGCTACTCTAATATCACTCGGGGAACCATCCTCACTGCCGGCGGCTCACTCAGCTCGTGGCTCTCCCCTTCCAGGGAATTCGCCTTCGGCTTCTTTCCAGCCGACTCCAACAGCAACAGCTTCCTCCTAGTTGTCTGATTCTCCGCCACTTCACCGCGGTCCATCGTCTGGTTCGCCAACCACAACTCGATCGCTGACGCTCCATCCTGGAGCCACCGTGCACCTCACCAGCGACGGCTTCCTCTCCCTCCGTGACAAGGCCGGCACCGAGACATGGAACCCAGGTACCGGCGACGCTGTCGCTTCATCAATACTTGACACTGGCAACCTTGTCCTTACCGGCGCCACAAGCGTCCTGTGGCAGAGCTTCCACGACCCCACTGGCAACCAAATTTTCACGCTCAATATAACAGACTTAATATTTCCATACTTACTGTACATTTTTTTTTGTCTTTTTTTTTATTTTATTGATCAGGTTCAGATATGTTGATAACATAATATTGCGTCTTTGTCGAAAATAAATACTAGAAAAAAAAAGAGACTCTAAATCAAGCCAAATGAAAATAGCCAAAACAATAAAAGAAAAAAAAGGAAAAAATGAAGGAAACCAAGGCCTCAAGGCAACGCCTATGGCACGGCGACAATTAACTCACTTGGATTTTCTAGAGCAACACATTTTCCAAACCTGTATCATAGCTGAGTCAGCAATATGAGCAGCCAAAAGGGTTTCGCTCTAAAGGCTAGTGTTTATTATGAGAAAATTGTTCCAATCATACAAGAACAATGAGAAATTTCAAGGTCTTTAGAGATCAATTTGTGAAAAATCATTTCCGCATCATGAAATTAGAAAGAGGTAGAAGCTCGAGCAATGGATCGAGGAACTCAGATTGAAAACTATCAAAGGCATCATGAACTGATGTCAGATATCGCTTGAAGTAAGGTCTTTTTTCCTCATTGATCCATGATCCACCACTTCTAGAGCAACCCCTCAATCTTCATGAACAAGCCAAAGACATTATATCACGGTATCTATGGATCCTGAGGTCAAATGAAGGTAGAGGCTCGAGCAAAGGATCAAGGAACTCAGATTGAAAACTACCAAAAGCATCATGAATTAACATCAGATACTGCTTGGGGTACGATGGTTTTTCTTCATCGATCTATGATCCATAGCTTATAGAGCCACCCCTCCCTCAAGATCTGCAAACAAGCCCAAGGTGTATTATATTATTGTCTCTGCCGATAAAGGTTCAGGCTCGAGCAATGGATCGAGGAAATGATCTACTGCTTCTAGAGCCACTTCTCCCTCAACCTTGGCGAATTAGACAAGGACATTATACCTATAAAGTATAGTTCTTCAGCCTGTTTGCTTGGATATATAATTTGGAGAGAAATGAGGGGGAAGGGAAAGAAACATGAAAAGTACAAAAAAAATGTCGTCCTCCTTTTTTTTTTAAACTCCTTTGCCCCTACGTCTCCTCTTTCCTCCTGTTCATCTACCCAAGTAAACGAGCCATTTTGAATTTTTGCCTACATGCCAATTATGAAAAGAAAGACCGGTTCCATCCCAATAATTTTCCTTTTCAGCCACATCATTTAGTGTTGAGCCAGAGTGACTTCCTCAGGAGATTGGTATAGGGTCAAACTTCCCAACATGAAGAATTCAAATGAAGGTAGAAAACTTACCCTTAGGTCTGATAAACATTCAAAATGATTTTCTGAACATCGGTAAAAGAACCTATATAAAAAAAGCCCAAGTTAACTAGATGCCAAGTCTTTTCTCCAATCTTAATAATTATTTTATGGTGTGAATTCTAGGAGCCAAAATTCATATGGAAATGTTTGTGACTGATAATAACAAGATAAATTACCTACTGTTGCAAGTAAGCATATGATCAACCCATTTTAGTTCCTCGAAGTCAATTGCCTCCTTCCCAGTGATCGATTCTCAGTTGGACTCTCATTTTCAGCATCAGCTGTTAGATAAACACAAATGATGCTTGATGTACATGCAATAATCAGCTCCAAATGCCTTCCAAGCAATGAATTTACTGTATCATGTTTAAGATGTTTCAGAAAGTGGAATTCATAAAGCCTATAATATAGTAGTTGTGTTTCTTACAACAGATGACATGTTAGATAATGACTATATGAAAATAATAATAATAACAATAAAATATAGAACAACAAGGAGATTAACAAGATATTTCCTATAGAGAAACAAGAACATAATTGACAGAAAAATTAAATATTTATATGGTTGGTGTAAAATAGGCATGCATGAAGATTATTAGCATATTGCAAGCGGGTATGTTGTAGCATGTAACTCAATTCGATGGTTTTCGTTGCTTGTAACTGGCTCGTTCATAGTTAAGGTGTTAAACAATTGCAAGTAGAGAGATTCTTTATGCTTCGAGCTTTTGAGCAATACTTCAAATGCACTAGCTCTTGTACTTGTGGCTAGGGTTTCGAATAGCGCTTGTAGTTGTAGCCAGAGTAGATCAAGTTATCTATAATTAAAATTTCATAAAAGACTAGAAAGCATGGTTGCTCAGTCAAATACCATAACCAATCTTCTCTAATTTAGAGGGTGCAGTTTTGAGACTTTGGATATATGATAAAGCGCCTTTCGCTGCAACAAAAACGTAAATTTTAGCCTAATACGATGAAGGTAAAGGGAAAAAAGAGAAGAAAAGAAGAACCCACAATCCGTGACGCGAAGCCACTAGCACGCTGCGGCGCCGGTTAGATGGATCCGTCAAGGATGTAGTGTGTGAGCGTGAGAGTGATCTTCTCCGGCCAGTTCCGCTTCTGCTTCCGGATCAAGAATAGGTGAGGCTCCATCACCTCGCTCAGCGCGTACCCCGTCTCCGTCATCTTCCTCGTCGCACGCAAATAAGAGACCTTTAGATCAAACAAAAGAAAATAAATGAAGCCGGAGGGGATCTCATCGTACGAGAGTCGGGGAAGGTCGACGATGTGGACGGATCGAGATCGAAGCTGCTCGTTGCTACAGGACGAATCGTAAAGGGAGAGAGGCGAAGTAATCGAACACGAGTTTGCGGTCGAAGGGGTTAAGTGTCGAACCGCAGCTGGCCGCAAAAGAAGGTCCCGGCCATGTCGGTCCTTGGAGATTAGGGCATCCACTCAGAGGATTCCCACCTCCCGCAGAGAGAGCTCCTCGAACCCCGAAGGGAGTGCCGCCGCCGCCGTGGCCACCCTTCTACTCGGCAACTCGAGCTGTATCTGACTCGCTCGGTCAGCTTAATAAAACGTAAAACCGGGTTAAACGACATTTCGGGTTCGGATTGTCTATCTCGGATGATGCTCCGGCCCATTACTTGGCAATGTCGTACCAGTCCATCAAACCGGTCTACTTAACGACCCATTTGACTAGCTCCCATTGCCTCTTCTACCTTGTTGGGCCTCACGTCGGCCCAATTATCGAGCAGAGCGTTGCCGCTCACCCTTTTTATGATTGTTCTGCCTTTGAGCGAGGAATGAGACTCCGATTAAACCAAATAAATCGACCGAATCGAATTCTTCGATCCAAAAGTGACCGAGCCGTTAGAGTACATGTCGAATTCTTTTATTTAAAACTACAAATGTGTACATAGCATACACATTAAAATTAAGTACTTTTAGCAATAAAACTACATTTAAGCCTCGTATATAATCAAAACTACAATCAGTGATAATCTTGGCTGTCAACCAAAACTACAGAAGTATGCAGTGGATCAGAAGAAAACAGAGATGCAAGATGCACAAACATATCCTCCATGTCCAACCGACAAGAGATTAGTAGTGAATCACTAAGATAGCAAGTCGAGTTGAACAATAAAATATCACATGCATCACTTAAACATTTTAGACATAACATCCGATTAAATTTAGACTGCAGCAGGAGAACACAGAATAGAGCTGACTGATCTAAACAGAAACTACAGCAAACCATCTAGTACACACATCCTGTGTCTTTACTTTTTAGTTAGTAACCGCAAAGTAGGGCATGAAGCAAAAGGCTGTAAATTATTAGCATTTGGATATAGATATTGCCCAGCCAGATCTACTAGTTTCAGAGTTGAAGTGAATCCTACCTGTAGTAAGCTGGCTGATACACTGGTGCCAATACATTGTGGTAGCCTCCTAAGCCATTGTTGTAATTTCCGTATGGCGGATAGCTCATCGGCGGCGAGGGATACGATGCAGCAAGTGGAGCAGGGGCGACTTCTGTTGGGTATCCATAAGCATCTCTGATAGCTGGTGGACTCCTGCTACCATAGACCCCATGTCCTGGTGGGCTTTCATAAGGATAGGGAGATGTTGCAGGGCATGTGGTGTGGACCAAAGGTGATCGCACAAAGGTATGAGGAGCAGGGAATGAGGACACGTAGGCGTTGTTCGTCAGCCGGCCAGCCTTGGCAGGAGGCATCGGTCCCCCACTGTTGGCTCGTGTTCGCTTGTTGGCTGGGCTATTGGGACGGTGGTCATTGGTTGGACTGCCACTAGACGTCTTCTTTTTCTCCACCTTTGCCTTCTCCAAATGCTCGAGTCGCTTCTGAAGGTTCTCCAGGGGAAACTCAGCTTCCAGCTTATGTTCTTGGATACACTTGATAGCGGCCCGAATAACTGACTGTTCCTTGCGGCTTGTGGTATTCTGAAACAAATGGTAGCATTCACATCGAAGATTATAGATGCAATACTTAAGTATTACAGAACTATGATTAATTATTTGCTCGATGCGTTTTTCAATGGGTTAAAGCTTTAAAGAATAATGAACTCCAGAATGAGTTGACATACTGCAGTTTGCCCACTGTTGTTGCCGTCTTCTGAAGTCGAAGTTACTATTTTTGAGTCTTCAAGGAAGGATTTTAGTAATTGAACTGGAGGGAACTTCTCCTGCAGACCAGCTTCATGAGCAAAGCTTATTGCATCTAGCTGATGTCCATTGTCGATCAATTCCTCGATGATATCTGTTTATGGGAGAAAACAACTCTCCTGTCACTTATCTAACAACTAGCATCTAGTCTCAGGGTCAAATTTAACACATAACTCGAGCATTCACATTTGCAGATCATTATTGGTCCTTCACAATAATGACAATTTTCTAAAAGAACTTCAATACTACTCAATGTATAGACATACCAACTCTTATGACAAAGATATGTGTCATGATATATAACACAAAGAAGAAAACAACACTACCTGTGAGAAATCAATTACTTGAATCCAGAAGTAAATGACTCAACCAGTCCATATAAAAGCTAAATGGACAATGAGAAGTTTCACTTGGCAATCAAAACAGAGCTGACATTTTAACCACTTATAGGATTCCAATGCCAGGACCATTAGAAATTTTTTGTTTGTAGTAAAAGAACATTGAGCTCTTGAAAGGGATAGCAGATTTAGCCATAGACTAAATTATCAGAAATTCCCAGATAAGCTAGAGCACAACACAAATTACCAAAATGGATGAGAACGAGAAGAAATCAATACCTTCGATCTTATCCTCGAGCCCTAATGAAATAGCAAGCTTGGGCATCTGCCTTCGCCACGCGAAAGTGACAACAAGCCTTCGGTACAGTTCTTTGTCATCCTTCTCTACGATTCCAAAGGTCACCACATGTTGGAGAAATGTGTGCGCATCAGGTGGCTTCACGTTGTCAATCCCTCCACGCAGCTCTAGACTCTCTTTCCACTCCTTTGCCATGTCCTGAGCACGCTCCCTTATGGTTCGAGTCACCAACGGCCTCGCTGGCCCCAGCTCGGGATCTGCCAGGATCGGCACCAGTGACTCCAACACTAGCACACATGCCCAACCAAGATCATTAGGTGACTTGACGGGCCTCTTGTCGACGGGGAAGACCCCGGATATCGCGTCAATGACGAACTTGCCCGGATCAATACAGTCCGAGAGGGCCACTGGGAGCTCAGACCGAAGCAACTCCACCTCCTTCCTTTTCGCAACTACGAGGTCGATGAACCCATGGAAATCCACTTTAGTGCAGAAAGATCGCAGCTTCGAGGTGAGATCGAGCTCGTCGCCCTCCGCTGAAGAAGAGACGACCTGGACCGCCTGAACAGCGTCGAGCTTGGAGACGGCGACTTCGACGGAGGCATCGATGGTGAGTTCGCGGCGGCGGAGGACGCTGAGGGTGCGGCGGGTGGAGGCATCGAGCGACTGGCGCCTGGACCGAAGAGCCTCCGACTTCATCTCGAGACCTCGCTCAAGGGTGGAGAAATGATCGGAGAGCTCCTTCCACAGCTGAGTGCAGCATGTAATGAGCTCCCGCTGCTTGTCCAGCTCCGCGAAGCTCTGCTGCACATGGGAAGCGGCGACAGTGGACACCGCCTCCGATGCCATATCGATCTCAAACACCTAAAACTTTCGCAGTCGATGGCGCAGGCGAAAGGTAAATCGAAGAGGAGAAGGGCGACGCCAGCCCTAACCCTACCCTAGAAAGGGGAGGTGCAGGACAAAAGAAAATCGTGGCGGAGTACGTTCACAGTCAAGCCAATAATAAATTGACAGGTGGAGATTGTTCCCTGTAAAGTGTAGGCGGGGAACCGTTAGGGTACGAGGGGCGAGTACGGTGAGCATACCGGGGAAGCACGACACTCATGGGCCAATGCCCCTCAATCCTCTTGGGCCGTTAGACCATTTTATCTTAAGATTAAATAATACAAATATCAAAAAATAATCCAAAAATTAATGTATTGTTAATTTTTAAATAATTTTAAAATGATCTAGAAATCTTTTGGATAAAATATAATCTTATCTCACAATTAAGAGATTGTAATTTTGATAAACAATGAGCAATTTTGAAATATATTCAAATTAGAAGTTCACAATCAATTGATAAAAAAATAAATTTGTTAAAACCAGTAAAAAAAAAGAAATGGAAGTTGAAGTTATATTAATTAATTAATTAATTTTTATGTTTTTCTTCGTGTTTAAAATATATTTTAATATTAACATATAAGGTTGACTTTATCCTGATCTGTTTATAAATTTATTTCTTAAAAAAATATTTATCAACGGTGGGCAAATGTCTTTCCTCACCCATTTTTACCCGCAATACTACTGATCCAGCATTCCGGCCCCAGGTTTGATAATCGAGTAAGTGACAGGTGAACTTCGAGGTATACATAAAACGGATGAGAAAACCGAGCTTACGAAGCGTTCAGCTGTCTTCCGGAAGCACTGGGATTGGATTTCCGGGGCCCACGAATTTGCCAACTCATCTGCCTGGTAGGTTCCGGCGTAACTACAGTTACGAAAATGTCGAAAAATTCCAAATCCAATAAATGATAAATCCACAGCGAGGCGTTGGAGGGAAACAGAACACAAGAAAGAGAGGGGAGAGAGAGAGAGAGAGAGAGAGAGAGAGAGAAGGCGGAGAAAAAGGTTAAGATCTTGTCACAAATCCCTAATCGATCGACATCGAACTCCTGCTTCGTCTCCGCGAGGGCTTGTCATCCGTCTCCTCGTCGATTCCGCCTCTGAATCCCAATCGCATCGCATCCACGATTCCTCAAAACGCTCTGTAGCGGTTCGCATTGGTTGGTTATTGATTGTTGTTTTTTTGCTCTTTGATTGGCGGTGAGATTTATATCTCTATTAAAGTGGATGTTTCTTTTCCTGAATCTTTCCGGCGTTTATCTTTGATCGAGGAGAGAGGAATTGGTAATTGTTTGGGATTCTTCGTCTCCGACGCGATTGGTTCGCATTGGATTTGGAGTCGGTTTGATCGTCGGCGGATTGGGGTTTTGCTGTTATATCTGGTGCGGAGGAGAGAGGTGGCATGAGGAACAGGAAAGGAAGCGGGGAAGTCGACGAAAAGATGAGGTTGGACGTGAGCGACTGCAATGCGGATGATTGTTTCGCTAAGCATTGGAGGTCGGTTCCTGACGTTCAGGAAGGAGAAAGGACGCCGTGTGTTGCTCCAGTAGAGAAAAACCGGAACATTGTCTTGAGGGACCATGCTGCGAAGCAATATGAAATCTTGGACACTGGCATGAGAGAAGCGATTGAACCAGATTTGTTGGGGGAGAGTAGAGAACCAGCTGTTGCTGATAATAACGTGCATACTGACATTTCTCAACACGAAGGTAGTGTTTTGAGGGTGCAAGGAAAAGGTGGTGTCTTGAGGGTCTTCTTCAATAAGAAAGCGGATGGACTTGAACGTCTCTGTTCCAATAATATTAATGAGCAAAGATCAAGGACCTTGGACTTGTCAGCAGTTGCTACTGACGATATGCCGAATCCAACATTCCTATCTGCAGACTCACAACCACTTGAAAGATCAAGGGCAGGAGCTACATTGAGAGAGATAAACACTGATATAACTGTGGAAGACAGATTCAGCGAGCAAACACAAGAGTTAGAGATTTTACCTCGGAAAAGAGGAAAAAAGAGAGCAAATATGCAAAACACGAAGACCTGCTCTAAATTAAGGGATTTTACCAATCCAAAAATTCATAAAAGGGAATTGAAAGATCAGTTAAAAGAAATACTTATAAATGCTGGTTGGACAATAGACCTAAGGCCAAGGAAAGGCAGCAAATATGTAGATTCTGTTTACATACCTCCTAAAGGACGAGGTAGTTATTGGTCAATTACAAAGGCTTACGCTGCGTATCAGGAAGAACTGAATAGAGAATGCGATGGGAAGAGCAAGGGTCCTTTTGAAAGGCAGTCTAAAGCATCTCTTGGTAGTGCTTATAATATACCAATGGACTCCCTAAATGTATTGAAAAGAAATGTTGTTAATAAGAGAAAAAGGAAGGAAACACCTGAAGAAGTCCAAAGTATTGAAAAGAAGAAATCAGAGACAATGTCTGACACCAGGAGGCAACCTAGAGTTAAGGCAACTACAGAGGTGCTTGATGAAATTGTAGGAAGAAAGAACTTAAAGAGCTCCTTGGATTTAGACTCAGAAACTATAGTTAGTACTGTAGCTCATAATCATTTCCAAATAGGAAAAAACAAGCTCAGAGTATGTGCTCTATTAGCTCGTAGATGCAATCAGGATGCAGAAATTGAAGCCAATGATTTTGTTCCATATAAATGGAAGAGGACAGTTTTCTCATGGATGATAGATCTTGGAATATTGTCTGTAAATGGAAAAGTGAAATACATGAATCAGAGAAATGAAACAAAATTGAAAGGCTGGATAACAAGAGATGGCATTAAGTGCATTTGCTGTACTAAAATTGTTTCTGCATCAAAGTTTGAGCTTCATGCTGGAAGCAAACTTCTCCAGCCATCGCAAAATATATATTTGGAGGACAGAGGAGTTTCCCTCTTGCAGTGTCAATTGGAAGCATGGAAAAAACATAAAGAGTTGGGACATCAAGGATTTTACAGTGTGGACATAAGTGGCGATCACCCCCATGATGATACTTGTGCTATGTGTGGCAGTGGTGGTGACTTGATATATTGCAATGATTGTCCTTCAACATCCCATCTCAGTTGTTTGGGTATGGAGGTACGACAAGCTAAATTAAACCTTACTCTACTTTGAACTGACACACCTATTTGACTCAATTTTCCATCGTCTTATTGGCAGGTGCTTCCTCATGGAGTGTGGCACTGTACACACTGTTGCTGCAGCTTCTGTGGTGAAATTGCTGCAGGTGCTACTCAAAAAAGCAATGGAATTGATTCTTCATTGCTGTCATGCAACCAGTGTGAGGCAAAATGTATGGATTTAGCAAATTCTAATATTTTTCACATTTTAACTTTAGTAATGTTCAAAGAGTGAAACTTGTCGATTGGTCACTTGAATTTTGCAGATCACCAGGATTGTGTTGTTCAACCTGAATCAGTTTCTGCCATTTCATCAAACCTGAGCAGTTCTTTTTGTACCCAAAGTTGCAAGGAGGTATAAAATGAATTCTATATTGAGGTTTGATGATTTATCTTGTTTTAATTTTTAAGGTAGCTGTTGTAATAGCTCAAATCTTGAAGAATGATGTTTTATTCAAAATTTACAATAACACAATATTTGCCTGTGTATGAACAATAATGTGATCTTATGAAATATTTGTTATAACAGACCTGATTAGTCATCCATTAGAGAATATCCTATTTGTTGTCAAACATAGTTTTTTTTTTCCAAGCGTATCAGTGTTGTGCATTTTCTATTGGAAGAAGGATCTTTTAGATCAAGCTACCATATCATTACATTTCCATATAGGATAAAATATGATAATTTCTTTGTCTTGTATTGCTCAGTTACAATCTAGGTATTAGTGCTTCACAAAACATTTCTAGAGGGCTTAGAGAAAATGGACCTGACCTTTGAGATTTATGTCTGCATAAATCATTCATCTTTTGCCGTATATAGTTTTTACAATTTCTTGACAATCTACAAGGATGTTGTTACTCATACCTAGCTCAACAATTAAGCTGCTCATGTGAAAATATTCACGGTGTGTTTTCTACGACGGAAAAAAACTAGGTTGGATATAAGGTGACAAAAAAAAAATCCCAACGACACCTCTCCTTTCTTTCCTTTGACAGGAAAAAAAAGAAGGAAAAGATTAGGAAAATGATTTCTTAGTTTTCCTCTATATTGCTTTCACTTGATTCAAGCAGAAAATTTATCTTCGTGTGTAATGAAGCTTAAATCTAACTTTTAAACATTCAAATTTATGTTTTTTCAAATCTACTTTTTTGCCAATGGCTTTTTCTTTTTATGATTTTAGCAAATACAAATTTTAAAAATTTTAAGTTTCCTTCCTCTTTCCTTCCCTGCAAGTAAGCAATCAGACAGAAAATATTTTGTAATCCTTTTCCTTTTTTCTAGGAGTTTTTCGCTACCCACTTGCTCTTCCTTACTGTTTTATTCTTCTGTAAGAAACAATGGTTTAGTTCCCATTCTTGCTTTTACAAGCTGAAATGCAGGCATTATGAAAATTTTCTATTTATATTTTTTTCTAAATGTAAATCTATGAGTGGCAATTGATTTGCAATATCTGCTTAACGGGATTATATTTCACATAAACTTTTGTTGGTATGTACCAACTGAGGTTAAGTTAATCTCGCATTCTTATCTACCAATCTTTTAGTTCTAATGCTTTAGCTGCTCTAATAAATGATCTGGCAACTGGCATTGCCTTTTCTTACTGCAGGTTTTTGAAGGATTGCAGAAGATTTTGGGGACCAAGAATGACTTGGGAGCAGGATTTTCATGGAGCATTATTAGACGGTTTGATGAGAATCTTTCTATGTATAAGTTGGAGTTGCATCAAATGGCAGAATGCAACTTGAAGATTGCTATTGCTCTAGCCATTATGGATGAGTGCTTTCTGCCGATTGTTGACCAGAGAAGTGGTTTTAATCTAATTCATAATGCTGTCTATAACTGTGGGTAAGCATTTCTTACACCTTTTCTTACTAATTTAATGTTTGATACATCTCATATAGCAGCTCCTTATTTTTCATTGGAAAATTATGAATTAAAAAATAGACATTCTCGTCTAGAATTTCTCTAATATTAATGATGAGTCATTATATTTGCATCTTACCAATTAATAGAGGTGTCAATTATTTTGCAACAAAAGGGCATTCCTAATTTAGGAGGCTTCTTGATAATCTTGTTTCTCTAGACCCAAAATAACTTGTAATCTTGACTGAGAAGCTATAATTTAGAACTTAATGTTTTTTTACAAAAAATTCATAAATAGTAAATAAAAATATTGTATATGCGTTTAGATTTATTTAAATATCTTGGTCATCCTCATAACCAAACTGTGTTTTTGTGCCAACTATTTAGGACATGTGATAGGGATCTTATCACCCGTAAGACTTTTATGGAAGATTATGTCTTTGTTAGTGTTCAAATCAATTATATCTTTGCCTCTAGGGCTATGGTGCAGCAGCATGGCGTTTAGCTTGGCTCCCAAGTACCTACCGTTCGATCCCCAGCTACGGCGAATTTATAGGATTTTCCTCCAAATGGAGTGATAAATCAGAGAAGCCGAGGCTGCCTGCACGAGCACTTTCCAATTTATCTCCCTCATTCAGGCCTAGGGCAGTCATAGGGGGGTTGCTAATATAGTGGTTCAACATTTTTTAAAAAATATGTTCAATTTTGTTTCTTTTAAATATAATTTAATGAGCTTTTACCTTGTTTGTTCATGAAGATTTGCTTCGTTACAACCCTACATATTGCCCTGCTTTTGTCTTGATTACAAATTAGCTAATAGATTTTTTGTTTATCTAATGCAAACTGGGTATTTAACTTTAGAATCCTCAGGACTACTCCCGTCTGCTCCCACTTCTTCATTTTTGCAATGCTTCAGTTCCCACCCTTTTAGTAGTTGGGCATACCTAATGTCTTTGACTATCCCATGAGTACCTGCTTGCTAATATTTCTCTCCCATGCTTTTCCATCAATAAGAAATATATTGTTGATGCTTATATTCTGCAATAACTATCTGCTAACAATCTTGTTTCTTCTATATTTTTTTGCATTTGCAGGTCGAATTTCAGTCGCCTGGACTATAGCAGTTTCTGCACAATAATTTTGGAGCGTGGCGACGAAATTATCTCGGTAGCCTCTGTCAGGTACTTGTCTTTGCTGTCTGTAAAATACAAGCAATCTTGATAACTAGTTGACTTGGGGATCATCTTATGTGGAGAACTATTGTCTAAAATGTGTCTTTGATTGATAGATTTGTCTTCATTGTCAATCCTATTACATTTCTGAATTGCTTGTGAGAAATGTGAATGTTAATTGTTAGTGATAGCTAGGACGTTGGCTGTGTACACGTACTGACATGCTTAAATCTTTAAGAGGTTTTCAGTTGGATTTTGTGCAGGTTTATGTGGAAAAGTAGGTAGAGGTGCATATTGGTCCAAGGTGGTGCATAGATAGCTAAGCTGGGGGTCAAACTAGGAATCTCAGTTAATGCATGCACAGATGAGGGAAGGATTTGTTCTTTGCGGTTTTTGTTTATATCTGATCTGGGTATTTTCACTTAAGACTAGAGTTGGCTTTAATAGGAAAATTTCTTCCAAGTTGGTTTGAAGTTCGGGTTCAGTGAAGTTTTCTGGTACCTGATAGTTGCCACATGACTTCTATATAGCTAGAGATAATGTTCGATGTCATTGCTAAATCCTACTTAACATTAGTAAGACGGGTTGCTGAAAAGTTTGTTCTAATCCTTAATTTGTCACTCAATGCAAGTGTATTTTCAGCTTGTGATTTCCTTGTGCCTTCTTTTTTTTTTTTGAGGTTAAAGCAGGGCAAACAACCTCTACCCTATGACATTTGATTCTGATAATCTTTTTCTTTCATCTTGTCTGATAGGATACATGGAACCAGGCTTGCAGAAATGCCTTTTATTGGGACAAGCAACATGTATAGACGACAAGGCATGTGTCGCCGACTTCTTGGTGGAATTGAATCAGTACGTCAGTTTACTGTTTTATTCTATTTCACCTAAGTAAAAACTGCATATTTTGATGAAAACCATAAAGCTTGATAGATTCATGCCAATATTTTCATAAAACTTTTATTATCTGCATTGAGAGTTCGAAATTTTGACAATCTATCTGCTTGAATTTCTAACATTAACTGAGCACAAGTTTCATTCCATCTTTCATCCTTTGTCCTAAAATCTGTTGAAAAAGTAGATGCAACTGGACTTGTTTTCTATTTAAAAATCAAGTGACATCTTGAGTTAGGCTGTCCATATTTTTCAAGCTTCTGCTATGCTTTATGTTTGCAGAAATTTAAACATCTTTGAACTTTGCCATTTCAGTTTTTTCCCTTTAAACTTTGTTACCCAGGTGTTTGTAACAATTTAGATACCTACTGAACACTGCCAATGGCATTACTATATTCATTTAATTTCCTTTCTTCCAAGTAACTTTGCAATGCGGGATAAGACAATATATCCAGTGCGATTCGATCCTTTCTTGGGATTCTGCATTGGCAGGAGTTTTATCCACCAGACTGCCCTTTTAAGTAACTTTGTGCTTCTGGTCCTCACTTATTTGATCTGAATTTGATCTTATCGTTAGGTTCTTTGTTCACTCAATGTTGAAAAGCTGGTTATACCTGCTATTCCTGAACTAAAGGATGCATGGACTAATGTATTTGGCTTCAAGCCTCTTGATGGTTCCCAAGAACAAGAAGTTAGGTCTGCAAATATATTGGTTTTTCCTGGCACTGATTTACTTGAGAAGCCACTGCTGAAGATGCTTTCCCCTGAAAAACCTACACTTATTCCTGGAGGTGGGCGGGCTTAAAGCTAAAAATTGAATAGCAAAACTTTTTTTTTTTTCGTTTTTTTCCCCTTTAATAACACTTCTGATGGTTTATACAGTTGCAATGGTTGAAAATGACATCAAGCAACAGGCAAACATAGTTAAATGTTCTGGGTCTGCTACTGCTGAGCACAACCTCCATGCCTCTTGTCAGGCTGCTGTAAATTGTGCAAATGTGCCTCAAGTCAAGCCTACATTTGAAGAAGAGATTTCAACTGAGCAAAAACCTAGCTTGATTCATGAGATAACCGTGGCTGCTAGTCAGGAAAGAGAGTGAATCCAGTACCTTGAATAACCTGCCATAATGTGATGTTTTGATGAAAATTTCTTCAATATTCTTGCTTCTGATTTTCAAGAGTCAGGATTTTGTGTTACTTTAAATCTGGAGAAGAAGATTTGCCGGAATCTAGAAATTGTAGCATACTTTTCGGAATCTGCAGCAACTGCTGCACTTGGGTATAGGCTTCAATGGACAACAAAATAAAAAATAAAAAACTTCTCCAAGTTTAGCAGAGAACAATTGTTATTATTAAATCTGCTGAATCTCCTCGTGCAATTCGGGTTCCAATAGATCAAGTTCCGATATCTATGACAAATATGAAAGGTGGCAGATGAAAGGACCTGAAAGTTTTGTATAGAAGGAATTCTGAACTTGTATCAGTTATATCTGCTGAATATGCTGAGGGTTGAGATTTATCCAAGGTCTTAAAATGTGTTTTCATCTGTATCATAATCTTTGGCTTTGATGCATATTTGGATGAGCTCTCAAATTCCAGCCCATCGGATGTATTTGTGGCTGTTGAGGTCCACCCCAAAAGTGCATATTAATATTTGCTAACTTTTTAGTAAGTGCCATCTTTAATCCTTACATTTTTATGCTTGGAACTTTTATGATCTGCTTCTTAGTTGCCAAAATTAGCAACGGAGTTCACATGGAAGCTTTGCGGCTCATACAGTGACACATTTTTGTGTTATTATCAATCTGTGAGTTTTGATTTGAAATCTCTTTTACAAGATAGTGATCTGATGGTCTCATAGGTTGATCCAGAAAGTAATATTCTGACAAACAATGGATTGGTCATTTGATTCCTTTGTCGCATTATTTTTTTCATCTTGTTATGCTGCTTATTTCCTGGGGTTGATTTGCTTATAGGACATTATTATGCTCCATTTACACGGAATATATGACTATGGAGATAATGTTAATGTACCTTTGATATTCTCATATGGCTTTATCTGAAACCAATTTAGTCACACCAGTTTGTTTATGCCTACATGCATTACTTCAGTTCTTACTTAGGTTACTCTTTTAGGCAGTTCTGAATTGGAAACTACTTATCGTAACTACCATGATTTTCTAAAAGACTCTTCGTAGCTCACACTTTATTTTTCAACCTTGATTCTGTGATACTCGAAGACAATATAGTCTCGTGCCTTCTTAACTTCTATGACTCGGTTTAATCATTCTCCATGCTTGAAACAGGTGGTAGAGACTGACAAGAGAGAGAGAATACATAATGAATTTTCGGGTAGCTTGTGGTCATTGTGTGCATTGTAACTCAGAGGAGGTTGAGAATTCATCAAAACTTGTAGAATATAAGGATTCAGCTCATCAACAGGCGCAGATGGGAAAAAGTTCAATAGATTTTCGATAGGATTTCCGGATGAAGCATAACCAGAAAATCTAACCTTATTTTCACTGCATGATATTTTGACTGGAGAAGCAGCTGCTGTCTTGCCATGTCATATACATAGATTTTTAAGTTGATATTTATTTCAAGTTCCAACCACAAAGGAAGAACAAGACGCCCAAGTCCAAGAGCCAATCATCTATAGTATCCCACTCTTTTCTAGAGCTCAAAACGCCCAATGAAGTTCACAATTGGTGAGTCATCAGCGACCATGGATTAGAGGGCGATGAGTCGAGAAGTTTATAGGCAACAAATGCACGGTGATGCTTATTGGCAAAGAGCTTAAAGCAGAGCAACATGAGCAATGGTGGAATCCACTGTCCTCTCTTGTTCTTCTCCCTTAGTGGTCACTGGTGTGGGATAAAATTTTATTTTTTTTTCTTTTTCTTTGTCTCTGAATTGTACAATAGTCTTTATTCTCCCTGTCATAGTTGGATCACAACAAATTAAGAGTAGTAGTCTGTCAAAAATGTTAATTATAGTTGGATTACAAAACAGACATTTCATCAGATGCATACAAGTCGAGACCTTGCTCATGATAAGTTTTATGAAATAAGATTTTTTTTTTAAAAAAAAATTAGAAGTGCCATATTCTAGAAAGCCAGGGGCATTTGATATGCTCCCTTGGTAGTTTTATTTTTTTTAAATTTTTTTTATTAATTTGTTTAGGAAAATAAAGTATTGAATAATTTATAAAATTATTTAATATTATATTGAGAAAAAAATATTTGTAAATATTTTAATTTTTTGGGAGATATATAAATTTGTGTAAATTATAAGAATATTAAATTAATGAGTCATATAATGAAATTTTAAAAAAGAATATTAGAAAAAAATTAAAAAAAGAAGATTATTATTTTTGAAATCAATTTGGATTGATATAAAAAATATTGACAATAAAAATTATACAATTGAAAATGACCCTCTTTGTTCCATTTAAGGATTGAAATGACTGAGATTCTTTTTTTTTTCTTTTAATAAATCTTAGATATAATTGATTATTTTACATAAAGATAATATTTGTCAAGAAAGGCCGAAACTTGGAATGGTAAGGTGTTAATTGTTCAAAATTAACTGAAACTAAAATTCTGATTTATTGAGCAAATCGTTTGGTATAGTTCACTTCGGATTGGTCGAAGCATATAAAATGAATTTTGTTTTGACGTTATTATTCATAAAATTACACTCCATCAAAATTCGATGATTTAAGTAATATAATATGCATTTAAGCTACTATTTATTTGCAAGGAAAAAATTAGGAAAAAAAAGCACTTCAAATCTCTTTTATCGTAACTTAAAAAAAAAATAAAATCATCAAATTAACAATCTCTCTGATTATCTTTAGAAAAAATAAATCAAAATCCAAATGATAAATATAAAAAAAAGGAGTCCATCGTATCTTTAGATAAAAAAAATTATCTTTTGCACTCATGAACTAGCCGTGGACTACCTTAATCGTAACTTAAGCGGTGGGAACCGGAGGTGCGATGGGCCGATGGCTCCATGGGATGCTGCCTCTGCTTTAGGAAGTCCATCAATGGCAGCTGATTCCACCACAATCGCAGTAGGCCCTGGGGCCATGGAAGCTTCACCCACTTCCCCCGACACGGATGCAGATTCCCTCGCCTTTGCACGGCGTCCTTCTACACCATCTTTCGCTTCCCGAAGCTCCACCCTCTCCCCGCTCCGCCACTGCTCGGGTTGGTGCGCTCTCCGCCCTCTTATTCCCTTCCTTTCTGCTATGTTTTGTACCTTCTGCACAAGATTATCTGGGCTTAACCCTAGGATCCGATCTTTTGTTGGTTTTCAACTCGAAGCTTGTGTGATTGAGGTACCATCGGATGATCTTCGACTTTTAGTATCTCCTGCGCCCAAAGTTCTCATGTTTATTTATTTGATTAATTTCAATCGTATCATAAATTTAGTAGCTACGGAAGATGCCGATGCGCCTCATGATTCGAACTGAAATATCTACGTTTAGTGGAAGTGTTGAGTGATTAGTAATGGTCATCATGCGAGCAAAACATTCAAAAGATATTCTTGCTATGAGAGTGGGTTCCTGCTTTTTGTCTGCATCAGTAGCTTTTGTTTGGTTTCATGCTTGAATCTTCATCTGAATCATCAGTTGCAATTGACTTGTGTTTGAGTATTTGAATCAAGCTTCATTAAAGATAATGCCAGATTTGATAAAAAAAAAAAAAATGGAGAGGAACTGCCTCTTGTCCTTGCCCTTTGATAATTCTGCACCTACCATCAACATTAATTGCTAAAGATTCAAATAATAGGACACTCTTTTTAAAGTGTATATGTTATTCAATAATTATCATAATAATGATTTATTAAATATATTAATATTTCAAATTTTAAAATACAATAAGTGTATATCTACTACGCTTTCAATAAATTGTATAGGAATATACAAAAATTTAGCAATTTAGCTGCATAAAACTTTAGATATTATGAGATCAATGAAAAGTTCAAACTGTTCCAATGAAAATGAAATCCCTAATAATTCACCACCACTTGTTCATCCAATCACAATTTCTTGTTCCTCGTTTCAATCTTATGCTTAACATCTTAGAAGATACAAAAGAAGCAACCAGGATTGTAAACATAACAATTCTACAAGGCTCATCACCCTTAACAGAGATTTTATTATGACTACAAAAAGGGGAGGCCTTAAAATTTACAGTGTAGGATCAAAAACCTTATGTTCTTGTACCCCTTCTGTTCTGTCAGGATCAGAGCTCACCTTGCCTCAGCCGCAATGGCGGTGGGTTCGACTCCACCAGGATTGACCAAAGAACGTGCACATCTTCGTATGGGCACAACTTCACATCCTCATACAGTATGTATATTCCCCTCTCTGTCGCAGGAACATCCATGTGAAATTTTCAGATATCAGCTTGTGATTGCATACTTAAACATGTAATTCAAAGCTAGTCACAACATCTAATTTGAAGTTAGTCTCTGCTGCGCACAAACTTTTTTTTTTTTGCGAAAGATAAGTTGAAATCTAATTTGAAGTAAGTTGAAATCTCAGCGAATGATAATCACATACTTTTTTTCTGCGGAGAATGCAGGCGAAGCCATAACTTCTTCAGAGGGGAGAAGATGGACCGAAGCCACCCCATCTGAAGAGCTGAGGCAGTATCAATGCCTCATCGGCAATGAGTTCAATGCAGGTCGACTGAGCCTGAGGGAAAAGGAAAGAGTTGCTTCAGGTTTGGATGGAGTCCATCTCACTGCTTCTTCACATTGGCACTCCCTTGGATTATAATTCATGAATTAGATATTGCACAGGTGCCCTGTCACTCTCCACACCTTCTCAAAAGTCATTTCTTGCCAAGAAATGAAGCTTCTGATATCAGAAGGCAAATGTGATTTCTCTACAAAAAAAAAAAAAAAAATGTGCATGATATCATAGATAATTATTTTTTCCTACTTGTTGATTATTGGTGATGGATGGACCACCTTGCTTGAACTCTCAACAAAGTGTGGCAGTAGGCATCTTTTACATGTATGAAGTTGACACAAGAATATGGAATCCAAGAGTTCATTGTCTAATATCTTAATGAATGTAAATTCAAGGTAAAGGCATTTGCAACTCGGAAGCTTTGAAGATATCATCAGTTGGCAACATAGAAAGACACATGGTGGAGGAGTTTGGCAAATGCTAACAAAAAGAAAAAAAAGCTTCTGCACAATTTATTTTCAGGCAAGTTATCTAAACAAGATTGCTTATGGGGTTTGAAGGGTTACTTGCGTCTTCCCTGTCAGTACCACTTGAACAACTAGGTTGCAGAAAGCGGGCGGTCGAAGGAAGGAGCCATGGCATTCCCATGCTCAGCACAGCTGCAACTGGAGACCATAACAACGAGGAGGGAGAGGAGCAGTAGCATACACGACAAAAGCCTTTGTGGATTGAATCCCTAGTTCCTCAATACTGTTTCTATGAATTACTCTCGATCACTTGATGAAGTAATCTTTATTGTTTGCCTGCAAATTTGATCTTGAACTTGTTGAGGCATATCACCAGTGGGATTTCTTTCTTTCTTATCTTGGGGGAAAAAAAAGAGCGGTTTGATGTCAATTCTTGGTTGGAAAATCATGACCAGAGTTTGCGATCATAAGTTTTTTATCCAATGCTAACATTTGTGTTATACACAACACAAACTTGTGATGGCTACAAAGCACACGTTTGAGTATATGTCAAGGCCACTTGATCAATGCTGTTCTCACTCGCTATATATCTTTGATAGTGTCTCCAGATGTTAACGATGCTGTTCTCATTTAATGCGAATTCTACTAGATTGTAATGAGTATCTTCGACAAGGCATAAGCTTCAGTACGTCCTTCGCCACAATGGATGAATTGATCTTCATCATTTTGGATGATTGATATAGAATTATCTCATTTACGAGTGAATATCCAATAAGTGATTAATTTCTTCACCTACAAAACAACAAGGGCCGTGTGACATGAACCCTCCAATTTACATTTTCAGTAGATTTTGAATAGATGGTAGTATTTACATGTTAAACAGAGGCGACTATTTACTTGGTGATGGCAGTCTATTTGAAGGTCAACTAATTATTAGTCATATAATCGATCAGTTCGGAGAACAGGTTTTCGGAACCGATGAGATACATTGGTTCGTACCTGCCTACTCCGGCGAGGATCGGTGAAGAATGCCTGCCCTGCAAGGACTTGACTACTGGCTACTGCACCAGAATCGGATGTTCGATAGGCCTACAAGCTCCACGAGCTTAGTGCAACAGAAAAAGATGTCCATACTAAAGCTAACGTATCTTGAATCGATCTTCAACTATAATGTATTTACGAATTTTTTCTCAAATGAAGATCGATCCCTTGAGATGCTAAGTATGCTGAAACTGCCCCATTTATATTTGTCCGATTTATCTTTTCTACCGATAGGAACAGTGGAAGAGAACGGGCGGTTCCACATTTTTAAAGGTCATACCTGTTAACAATCTAAGTCCTTCACATCTGAATGATAAAGCAATTCAGGTTTAGCAAATTGGAAAAGAAGAACTAATGAAACATTAAATTCTATGGAAATCAGTTTAGCATTGTTAAGATGATGTTACATATTAAACAGAAACGAGTTCAAGTAGGATTCGTCGGGATACTTGACCCTTTCATTTCTAATCTAGAATTGCAAGGAAGCATCGCCCTCTTAAATGTGGTGTAAAAGAAATAAAAACATTTTCTTCAGAAAGGTGTCAAAATCAACAACACGAGCAATCCAGTAAAGTAAAATTAAAAAAAAAAAAAAAGACTTTGAGCATACCATACAGAAGAGGATATATAACAATCAGATTTGATAACACAACACTACTGCACTAATTTACCAATCCTACAACAATCAAAATTATCGAAGAATACACAAAATGCATAATTTCATATCCACGATGGGTTCGCGGAGTACCGACATTGAAGCGCCAACTCTTTCGGATATTTGTTCGACAACTTCAGCTTCTTCCTGCAGTCATGAGTTGCGCCATGCAAGTTGCGTACTGAAGAGAAGTGTGCTGAGGAGAGTAATAGTCCTGTAAACCGTACTCAGAGAAGTTTGAGTCGATGATTACGAAATGACCAGGCAACGAAGCTTTGGTGATGGTATCGCGCCATAGGTCGAAGAACGCTTCCATAATTGGTCTGGACTTCTCTATTGAGGATAATGGAAGATACTCCACCTGCAAACCAAGTCCACAAAAAAGATCAATTGACCCACTCAAAAGGTAACGTTAGAATGAAGAATAGATCTAAACACCATGACAAGGAAACCTCAATTAACAGAACATATTCCTAATTCCTATTATAAAAGAGCATTGTGACAGTGCTATTGTGGAATTGATATGGTTTGACAAGATGTACAAAATGGGTGCTAATGATCGCAAAAGTTCATGCATACAAATGTAATCGATCAATTTACAGCTTCCTAACTATTCGGAAAATACACCACAGTTACATAACAAGCACAAAGATACTCATGAGATTTCCTAAGACCAACACTGACTGATTGAACATGGAGGCATTGGAAAGAGACAAGACAGCTGCAATTGCTCCGCTGGTTAAATGACCCAGAGACTGATTCTTGGCTGTGAGAATAGTCACAAAGGAGATATCTGAAAACCTACATTGTGGATGTTATCATGTAAAGGTATCCCTTAGAATGTTTTGCAAGACAGTACGTGGCAGATTGAATAAAGCATGCTCAAGTCCAAAAACTTAAAAGTTCCATAGATATACTGTTGCATTAGCACTGTAATAATCTTAAAATTGTTCAACAAAAATTCGATAAGAAAATGGCATTAAATCCACAATAGTTCTGACACACTTAAAAACTGCATTTGTGCACACAATATAGCCAAACAATTTTTTTTTTTAATGGGAAAAAAATAAAAGCTTACTATTACACTTGGTAGATTAGAAAACTAATGAGACAGGAAAAGAAGCTCAATTGTCTCCAATTTCTAAAACATAGTGACAATTACAATTCTGATAACAGTTGAGGTAAGCAGGTTTGATGGTCTACTCATAAAAAAGATAAGGTAAACTGAACTGAAATAAGATATTATAAAATTAATTTTCAGTATTTACCTCCATCATGATTCCTCTCAATGTTTCAGACGTTGATGGAACACATTTTCCCACTCTCAGCTGGAAATCTCCTAGTTGATACTGAGATCCCTGAGTCAAAAAGGAGGAAGAATCAACAAAAGGAATTTGATTGAAGGTGAGAAGTTACCTAATGAAATAGATAATCATCATGCAAGAAAAGATCAAATAAAATCAAAAAGTACAGTCAAAGCAGAATTTAATCCAGTATATTTTTATGCAAATTGATAGAATTATACAACTTCTTAAATTTGTTTCTAGCTTCACTCGATCAAATTCCTATTTAGGCATAGCCATCAAACTCTCGTTGAGTTCCTACTTTCTGTTGCTAACTTTGTTTAGCAGTGAGCTGATTGTCTTTTTTTTTTTTTCAGTCTTCCCTTTGAGATTAAAGATCATTCATGTCTTCCAAGAACTAAAACATGATTACAGTTGTTCATAAACCAAAAACTCTAATTAACAATTCAAGAATTGAAGCTGAATTGAAGAATTAAAGTTGCTCCCCCCAATCTAGACCACTAATATTTGACTCAAGCAGACTCTTCAACTTGGATAGCATGCTTTACTTGAGACTGGACTGTTCTGAGATGATATACCATGTTTTCCCATTTAAAATGTTAAGGCCACTCTCATGCTACTATGAAATTTCGTAAGTTATATATATATATATATATAAAGGCAACTTGATGTACGAAGTTCCCATCATGCGGTGTCCCAGGGAAAGATCTATTGTATGCAACCTTACCCTACTTTGCAAGAGACTGTTTCCAGGATTCGAATCCTTGACCTCTAGGTCACAAGGCAATAACTTTACTGTTCACCAAGGCTCCCCTTCAAGTTTTGTGTGTGTGTGTGTGTGTGTAATGAAAATAGGCTACCAAATTGGTTGATGATGAACAAGGGCTTTTCTGGAGCTATAAAAGGTTCAATAATTGGAGCCTTCTACAAAAAACAAATAGCCCAATCTCCTAGAGTGTATACTTGAGCCAATCATAAGGACATAACACAAAGAAACACTAAAAACATTTCTTCATTCAATTGCCTTTCTAAAAGAATACCCTTTGTGTCATGATCAAAATTCTTCTTTGTTTACAAGCTGTCTCTATCAAACTTATTTTCATTTCAATCCAAATTTCAAAGTTAATAATGGATAATTAAGATAAACAATGAATAACATTCTAAGAAGCAAGCCAAAAATGCACCGAAGATAAACACGAAGATAAACAATAATGTATTTTGTACAAATTTTGTCCTTCGGAGATGGAAAACCTTTTCCACCAAAGATCATTTCCCCCCAAACTAATCGCATGGCAATCGCAGCAAAAGATCCATTTTTTTCCTAAAAAAAAAACAATTATCATCGCTGCCGCGATTGCCCAGACAATCCAGCTGCAACAAGAAGAAAAGATCGGACACCCACCTCGAAGAGAAGGGCGCCGCGAGCCTTGTAGGACTGGAGCCTATCCATGAGGAGCTGCACGTTGATGTCGGCCTGGAGGATGATGCGTTGGTGCCGTAGTATGAAGAAGTAGGCGGAGGGGCGATCGTGGAGGGCGATGCCGAGGAGGTCGCGAGGTAGGTCGCTTACTGGGGCCGCGCCGCCGTCACGGGCCATGGGGCGGTAGAAGGTGAGCGTGGTCCGCCACTTCCTGTCTTTGGCGGCGGCGCCGAAGCTCTCCACGCACTGACACACCTCCGCCAGTACCTGGCTGCTCAGGGTCGAGCCCTGATTGGGCTGCCAGTGCATGAGCCTGCCCATGTAGATCCATTGTTAGGGTTACTACAACTTGTACCTCAGATCGATCGAAGAAGGCAGAGATCGAGAAAGAGGACGAGAAATCGTTCTCTTACCATTTCACGGGCATCGCGGCCACCTGAATCGGCGATTTGGATAACGACACGAGAAAAAGGACAAATCTTGCTTAAATAATTGGATTCAGATCGGTTCAGATTTTTAATTTGAAATTATAAATATTATCAAGTATTCAGTTTTTTTTTTATGTGTTAAAATATTCAACAAATTCAGATAATACATATTTAATCTACTATGCATTCAAGGTATCTAAAAATGACATGTCCAGCCCCGGGCAACAGATTCGATTTTCAATTACAATTCAATGTAAAAAAACATTCTTCCAGGATAAATTCTATAATATTAGACTGCGGAATCGTTTGTTATGAATATTTTCTAATTTACGATGAATAAAAAATTTATTCATTCGATGGATCGACGTCACGCATCGTTCAGGTCAAGGCGCGTCGGTAGGCGGCAGCCCATTCATCTTGACCACTTCTTCCTTCCTCCTCCTCACGAACTTTTAAGCGGCCTACGTCGATAGGCAGCGGTGGAAGGCCGCTAATTCCACATTTTTCAAGCGGCCTGCGTCTCTGCTTCCTCCATCCCAGTTCGAGTAATTCCATGGCGGAAACGAAGCCAAGCGTGCCTTTTTATTATTCTTTCCTACTTCACGTAATTGTGATAGCAACGGCGGCGGCAGCAAGCAATGTCACGACGTTGCCTGGTTGCCCGGCGAAGTGCGGCGACATCGCCGTCCCTTACCCATTCGGCATCGGCGCCGATTGTGCCCTCGGAAGCTTCGAACTCATATGTAATGGCACCAGACTCTTCGTTTTTGACTACGAGATTGACTCCATCTCCCTCGACCCGCCGGAGGTCACCATCCAGCTCGAAGCGAGCTGGAAGTGCTACAACGCCACCGGCGACGTCATCGACCAACATGCCCCCTACTTCGCGACCGGCCCCAACCGCCCCTTCCGGCTCTCCATCCGCAACACCTTCGCCGCCGTCGGATGCAACACCTTCGCCGCCTTCGTCGACCCCGAGGGCTACTACGCTAGCGGCTGCGTATCGCTCTGCCGCCGGGAGAGCGTTGTCATTGACGGCGCCTGCTACGGCGTTGGTTGTTGCCGGTCTCCGGTTCCGAAGGATGTGTGGTACTACGAGCCGTACTCCGACGACAAGTTCAACAAGTCACTGGTGGTGGATTTCAGCCCCTGCAGCTACTGGTTCCTCATCGACGACGACAAGTTCCGATTCCGGGCGGAAGAGGTGAGGCTGAGTGACAGAGGAGGGTTCACGACGCCGGTGGCGCTGGACTGGGCCGTCAGGGCTCCTGCCACGAGCTGCGAGGCGGCGAGGAGGAACGCGTCGACTTACGCCTGCCGCAGTGACAACAGCAAGTGCTACGAGACGACCAATGGAGAAGGGTACCTCTGCAACTGCTGGACGGGGTACCGGGGGAATCCATACCTCGCCGGCGGATGTCAAGGTGGGTAATTATTCAATGGCAGTCTTGTACTGATGATTCTGATGATTTGGGTTCAAAACTGATTAAAAATGGATTCGATTGAATTGGAATCGACAGATATCAACGAATGCAACCTTAAAGAGGAATTCCCCTGCTACGGCCAGTGCACGAACAATAATGGAAGCTATGTTTGCTCGTGTCCATCGGGACAAGAAGGCGATCCTACTCGACGAGATGGCTGCCGATCGAAGGATAGCTTCACGCTCGCTCTCAAAGTCATCATTGGTACTCAATCGAAGCAGAGAATCCATACCTGGGCGCATAGATTAGCTTCTCTTCTTGATCAACACTTCACTTGCAGGTGCAGGCGTCGGCGTGCTCTTCCTCCTGCTGCTGTCTCTAATGGCGTACTTGGGATCCAAAAGGCGAAGACTCATCGAGATGAAACGCGAATTCTTCGAGCAAAACGGCGGCCTCCTCCTGCAAAAGAGCATCACTTCTAAACAGAGCATCGGGTTTAGGATCTTTGCAGAGAAGGAACTGGAGAAGGCCACGAACGGCTTCGACGCCGGCCGCGTCCTCGGCAGCGGCGGCCACGGGACGGTCTACAGTGGCGTACTCGACGATCGGACTGAGGTGGCGATCAAGAAGTCGAAGGTGATGGATGAGGGGCAGCGGAAGGAGTTCGCGCAGGAGCTGCTCATCCTCTCGCAGATCAACCACAAGAACGTGGTCAAGATTTTAGGGTGTTGCTTGGAGGTCGAGGTGCCGATGTTAGTCTACGAGTACGTACCCAACGGCACCCTCTACGGCTTCATCCACCAGAACGAGGCGATCTCCATCGACACGAGGCTGAAGCTGGCGGCCGAGGCTGCGGAGGCACTCGCGTACCTGCACTCATCGGCGTCGCCGCCGATCATCCACGGCGACGTGAAGTCGGCCAATGTCCTGCTGGACTGGGATTTCTCGGCGAAAGTGTCGGATTTTGGAGCGTCGAGGCTGGCGCCGACCGACGAGGTGCAACTGGCGACGCTGGTGCAGGGGACGTGCGGGTACCTGGACCCGGAGTACATGGCGACGAGTCAGTTGACGGAGAAGAGCGACGTGTACAGCTTCGGGGTGGTGCTCCTGGAGCTGCTCACGAGGAGGAAGGCGTTGAGCTTTGAGAGGCCGGAGGAGGAGCGGTGCTTGGCGGCGAGCTTTGCGAAGGCGATGGAGGAGGGGCGGCTGATGGAGGTGGTGGATGAGCAAGTGCTGGTGACGGGGGGAACAGAAGCAGAGCACGTGATCAGGGACGTCGCAGAGCTGGCGAGGTGTTGCTTGAGGAGGACGCGGGAGGAGAGGCCGGCGATGAGGGAGGTGGCAGAGGCGTTGCAGAGGTTGAGGAGGTGGAGAGAGCATACGTGGATGCGTCATAATCTGGAGGAGGAGGCGAGTTTACTTGGAAGCAATCGATGAAGATGATGATGCACATCGGGAACAAACACGACAAAACTACTATCAATTTACCGTGGAATTCGTTGATCTGGCCGTCTATCAATTTACGTAAAAAAATTAAATTAAGAAAGATCTTTGACCTATGAAATTAATAACTAATATACGGAGAGATGACATCCTCATATTTATAAGGGATTGATCCATAATCTTATGATACAATATCTGTATAGAGATTGATCTGTTATTTTATAATATAATATCTGTATACATTAGCCACTAAATCTTTTCTATAGAAAAGACAACTATTATCCTCCATCTCGTTTTTGTTTAGATCAATGAAATATATTGTCTTTTCGTATTTCACACAAAGTATAAATAATTCGATCTTTTACAATTCAAAAATTAAACTATAATATACACCTGATAGAGCGATAAATAATCAAGATGTTCATGAATATTCACAAATAAATTATATAGTATAATATTCTTGATATAACATAATAGGATTTATAAGATATGCATCAAGTATTTTACAACTGTTATATGTATAACACTGAAATAAGACGATGTTAAAAGACAACTCCAGCAATAAATGTAGAATCACCCTGTTAACAGAAGTTATCTTTATCGAGGAAGAGCGGATACATTTTGTAAATTGGGCATACTAAGAGATCGATTTTCTATTTGAAAAAAAAAATCCGTAAATATATTATAGCTAAGGATAAATTCAAAAGTTCCTGAGAATCCATATAAACATCTTATCACTAAACTATTACTTGGGGATGATGACTCCAACAATAAAGAAAAAAAATCAAGTAGATAAATAAAATGTATTGCCTTTTTATATTTCACATAAATAATGTAACATAATAGGATTCTAAATATATGCGTTAAGTATTTTGCAAATGGCGGCTTAATAAAGATCAATGAAAATGATACCAGGAACTATTATACAAAATCATCCCATATTTTAGATGAAATATGAGATGTATAAAAAGAAAATTTGAGCTACTGAACAAACAATACAATTCAACAGCGGTTCGAAATAATAAAAACATTGAGTCGGCAATTTACCGTTGAAGTTTGGAATTGTCCAAAAAAATACACGATAGTTTCAGATTTATCAAATAACATACTTAATTCTCTTTTTATCCTTCAAAAATAGTACATTTAATTTTCGAACATGGTGCTAGAAATTCAAATCTCAACACCACTGTGGTGCTGGGATTTGAATTCCCAACACTACGATGATAATACAATCCCAGCATCATAGTGGTGATGCTGGGATTTAAAATTCCAACACCACTGTGGTGTTGGAATTACAAATCCCAAAGACCACCGCGTGGTGTTGAGATTTCAAGCAAACTACGCACGGTGCAATTCGACTACCAAGTGGTCTTTGAATTAAATCCCAAAGACTACAAGATAGTGAATTCAAATTCAAATCTCGATTTAATTTCGACTATATTCAAATTAAATTGATAAATTTAAAACTATGGTATATTTTTTGGACAATTCCAAACTTCAGAAGTATTGTTTGGTAAATCACTGACATTGAGTTCTTAAAAATATATATTTATATATATACACGATTAGATTCCACTCTATTATAAAGCATGCAATAATGATGCTAATTTTCATTGATATTTATATAAATATTTTATAATTATCAATTTATTTTAATTGATAAATATTTGTATTTATGACGCATTACAACTACTTAATTAATATTAATATCATCCATGAGATTATAAATTAAAATCTCTAAACAAATAAATTTTTATCGTATTATTTAAAATTAAATTAAATAATATAAATTATATTTTATTCTTCGTAATCTTGATTATATGATTATTTAGTAATTATGTAATTAAGATTATGCATAAAAGATCAGATTACGATATTTAAAAAAAAAAGAGAATGATTTGTTAAGAGAGAGGGAGAGTAACATTCAAGGCTGCACAAATAGAGATAAAATAGCGACGAGTCATATATTTTTATACCGGAATATATATGAATTCTGTTGCATTGTTTTGTTGGCCTTCGAACTAAATCGCGTGCTCACTTTTAAGTCACTAGAAATGGCATCAATCATCATCCTTGAACTCTCTGATGGAAAAACAAGAGAGACAAATATTTCAGAGTTACTGACTCAAATTTTGTAAGCAGAAGTAGATGCTTCATCATCATTAGCAGCCTTTAGAGGCAAGTATCTATAATTCAAAGACGATGAATGAAATCAAAGTAAAATTGTGAGTTTTATTTCTCACCTAAGCAAATTGTTAAAAGCAAACTATAATATGTATATGTATCTACAGAAAAATTAATGCATTTGTATGGCCTCTTATTTATTTACTTATTTGTTAGGCTCGCAAATAAATTTTACTGTTATTTGTAACTAAATGTTAATGATAACAATAACTTGTTCCTACACCAGAACCTTCTAATCAGAGAGTTGCTGATCAATACTGCCAACATTGTTCCTTCCTGATTGACGCAGCCTTGGAGCATGTGTAGGCGTACTCACACTGACCATATGTGTCTTCCCTGTCAGTACCACTTGAACAAGATTGCTGATGGGGTTTGAAGAGTGACTTGCGTCTTCCCTGTCGGTACCACTTGAACAATATTCTTCTGGAACAACTAGGTTGCAGAAAGCGGGCGGTCGAAGGAAGGAGCCATGGCATTACCATGCTCAGCACAGCTGCAACTGGAGACCATAACAACGAGGAGGGAGAGGAGCAGTAGCATACACGACAAAAGCCTTTGTGGATTGAATCCCCAGTTCCTCAATACTGTTTCTATGAATTACTTGAATCTCGAAGACTCGATTGCTTGGTGAAGTAATCTTTATTGTTTGCCTGCAAATTTGATCTTGAACTGGTTGAGGCATATATATCACCAGTGGGATTTCTTTCTTTCTTTCTTATCTTGGGTTGGAAAATCATGACCAGAGTAGCATGTCATGTTTGTGATCAAAAGGTTTTTATCCAATGCTAACATTTGTGTCATACACAACAATAATTTGTGATGGCTACAAAGCACACGTTTAAGTATATGTCAAGGCCACTTGATCAATGCTGTTCTCACTCGCTATATATAATTTGATAGTGTCTCCAGATGTTAACGATGATGTTCTCATTCAATGCGAATTCGACTACATTGTAATGAGTATCTTCGACAAGGCATAGGCTTCAATGTCTTTCACCACAATGGATGAATTGATCTTCATCATTTTGGATGATTGATATAGAATTATCTCATTTACGAGTGAATATCCAATAAGTGATTAATTTCTTCACCTACAAAACAACAAGGGCCGTGTGACATGAACCCTCCAATTTACATTTTCAGTAGATTTTGAATAGATGGTAGTATTTACATGTTAAACAGAGGCGACTATTTACTTGGTGATGGCAGTCTATTTGAAGCTCAACTAATTATTAGTCATACAATCGATCGGTTCGGAGAACAGGTTTTCGGAACCGATGAGATACATTGGTTTGTACCTGCCTACTCCGGCGAGGATCGGTGAAGAATGCCTGCCCTGCAAGGACTTGACTACTGGCTACTGCACCAGAATCGGATGTTCGATAGCCCTACAAGCTCCACAAACTTAGTGCAACAGAAAAAGACATCCATGCTAAAGTCTATGTACCCTGAATCGATTTTCAACTATGACATATTTATGACCATTTCCTCATATAAAGATAGATTCCTTGAGATGCTAGATATGCTGAGACTGCCCCATTTATATTTGTCCGACTTATCTTCTCTACTGGTAGGAACAATCAAAGAGAACTAACAGTTCCACATTTTTAAAGGCCATACCTGTTAACAATCTAAGTCCTTCACATCTGAATGATAAAGCAATTCAGGTTTAGCAAATTGGAAAAGAAGATTTACTGAAACATTAAATTATACGGAAATCAGTTTAGCATTGTTAAAGATGATGTTATATATTAAACAGAAATGAGTTCAAGTAGGATTCGTCGGGATACTTGACCCTTGTCATTTCTAATCTAGAATGGCAAGGAAGCATCGCCCTCTTAAAAGAAATAGAAATATTTTCTTCAGAAAGGAACAACACGAGCAATCCAATAAAAAAAAAAAAAAGACTTTGAGCATACCATACAGGAGGATATATAACAATCAGATTTGATAACACAACACTGCTGCACTAATTTACCAATCCTACAACCATCAAAATTATCAAAGAATGGGCAAAATGCATAATTTCATAAACACGATGGGTTCGCGGAGTACCGACGGTGAAGCGCCAACTCTTTCGGATATTTGTTCGACAACTTCAGCTTCTTCCTGCAGTCATGAGTTGCGCCATGCAAGTTGCGTACTGAAGAGAAGTGTGCTGAGGAGAGTAATAGTCCTGTAAGCCGTACTCAGAGAAGTTTGAGTCTATGATTACGAAATGACCAGGCAACGAAGCTTTGGTGATGGTATCGCGCCATAGGTCGAAGAACGCTTCCATAATTGACCTGGACTTCTCTATTGAAGATAATGGAAGATACTCCACCTGCAAACCAAGTCCACAAAAAAGATCAATTGACCCACTCAAAAGGCAACATTAGAATGAAGAATAGATCTAACACCATGACAAGGCAACCTCAATTAACAGAACATATTCCTAATTCCCATTATAAAAGAGCATTGTGACAGTGCTATTGTGGAATTGATATGGTTTGACAAGATGAATAAAATGGGTGCTAATGATTGCAAAAGTTCATGCATACAAATGTAATCGATCAATTTACAGCTTCCTAACTATTCGGCAAATGCATAACAAAGATACTCATGAGATTTCCTAAGACCAACACTGACTGATTGAACATGGAGGCATTGGAAAGAGACAAGACAGCTGCAATTGCTCCGCTGGTTAAATGACCCAGAGACAATAATTCTTGCCTGTGAGAATAGTCACAACGGAGATATCTGAAAACCTACATTGTGGATGTTATCACGTAAAGGTATCCCTTAGAATGTTTTGCAAGACAGTACGTGGCAGATTGAATAAAACATGCTCAAGTCCAAAAACTTAAAAGTTCCATAGATATACTGTTGCATTAGCACTGTAATAATCTTAAAATTGTTCAACAAAAATTCGATAAGAAAATGGCATTAAATCCACAATAGTTCTGACACACTTAAAAACTGCATTTGTGCACACAATATAGCCAAACAAAGTTTTTTTTTTAATGGGAAAAAAAAAAGCTTACTATTACACTTGGTAGATTAGAAAACTAATGAGAAAGGAAAAGAAGCTCAATTGTCTCCAATTTCTAAAACATAGTGACAATTACAATTCTGATAACAGTTGAGGTAAGCAGGTTTGATGGTCAACTCATAAAAAAGATAAGGTAAACTGAACTGAAATAAGATATTATAAAATTAATCTTCAGTATTTACCTCCATCATGATTCCTCTCAATGTTTCAGACGTTGATGGAACACATTTTCCCACTCTCAGCTGGAAATCTCCTAGTTGATACTGAGATCCCTGAGTCAAAAAGGAGGAAGAATCAACAAAAGGAATTTGATTGAAGGTAAGAAGTTACCTAATGAAATAGATAATCATACATGCAAGAAAAGATCAAATAAAATAAAAAAGTACAGTCAAAGCAGAATTTAATCCAGTATATTTTATGCAAATTGATAGAATTGTACAACTTTCCTTAATTCAACTTTCTTAAATTTGTTTCTAGCTTCATTGGATCAAATTCCTACTTAGGCATAGCCATCAAACTCTTGTTGAGTTCCTACATTCTATGAAAATAGGCTACCAAATTTGTTGATGGTGAACAAGGGCTCACAGGTTCAACAATTGGAGCCTTCTACAAAAAACAAATAGCCCAATCTCCTAGAGTGTATACTTGAGCCAATCATAAGGACATAACACAAAGAAACACCCAAAACATTTCTTCATTCAATTGCCTTTCTAAAAGAATACCCTTTGTGTCATGATCAAAATTCTTCTTTGTTTACAAGCTGTCTCTATCAAACTTATTTTTATTTTAATCCAAATTTCAAAGTTCATAATGACTAATTAAGATAAACAATGAATAACATTCTAAGAAGCAAGGCAAAAATGCACCAAAGATAAACAATAATGTATTTTGTACAAATTTTGTCCTTCGGAGATGGAAAACCTTTTCCACCAAATATCGTACCAAAGATCATTTCCCCCCAAACTAATCGCATGGCAATCGCAGCAAAAGATCGATTTTTTTCCTAAAAAAAAAACAATTGTCATCGCTGCCGCGATTGCCCAGACAATCCAGCTGCAACAAGAAGAAAAGATCGGACACGCACCTCGAAGAGAAGGGCGCCGCGAGCCTTGTAGGACTGGAGCCTATCCATGAGGAGCTGCACGTTGATGTCGGCCTGGAGGATGATCCGGTGGTGCCGTAGTATGAAGAAGTAGGCGGAGGGGCGATCGTGGAGGGCGATGCCGAGGAGGTCGCGAGGTAGGTCGCCTACTGGGGCCGAGCCGCCGTCACGGGCCATGGGGCGGTAGAAGGTGAGCGTGGTCCGCCACTTCCTGTCTTTGGCGGCGGCGCCGAAGCTCTCCACGCACTGACACACCTCCGCCAGTACCTGGCTGCTCAGGGTCGAGCCCTGATTGGGCTGCCAGTGCATGAGCCTGCCCATGTAGATCCATCGTTAGGTTTACTACAACTTGTACCTCAGATCGATCGAAGAAGGCAGAGATCGAGAAAGAGGACGAGAAATCGTTCTCTTACCATTTCACGGGCATCGCGGCCACTCGAATCGGAGATTGGAGAGAAAGGGCAAATCTTGCTTAAATAATTGGATTCAGATCGGTTCAGATTTTTAATTTGAAATTATAAATATTATCAAGTATTCAGTTTTTTTTACGTGTTAAAATATTTAACAAATTCAGATAATACATATTTAATCTACTGTGCATTCAAAAGTATCCAAAAATTGCATGTCCATTTAGAAGGTAATATCGAACAATTCGGCATGAAGTGTAAAGGCATGCATTGGCGCATTCCATGGATCGACTTGAGCCGTCGTTCTGGTCAACGCCCGGCGGCAGCACATCCATCTTGACCACCTTCCTCCTTCCTTCCTTCCTTCCTTCCTCCTTCCTCCTTCCTCCTCCTCCTCCTCCTCCTCACGATCTTTTAAGCGGCCTACGTCTCTGTTTCATCCATCCCAGTTCGAGTATTTCCATGGCGGAAACGAAGCCAAGCGTGCCTTTTTATTATTCTTTCCTACTTCACGTAATTGCGATAGCAACAGGAGCAACGGCGGCGGCAGCAAGCAATGCCACGACATTGCCTGGTTGCCCGGCGAAGTGCGGCAACATCGCCGTCCCTTACCCATTCGGCATCGGCGCCGGTTGTGCCCTCGAAAACTTCGAACTCATATGTAATGACACCAGACTCTTCCTCTTTAACTACGAGATTGACTCCATCTCCCTCGACCCGCCGGAGGTCACCATCCAGCTCGAAGCGAGCTGGAAGTGCTACAACGCCACTGGCGACGTCGTCGACCAACAGGCCCCCTACTTCTCGACTGGCTCCGGCAACCCTTACCGGCTCTCCATCCGCAACACCTTCGCCGCCGTCGGATGCAACACCTTTGCCGCCTTCGTCGACCCCGAGGGCTACTACGCTAGCGGCTGTGTATCGCTCTGCCGCCGGGAGAGCGTTGTCATTGACGGGGCCTGCTACGGCGTTGGTTGTTGCCGGTCACCGGTTCCGAAGGATGTGTGGTACTACGAGCCGTACTCCGACGACAAGTTCAACAAGTCACTGGTGGTGGATTTCAGCCCCTGCAGCTACTGGTTCCTCATCGACGACGACAAGTTCCAATTCCGGGCGGAAGAGGTGAGGCTGAGTGACAGAGGAGGGTTCACGACGCCGGTGGCGCTGGACTGGGCCGTCAGGGCTCCTGCCACGAGCTGCGAGGCGGCGAGGAGGAACGCGTCGACTTACGCCTGCCGCAGTGACAACAGCAAGTGCTACGAGACGACCAATGGAGAAGGGTACCTCTGCAACTGCTCGACGGGGTACCGGGGGAATCCATACCTCGCCGGCGGATGTCAAGGTGGGTAATTATTCATCGGCAGTCTTGTACTGATGATTCTGATGATTTGAGTTCAAAACTGATTAAAAATGGATTCGATTGAATTGGAATCGACAGATATCAACGAATGCAACCTTAAAGAGGAATTCCCCTGCTACGGCCAGTGCACGAACAATAATGGAAGCTATGTTTGCTCGTGTCCATCGGGACAAGAAGGCGATCCTACTCGAAAAGATGGCTGCCGATCGAAGGATAGCTTCACGCTCGCTCTCAAAGTCATCACTGGTACTCAATCGAAGCAGAGAATCCATACCTGGGCGCATAGCTTCTCTTCTTGATCAACACTTCACTTGCAGGGGCAGGCGTCGGCGTGCTCTTCCTCCTGCTGCTGTCTCTAATGGTGTACTTGGGATCCAAAAGGCGAAGACTCATCGAGATGAAACGCGAATTCTTCGAGCAAAACGGTGGCCTCCTCCTGCAAAAGAGCATCACTTCTAAACAGAGCATCGGATTTAGGATCTTTGCAGAGAAGGAACTGGAGAAGGCCACGAACGGCTTCGACGCCGGCCGAGTCCTCGGCAGCGGCGGCCACGGGACGGTCTACAGTGGCGTACTCGACGACCGGACTGAGGTGGCGATCAAGAAGTCCAAGGTGATGGACGAGGGACAGCGGAAGGAGTTCGCGCAGGAGCTGCTCATCCTCTCGCAGATCAACCACAAGAACGTGGTCAAGATTTTAGGGTGTTGCTTGGAGGTCGAGGTGCCGATGTTGGTCTACGAGTACGTACCCAACGGCACCCTCTACGGCTTCATCCACCAGAACGAGGCGATCTCCATCGACACGAGGCTGAAGCTGGCGGCCGAGGCTGCGGACGCACTCGCGTACCTGCACTCATCGGCGTCGCCGCCGATCATCCACGGCGACGTGAAGTCGGCCAATGTCCTGCTGGACTGGGATTTATCGGCGAAAGTGTCGGATTTTGGAGCGTCGAGGCTGGCGCCGACCGACGAGATGCAACTGGCGACGCTGGTGCAGGGGACGTGCGGGTACCTGGACCCGGAGTACATGGCGACGAGTCAGTTGACGGAGAAGAGCGACGTGTACAGCTTCGGGGTGGTGCTCCTGGAGCTTCTCACGAGGAGGAAGGCGTTGAGCTTTGAGAGGCCGGAGGAGGAGCGGTGCTTGGCGGCGAGCTTTGCGAAGGCGATGGAGGAGGGGCGGCTGATGGAGGTGGTGGATGTGCAAGTGCTGGTGACGGGGGGAACAGAAGCAGAGTACGTGATCAGGGACGTCGCAGAGCTGGCGAGGTGTTGCTTGAGGAGGACGCGGGAGGAGAGGCCGGCGATGAGGGAGGTGGCAGAGGCGTTGCAGAGGTTGAGGAGGTGGAGAGAGCATACGTGGATGCGTCATAATCAGGAGGAGGAGGCGCGTTTACTTGGAAGCAATTGATGAAGATGATGATGCACGTCGAGAACAAACAGGACAAAACTACTACCCTCCTCCAGCTCGGTTTTGTTTAGATAAATGAAATGTATTGCCTTTTCATTTTTCACACAAGTATAAATAATGTAACATAATAGGATTCGCAAGATATGCAACAAGTATTTTGCATCTGTATAACACTGAAACGAGATGACGTCGAAATATAATTCAGATGTTAATATAATCAAGATTATAATGAAATACAATGTAATTTTGATTATATTATTATGTTTGATAAAAATTATATATAATCTTGAATTATAAAGATAATTATATTCTTTTGTTTGAGATCCATCATAAAGACGGTAGAAATCGATTGACGACGACGACAAAGACGGGGAAGGGGGGGCCGACGATCGACGGGCAGTGACCAACGGACGACGACCAGCAATCGACGGGGCGATGATCGACGATCGATGGGTGGCGGTAGGCAACCGCGCCGACCACCGTACCGCCGGCGATCGACGATCAACCGCCGGTGATATTGGCGATCGACGGCGGCGATTTATCGAAGATCGAGGCGATAATGGCGATCGGACGATCGACGCCGACAATCGACGGCCGACGATCGACGGCGACGACCGATCGACCGACGACGAACGGTGGACGCGACCAACCGCCGACGATCGACGGTCGATCGACGGCAACGATCGATCGATCGGTGACGATAACAGACGACAACGATCGACTTCGATTGTTGAACATCGAACACTTTTTAAATTACGGTTTGTAATGTCTGGATTACAAAATTTTAGTGTCTTTTGTAATCCAAATTATATTACATTATAATTTTAAGATAGTAATAAATAAAAAAATCTACCTTGTAATATAATTTGGATTATATTATAAGACAGATTACGACGTACCAAACACAGCCTAGCCTAAATGATGACTCCAACAATAAAGATCATATGTTTTTACTGCATAAAAGATCGGTTTACGATATTAAAAAAAAAAGAATGATTTGTTAAGAGGGAGAGAGTTACATTCCAGGCTGCACAAATAGAGATAAAAATAGTGACGAGGCATATATTTTTATACCGGAATATATATGAATTCTGTTGCATTGTTTTGTTGGCCTTCGAACTAAATCGCGTGCTCACTTTTAAGCCACTGGAAGAAATGGCATCAATCATCATCCTTGAACTCTCTGATGGAAAAACAAGAGAGACAAATATTTCAGATTTACTGACTCAAATTTTGTAAGCAGAAGTAGATGCTTCATCATCATTAGCAGCCTTTCGAGGCAAGTATCTATAATTCAAAGCCGATGAATGAAATCAAAGTAAAATTGTGAGTTTTATTTCGCGCCTAAGCAAATTGTTAAAAGCAAACTATAATATGTATATGTATCTACAGATAAATTAATGCATTAGTATGGCCTCTTATTTATTTACTTATTTATTAGACTCGCAAATAAATTTTACTGTTTTTTGTAACTAAATGTTAATGATAACAATAACTTGTTCCTACATCAGAACCTTCTAATCAGAGAGTTGCTGATCAATACTGCCAACATTGTTCCTTCCTGATTGATGCAACCTTGGAGCAAGCGTAAGCATACTCACACTGACCATATGTGTCTGAATTCGAATATCCATGTTGCTTAAGCATTTTATCAACTGAAGAAAGATTTTTCTTTTTTCGGTTCTACAAGTGCACTAATAAGATAAACTTGGAATTCTCTTTAATAATATGCATAGGAGAATTGTTCATCTGTAATTGCCAATTTACTTGTTAAAATTTTTTCTTGAACTCTCGATCATCTCTAGGTTGGATGTGTATTAGTGAACACATAATAGCAATAACACATTGTTCTCTCAAAGACACTAGGAATCAAGTGTCATTTTCAACTAGTGCTTTTAGCAACAGAATAATATCCAAATGATATTGCAGCTTACGATGATGATTAAAGGAATACCTTCGATCAAGATATCGCGGTTGGATTCCAGTGCCTTGGCAAGTAGTGCAGGTTAAGGTACCAGCACCATCACAGTTGATGCACTGTGAGACTTCATTTTCACCTCCTAGTACTACAGTGATCTTGCCACTTCCAGTGCAAAATCTGCATTGTTCTGAAAGAAACCAATTCCAGCTCAACTGAAGTATAGATGCATTTATTGAACACCTCATTCACATGGATGTAGGGTTTGTGAGCATCAACTAAACAACCAAAAAAAACACACTAATTTGAAGAAGGGATATCTAGTCATTCCACTTCCAAGAAAACAAACTTGTCCATGAAACAAATATGTTCTTAAGCATTAAAATGAATTGCTAGTCTTAAACAAACTCAATTATTGATGTACCTGAAATTTTATTTAGTGAAAGAGATTAGAGATCATCGAGTTTAGAATTAACTCTTGAGGACCAACTAACACTGGAGTGGATCACACTGATAAGAAATGTTTAACTTGCTAGAGTACTGGTTCAGATAAAAAAAAATTACAATTTTCTCACAATGGTAGATCTAATGAGTTGGCAATTGAACATCGTGTAGCTTTTAAAGAAAAGAGTCATAACTGTCGGTAGCTTAGCTAGGAATCCTTTCTTACAGTATCCTCTTTCAAACATGATGCAGTGAGATCAGGAAAACTATGTAATGAAATTTCACAAGTACCAAATCAAACAGGTGACTGGCAGATCATCATTTTGTACACTCCTATTCTACATTGTTTCTTAGATACCCAATCCTCCTTTGTTAGTTATGCAAGTACATGATTCCATATAAAACACTTGTGAACCATCTGCGGCAATGCCTTTTTATTTATACTTAAATAAACCTACATTAGCAATTTCTATCTGTAGTTTTCATTTCAGAAAAGCCTTTGTAACAGAGAAGCTCTATTTATAGGATCATAGTTTTCTCCAGGGCCTTCAAACTTCATCAATATTATTACAATCTGAGCATCTTGTGATGAATAAAACTGCAGGATGCATTTTGGAATTTTTTAAAATTTCCAATTCTTCAAAACAGAACTGTTTTGAAAAATTTCAACTTTCCTATTTACAGGATCCTAGTCTTCACTGAGGCCTTACAAGATTTCCTATTCTTCAACGAAGTTCTTCATCCATTCAAAATCCTTGTGAACCATAAACACCAATTGGCCAAGAACCTCATTCTAAGTGCTAGAGAATAGACTTTACATGACATTTATCTCTTCTTAGTGAATATAGGTTAGGCATTATTTCTTAGTTTCCTTTCAAACCCCAGTGCTTGTGAATAGAGAAGCTACATTTGTAGGATCCCATTTTTCATTGGGGCCTTAGCAAAAATTCATGTACATTAGTCAATTGATCATTTTCTTGTAAAGTGGAAATGCATGAATGATGCATATGGAACTTCTTGTTCTTCAATCTTGAACGTGAAAACAAAAAACAAAAAACAAAAAACAAAATTGACTTATTGTTACTCCAAAACCATAAGATGAATCAAAGAGCATAAATTGAACCAGAAAAATCAGATAATCAACTGCATATATCCAGCCAAAAACTTCAATTTTTTCTTGAGGTGTATGATCGGGATTCGAGTCCCGAGTCAATCTAGCTCACTTACCACCACACCAAGAAAAAAAATTACGATTACAATGAAAGAAATTGTGGAAGATGGTGTTCAGTACTTACGAGCGCCGGATCCATTGCAAGGAAAACAAGGCTGGGAATTTTCCCGCTTAGCCTGCAAATCCAACAAAAATCGTCACCATCACAGCATCCGAGCCCAATCGAATATCCACAACAAAACTTACAGAATTATCAATCTGAGTCTCGTAGAACACGGGTATACCAATCCCCACCGCAACACTCACAATGCCCACGGAAATGGCGACGAGCTGAAGCATAGAACAAACGCATTACGACCGTCCATCGCTAGGGCCCCGCATTTGGGAGACGAAACGGAAGAGGAGAACGGGGGCATTACCGTGTCCTGGTCCAGGTCGAGGGCTCGAATGCGGGGGTACGAAGCAGGACGGTGGCGAATCGCCGGGGGGTTAGCTGGGAAGGCGAGCCGGGGGTGGGAGGATGGGGAGGCGAGGAAGGAAGGGCAGAGAGTGGCAACGATTGGCCGCGCCAAAGCCATTGCGAGCGAGGGTGGCGATCGACTGCCGTCGGCCGCCGCGGTGGCCCTTTTCTGGATCAGGTTTCGATCGTCCCCGGCCACACGTTGAGGATCAGGACGACGAAGCGCGAAGCGCCAGCGAGTCTGCACCAATCATCTGAACTGATTGGGCCCCAGCTGACGAGTCAGCATTTGATTGGACATCCAATATCAATAGTTCTAATTAATTGATTTTTAAGTTTTCGAAAACGTTACCCATATTTTTGACCCGCCGGTCCCTCTGTTAATTCGCTCTTTTAATTATTTAAATACCATTTAAACTGCCATTTATCTGGATAATAAATTAATAATGACACTTAAATGATCTTAGGGACCCATTCATTATCCTGTCTTCCCGCTTCTTCAAAGCAACGCCGTCCATTGCCACACTGTTTCCTTTCCATCACATAACGCCGACAACTCACTCGTCTAGTCAACTTCTCTGCTACTCTCCCTTCGCTTCCTTCCTTCCTTCCTTAACGATCCGGTTTCATTAGGTTTCTCGTCGGCAAAGGATCGGATCTCGCAGGAGCTCTCAATCCGGTCGGGTTGCTCTTCGATTGGATAGGTGGTTTTGCTGGAATTCGTGACAGGAGAGGCGGGAGGCGGGTATGGGGCTGGTCTCTGGGTTGGTCATGGGGGCGATTGTCGGGATCGCGCTAATGGCCGGGTGGGCAAGCATGATGAGGCGTCGCAGCTCTAAGCGCGTCACCAAGGTGCGAATTTTGTTTTTCTCTTTCATCTTTTTTTTTTTTTTGAGTTCTGTTTTTCATCCGGGGGATCTTGGGTAGTTTCGATACTTTGTTGGCCTTTTTGTTTTTTTTTGGATGTTTTAGTGTAATGTATTTTTGGATCTGGAATTGCGACGACAATTTGGTTCTTTTGATTGACATAAATGGCTCATAAGTCTTCTGTCTCTCTCAAGTGACAGAGAAATTACTAGTATTAAGTCGTGGGTCTGACCTTTTTGTCGCTGTAGATGAGCAAGGAGTTAACTAATTAGTAGGCATCGTCCGACCCCTTATGATTTGAGCCTGATGACATCTTACACTAGCTCTTCCTTTTTGATTGCTGATCGTCTCGATTAAAGCGCTGCGGGGTACTGTTGATTGATCCACGTGCTAGAGATCATTAGCATGAATGACACTGCGCCATTCGCTTTTATCTTCCTCTGTATTCAATTTGTATCTCCAAAAGCTTGTTGAGCAAGTTTTTTTATCTCCAAAAGCTTTGGGCGTCAATTTAGGATTGATTTTTTTTTTTTTTGTCGTGGTATATCACGACCAGCAGGGTGCAATCTAAGTGATTAGGAACCACGATGGTATTTAAGTTGGATTTGCTTTGCTTGTTATTTTTGAAGGTTATTCAGTCATTTTTTTGGTCAAGAACGGGTTGATCAGTCAGAGGTTAAAATTTTTTAGCCACTAAATCAAATTATAAAATGCCAAATGTTATTAGCTTCTCTTCGAGAAGCCATCTACAGATGGATTCTGGTCCTGCATTCAAAATTAATTTATGTATCCCAGTCTGAATGCGTCATTGGCCAGTCCTTCCACACACTTGTTGGAAGTTCTTGGGAAAAGTGAGAGAGTTACCTGCCATTCCCTGCTCAACTATTGGTCAATGCTTGCCTTGTTCTCCTCAGAGAGAGGACAGAGTGTTCTATTTGAAATAATGTTTATCGCCTCCTGGCAATTAGACTCAACCCATAGACTTCTTATGCTTTCTCTCTGAGCCACCAGTCCTCGTTTTATTGCCCCGATTTCTGATCTACTATTATTGTTGGCTCCGTGACATCCATAAAACCTATTATAAAATTACTTTTATGGTTCCTGATTAAGCCTCCTAAACCTGAGTTATTAGGAGGTATCATTGGTTTATTTAGCTGTTTGAGTGCTTGTATAGAATTTATATTTGGTGTTGTACAAATCTTTTTGAGTGATTGAGAAGAATGTTTTAGTATCATCCTTCACCAACATGAAAATTTTATTTTTCTTGCTGTCTCTGGTTAATTTAGCATTTGTATCCCAACAGAATTTTATAAAATTCGTTATGAATTAATGGGAATGTGATACAGATGCTTGAAAACTATAAGATATGCATTTTTCTAATATTTTTATATGTCAACTGCTGCGAGAATTAGTTGTTTCATGACAAGTTGGAAATCCTAGAAAAACATTGTATTGGAATCAAATGATTCTAGTAGTTGGTCACTGAGTCCGTTAAATTTAGTTTCAACAAGCGTCAAGCTAGAAACAATCAAGTCAAGAGTTTGCTTATCATGGTGGCTTTATGGTTTAGCCTGCTTGTTGTCAAGTCTTTATTTCACAGTGGAAATTGATTTGATATCCATGTTTAGGTTAGCTAGTAATTGCAGCGGCATGACATTCATTTTTTGGATTAATGTTTTTTTTTCTGTTTCCCACATACCCTTTCCTACAGGCTGCCGACATAAAACTTCTTGGGTCTCTAACAAGGGAAGATCTGAAGAAACTTTGTGGTGATAATTATCCTGAATGGATTTCATTTCCTGCATTTGAACAGGTTATTGCAACAAAATAATTGTCTTTATTGAGATTTTTCTGTAGTTATACACCTGAAATGTTAAAATGATGATCCTGGATGGATAACCTTGGAATATTGACATGATGCATATCATGGCTTATTAGCTATTATTATGGTCGAGGTGGAATGCTATTTAACATAGACAATATAATATGAATATAAGTCTAGATAATCATTTCAGGCTCTTAGATCTAAGGATGAAGGAGTTATGCTGATTGATGTTGCAACTACAACTCATCTGTAGCTGAGCAAACTGCCAGATTATTGTGTCACTTCCATTTAGAGCCGTTCATCCTTGTTTCCTTTGTTAGGTGTAAGATTTAATATAGCTAATAACATTAAGGTGTTGCCCGCTTTAACTGGTATCCATACTTTAAGTGTCACGACTTTGTCCCATGGTAGAATTTGAATTGGATTCTAAGATAAGGAGCTTCTCGAATAGTCACCCATCACAGATTGCTCCATTGATCGTGCTTAATGATGAAGTTCTTATGAAACCTATCAATTCCTCCAAAGGTGTCTCATTGTGTAGAGTATATACTTAATTCGCTTAAAGACATTCTACACCTAAATCTTAGCCACACTGTTTCTGCTTTGGTGTGTATTTTGGTCTCTTCTTACCCCTAATGTTCGAAAAGCCTACCAAGAGTTGTGCCTTGTCCAAGCTCTTTATCGCGACAATGACTCCCACCAACTTCTACTTAGTTTGTCCTCGAACCACACACCTACTAGAGGAATTTCAATCTAATACCACTATGTAACATACTATATACTAGACAACATTGAAGTACTATCCGCTTTAATCAATATTTTATACAATCGATATCACGGTTATGTTGCATGGTGCTTCAGTGGGGAGCTTACCGAATGACCACCTATTTGATATACTACATTCCAAGAATGCTTAATTGCAGAGTGTTTATGGAGATTAGGCCAATTCCACTGAAAGACACTTCTCATTGTGCAGACTATATACTTAATCCACTCAAGCCATTTTATACTCATGATCTAGTTACACTTGCTTCAATCTGTATTTTGGTATATTCCTGCCCCTACCTTCTAGAAGCATGCCAAGAGTGGCATCTCATCCAAGATTTCTACCCAACAATCACTCCTTTTCTTGGTCTGACTAGGTTGCGACATGCACAACAACTTCTTCTTTTGCTTGATTCATCCTCGAACTATACACCTAACTTTTGACACCAATATATATGCACAATATACTCAACACTCAATACCATACACAACTAGGGTGTTTTCACTTCAATTGACATCAGTATTATTAGCACCACACTTTTGTCCCATGGTGAAATTTTACTGCGAGGTAAGGAACTTCCATATTGGTTAGCAATCTCAGATTGCTCGTGACCAAGCACTCTTAATTATGGATTTCTCATAGAGAACACAACCAATTCCACCAAAAGACTTTTTGTTAGAGTGTATACTTAATCCACTTAAGGCATTTTACATCCATGACCTAGTTATTCTTTGGTGTGTATTTTGATTCATTCTTACTCCTTGCATCCTATAATCTTGCTAGGAGTTACACCTTATGCAAGCTCCCTATCCCAAAAATCACTACCTGCCCTTGCCAATTCTAGTTGCAAAATTAGACCTTTTGTAGTTTTCTGCTCCTAATTCTTTTTTAACTTTCAATGATATAAAATAGTTTTTTTTTTTTTTGCCTTGAGGCATCCTAGGTAATATGAGAATGTTTTTCTCTCTACAATATATGCATTTGATTGTTCCATTTTACTTAGTCCAGTTTTACACGACTATCTTCAATTAATTTAATTTATATTTTTTTTTTTCCTTTCAGGTGAAATGGCTAAACAAGATGTTGGGTAAATTGTGGCCTTATATCGCAGATGTAAGCTTAGTGATTTAGTTTTTGTTTGTTTAGAGCTCTACCTCTATTTTAACATTTTCTCCATTAAAGTTATGCTATAACACTTGAATATCTGAATGATTGTTATTCCTCTTTAATCAAGATTGTTGACCAGTTGTAGCCTGAGGCAATAGTTCAACTACATCAACTTGTCTGATAGATGGAAGGGGATTAGGGAAAGTTATGTTGTAACACACTTAATGTTATGTCTTTAATCAACATTGTTGAAGCTAGGATGTTGCACGCCCATTAGTCCTACATGGATAAGTGTAGTGGTTTAATATATAAATATAAAATTTAACTCTTTCCTAGAAGCTCAAAAAAATGTGGAACCATCACATTAGCGACCCTCTCCGGCTACCCCTACCGGTGGAGGAGGTAAATCAGGATTCCAATTGGTAAGTGCAAAAGAAGGAGGTCGATCGGTAGCTCTGGGTAATGAATTCCCCGAGAATTGACCCCTACCTACTACGGACAAATTCCTTTGTACTTACCAACTGAATTAGCCCTGAGGCTCTCTTTCCTAGAAGCTCAAGCTTTTGGGATAAGTGGTTGTCCCATTAATTTCAACAAGGTACCAAAGTGGAAGCTTTGGATTTATATCTTATTTATCTTAATTTTCTTTTTTTTTAATAAAAAAAAACTGTACCTATGAGTCATGATGGGTGTGAGGATGTGGTGAAGTTGGAATGTTGCATGCTCATTAATCATCTTATGGGGACAAGTTTGATGGTCCGATATATAAATATAAAATTGATCAATTTTCTTACCTTTTGCTTTAAGATAAATGGTTATCCATCTACTTTGAACTAGGACAATGGGCATATGACCAGTTCTTTAGCTGGAGTACGAAAGAAGCGGGAAATATTGTTTACATAGAGGAGAAATTTAGAGTGGACTGAAATGAAACCAAATTTATATTCTCCAAAACATCATTCAATTAATAAAGAGTAAGTTGTAGAAAAAATCACATACACTAAAAATCCATAGTCTATCCTTGCTCTAGGCATTCATTTTTTGACAAGTAGAATGCATAATTGACTGCGGTTTAAATCTAAAAATGTAATTTTGTGTTTCCTTTTGTAATTGACTGTGAACAACAGCTGTTAATTCATTACCATAGATTTTTTATTTATTTATTGTTTTTGATATTTTTTGAGTTATTTTATTTTTATCCAATAGTATATATCTTTGCTTTCTGGTTGCTAGTGTTTATATTTGAATCAGTCAAATTCTACTTGCGTGCTAACTTATAGGTTTTACATGGTCTTAGGCGGCAACACTGATAATTAGGGAAACAGTTGAACCGTTACTGGATGATTATCGTCCTACAGGAATAACTTCACTTAAGTTTAGCAAGCTATCTCTTGGGACAGTACCACCTAAAATTGAAGGTTTGTTTAGGTTTCAGTTTTAAATATCTATATATTCTAATAACTTTATATATGCTTCCTTAATTGTCAAACAATGTAGTTCCATTGTGCAATGAAGTCTATATTTCTAATAATTTTCTATATGCTTCCTTAATTGTTAGAACAATGTTGTTATGTTGTTCTATTGTCCTATTGCTTAAAATATAACTCTTCTTGTTAACATACTGTTTGCTCTCACTAGCAATTTGTGAATTAATTTTACCATCTAGGAATTTTGTTTTCACAGTGAAATATAACTAGCTGTCCCAAAATGGGAGGTATATATGACTGTTTTCTTCTCCTTATTTTCTTTAAAACAAACTGATTTAATGGATTGTACTTTTCTAATTCTTTTCATTAAGCTTCATGGCTTAATTTACTTATCCACAGCGAATTAAAATAGCTTATGCCTGTATGAGTCTATTTTAATTTATTCCTAGTTTCCAACTTGAAAGCTTGATGTTTTCTTTATGATTCTTTTTCATCTTGACTATTCTTATTTTTTATTCGGAAAAAGGGTACTTCTAAAACAACATAGTCCTACACAAATTAGTTATTCAGCTTGAATTAAAGTGTACATTGTAGTTGATGTATTTATCTTTTGCAAAGGTATTCGAGTTCAAAGTCTCAAGAAAAGTCAAATTATAATGGATATAGATTTCCGATGGGGTGGAGATTTAAGTATAATTCTTGCCGTTGAAGCACTTATTGCTTCACTTCCTATTCAGGTTAATAGTTGATTTCAATTTTCTAAGAATTTATGTTGCCCTTGATTATCTTTGTGCCTTACGAGAGTTTTTGTGCTGCTTCATTTTGCTGGTTGTAGTTAAAAGATCTCCAGGTCTTTACAGTCATTCGTGTTATATTTCAACTTTCTGAAGAGATACCTTGCATTTCTGCCGTTGTTGTTGCACTTCTTGCTGAGGTATGCTTAGTATTATTTGCACAATTAAGGTATATAGGTGGCATGAGTTTATAATCATTATCTAAAATAACCTTTGTTGTTGTTCTAGACAACTGTCAAATATGTTCAGGTTTGGGCCTAATTTCTTTGCTAAACTGTTACAAATTTCAAGCAACGACTATTTAGTTATTAGTGTTTTAGATGATGGTACATAGCTTGGAGTTTGGAACCTGTGTTTGAACTGCGATATGGCATCCTGAGTTTTGTGCATAAATAGATAACAGTCCAACTGTTATTTTCTATTGTTGTTAGAAGCCCTAATTGTTCAATGAAAAAAATGGGTGAAATTTGATATATGGGTAGATAGTTGTCAGATGGAATAGATATCCAAGCTGTGAAATGTGGTTAACTTCGCATTATTCCTGTCATATTATGAAGGCATTTGCACCGGATATTGCTTTTGCATGTTTGCTGCATTTAACTGATTTACGCAACTTTGCTTTTCAAGTTTATATTGACTTGAAGCTTCCTTTTCAGCCAAAGCCTAGAATAGATTATACATTGAAGGCTGTGGGAGGGAGCCTCACTGCAATTCCTGGCCTTTCAGACATGATCGATGTAATTATAATTCCATATCTTCTGTTAAGAAAGCTTGGTATAAATTTTCTAATTATCAAAATAAACCATGATGAAGCTTATTCTCTATTGCATATGTAGGACACTGTTACTTCAATAGTCACTGACATGCTTGAATGGCCCCACAGAATTGTTGTTCCGCTTGGTGGAGTAGATGTTGATGTTAGGTACCATCTCTGTTTTTATATGTTTATCATGTTTTTTTTTGGTTTGTACTTTATAGTCCATCTCACTAAAAGCTATATAGGACTTTTATGCTTGCCTTGCTAAGTTATAGTGTAACATCGTTTAAATTTTTGTCTCTTTGTGTGTGTAACCAATCTTCTCTGGTCGAGACTCTTTGAAGACTCATCTTGTTCCTGTCACATTTCACTTCTTTTTTTTTATCTTTCAGTTACTTGAAATTTTATTCGATGCTGCAGTTTTACATAGACCATTAGTACATCAAATTCTTTTCCAAAATCTGATTGCAATGATTGCGAAAATCTTCAATGATTTTCCACTTCAACTTCTGACTTGATCCTATGTTCATATCCATCTTATTTGTTCCTTCATCCAACTAAATATTTGAGGTTTGCTACATAGATTAGTTACTGTGAGGATTTTTTGTCTTACTCCATTTAACTTAATTACCCACCTTGTTTCTATCCAATTCTTAGCTAAATTCAAAACCATAAAAAAAAAAAAAAAAGAATCTTTAGCGGTTACTCTCCTCAATTAAAATTGTTATCTAAATTTGGATAAGGATGTGTAATACTTTATGTGCACTTTCAATTTCAGGAATGACATTCAACTAGATCTATACCTTTTATGTCCTAGATTCACGAAAAGGAAAAAAAGCTTTGGTTTTATCTTTTGATCAACCAGAAATTAATAAACTAGTAGTCCTGTCTTGTCTACTGTTTTGATAAACTGATATATTTATGATGTTGTGCAGCGAGCTAGAGCTTAAACCACAAGGAAAACTCACAGTTACAGTTGTCAGAGCAAATAGTCTAAAGAATCAAGAATTAGTGGGAAAATCTGATCCATATGCAGTTTTATATATTCGCCCAACACTCAAAGTTAAAACAAAGACAGTCGACGACAATCTCAGCCCTGTATGGAATGAAACATTTGGACTGCTTGTTGAAGACAAGGAAACACAATCTATTATTTTTGAGGTACATTTTATATCTAACTCCTTTCGAATACATGGTAGATCTTATCTCAGACTACATTAATGTAAAGCAAAGATGGGAGTAGATAGTATATCTGGATGAAGAGGCAAAGGTTCAGTTTCTTGTGATGAAAAAAGGGAAGGTTTATGTGGTATAGATTAATTAGTTCAGGTAGATGATGCATAATGCTTACTAGGTATTTAATTATGATGCCAATGAAGACAATTTCATTGACATTCTGTATATATTTTTTATCTCAGTCAACTGCCATTTTGTCCACTTGAAAAGGCTTGATAAACTCTTTCCAAGTCTATAGATTAATGTACAAGAAATGTAAAGAGTACCCAAATTGCAATTACTTTACCATGATATATTATGTCATACCTCCTTTAGTTCGTTCCTGTTATTACTGCATTTGATAAAGTAAAACAAGAGCAGAAGAAACCAGTTCTGCTTTGACATATGGGCAACTGATGTTTTACTTTCGATTCTTCTGTTGCTATTTTTTTTACCCATGTTGGTTAGTTAGTAAAACCTCGCTACCCGACCTTGAGCTTTGGCTGAGTTGAAATTGAAACCTTTGGGAACATCTTTGTTAGGATCTGTTGTTGGTCACTGGCAGGGTTAAGTCGCAATGCTACGCATGAAACTTTTCCTTCTTTTTTTTTTTCCTTTTGCAACACCAATATGTTGAGCTGTGGAGAAACTAAGATTTTTTGCTCAAAGGGACACCAAGTCTTGAAGGGAGAGAGGTCAAGCGTTTATTGTTCAAGGAGGAAGAGGAGAGACATTACTAATTGAGAATGGCAAAGGGGATCATCAATCCCGATTCATGTTGTCGGTGCATGAGAGGAGGGGTTGGTCACATAAAAGGGCTGGAGAGGGATCTACAATTGTGTGAGGAGCATTGTTTTTAAATTAGACTGGGCTTGCCTATTCAAACAATGAAATTGGAAACCAAAGGTCGACCTGGTTTGTTTTTACATAGAACCTGAAAATATGGTTTAGTTTTTTTTTTCTTGTTGTAAACGAAAATTACATAGAATCATGTTGTAGTAGTTGGAATGATCAAGAATGAAGTAGCACTACTCGGCTTCGAATTTCATTGGTAGGAAGACACCTGCATTTGCAAGGGTACTCTCACACTATGATATGGCATGTGCCCCATGGTTGCCTACTTGTAATTCTGACTTTCATCTTGCTTGTCTATTTTATTATTGAGTTGTCAGCGCCATGATTTACTAAGAGGACTGTTGAACAAGTTCCTGTATAGCAAAAATTGTTGTGCCATATAAACAAGAAAAATGACTAATAGTGAACTGCTTACATTTAACAAATTATTTTGTCCTTGTAATGACTACAAATGCTCGATGCTTTCTTTACATGGTTGATAGTTCCTTCGTGTTGATAGATGCCTTGTTTTCCCAAAGAGAATTTCCTTTTTCACTAAAGTTTGCTTCTTGATTTTCCAGGTTTACGATGAAGACAAACTTCAACAAGACAAGAAAATGGGTATCGCAAAGTTGGGCTTGCAAGAATTGGAACCTGATGTGACAAAAGAAATTGAACTAAACTTGCTTGCATCACTAGATACACTAAAGGTCAAGGATAAGAAGGACAGAGGAAGTCTTACCATAAAGGTCAGTATAGTTCAAGATGTGCCTCCATTTATTGCTCTGTGTCTGAGATCAATTCATATGCTTACTTCAATCTACAACGATTATTAATTAGTTGTGGGAATCTTTATAGTTCTAATCCGTAATTTATTTTTAACTCATTTATATAATTTGGACTGCTAGTTGTCCTTGGCAACTCAATTGGTCAGATCACTTATTTAAGTAGGTCATAATAATTGATATCATAATGGATCTAATTATAGGCACGATGAAGTGATGTACTACTTGTCTGAGAGTGTAAATGTTGATGGACCTTACGGACTATTATTGATTATAGATGATTTTGAGCTGTGAGTTAGATTCGGGATCGACATCAAGCCCTAAGTAAGTGTAACTATTATACTCTACTTTAGTCCATGTTGTGAATTGTGAACTAATCAAAAAAACTTTATAATCTTAAATTAGTGTTTTACTATCAACATAGTTTAAAGCATTTTAAATTAATGGTTGAATTTGGCAAGTTATTAAGACACTTGCCATCAGAAAAGGTTGAGACTCTTATAAACTCGAAACCCTAATTGCAAATTGGACCTCTATTTCCTGCTATCTGAAGTTTCGTGGATCAATTCATATGCTTGCTTCAATCTAGAACCATGCATTATAATAAAAGAGTAAAGTCTTGTCCCTAAATACCAACACGGTGCAATTCATATAAACATCAAAATTGTTTGCTTGTTTGTCATTGTAACTCTCAATTTGGACCCTAATAAATTATCTATGGCACTAGTTTGAAACCTTAATAGCAAGTATATATGTCCGTCACTATAACAATCGAGTTTTAATAAATATTAACCTCAGAATAGTAACATTAAAGATCAGAATTTATAAGAAAATCATACACAAATTCCTGCGTGTGATCTTCGACGACAATATTTTTATTATACTACAAAATTAATTGATAAATCTATTATGTACTGTAAGGATTCCTGATAAATCTATTGCGTGCCAAAATTGTAGGTTACAGATGTAATGTTTTATTTCTAATTGGGATAAATAGGGGTATAATGTTGCAGACAACATGGACAAAGGAGATGATTGACAAGGAGACATGTCGTATCAAGTCGATAGATTATTAATGAAAATTCATCAATGTGATAGATTTGCTATTTTGTTTGAGATTTATTATTTTTGACAGAGAGATAGATTGATTAAAAGTGGTAACTGCAATATATTACACTAGCTAGTTTGTCGAAGTTTTTCTGATAATCTTCCATCAGGTACTGTATCATCCATTCACAAAGGAGGAGCAGCTCTTGGCGCTGGAAGAAGAGAAGAGGATTTTGGAGGAGAAGAAGAAAATGAAGGAAGCTGGGCTCATAGGAAGCACGATGGACGCACTCGGCGGCGCAGCATCCCTGGTCGGTTCAGGGGTCGGGCTGGTCGGCACCGGCATCGGAGCGGGCGCCGGTTTGGTTGGCACCGGCATCGGCGCAGGCGTTGGTCTTGTTGGCTCCGGCATCGGCGCAGGCGTTGGTCTGGTTGGCTCCGGCCTCGGTGCTGGCGTCGGGCTGGTCGGAAGTGGACTCGGGGCCGTGGGCAGAGCCGGGAAGTTCATGAGCAAGAATGTGACGAGCCCGTTCAGCAGCTCCAAGAAGAACGGCGACTCCGATGCAAGTGCCAGTTGAAACCTCAAACTTCTTCGGAGTCGCTGTCTGTATGTTTTACCACAAAATCATGCAATGAACAGTGTGATATGTGCAAATGTTCAGTTTGATTTCTTCTCTGTGTGAATGATTCGTAGCTGTTGAGAGTTGAAGATTCGCTAAAAAATAAACTATAAAATGTTGTCGTTTTTAGCATTTTACCAGGAAAAAAATAAAAATAAATATGTCCAGATGAATTTTTACCCCAGTAAGAAATGCATTTTGATATTCTAAATGATGAATATCTGCGTGGACATACACGATTGAAAATGTACCATGTTTTTCTCTTCACACAAATTGTTCAACAATATCGTCATTCGATTAGATTCTAATTATGATTCGATTGATTACAACCATCAGCATTGAAATTTAGTTTCTTCTGATTCGTACGATAACAATCAACTATAAAAAAATACTTTCAAAAAGTTGAGAATCTGTCCAACTAACAGTCCTGAACACGGTGACAAGACAGAAAAGGAATCATCTGATGTCAGAGAAGATTTTAGAGTAAAAAAAATAAAAATACGAGTCGCATCGAATTTGTTCATAGAGACCGGTTTAATCTTTTTATTTTTCCGTGGTTCACTCGTGGCAAACTAATAGAGCTTGAAAGAGAGGCATCGCGATGAAAATTTGTTATTACCTTTTCGAGTCGCATTGAATGTGAGATGAAGAAATACGAGAAAACCATCCATGTAAACATGAGCCAATATACAAGATCGATTAATATTCTTTACATTCGACGCTAAACCGCTTGACTAAACATGAGCCAAGTTGTAAACACCAAGTTAACTACAAATATATTTTTTTTATATAAAAAATATCTTCAGGAAATAAAAATCCATAGGTAACTTTCGTCTTCCGCTCCAAAATAAAACTCGTAAAAGTAAGACTCCTATTCCTAAGCAAAATTAATATGACACCCACTGCAATCGATCTGCTACTGCGCAAACCTTGAACAAAGGGCAATGCCTTCATATAGCTAAAAGAATTATCACCGTTCTTATCTACAACGTATTCTACCATTGTGCAACTAATTTCCCAAATGGCCTGTAGAAAATTACAAAAAAGAAATCCACAAAAAAAAAACAAATGAGTATCGAATTAGTTAGGTGACCGTGGCTACGCATTTACGTAGGAAAGTTACGGGTCTTGATCTCTTCATCGACCATATGCATCAGTTCTTGATTGGATTTGTTTGATCGATCATTGTCTAGTACTGTCTGTAGAGCGTGCAGCTCCTCCATGTTAGCTTTCTTGAAGAGGCCTCTGATGGATACAAAAGAAGCGGTCTGCGATGGGTCTTCTCCAATGCCTCGGGATTTTTTAGTAGGTCTCTGTTCGTCGGAGTTTCTGGAGTTTGCCGGAGTATCTGCTGCTGGAGGCTTCGGCCTGGATCTCCAGTACTCCACGCAGACCAAGTCCTGATCAAGTGCCTGAATTGCCTGCGATAAAGAAATTGAATGTTAAGTCAAAAGGCATTACCGCATCGCTCTCACCGGCTTCAAAAAATTAACAGGGATGGTGACTACTTGAGGATCACTTTGAGTCAGCTATAGAGCAAGAAAAATGTTACTTTTGGTTATACAGATCATTACATATGCTTCGAGATAAGTATTGGAAATTGATTGAGAATCACGTAATATAAGAGATCTTGAATTAAGGTGAAAATTGTAGGGAGTTATGTTAGGCCTACAATCAGCATTAAACTTGTCTAAACCTCTACCAATATGAATTTTCATCCTCTTTTTCAATTGCAGAGTAAGATTCATGTAGCTGGTCTTAAATAATTTTGAAAAACATAATTTGATGATGATGATGATGATGATGAGGTACAATTCTCATTTTCCAACTAATGACCTGCCCAAATCGAAAGAGTAGGTATTACCAAGTTGGATCATTAGACAGTCCTCAGATATAACAAAGTATCTCTTGACAAAAAGAAGAAGGAATATGCAAATGGCAGTGATGGTGTTGGTAAAACATTTTTTTCAAGGATATTCATTAGAAATTCATTATTGAGCATGTCAGAAAGAAAAGAAATTTGGCAGTGACATTAAAATAACCTCACCTGAAGGATTTTTGGTGATGATAAACCAAACATTTCAAGACCATCAAGAGATCCTGGAGGCTGCAAGGGCGGAAGGTTTTGCCTTCCCGTACCACGTTGCTGCCTAATTTGATCATTCACCTTTTCTCTCACCATGTCCCAGCATTTTGTGGCAGAGACATGGATGAATACTTCACTTGGACATTGTTCAACTACAACCTGAAGATAACAGAAATGATATTATGAAATGACATTTCTCGTATAATCACGAGGGCAATAACACAGGCATAATGCCACCTAACTCGAGACCACAGAGCATATGAATGAATGCCTATTCATTTTAAGTTGCAGCAATTATGGAAGAACAGTAAATTGCAAACGACCCTGCTTTTATATCTGCAAATGCATCAATTTGTCTAATTGAGAAGATAACAAGTCTAAAGAAAACAAGAAAATGCACCGACAGCACTTTTAAGTGAAGAACCAAGCACACTTCGTTGTTCAATAAGATCACTTGAAGCATGAAGAAGAATTAAACTGCTTACTCACCATAAATAGAGGCCCAAGCAAACCAGCATCCAGAATCTCGGATATGTAGTAGCACATCTGTGTTGGATCTGGAACACTGAAGTACCTAACCCGACTTCTGTATCCTGTAATGAAAATGGAATCATAAGCAACTGTTGAAGGGAGAAAATAGAAACTAGTGAAAGAGTGAAATTCTAGAAATCTCTGCAAATTAAGGCTTGGAGTCCGTGCACCATGAACTGAGGCCCAAAAACACCTCATTAAAAGAAAAAAAAAATGAAGTTATAGGAGTAATTGAATGTACTTACAAAAAACAAAAGCAAGTTAACATATGATAGTATCTCTATTTCTAATCGTAAATACGTTTATACAATCATAAAGCCAGCCAACCTATGATAGAATAACTAATTGTACATTTACAAACATAAAGCTAATGAAATACTAAAACAACTGTGAAAATAAGAAAGGGCAAACCTAGAAAGCTTGGCATTCAAATAAGGAACACAGTGTTGATGCTTTGAATCCACCACTCAAGTCACCAAACCACAGTTATGAAAATGACAAAGATTAAAAGCTTGATGAGCCTTGTGTCTCACCATGCCTTTGATAACAGAGCAAAAAAGGAATTTCTAGAGATTGTTGGGTAAATTTTTGGCTTAACTAAGATACCCTTCAATATGGATCAATTATTCAACTTCTTAGCATACTAACTTGCAGTTGATCTAAATGGGGTTAATTCCTGAGATACCTCGACTATAAGCAAATATACCTTTTGGGAATATGGCCTGACTAGTGGACCATAATTTTCCAGAAAGTACGACACCATATTCCAACACCTCAACATTGCAACTAACTCGCCGCACCACCTTAGCTATGCGAGGGCCCTTTTGCTGCAGGTAGTATTTATCGATACTATTTTGTGGATAAGAAGCCGAGTTTGTTGCAATTGGATTTCTTCTGTCTATCCCATTGTTCTCTGGACTTGATTCAATTTTCACTTTACTTTCATATATTTGCACATCACCTCCAGAAGATAGATGATTTTGGAGAAATTTTGAAGAATCACCACCATATGTTTCTTTTAAATAAGAAGAATCTGTCAATGGGCTTGTGGTGGTGTCATTGGCAGATTTAGGGCATTCAGATGCCTTGCCAAAAGGCACAGTCAACAATTGTTGATCCAATATATTGGATGAATACTTAGTGAAAGTTACCTTTTGTTGCATCTTGACATCAGGCTCTATAAAGCTTAAATTCCTACTGCTTGATGTCGCCATAACAGGTAGCATGTGGATCTCTTTTTCACTCAGCAATGATGCATTTGTCTGAGGGGTGATAAGATCTTGATCCTTGTGAGAACTGCAGGATGTCACTTTATCTTCACAATGCAACAACCTAGACAATGACTCAGAGCAAACAGATGATGCTTCCTCGATTTTATTTGTAAATGATCTCTTTGCATCTTTAAGTTCATCATTGGCTACTGGTGCAACGTCCCCTCCACCAGATAAATAACAGGTTTTTGGTTCGGTGTTGCCAAGTACTGAGACGCTTGTACCTTTTCTCTCTATTATTTCACTGGAATTGGTTTGCAAAATAACATGGCTTAAAGTGCTATTAGAAGAATGTTGAGACTCTGAGACCACTGAAGTGGCATGTGAACATCCAATTGCTCTGGGATTTAGACCACTCAAAATGACGTTTTGATCTGTTACAACTGACAAATATTTTGAATCATCATCAGCATTTTCACCAGTTGACTTATCCACGTCATGAGTTTTTCTTTTTCTCTCTTCTATTCCTTCAAAAGGTTGCAGCTTTGATGCATCACAGTCTTTGTATGAACTGCACCTTGCATTGACAGTCCTTTTTTGATTAGCCATTGTATTATCCTTGTGCGTTGTTCCTTCTTTACAAGCCGGAAGAACTGGTTTGCACTCTTGTGCTTTCTCTTTAGTAACATGAGAGCTTAAACTTAATCCAAGATCAAGAAGGCCCCATCTATGAATTGCACTCAACTTCCCTGCTAAAGCATCTAGTAAGACATTCAATTCGCTGATCTCGTAGCGGAACAAAAATGACCTTGTTGTCAAAGCACATGAGCAAAGTTGTTTTGCATGAACAAGACATGCATATTTGTCCGGTGAACATTCGCATTTGGTAGCTGAGAGGTACAAGTCATAGTGGCAAATGAAACATTCCCTTTCACAGTCAGTATCAAAGTGAGAGTCCATTTTTCCTGACTGGGAAGAACAAAGACTCTCTCTTCTTGCTCGCTCCATATCAATTCGTTCCTAAAGAAGAAAGATGTCAGTTTCTAAATGTTTTTGGAAGATCGCAGGAAATTAGGGAGAAATAAATCACCTTGAGAGCCTTCACCAGTGTGCTTCCAGGGCCACAGAAATCTTTCCATCTCAAATTATCTGGAGTGTTCTTCCTCAGGAATAGAATATTCCACTGTGCTCTAATGGCTTCTCTTGCAGCTCCCAGCAACAACTTGTCGTGCGATATGGATATCCTGCGTCCCTGTTCACAGTAAAGCTCTACAGCATTCTGTCCATGGGGCAGCCAATCAACAGGCGCCACATTTACAGCCTCCGCACAGTTGAATCCAGAATTGAAACCAGAATGATATGCTCGTGGGAACGTGAGAACAAATTCTCCTTCATTTTGAACACAGCGATATACAGGTACACCTTCCAACCGTAAAAGAGAAGGTGAAAATTGTGTCACCTGTTAAAATGAAGGATTAGTCAAAAGAGATATTCACAAAAATCAGATGTTTAAATTAGAAAGATTTTCGAGTTTTAATTTCATTAACCGAGACATTTTAAATAAAACATACTTATAACACTGCATAAAATAGGAATGAATATTTTCGTAATAGGATTATAATAATCAAACTTATACATACAAGATTGTGTAGCAAGTCTGGTTGTTCTTCAAACAAATCTGGCAGATGTTTCTTCATAGCTTCCTCTAATTTTAAGGCATTTTTTCCTGCGACTCCATACCATATTTTTGGTGCACCCCAGTGCATATAGTTTAATGAGTATAGATGATGATCTTCCACATGCTGTTAACGAAAGAAACATCAATTAGTCTGCACGTTAAAAATAAAGAATTATGCATTTGCAATGTACAAGCCTGTTAGATGCCAAATTCTAAGGCAGCTTCATGCCACATGTAAGCTAGGGATTTGCTGAGTGTGTGATCTGAGAAATACCATCTTACCCAACAAAAGGAGGAAAAGCACATTCCAACGTACAACCATGGCACTAGAACACCAGAAATGTCTCCACTTTCAAATGATAAAACAGAGCCCGGAAGCCGAGGGAAGTTATTTAAATTCCATCCAGAACTCATATACTGATCCTCTAGTGCTGATACCTTCTCAAATGATAACTCTTTGGGAAAGCCACTACCGAAAACCCCAGTGTCAACATCAGCGCCATAAAGAACCTAAACGGCCAAAGTCAGTATATAAGTTAGAGTTCTAACTGGCAGCAGGGTCTCTGGTCAAAACCAATATATGAGTAAATTTATCAAACAGCAGAAACTATAAGATGCATTCAATCCGTTTCTAATACTAAGGTAAGGAAACGACAAAGGGTTTAACGAAAGAAAAAAGTGGATAGAGCACATCAAAATTGTGAAGTCAAATTGTGAAATAAATCAACAGATGAAAACACATAGTGATTATGTATGTCTGCATAGGAAATGTGGTGGCACCTCAATCTCTTCTGTTGGTCTTTCCACTATCCGCCAATATTCACCTTCAATATCTTCAACGGAAGGCTCCTGCTGGCAAGACCCTAAAACAAATTCTGCACTTCTGCTAAAATAAAGTCTCTTGAACTCATCTGCATACTTCTCAAATGATTCCAGAGTGAAATCTGGACCAGGTACAAATCCAAACCTCTCAACATTGTTACAGTAACTAGATTCTGCCTTGTCTTCTTCATTTGTATTCTCTGTTTTAAGGGCCTTTCTTCTTCCCCTCATAAAGATATGACTTCTGCCCATCTTCTTTGATGTATGGCGGTTTTGAAGCTTATCTACCTGTTGGATTCGGGTAGCAAATTTTGAATTTCCCCATATATGCTTCTGCTTGAGAAGGCATGTGGGATTCCAAGATGAGGGTGGAACTATTCGACATATTCCATACTGCTCTGCGTTTGGGCGTATAGTTGCAATATATTTGATAGTATCTTTAAACTCCTGTTCAAAAATCAAAATTATTCATTAGCTCCAAAAGAAGGTACAAGTTCAAATCTAGAGCAATCTTTTCAGATAACACTATAAATTAAAATAACCTCTTCAGTAGGATAAAATACAGGAGCTTCGTCAAGAACAGGCTTGCGAGTATCTTGTGGCTTCCATCTTGCAGTAACCTATTAAAGCACTCTGACAGTCATTTTGTAAACTACAAACAAAAACTTTGTAAGATAATAACTGCAAAATTATCAATGGAATTCCACTACCTTTTGACAATTTTCACATTCAGCACATCCTCGAAAAACACCTTTAGGTAGACGGCGAGTTGAAGAGATGGCCTACATGAGAAACAATTATTAAGAATGGCCACATGCGTCACACTAGCAAGGTTCCAACAAAATTAACCTCTTAGAACAGAGTACATTGCTCAATGGGAGATTTCAACTAAAAGCTCATCATCTACAAGATTTTTGTTAAGGTCATCATCTACATCTACTAACCTGTTCAAAAGGCTCATAGTCAGACTCTTCATCTGAACTAGTATCGAACTGGCGATAATTTATAGATGTCCTTTGTCGAAGAGACTTCCTTGATTTCTCTTCTTTAGTGATGCATTCTACAGATTCAGGAGAATTTATAGAATTTTCAGTATCTTGGGTAATCTGCAAGGTGACACTTGATTTGTCATCTCTCATGATATATTGCAACACTTCAGATGCATTTGCTGGAGCCTTAAGATGCTGGTCATTATGCATGTTCAATAACGCAATTGGTGCAAAACCAGGTGGAAATGGTGACATTCCATCCAGGTCGTCTTTAACAAGGGTCCCAATGCAGTCTGCTCCCATACTCTGTTATAAAAGACAGCACAATGAACTCATGATATCACCATATAGAAAGTTTCAGATCACATCATATACAACAACAACAACAACCAAACCTTATCCCACTAGGTGGGGTCGCCAAAGACTTATAAATCCATTCATTGAATATTTACCTTAGTTTAACACTGACTGACGACCTAATGTAACCCTCCTCCTTTATCCGGGCTTGAAACCGGCCACAGTAAGATTAACTCATCATGGGCGGAGTTTTCAGATCACTTCATATGTACTTAACAAATAAAACTTTACCATTAGGCAGGTAATTTCTGGAATCTGACGGTCATTCCTATGCAAGCAAACACTATAATTCATCCATGATTCATTGAAATGCGATTGTGTCAAATTACTTCATACACACTCACACATCACTAATAAACCTACCCATTAAGACCAATGACTTCTGAACTCTAATAACCAAAGGAATGCAAACATTATAATCTACCCATGATTTGATGTAATGAATATATAAAAGGCACAAACATCATAAAGAAATAGCATGTGTGTTTCAATGAAACCAGAGCTTTATTATTATACAACATGAAAATCTAATCATATAGTTAGCTCATATTGAATTACTAAATCTACTTGTGCTATTAGTCATCAAATTTGTAACAAGACAGATATCAACATTCATGAATTTGTTTATGGTGTAATTTCTAAAAATGTAATATTAGATATCATAAACTTAAGATCAAGATTGCAATGATTTCAAAAGAAATAAACTTCGTCATCTATCTAATATATGCCAGAATTTAGATAGTCGCAAGTGTCTCGCAAAGAATCATGAATGTTACCTCTAGATGAATCATGAATGTTACCTCTAGATGTCTCTCCACGGAAAACCTCATCAGACAACAAAGAATAAAAAATGAAATGCCATGGACTTCAGGCAAAAGCCAAACTGCATCTAAACTTTGGCTGGTCAACAGATGGCTCCTACAAGGGACTAGTGAATCTTAGGTTAATATTTCTAAGCTCACATCTAAAATTCAACATTTACACTGCTGATTGCTGGATGATTCAATAGCCAATTACTTGTGTTATAAAACCACTATTTTTTGAGCTAAAATTGATGAAAGTTCATCAAAATTCAAGCTTACAATCTTCCAGAATAACTAACCCCAGACTCATAGCTCAGGATCTAAAGCATTCATTAAGACAACAGCAAAAGAAGCTGCCAAAAACAGAAATCAGCATGCATACATTGACAAACAACAACATCATTCAATAACAATGCCAACAGAAACTACATGGACTGACTATTTACAGGTAGATCAACTCACAAGTCCAGAGTAAACAGCCTCGATCTTCTACTGGAGGTCAGCTGTTGAATTCCAAGCCAACTTGCAGGAGCACAAGAAGGCAAAAAGGTGAGGAACCCAATAACCCTAGCAAACCTGGATACTTGGTGATGGATAACCCTAACCCTAACCACAACCAGGAGACAAACCCTTTCCCAAAAGATCCATATCCCTCCTGCAGCTTGATCAAAAAAGAAAAAAAAAACAAGAATTGAGAGGATTGGGGGTTTTGAAAGCTGAATCCGACCAGATCGACCTCGGAAGGACGAAATCAAGAAGATTGGGACCAAACTGCAGGAATCAAGCGAAGGCCAATCGGTGAAAAATTAGGCAATTTGTGAGATCCCCAAATTGGGAGTGGGGAAATCCCTAAATCAGAGATTTTTCTTTTTGTTCGTGAGTATTAATGATGCGATTACAAGACGATTCAAGAAAGGAAAGATGATCAATACGGTAGAACTTGGCCAGGGATCATCATCAACAACAACAACATGATCATCATCTACACGTTTGATCTTGAACAGAACAGGTGACGATAAAGGTCGCTTGGTTGGGTACAATAAATAATTGCAAAAATATTATCGTAGGTATTAAAATAATTAATAGCGCGACCCCAAAAAGGTTGGTTTAATCTACGCCGTCCATCCGAGGAGTTCGTGGCCGGGTAGTTGAGACATTATCGCCGTCCATCTAAATAATTTTTTACCCTTTTTTCCGACGCAATCATATTTCGTGGATATTTTCTCATAATGTATTTTTTTTTAAATGTCAAACCTTATAATAGTAGTAATAATAATAATTTATTTTATATATATATATATATATATATATATAAAAGAATTCGATAAAAATTAGTGAATCTATATAGGCCAAGAAATTTATAAGGTCCAAATAATTGAACTAATCGAGTGAATAATACGAGTGAACTAAATAAATTAAACAACTAAATAAGATAGATGAGTCAAATGAACAAATGTATCAGATGAATTAGACTACCCGCCACACAAATCAACTGGTAAAAATATTAAGAAAATAGAACGAATTCTTTATGCATTAACATTCTTTATATTTTTTTAATATTTCATACTAATCCGCATAATTTGATTAGGCTCCTCGAACTTGATGAGTCAAATAGGCCAAGTGACTTTGTAAAAGATTGAAATCGTCAATTTAACGGTCTTCATCGATCTGTCTCTTGATTATTGTGAATGGAATAAATCACAGAAGATCTTATGGATTTTAATGTGATGGTCAAGACATATGAAGATCATCTAAATTCAAAAAAAGACTTTAGACTTTCTCCGGAATCGATCCACATCACTTCTGCAAGTACTATCGTATCTTAATCACCACGTCATCCTCGTGAAGATACCAAGTGACTGACTCGAATATGTAATCGATCATCAATTAGAATATTTGACTAATCTATACCATCGTAAGAACTAAATGATAAAAAAAAACCGTCGCTAGGAATTTATTCATTTGTGTTTTTTTGTTAAAAAAAGTAATTATTTGTTTTGTAATAAAAAAAAATAATTTGACTCGACAATTCACGGCGTGTCCTCGTTGACTCGCCCGAATTTCTCAACCGCTCTCCCTCCCGCTTTTCGCGCCACGACACCAACCGCCAACTGCCTTTTCCGGGGACAAAAATAGGCATTAAAAAAAAAGTAGAAATAAATTGAAGAGGAAGAGAGACCCTCGAGTTAATTTCCAGAGATCGAGTCGTCGACTGAATGAATTCCCCCCCTGCTTTCCTACGCATCTCTCTCTCTCTTCTTGTTTCTGAATCATCTCTTGTTTTTTTTTTTTTATTTCATTACCCGGTTGGCAGTTGCGTTGACTGCATCAGTCAACATGGGCACCGGCATGAAGTTTAAGAACCTCCTCAGGGGTCTCCATTACATATCTCAATTTCTCGGTGGGTTTCAGCGACGTTGATGATCGAGTTTCCTTGTTTTGACAATTCTAAGATGAGTTTGTCAAACTGATGCAGGTATTGAGGAGGAGGAAGAAGAAGAGATGCAAATTGGCAACCCCACCGATGTTAAACACGTTGCGCACATCGGTTGCGACAGTCAATCGATTAATAACTCTCCCAGTTGGGTGCGTTTATAAATTGGATTAATTTTTTTTATTTTAATATTGTTTTCTGTTATGTTTTATGGGTTTTATTTATTTATTTATTTATTGGAGGTGAGTTGTTTGAGATAATTTATTATCATCTAGCGAGCGAGAAAGTTTTGTCACATTCCCTTTATCAAGCATCTTCTGATCTTCATCTAACGGACGTCGTTGATTACCTACGTCAGATGAGCGAGTTCCGGTCGCGCCCACCGCCCTCCGACGCAGAGAGCGCTACCGCCGATGCTGCTTCAGGTTCGTTTCTTCACCATTTTTTACGCGCACGCCCGATTTGTTCGGTCGAGGCCTCGAACGACCCTGACCTCGCTTTTTGGCCGCAGACCCCCACCTCGGTGGCGGAACCACCACCCGCGACGCGGCGACGCCTCCCCGGTCCTCGCGGCACTTGGAAAGCCCCAGCGGCGAAGGCTCCGTTCGGGGGACGCACGGCCACCAATCGTCCCGCGGCGCTGACAGCCCATCTAGGGAGCCGTCGGATGGGTCCAAAAAGGGGGGACGGAAGCACCGCGGGGGCGCCGCCGCGGGCGAGGAGCATCTCCCGGCCGTTCCCAAGAAGCCGCACCGCCGCAAGCCCAAGGGCTCCTCCACATCCTCGGCTGCCGCTGCCTCCTCCCCTCGGTCGAAGGCGGTGGACCAATCGAACGTATCCGGATTCGGATCCGAAGAGCAGATATCTGATTCCTCGAAGCCCGTGGTAGAGGGAGGGGAACCGAAATGAAAGATGCGATCGCAGCTTTGTGTTGATGATAGCAGCAGAAGAGAAACAAATGATCGAAATCAGAAGAGACAAATTTTGCAGAGAATTAAGGTTATAATTGCAAGATTATGGAAGATACATTTCAACATTTGTCGGAATTAGAGGTAAAAAAATGCAAATTCGAAGGACATATATATATATATATATAATCATGTAAACGACTAAACTAGAAAATTATGAGAGAGAACAAAATGTTGATGGATTATGAGATATATGGAAGATTACATGTGATTTATCTCATTTGTTTACCTCCCTAATTATTGCACAACAAAATCCTTAATTGAGGAATGAAGGTATGGTGGTCTAAAGTTGTATAACAAGTCAATCGCGTATAACAGCCCCAGAGTTGGAGTGCAAGTGTCTCACAATGGTATTTACTAGCTCAGAATTCATCATACAATTAATCATGTGGGGTTAAGCTGTGGGTGTCACAATTAGCATTCATTGAGAGATCATTAATATCAACAGCAAGAGATACCAAATGAGGTCCAACCTTTTGTTTGGTAATGATTAGCACCTTATCAACTAAAAAAGTAAAGGTTATCTTTGACAGAAGGGTAAATCCTCAAGCATGTCAGGGTTTAGTGGGCTTAAAAAAAAACAAAAGAAAGGAACTATGACAAGAGGCAGCACTTGCATAATCGTTAATTAACTACCAAAAAGCTACTTAAGCTAAGGTTTTAAAAGAACGATGAGCTTTACTATTGGCCAATTTGCATGATGCTCTCCCTGTGGATCTGCACCAACATTACCTAAAACCGAGAATAGTGCAAAGCAAACCACCAAATGATGAAAATGAACATGTAAAAAGGGAGCAAAAAATAATGATAAGATTGTCATTCATCGTGCTCCACCACCGTCCAACCATACAATGTATTGATGGGGGAGGAAAAGTAATCATTTCCCTTATCAAATTCGATAGAATAATAAAAAAAAAACTAAGAGAGATAGAAGTGGCAGAGGGAGAGAAACAGAAAAATATTAGAACAGATTAATCTTGCATCTTTCCCCTATTTTGTATTGTCTTGCTTTTGCCGAGACTGGACGGACACATTAATATTCATGTGCTTCCATACTATTTCAGATCCTAGTGTTAGCTAACAAATTTCTATTTCTTTGCAAATACTATTTTATACTATAAACATTCAAGATTAGAACATTACAATTTTTCCTCCGAGAAATCATAAGCGAAGAGATTGTTTCTCTATTGCTTCTAACTTCTTTTCCCAAACTCATTTTTCCTCCAAGGAATCTAATGTTGCTCTATGACAATGAACCAAACACCTTTTCTTAGCAAGTTCAAGTCTTTTCCGGTAAATAATAAACAATTGAAGAATAGCCATCACTGATCATCCCGCACTGCCATTATCTTTATTTGCACGCTCAAATCCTGCTTTCCAGTCTTCTGGAAAAAATTTTATATCCACGTAGAAGTGGCCTTTCAACTTGACATTTCATGGCTTCAGTCTTCTATAAATGCGTGAGCCTGAAAGCAGTGAGTGTATCAACTAAGTCAGATACACGCCAATTAGCTGTCTCAAAGAATATGGCCATGGGAAGAGGCAGTTGCTATGCAGCCCCGCTACTATTTTTACTTCTAATTTTAAGTTCACCCAGCCACTCTTTTGCTGGCACTTATACTGTCGGAGAATCACAGGGCTGGGGTTTCTCATTGTCCTATGATAATTGGGCAAATGACAAGAGATTTGTCACAGGAGATACTCTGGGTCTCTCTCTCTCTCTCTCTCTCTCTCTCTCTGCTCATCAGAACAAGTATCCTTAAAACATCAAAGAGATCGGTAGTGTTACTAGTACGTTATTGTTTGAGAATTCTTCACTAAGTCTGCTTAAGGTATCCCTCTTTTCACTATAATATAAATAAAGTGATAATGCCCACATAAAAGTGTGCCTAAAACTTCTACAGTATGGTAGCGTTCCTACATGTTATTGTTCAAAGAATTTATCATTAAACCAGCAAAGTCATCCCTCTCTCCTTTGTTATATATAAATATTATGCACATGTCTATATAAAAATGTTCCTAACACATCTAGAGATTGGAAGTGTTCCTTGTATGTTAGTGTTCGAGAGTTCATCAGTAAGCCAGCAAGGTATATCCCCCTCTCGCTTTCGTCATATATTGAGCACTATGCACATGCCTAAATCAAAAATTTCCTACAACATCTAGTTTGGTAATGTTCATAGTATGTTATTGTTCAAAAACTCATTGCTTGGAGCCTAGGCCTACAATGTCAGTAGAAGGCTCTTTTTGTTTGAATGCTAATGATAGAATTATCCAAACTGGCAGTTTTCAACTACCAAGCTGGTCAGCATAATGTGGTGCCAGTAAGTGCGGCAGGTTACAGGAGCTGCAAGGCATCAGGAACGGCAGCCACCACGGGCAATGACAAGTTCTCTCTCAAGAAAGGGCATAACTATTTCATCTGCAGCCTCCCAGGTCACTGTGAAGCAGGCATGAAACTCCAAGTGGTTGCCAACTAAATGCCAAATCCTATGTCTACAGTCAACGACTCAACTACATAGAGTAATAACTAGCAATGGCCAACGATGGCTCAGAGAAACAGTCACTCTTTTTGCTAGCTTAAATAATGACTGCAGTTCCTCCAAATGTAATGCTTCTAATTATTCCTCAAATGAAAGCTTCGATATCTAAATGATTGTCTTATAATTTTTAGGTGATCCTAAAATAACCAAGAAATAAAATCGCTAATGTGCTTTTTGCTTTAAATTAACATGCATCTAAAAGTGACAGAACTGTACGAGTAACAGATAAATTTAACGATTGTCATCAAAGTTTACAGTTGGTCTATTTAACAAATTGCACAACAGCAACAAATAATTTTCCATTAACAATTTTAATATAAAAATATACTGCAGATAAATAGAATGATGGGAGAGGTGCATCATAGCATTGGCCTAAGTGGAATGGGCATTCACATGTGGGGTTGATCCTCGTGCCTACTTTCAAGGTATAAATCAGAGAGCTCAATGATAATTGTTGGTGCAGTAGGCACCTAAGTCGAACCTAAATTTTGATTATAGCAAACGATACAAAGTTAAGCATATATTGTTATCTCATGAGCTAAATCAAGTGTGCAGAAAAGTCTCAACGCTGGAAGCTGAAGGCTAGCGACACCCGGAGGAAGCCGCGGTGGTCGGGCGACACTCAAGAGACTTCGGAGGGAGCCGAAGGAATTGAGTGGAAGGCCGGAAGCAAAAGCAACACGTAAGTACTGAGGTAAACTCGTGTGTGCGAGCGTAAGTAAGGTCGTATCCTCTTTACGGGGATGATCTTAAGCTTAGATCCGACCAAAGACTTCTTATAGATGGTCTAGGTCGAGATCGGATGGTCGACGACCATCGAAATTATGTTTTTCTTGAGCTAACCTTGCCTTGCAGCTAGCATCGATCATTGCCGCTTGGAGGACTCGACCGCTCAGCGATCGATCGCTGAAGGTCGCAATCGATCTTATGCCATCGGATCGATGATGGCCATCGATCGATGATGGCTATCATCGATCAGCTGATCAAAGGATCAGCCTCGAGTAGTCAAGAGTTATCACCATTTTTCAAGGGGTTTTGTGCCCATTTGTGATTGGCTAAAGACTCATTCGATGAGGGGCTCAAAGGCTATAAAAGGCGGGCCAAACCTAGGGATTTTCATCAATTAAAAAGCTTCCAAGTGCTTCCGATACGCTCCGACTCTCCGACATCCCTACGACGAAGCGCTGCCGAGACGACGACTAGAGCTTCAACCTCCAATCTTTGAAGTTGTCGGTATAATCTTTAAATTTGTATAAGTTTTTTTTATTTCAAGCTTTAAATCATATCAAGGAGAGGGGGAGTGTCCCTCTACCTTGAGTCTTTCTCGAGTTTTGTATTTGTTTAACTCCTATCTCCATCGAGAGGAGTTCGTTTAGTATTGCCCTCCGTGCGTGGTCAAGGACCATTAGGGCCTTAGAGTAGTAGTAGAAGGCTCTGAACCAAGTAAAACCTATTTGTTTCTATTTACTTTACATTTCGCTGCAATTAATTTTCTCACGAGTTTTAACGAAAGAAACGAGAAAGTTTTATCGCTATTCACCCCCTCTAGCGAACCGCATCGATCCAACAATTGGTATCGAGGGGTTGCTAAGATTTGGTGAAACCACCAATCTAGCCATTTTTCACAGATTTATTTTTCTTTTATTTCTGTTTATTTCTGATTTATTTCGCCTTGTTAAATTTACTCTCGCACTACTAATCCAAGACGCGAGTCTTGGTACTTTTTAATGTGTTTTTGCGTTGCTAGTTTTTTTTTCCTTCGTCTCCTTGTGTTCTTTGTTACAATGGCCCATCTCGAAGGGTTTAGCACCGTCAGACCTCCGTTTTACAACGGAGATGACTTCGTTATTGGAAGGGTCGGATGGAATGCTTTCTTAAAACCCAATCGAGATGTGGATCATAATCCAAAGCAGGTTTCACTTGACTAATGAAGTGGGTGACTCATGGATTATGACGATGGACCATTCGACAAAAAACAAGTCGGCCGACGCTAAGGCAAGCGCAAATCCTTCAATCACGACTATCCAAGGAGGAGCTAAATCGCGTCGGCCCCCTTCGCCAAGCGCAAGATCTTTGGAATGAAACTAGTGGAGCTGCGAAGGACCGATGAAGCAAGGTATGTAAGTCGACCTTTTGTTCAATAAATTGTATAATCTAAAAATGCAGAACACGAGTCCGCGACACAACTTCACGCCGAGTCCAGACATAGTCAACAATCTACACGCATCGCAAAAGGTCGAAAACCGCGACCTTATAAGGTATGTCCTAAACTCTTTTCCGAGGACTACCTTATGGGCATCCATGGTCGATGCATATAAGGTCTCCAAGGACCTTTCTAAAATTAGGTTAGATGAACTCTTTTCGGATTTTGAACTTACGAGCAGCCAACTCGGGCAGAGAGGGAGTATAGCCTTGTTTGCAGTTCAAAGAAGAAAAAATCGCAAGCAAGCCACCACCAACCGAGGAGGAAGACGAGTCCAAGAAGAAGTTGACCGAGTCGATCAGAACTAATGAACCTGGCTCGAAGGATAGCGAGGGACGGCGAACCACAACTCGACCCAACCAAGGTAAGCCTAAAAGTTCCAATATTAGGTGTTATGAGTGCAACGAGTTTGGGATATCAAGTCCGAGTGCCCCAGCTCGAACCACCAAGCACCTAAGCACAAGAAGGCCCTCAACGCGACATGGGAAGAAGCGTCGTCGAAGAAGCGAAGACCACGTCTTCACGGCGAAATCAATTGAGTCGGACGCGAGACCGAGCCTGAACTTGAGTCAACTCGAGGATGACTCGGACTCACGGTTACCTTCAAGTCAAGCCACCGATCACGCGATCCGGTTCAAAAGATACTCTTAAAGTAAATCGAACTTTATTTAATACTTTACATAATACGGTTAGGTTTTTGTCTAGGAAGTTAGCTAAGTCCGAGTCCAAGGTCGAGACCCTTGTTGAGGAGGTTAAACTCCTCAAACACGAGGTCTCCCTAACCTCTTCGACTAGTCGAGTTCAAGAGAAGGACTCAACTCGAGTTGAAAAGCTCGAAGTTGAGAACTCTCTCTTGAAAAGTCAATCGAAGATCTTAGAACACGTTGGAAAGGTTCACCGGGATCGAAGGACTTGACCTCCTACTTGGATCTCGAAAGGGCCGTGTCTAAACAAGGCTGGACTAGGGTTTAACTCAAACACGACTAATAGGTCGTATATGTCGATTGTAAGTCGACATAGGAAACATGTCCAAGCATGGGTCCCTAAGAACTTTTTGATTTCAACTCTAGGATCCAACCCGTACTAGGTTCCCAAGGACCAAATCCACTATGTGGATAGACCGAACTGATTCAACGGTCTAAGGGGAGCCAGTACAAAACATGTTTTTGCTTTAACTTAGAAATTGCATGTTTTAACTTAGAATGCTTGTGCTTTAACTTAGAAATTGCATGCTTTAACTTAGAAAGTTTGTACTTTAAAACTTGTGAACTCACTTGTAATACGAACATAATCAACTTCAAAAGATTGAGCCTCGGGAGCCTCTTTTCAAAAACATAACCAATTAAAATTCTTGAAAAGATTGAGCCTCGGGAGCCTCTTTTCAAAATAACCAGTTAGACTAGGAAATAGTCTTAGGTGAGTCAAGTCATCATTTTCTTGAAAATGGCTTTGTCTAAGGAAGTGGTCGATGATCCGATAAAAGAAGGCCCCTGTGTCTCGCCATGACCTGGAAGCCATGATCTTGAAAAGGTAAACTTGACAAGCCTAGGGTCAAATCCAAATCTAACATAAAATTACTTGAACCTAAATGCACTTAATCAACTTAATTGGAAGTCATCTCACAAAAACACATAAGTATAACATGATTGATCATATGACAGTGAGATGACCTGGGTTTAACAACTTACAACAATTTAAAAAATCTAACATCCAATCCAACCACCTTGTGTAGGATCGATGGATGTTGGACGTGATTGCTCGCCGCACGGGATCAACTCAAATTCACAAAGCCGATTGACGACAAAGATCGGTAGCCTTTGGGAATAGCAAGCTTCAAAATCATCGGATCGGGTGATATCGAGCTTAACTCGAATTTTGTTATTAAAAATGTATTACTTGTAGAGAATTTTGAATATAACCTTTTAGCCAAGCGTAAATAACTATAAGGTCGTATTTTTAGAAAATGAATGTGTAATTAAAACAAAATAAACAGCTAAAACAATACTCAAAGGAACTAGAAATAACATTTATCTGATTAACTTAATCGATTCACCTGAATGTCTTATGACGGAAGAGGAATCATGGTTTAACGACGACCGGCCACTCGACCCAAGACTCGTCTACAAGAGTCGAGTGGCTTAGTCGAGGCTTACCCAACCTCAACAACTTGGTTAATAAAATCAGAATGCTTGTAACAAGGAAAACAACCTGGGACCACAAGTTAACTAACCAAGAACGAACCTCAAATGTACTTGAGCTCCTGCGTATGGATCTATTCGATTCACATGGAGCCAAGTCACTCAATAAGTCGATATTGCTTAGTCATAATTGGCGATTACTCGAGTTTACAGGTTAGGTTCATCAAACATAAAATGATACCCTAGATCGATTAATCAATCTATTCAAATTAATCAAGAATCAAAGACCTTAAGGTTAAAAGACTTGGCGATCACGGTGGTGAATTCGAAAATCAAAGGTTCACCGACTTAACCTAAGCGGATACCACTTATGAATTCTCTTGCCTAGGACCCTCAAAGAAACGGCCTAGTGGAGCGGAAAAACCGAACTCTACAAGAAGCCGCTGGGACCATGTTGAACGAATCGACCTACCCGATGGGTTTTGCGGAAGCCGTAGTACTGTGTGTTATGTCCAAAATAGGATCCTTATGGTAAAAAGGCACCTTAAGACCTCATACGAGATTTATCACGATAAAGTACCCAACATCAAGTACTTTAGGGTATTTGGGTGTAAGGTACATATCCTAAACACTATGGATTGCCTAGGGAAATTTACATCCAAAACCACGACCGGAATCTTTCTAGGATACTCGACTACAAGTAGAGCTTATAGAGTATATAACCACGACACCCTTAGAATCGAGGAAACCATTAATGTAGTGTTCGATAAAGGACACGAACCTACAAAACCCCCGGCAACCCCAATTAGCGAGCCGATTCATACTAGACCTAACTCTGATCCCGAGATCAGGTCTAGTGTTAATCCTAACCTAAGTCAACCAAGTCACTCTATTGATCAAGTGATAGATGACTCCAACCAAAATAGTGTTCAACCAAGTCACCCCATTGATCAAGCATTAGGTGACACAAACCCAACCCAATCTAGGATTCAAACTAACCACCCTATCGATCAAGTGATAGGAGATCCTAATCTAGGAGTTCGAACTAGAGCATCCTATAGGAACCTTAGTCAAATTTCCTTAATTTCAAAGATAGAACCCAAATCAATTGAACAAGCTCTTCTTGATCCCGATTGGATTATTGCGATGCAAGAAGAGCTAGTGATTTACTAGGAATGAAGTGTGGGAATTAGTACCACCTAAAGACAAAACGATAATTGGAACAAGGTGGGTGTTTCGAAATAAGCTTGATGATAAAGGTGAAGTAGTTAGAAACAAGGCTAGGTTAGTCGTCAAAGGGTTTAGTCAAGTTGAAGGATTAGATTACGACGAAACCTATGACCCAGTAGCTAGACTTGAATCCATTCGAATGTTGCTAGCTTATGCCGCACATCGAGGATTTAAGCTGTTTCAAATGGATGTTAAGTCGGCATTCCTAAATGGATACATTAAAGAAGAAGTTTATGTTAGCCAACCCCCCGGATTCGAAAATCTAGATAAACCCGACCATGTTCTAAAACTTAAGAAAGCTCTCTATGGACTTAAACAAGCTCCTCGAGCTTGGTACGAGAGACTTTCAATCCATCTTAAGTCAAAAGGGTTTAACCAAGGCTTAGTTGACCCAACTTTCTTCGTAAAAACCTTAGGTAAAGAAATATTCATAGCTCAAATTTACGTAGATGATATAATTTTTGGAACCTCTAACTCAGCCTTACTAAACGAGTTCGTTTCACTCATGGAAAGTGAGTTCGAAATGAACTTGGTAGGAGAGTTAAGTTTCTTTTTAGGTCTACAAATTAAACAAACTAAGGATGGTATATACCTATATCAACAAAAATACACTAAGGAGTTAATTAAAAGATTTGGAATGCAAGACGCTAAGATAATAAACACTGATGGCGATAAATGTTAACATAGGAAGACCTAGAATGTAAGTCCATTGACTTAAAATACTATAGAGCGTAATAGAGTCTCCTATACTTAATCGAGTCGACCCGACATCCTATTCACGATAAGTATATGCGCGAGTTTCAAACTTGTCTTTGAGTCACACCTAACCCTAGTTAAGCGTATCCTTAGATATCTTAAGCTAAGGCGCTTAACGTTGGTATTTGGTACCCTAGATCTACGGAGTTCGAACTAATCGGCCACTCGATTCGGATTATGCCGGTAGTAAGCTCGATAGAAAGAGCACGAGTGGTTGTTGTCAACTTATCGGCTCGAGTCTAGTGAGTTGGTGCAGTAGGAAACAACACTGTGTTGCTTTATCTACCACCGAAGCCGAATACATCGTGATGGGTGAGTGTGTCACGCAGCTTCTTTGGATGAAGCACACTCTCTGCGACTTTAAGTTAGACTTTACGAATACTAAACTTCACGTAGATAACATTAGTTCAATTAATCTTACAAAGAATCCGATATGTCACTCTAGGACCCGAAACATATAGAGGTCGAAACACCATTTCGTTCGAGAACATGTGGCACGGAGCCATACACCTCGAATACGTCGAATCAAGTCTAACGGCGGATATATTCACTAAACCCTACCCGGCCGAATTTAGTCTATTAAGGCGAAAATTGGGCATGTGTACGTTAGAATAGAATGCGTACATGCAAATTATATGTTCTTACTACTATTTCTTTAATTTCATTTTTATGGAACTAGCATAGGGATACCTTAGATATCATGCACCTATAGATTTAAGGAGTCAAGATCATCTCTACAACACATAGACTAATGTGTTTGTGTACTTAGCCACGTAGATGGGCGTGAGATGTTAGGACCTTACTCACGGTTCCAGATGTAGAGCTAGTGCATCGCTATGAACCACGGAGTATAATCATACATACTAGCACCGCTGACAGTGATTGATCTTACATATCAATCAAGCCAAATATAGTCGAACATTTTATAGATGAGCTTATTTTGATATATTATTTTTATATATAAAAATGGGAACATGCTTGGACTTTAAATTTAACACTTTTTGTTTTCCACACACCCTTACTCTTTTCGATATACTAAAAGGGGAGAAAAGGCCAAAGTTAAGGGGTCAAAATTTTGTTTGATAACTTAACTCTTACTTTATTTAAACCAAAAGTTAAAACTTAGTTAACTTTTACCAAAAGGCCAAAGAATTCTTAAACTTATTTGTCTTAGTCTAAGTTTTACTTAAACTTATTTTTAAAACTTTATGTAGTTAATGTTTTACTTAAGGGGAGAAAGGGCTTAACTAAAAGCGTTTTACTAAGGTCAACTTTAAGTAATGTTAATTACTTAAAGCAACCCTCAAGGGGGAGGATTAAGGTCTTTCTTCAAGACTCACCCTCGGTCAAGGGGGAGGTTTCCTCAAGGGGGAGTACTTGAAGAAAATCCTTACTACTCCAACTTAATCTTCATATTTTTGTTTCATCACATTATTACTCTTCATGCTTGCTATTTACTTAACTTTGTATGTGGGTTTACCATAAATCAAAAAGGGGGAGATTGTTGGTGCAGTAGGCACCTAAGTCGAACCTAAGTTTTGATTATAGCAAACGATTACAAAGTTAAGCATATATTGTTATCTCATGAGCTAAATCAAGTGTTCAGAAAAGTCTCAACGCTGAAGTCAAGGCTAGCGACACCGGAGGAAGCCGCGGTGGTCGGGCGACACTCAAGAGACTCGGAGGGAGCCGAAGGAATTGAGTGGAAGGCCTAAGCAAAAGCAACACGTAATCGAGGTAAGCTCGTGTGTGCGGCGTAAGTAAGGTCGTATCCTCTTTACTGGGGATGATCTTAGCGTAGATCCGACCAAAGACTTCTTATAGATGGTCTAGGTCGAGATCGGATGGTCGACGACCATCGAATTATGTTTTCTTGAGCTAACCTTGCCTTGCAGCATCGTGCATCACGATCGACAAACAATGATCGGCTGCCAAGGTCGATCGATCGATCGCCATCGATCGGTCGATGATGGCCATTAGTCCATTGGTCGTCAAAGGATCAACCTCGAGTAGTCAAGAGTTATCACCATTTTTCAAGGGGTTTTGTGCCCATTTGTGATTGGCTAAAGACCCATTCGATGAGGGGCTCAAAGGCTATAAAAGGAGGGCCAAACCTAGGGTTTTTCATCAATTAAAAAGCTTCCAAGTGCTTTCGATACGCTCCGACTCTCCGACATCCCTACGACGAAGCGCTGCCGAGACGACGACTAGAGCTTCAACCTCCAATCTTTGAAGTCGTCGGTATAATCTTTAAATTTGTATAAGTTGTTTTTATTTCAAGCTTTAAATCATATCAAGGAGAGGGGGAGTGTCCCTCTACCTTGAGTCTTTCTCGAGTTTTTGTATTCGTTTAACTCCTATCTCCATCGAGAGGGAGTTCGTTTAGTATTTGCCCTCCGTGCATGGTCAAGGACCATTAGAGCCTTGGAGTAGTAGCCGAAGGCTACGAACCAAGTAAAACCTATTTGTCTCTATTCACTTTACATTTCCGCTGCAATTAATTTTCTCTCGAGTTTTAACGAAAGAAACGAGAAAAAGTTTTTATCGCTATTCACCCCCCCCCCCCTTCTAGCGAACCGCATCGATCCAACAATAATAAGTTAGGATGGAGTCTATTATATCAAGATTGTTAATTTCCTTGATTGAGATAACAGTATACACTTAAGAACTGAATGAGAACTGGCACAGAAGAAGAATAATTTCATCCAACTATACTACCATCTACCGATGCCACACTCAAGAGACTTTTAACAAGAATGTTGTATAGTTGGATAATAATTAATGTTGGCATGCCTTCCAAGGTTAACTTTCTGAATTAATTCCTCATTAAATCATCAACTGTTAAGGGAGTAATTAGCATCCACCAATCCTAGTTTAAGAGGCAAAACCGAAATTTGGTGAAAACTCGGATGACTTGAGCTAGAACCAATAGGAAACCAACAAGAGCAGCAATGAAAAAAAAAACAGAAAAAAGAAAATTCGACCACATTGCTTTCTATTGCAAAAAAACAGTAATTCCCATTTTGATACTTAAGTTGGCAGAGAAATTCCATAAAGGTTTGAATGGAGGAAACTTATGGAGGAATTTCTGCAGGACGTAAGTTAACTTTAACAGAATATCCCCCTGATGAATCACAATAACGTTATGAAGTTGATATTCCAAATTAAACAAATCCAACAAAGTGTCACCTTGTATCTTCTGAACACTCAAGAGAGACTTAGATTGAAGAAACAGGTGTTGGGACGGTAGAAGAGCACAAGACCATAACATACTAGGTATACAACTCTAAATAAAACGGTTAGCAGACATTTCTACAGGACAATCATAGAGTAATTCTGGTGCATACATATCTAATCACAATAAATACCTCCAGGAAGCAGGACGGTCTCTTGAAATGACAAGAATTCTTGATCCAGAATAATCAAAAGTAGGGCAAAAGTACATATCAACAGGGCAGATTGTTTCCTTCGCATGAACTACATTCCCATGATCAGAACAAAAGGCTTGAGAATTTTCATCACGCAAAGCATCAAAGACAAAAAGTCCCATCTCACCAATGCCCATCACATTGTTGGCATTTCCCCACACTTGAGTTAATGAGGAATGGAGAAACTTAGAATTGAATTCTGGCAATTGATATGATGTAATAAGCTTTCCTTTGCGCAAAGAGTAATGTTGCACTTGTGATTGTGGACAACCTTTATTGCACAATCTTTGTCCAGAGCTTCCAACATATATGGAATCCCCACGAGAAAAGACTGAATATCCTATGCCTCCATGGTTAGATACTTTCATACCAACACCCAATGGAATGCGAAAATCAAGTACATTAATACTCTCATGACAGCAGAAGACACCATCATTACCCTCCACCTCAGATGAACTCACTCTGCAGTTATTCAAAAAATATCACAACAACGATGAGCTGTCAATGGAAATAAACAAAGACGATAAATATCGATCATGAATTCTGAATGGACAGAATTTAGCAGAATCTTTTACATAAGATACAATGTACACCAGTTAGTAAGTACTATGACGGGAAATTTTAGGCATGGAGAGATATTACAAAACAAAAATTATGAGAGTTCCAGATCTCTTTAAGTTTATGCATCTATCTCAGGCTTACAAAACACTTACACAAGACCAAGAAATATAATATGTTTTCCATTTCAAATGAATGTCAAAAAGAAGAGAAAATTACCTTCGGCGAACACCAACACTGATCTCAGAATCAGTGTTGTTTACATGAAGGGAGTTTATCTTTTTCCCAGCACATGAAACAGATAATAAAGGCTGCGGGTTAACAGAATTAACATCCCAGAGACAAATGGCTTCAGTTCCTGCTATGATAACCTTTCCTTTACTTCGCCATTGTAGAGGGCTTGAGTAGTCCATCCCAATCACAGGACTGCTAGTTTCCCACTTCATTACTAAATCTCCATCACGAATGTCATAGGCACTCACAAATTTTTGCCCACTAGCAGTGGAGATTAAGAGTGGACCACAAGGCTTGTACCACCACTGTTGCGGTCCAACAATCATCCTAGAATTACTCTGCCTTGAGCCCATATTACTTGTTGAACCAGGAGTCATCCTAGATGAGATTTGTGATGGATAATTGTCTGTTAGCTCTCCAATAAAAAATGCTTTAACATCTCGTGTGTAATAATCCCATGAACAAAATCCAGATTCTGAAGCATTCCCAGCTGAAGCTGCGACCACGTATTTTCCTGGAAATCCATCTACACCCGGCACAAGGATTAACCAACAATCACCCCACAAATTATTTGGCACTCCTGATGGTGGTCTGTATTCAGCCTTGAACTGAGACAGGGAAAGGACAAGTAAATTAGTGGATACATAAAATACTAAAGAGTGTCTCAGAAGCAAGCAGGTGGTGTACCCAGTGCTCCACCGACTGCATTCATGACAAAGAGACGCACAGAAAAGATAAATTTAAGTGTTAAGAAGATTTATAGGCATTAAAAGTTCAAATTTTTACCTCGTAGTTAACTATATCATAGTACGAACAGGAACCATCATGGTGCGCAAGAAGAACACCTTCTCCTTCAGAAACAAACCATCCACCAGTTGAGGGCTTTTGTCCTATCTCACATAACAGTTCTTTTTGAGGTTCCTCAGTTTGTTCGTGCAACATAACTACAGGTTTTTTCTCTGTGCTATCAAATTCCTCCAGTTTTTCATCTGATGTGAGTTCAATTTCCCCCTTGGAAAGTTCACTGACCGTTTTCTTTGAAACATGTTCAGTTGATGATGAGTTTTTGTCAGACCCAGATGCTTGTGATGACATATCCTCGGATGCTAAATTCACGGTGAGCTGACAAGGCTCACCTTGCTCTGAATCACTATGACCTGAGCTATGACCTCCCAAAATGCCAGATGATTTCCTGTTTCGTAGCAACTTATGATGAGGCAAATTTTTTGCATCTACCAAACCATAATTCGATTCTTTAACCAAATAAATTGGTCCGTTAATTTGTTCAGTGTCACCTGACAACTCATCGTTTTTACCCAGGCCATTAGCTTGGACAACCTCAGTGAATCCCGGTTGAGTTGTGGTACCATCAAATACATTAGCAACGACTTTCTCAATTCCGCATATTTGGCTCTGGATGTCTGACAGAATCAGCTTCACATCATTTGGTTTGTTACTATCCAAGATTTCCTTAGTCCACAAGATTTCAGATATTTTTTGAACTTTCTCTTCCAACACAGACAGCTTCTCATGCAGCTTATTGGGGTACTTAGAAACAACATGAACACCTTTACCACCATCATTTGCCTTCTTAAAAACACAAATATCAGCCTCAATTTTTGTGACTGAATCAACGCAAGCCTTCTCAGGAATGTCCTTAACGTCAAGTCCATCCTCTTTTGAAGTCTCCAATTGCAAAATTAAACAATCTTTCTTTATGTCATTCGATGGAACATGTGTGACAAATTCATCAATTTGGTCTGAAGGTTTTGGATTAGATGTTGCATGCCATGCACCCATCAACCCATTTTGATCGGGAAGACCCTTTGTCGCTTCTGTACCATTAGATTTTAAACTTGAGGCCTGAAAGACCTTATTTATACTAGTTTCTGGTGACACACTTTCGTTCAAACTTCTTGGTTTCTTTGATGGCAATAGAGCTTCATTTTTCTGTTTTTCGGAGTAAGAAAATCGTTTCGCATTAGGACCAGCATCATTTACTGCCATTGGCTTCAATGCAACCACTTCTTTGCCCGACCGTACCTCTGATTCTTCACTGCGCCCAATCCTGCAGCTTAGTATCTCTGCGGTCAAACCCAAAGAACTGATATCTTTCTTCACCTCCTGCAAGCCTACGACCAATTTATGTTTACGGTTCTGAAGCTGCGAGACGTTAATCCTATTCTTAAAACACTGATCATAACGCCCCTTTCTTGGCAGAAACCTGTCGGAAACCCTAATCCCGCCAACACTACTACGACTTCCGGCCTCTGCTTCCAGATCCCTCCCCAGCACTCTTTCTAGTTGCTCGGACGTGGAAACCCTACGGAGTAGTCGGCCTCCGCGGAGGTCAAAAACCAGATCGGAGGCCTTACCTCTAGCCAAAGACGAGGTGGAGCAGCGCACCCCAGCGAAGAAGTCCAGCATCGAAGTGTTCTTTCCGGCGGCGACGGGGATCTTCCGGGGGTCGGAGGCGGAGCGTCCATACTTGGAGGTGAACTGGACGGCGACCTCTCCGCGGGGCTCCGGCGCCGTGATCTTGATCCCGCCTCCAACTCCTCTCTCCTTGAGCCGCGTCGACATCTGGATTCCGGCCACGGCGATGCGGATTCAGGAGTCGGCCACTCGCTCGCTCTATTCTCGAGCGGATACAGCGATTTGAACTAAATGGGCAGCAGAAGGCTATACATTTAGCCCATTTATGAAACGGATTGAGCTCCGGCCCAAATCGCCTCATTTCTTTTATTTTTTATATTAAAAAAACAAAATTTTGCCAAAAATATTAAACTTATCGAATACTCATAAGATACTTGATTTATGATTTATTTCGAAATATTGAAATCTGTCAATTTAGCGAATCTTATCGATTTGTCTCACGGTTATTGTGAGGAAGATAAATCACAGAAAGATTTATGGGTCTTGACATAATAACTAAGACATGTGAAGATCTGAATTCAAAAAAAAATTTTAGATCTCTTTCGAAATCGATCATTGTCTTATTCGCTTTAGTCATCACATTATCCTAATAGAAATATGATTGAAAGAGAAAAATAAATCGAAAATTATTCGTACGGGTAATTTCGATAATTTCAACTTCAGTCGTTCCATTTGAAAAATACATTGCTTTGTCGATGTGGCTAAAGCGTAAAAGCTAATATAAAAAAATAAAAGCAGAAAAACAAAATCCGCTTTATGGCGTGGCAGTGCGATCTGTGAGTCATCGCACACATGCATTGCTTCGGTATACCATGTTAGTCCGACTCATTGGTTTTTCTATTTCCAGTGTTAATTTTAGTAAATAAATTGACATTTGGTTAAGGATATATTTAATTATCAAAATAGTCCTTTATATTTTATTTTTTTTGTGCCTGATATGAATCATAAATATCAATGGGACGGTGCATTTATTATAATGAATAAAAATTGATTTTTTAATTATAAATTTTTTTCAAAAATATTTGTCCTAGTTTAATAAAATGTCTTTTTTAATTTATTTCTTTATAATGACTAATCAATTTCTTTTACTATCAATGTAAATGAGATCTATGTTGATTTAATTTTAGTTTTTTTTTCTAACATCAGAACGATCGATCCGGTTCGATTTTACAGTTCTTCAGTTGAACATTAAATAATTTATAGCCGAAATATCTATCTTTTTTTTTTTAAAATAAAATCCAATTTAATTCATAAAAAAAATTGAACTTTGTTAATTTATGCTCTACTTTTACATTTGCATTTTATCCTTTAGAACGGAAATTATTTTACATAAAATTGAAATCGCCAATCCAATCGTTTTCATCAGTCTATTTTACTTGTGTGCAAAAGGTTGGAACCACCAATCTAGCGGTCTTTACTAGCCCGTCTTTGGATCATCGTAAAGGAGATAAATCACGATGGGACTTTGGCCCTTGAGATTAGTAATTAGCGCATGGAAGGACAAAATTCGCATTTGCGAGGGATTGACCCGTTGTCTATTTGTGTAACTTTCTCCATGCGCTAGCCACTAGCCCCTTCCCGCGGGGGCAAAACTGTGGTGGTAAACTTTTTAACGTGACCGACCCCACCGCCAAAGCGGTCCCTCATCAGAAACTCCTTTCGGGAATTTTTGGAGGCTCGATACCACGATATTAATAAGAGCAACGTTGGGCCAGCCCAGTATCTCAGTCAACATAACCCTGTCTGTCGCTGAGGAGGGCTCGAACCCGGCACCTCCCGCAATATGTACTTTCATGCTTACCACTTGGGATAAGGCGCTTCAGTCTCATCAGTCTATTTCACGATCATTATGAAGGAGATAAATTACAAAGGATTCTATGAGTCTTAACGTGGTGGTCAAGATATATAAAAATCATCTGAATTTAAAAAAAAACTTTAGAATCTATCCATATTATTTCTATAAATACAATCAAATCTTAATATTATTTGCGCGGGAAAAAAAATGACAATAATTATTTCGCAAAAGTTGAGAATCTGTCCAACTAGCAGTCTCTGTCATTCGTTCCAGAGCACTAGTAAAAGAGAGATAAATCGCAGGGGGAATAAAGTCCTTTGACACGGTGACAAGACAGGGAGTGATCCATCTGAAACCAGGAGGAATTTTAGATCCCTCATCCGACATCGAATCCTATTCAATCCGTAAATAATATCCTGTTTTATCATCGGATCATTTTCGTGGAGACAATAATTATTGATTTTACCTTGAGCAGTGCGTGGGCCCTCGCCTTACCAAAATTGGGGGTGTTCAAATAATTATTGCTTTTGAGAGCTTGGAAAAGTATTTATTTTTTTATTTTTTATTTTTAAAATCCGTTTCTTAATCTTGTCGTATGACTTCGAGGCTAAGCTTGCTCCGCCGCATATCACGGGGAGCTGAGCATTCCATGCGCCATGCGGCCCGCCCCTATATATAATGCTTCGTCCCGGCGTTCCGTTCCTATCCGTTGAAGATCGAGAAGAAAACGAGATGTTTATTGGCCGTTTCTACGAGACGACGGGGGAATCCGAGGCCAATCTACTCGGCGAGCGGGGAAGCGAAGTGCTTCCCGAGGGCTGCATCGCCCATATCATCTCCCTCTCGTCGCCCCGCGACGCCTGCTGCTCCTCCGCCGTCTCCACCGCCTTCCGTTGTGCCGCCAGCTCCGACACCGTATGGAACAGCTTCCTCCCCTCCGATCTGGAGTCCATCCTCGCGAGAGCCGACCGTCCGGTCGACTTCTCCTCCAAGAGGGAGCTCTTCTTCCGGCTGTGTGACAAGCCGATCCTCCTCGACGGCGGCAAGATGGTTGGTTACAATGTTTCACATCTTTCGTTATTTGATAGGGTTATGGTTCCCTATCTTCGATTCCTCGCTCTGGATTACTTTTTGAGGTCTGAAAGTTTGCCAATGTTGGGAATTGGGAGACTTTGCTGATTAGGGATTCGAAGGGGGAAATGGGGGAAATTTGAGGGAAGCATCACTTCTGTTTATTTGATGTATGTAATGTTGTGTTGTGCAGATTTTCTCACTGGATAGATCCAGCGGAGCCAAGTGCTTCATGCTTTCTGCTAGAGAACTAGCTATTACGTGGGCAGATACGAACGCCTACTGGAGATGGGTTCCGGAACCTGATTCCAGGTATGTAATAACAAATGTTCTTCTTTTCTTCTCTTTTGTTTAGTCATCGAATGCTTCTTATTTTTTAGAATAAATCTGTAATCGAAGTCTTAATCATTGACTTTTTTGCATATATTCATTGTTTTTTTCTCTCGAGATGAACCATATTTTGGATCATGCTTGCTCCTTCTGTTTGTCTTTCTATTAAAATTACCAACATTTTTTGATCATGCCTTTTCTTCTTGTCATGACCAATCCCTTTTTCTAATACCATAGTGGCAACAAGTCTCATAATGCATGGGGTACATAGATATGATTTATAATGTCAAGGTGAATTGACTAACCCATTCATCTCAAAAGCTCGAACTTTTATGAAGAGATTAATCTTTGTATTTATACTCCCCTTCATGTGTAGATGGATGCACTTCGCTTGACAACCCAAATCAAGCACACAAATTAGTCAGCAATATTTGGCATCATGCTTGTTTTTCATGTCATTGCTAATCTCTGTCTACTGCCGTAGTGGCACTAGAGATCAAATGTTTTCTGATGTACGATGTGGTGGTTGATGGACTGACCTCTCACCTCAAAAGCTTAAACTTTTAGAAAAAGACAAATCTTTGTATCTATACGCTTAATACTCCCCTTTAATGTTTGGGTGGACACGCTTCATTTGGCAGGCCCAGACTGAACATGAGTTAATGGGATAATGTTATTTAAACCCAAACTCTAATCCCATGATAAAGTTGATGATATCTACCTACTTTAAAAGCTCTAGCTATTCATCCTTGGTATACAAATACACGTGTTTTAGCTACCTTATTGTGCAGGATGTACCATTGCTGCTTGTCTAGTCTATGTATCAGGCCTATTACAAGCGCACATTGCACTGAGAGATATGGACATCATATTTTGTTGTGCTTTTACCCGTTCGACTCATGTGTTAAAATTGAATTAAAACTTTGCAAGGTGCTACGAGTTACTGAACAATTAGTGTGCAAAACCATCTCAACAGGTTCTCAGAGGTTGCTGAACTCCTAAGTGTATGTTGGTTGGAGATCCGTGGACACCTCAAATGCAAAATGCTTTCTTCCAAAACAACATATGCTGCCTATCTCATATTCAAACTATCTGATCGCGCATATGGTCTGGGCCATCCACTCCAAGAGGCATCGATAAAACTTGGAACAGTGTCATCCACCAGCGTGGTCTGCTTGCAGCCCAGCGACATGTACGCTCATATGCATGCTCGGAGGAACAGAGTTTGGTTCAGGCATGGTTTGCGCTGGAGACGACGAGTACTGACGGTCCATGCGAATCGAGAAGCAAACGAGGAAGCCAAGGAAGCCGCTGGCCGTGTTCCACAGTCGAGGGATGATGGATGGATGGAAATCGAGCTGGGTGAGTTCTACAACAGCGGGGAAGAGGACGAGGAGGTCGCTGTAAGTTTGCTGGAAGTGAAAGGAGGGCACTGGAAGAATGGCCTGGTCATTGAGGGAATTGAGATAAGGCCTAAAAAGTAATGCAAATTTCCAAGTCTACTAACTTTGTTCTCGGAAGAGTGATCCAAAAACTTGTATTCTGATACTGTGGTACCTTTCACTCTTGCCCCTTACTTTTAGCATCCATTGGAGAAGTAAATTCAACTGCAAATGCTCAATATTTTTGCTTCAAAAGAGATTTGGTATGCAGATGAGTGATAAATCTTTGTTCTTTAGGATTTTGATCAAGGTGCCACTGAGAGAATCTGCTCCATATTGTGGAAGAATATGATTCTCATTGGAGTTGTTGAGGTGCCACATTTTGAATATTGCTTCCTCATCAATGTTTGCATGTTGAATAAGTTCTAAAGCATATCCAATTGTTTGAGATTTAAAAGTGAAGGGAAATTATTTTAAGTATTGATATCGGGCAAACTTATGCATTGCTAAATTCATATATACCTACCTTAGATATAAGTCTTTCGAGAATATGCATCAACGATGATTAGCAGGGGTTTAATGTATGATTTTTCTTAAATGTGTAATATTGAAATCATCATTTAAGGAATAACGAGAAAATGAGGGTCTGTTTTTTTTTATTATTAAAAATTGGAAATACCGAAATCGCCATTTAAGAGTGTCACAGCTTTTTTAAAAATATATATACATCACATTTTTTTAATTCTGAAAATATCTTTTATCTTAATATTATTATTATAGTAGATATAAAATTGCTAAATTAAGATGCATAAAGTAGCATGATTTTTCAACTTCATCAAAATTACTCTAATTTAATTAAAATCATTTTAACTAACTTAATTAAATTAGCTTTAGTACTATTTTAGTAACTTTGTCTAAATTTATTGACTAAAATTGCTACGTGTTGTAATTCTTTTGACAAAAGTTACTGCAATAATATTGAGACAAATGTATTTATAAAATAAGAAATAGGATAAAATATTGTGATGACACGTTTTTAAAACTAAAATGTTCTTTTGAATAAAAAGATAATAAAGAGCGTCTTTTAATTTTTACCCAAATTTCTGAAATTCGGTTCATTTCAAAATTCAAATGCAGCGGGCCGGACCGGATACACGAGAAAAATGGCCTATCATTCTTTTTTTTTTTATAGTCAATGTTTATAAAATAATGCATTTTCACTGTCCTTCTGTATTGAGATTTTTATACTCTCGAGGTCCAGAGTTATTCCAGATGACTAACACAGTCGTATTAAGGTTCAAAAGGATAAAGAATCGATTATTGGGATTGATAATTAGGTTATCAATGACTCCGTATTTTTATATTAGTCATCTGATCTTCTGATTTATCTTCTTCACACATAGAGAGGAATCACTAATATTACTAATATTAAGATTCCATATTTTTTTTTATACATATCAGATAGGAAATCATAGACACGAGCTAATGACTATTGATTTTGAGTTCTCAAGGCATAATATGGAGACTACTCGATCAATGTGCAATTCAGCATCGCAGTTTGGATCATGAAAATGGTTTCATATTCTAGAAAATTAAGGCACGATAAAATATTTATGGTTAACTTTTGTTTTTGTTTCTTTTAGATTAATCGTCTCTGAATAATCTAAAGAAATCAAAAGGTTAACGAGAAAATTATTGTAGAATAAAGTTCTTAATTTCCTTACAGAAATGCTTGCTTCCAGTATGTATGCAGCAATATCGATCTATATTCGATCGCCTCAATTTAACTCTGCTCTCCCTCTTTTGCTTGCATCCGTATCTGACTCAAATTTAGTACTTTCTTATTCAACTTTCTTACTACAGGATTTGCTGATCATCTTTAATATATTGTTACCAGTGTTAACATATATTTCTCTTATTCCATCGTCTTTCAACCACTGTGATTATGATTATAAGTGTTATACAATTTTTTTAGGTAATTAGCTCTGTTATTGTTAAAAAATGGATGTGAAACTGTTTCTGCTCAGAGGGACGATAGCTCAAGAAGATGGATCGAATCGAGAGGATGATAGTTCGGGAAAATAGGGCGAGTCAAAAGGATGATATATAGCTTGGGAAGATAGGCCGAGCTCGGATGGTAGTAGATCGAGAAGGTGAGCCAAGTCGAGGAAGTAGAAGTTCGGGAGGATGAGCTGAGAAAAAAGGTAGCCGTTCGAGAAGATGAGTCGAGTTAAGAAGGTAACAGTTCAATAAATGAGTTGAGTTACGTTAAGAAAGTAGCAACTTGGAAAGATGAGTCGAGAAAGAAAGTAATAGCTCGGAAAAATAAGCCGATTCAAGGTAGCAATTTGGGAAGAATGCAAAATCGAGTCAAGCGGGCTGTAGCTCAGGGAGATAAAAGGAATATTAATTCAATTATGATGGCCCAATAAGATATACAAGAGGTTGTTTATTATAGTTCTGACATACATGTCATTATCTTTTATAATAGAATAGATCCCACGGAAGATTTCTGATGGTGAACATTCTCTAACAGTATAATGATCACCTGAATCCATATGGCTCTCCACGTGGACGGCAATACTCATGATTTATTACGTGACAACTTGCTCTAACATTGTCGAAGATATAAAAAGGGAAAAGGAAGAAAGAGAAAAGGAACTTCTTCTATCTTGATTTCATTTTTCTCGGTCTTACTATTTTTATTTGCTTGTTCTCTGTAACATATAATTTCTTCATTACTGTTATTACTATTTGCTTTTCTTCTTCGTACAAACTCTAACTTAAACATCAGAGCGTCACTGTCGAATAGACCGATGATAGTTTGACTTGTGTTAATTTTCACAAAAAAAAAAAAAAAAGACAAGGAGATTTTTACTGTTATAATTGGAAAGAACTCATTTTTGATAACTTAATCTCGAGAGAAATGCATCAGATAAGAACTAGCTTACAGATCATGCATCACTTCCAACAAATCACATTATATCTTATTTCTTACCCAGTAATATACTTTAGCTTTAGATTTTCTTCTGCAAATTGTTCAAATCATGATTATACCCGCTAGAAATTTTATCTTTGAAATAACTTCATGTCCTTCATTATGATGGTTTATTATTATAAGAATTTTTTAACGAAAAAACAGGTTAGTTCTTAATTATATGAATGTTGAGATACTTTTAAGTAAGTTATGCATCTCTAACTAAGAAATTGATGATCTAATAGCAAAACTTTCAGGTTGGCATAATTCTGGACGAAGACGAATTCTGTAGCTGTCTCACGGAACCCTCCTCTCCTTGCAATCTTAATCCCACAACTGTTTTCTGGATGACCAAAATAAACTTGTCATTCATTGCTTTGTAAGATATGTACCCCATTAATATGCCAACACAATATGAAGTATATGTAATGAACAATTTATTCTCTCTTTTTCCCATTAATTTGCTACTACTGTGTCCATGATTCAATGCATAAACAATCATTACCAGAATCGCTAAGACATTATTCTATTGCAACATATGCATCGATCCTCTTCGTCCAATAAGAAGCTCTCTCTCGAAGCCAGATGGTTTCACGAAGGCAATATCATCTCCACTTTTTCATGAAATATCTTTTAGATTATATGCTCTTTCTCCAGTGTGGTATTTGGTTTTGTAATTATATGTTTGAACTACTTTGTCATTTTTCTTATGTTAAATTCTCTCTTATTTATAATTGTCTAATTATTCATTCTATCCTTATAAATGCAATGCTAAACTTTTTGTGTTCTATAGAACATATAACATATACGTTCTTCTTCTTTCCACGACAAATTACACACATTCCAAGCCTCCAATGTATCTTTACCCGTATCGTGTTCAATTATCCTTGTCCCTTTAATGAGTATCTGAATGTTTTTTTTTTCTTTATGATTCAAACCTTGTTTTTATTTGTATTTACTGTACTCTTGCAGTATGGAGCTCAAACCAAAGTGAATTCTCACACACCTGTGGACTGTGGACTCAAAGTTTAAAGAAGACAATGCTGATTTGTCCTGTAAGTATTTAGATTCTGAATTTAACCATTTATCGTGGAACATTTAGGGTTGTAAAAAACATGAAGCAATTGCTAGGTCGGCTTTGCAGACAAAGAATCTTTGAGTTTGGTCTCCATAATTTAAATATACTCCTTGGTCTATCGAGTCACTGTTAGATATGGGGTCTTATAAAGATCAATATACGATTTTGAAAAGGAAAATTGATGTGTCGTCAATCAATGAAAGTCTAAATTGACTTCAAAATCGAAATCTACGTTTCGAGTAGATGAATCTAGACTATTAATTTGCTCAAAACCGATTATGAGTGAATGAGAAATTAATTGTTAAAATCAGCCTAAAAAGTTATTAAAGGAAGTAAGGGAAACAATAGTCCTACATTGGAAATTCCATAGAAGATTTACTTCTTTATATGTGTTGATGAGTTAATTGAGTTAACTCAAATAAACACAGATACTCTCATCCAATGGGCGAGCAGGTGCTCACACCTGCAAGCCCGCCACGCGCGCAATGAGCGTTTTGTTGGCGCACGCGCGCAATGGGCGCTTTATTGGCGCAATGACCGCTGGTGATTACGATTGATCTGGGATTGACTGGATCGCTGGATCCAAATCTGACGGCTGAGATCAAAGGATGATCTGAAATGTTACAATCATTCAGATCTAATGGCTGAAATTAAAGGATTTGATGAAGGGTTACAACCCTCTACATCAAATGACTCAGATTAAACTCATCAAAGGACACCTCATCTCCACCTAGTATAAATAGGATCCCTAGAGAATGAAATAGATCACTCAACTCAAACTCATTCCCTCAAGCTCTCATCTCATCCATCCATTCTTTGCATCCAGAGTCCAAAAAGTCTACGAGTAGATTCACCGGTCTCGAAATTTGTAGTGTTACTATTCCGAGACATCGTCGTTGTATCTTGGAAACGAATTGATGCTATCCGTAAACACCTGAACGGAGCAATATCGTTTTACGGAGATAGTGTTGAACACTAGCCTCGAAGAACTCATATCAGATTGTTGTCTCTCCGATTATTTCGAAAAATTATCTCAACAGTCGCTCCATGCCAAATAGCTTGTCGAGCCACAGTGAATCCTTTAGAGCTTTCCAATGTAGACCCCTTCCTAAATTGCACTGAAATGTTCTCATGGTCTATCGAGTTGCTTCACCAAATAGCTCGTCAAACTGTAGTAGAGCTTTCCATGTATCACATTGTTTGTATTTCTTCTGTGTCGTTGATATTCTCTATGATCTGAAATTGCTAGAATTGTTTTTAGAAATCTCGGTCGGTTGGAAGTCGGAGAAACAGTGTTCCTATTAACGGCCTTGTCTCCAAGGCATGGAAGATAGGTTCTTGGGCTACCATTGGGTTCTTCCCAGTTCCCACTCCAAAAGCGAGGAACAGTGATTTACTGGAATTCTTTCACTGTAGCTGCTGCTCTCTTTACTGGTGGATTCCTTATCGGATTGAAGGGGTTGGTTTAGGTATTGATGATAACTTTTACGGGCAGAAATAAGTGCTATGGCACCCACCCTAGTGCTGAGAGTACACTACTGGGTTAGGTATTGAAGGTAACCTGCGCCCGTGAATATAGCGATAAAAATAGAAATATGTAATTCGATCTTTCTATTATGATATGGTTCGACGATAAATTAAAAAAAAATCATTCGAATGATTCTGAAATTTAAGAGTTTATTCGATAGACGAAATACGATTTCAATATTGAACCGTCATTCGAAATTAATAGTACAGCTATAAAATTCGAATTTAAACCGTGAAAAAATTATGAATATTTTTCTGATTTATTTTTGATTAGTCAGTGGAGACCATTTAGATTTTGATCTTATCCGTTTATTAATAAGACATTTTGAAAATCTATAAAAAAGAGCAGATCATTTTCAAAGATTAATCGATAAAAAATTTAGATACTTCAATGCCAAAATTAAAAAAATAAATAAATAACGTCACTGAAATCTGAATGGCCAGCCCCTACTGTAGATTTATGTTTAGTTAGATTAGCATTTGCACATGTAAATCGAGGTGATGTGTGTGTCAGACTGATTTTGACCTAACTTGGCACGGTACCATCACCATGGATTGTGCTCGGCATGGCCCACGGATCATGTGAGGCACATAGCATGACCCAATTCGCTTTGCTGCTTTTTTTTATTATTCTTTTTTATATTTATTTTGCATTTTGATTTATCCCTAACCCTTGCTCAAATTGTATCGAGCTTAACCTACTACTGTAGCTAATGGGTTGAATTAGGGTCGATTTCTATATATACACGTAGTTTTCTTGGGCAACGATGTCCTATGTGTCTATATGCGAATAAAGAGTGCCCAGTAATTAAAAATGTACAGTATAGTATTGTCCCATCATTACTTGTCATTTGGCATCTAGCGATTACAATTGGATCTCGATAGATCGCACTTTGATCGCGACGAGAGAAACGACGTAGACGATCGACTAGATTTAAAGATTGAATTACCAATGCAAATCCAACGGAATGTCAGAGGAGGGACAATGTGAATGGATCGAATGACAAATCGGACATTCAAATTCGAACGCACAAGATAAATCACGCGGGATAACAAAACTCTCTCAGTATGTATAGATATAACTTATACATGCTCTAGCTTATACGATAAAGCTTCCCTGTGTCGCTTTGCTTCATCCCGGAATGAAATTAGGATCCTGAAGCAAAGTGACTGCTGAATCGCGTTCGCGGTGGTAAGTGACTCTGACCTACTACGTGCTATCGAGTTGTTCTGTGTGTCGGTCGTGCCAACTGATATAAAATAATATTTTATTCCATGAGTTATGGTTACCAGCCTTTTCGTGGTGGCCGACACTCTAAATAAATCTCGTCATCAAGCCTTCTTCTGCTGCTCTGCACCACCCGCTCTCCTCGACCCCATGCCGACGCAGGAACACAATGAAACTATTAATTGTGCGCCGTACTCTACCCTTTATTCGAGTCTTCTTTCAAAGAAGTTCACAATTCTCTTAAATAAATCTCAAAATATTTAATTCAGTTCGTCACAACTGTCTAATATCGAAATCGTACTCTATTTAATAAGATAAACTTTTACAATCAAAAAAGTCAATACAAATTCATCGTCGAATATATCTCAACGAAAATCCACCCGAGACAAACACATCCCCTGAATAATGGTATGTTTCATAGACTCCTAAGAATTTTATTTTCCTTGAATCTTTACTTCTAACTACTACAACGTTCATGCCAATTTCTTTTATAAAAGTGACCCACTTTCAGATCACAAAAACACATTAGGAGTTGGGACCAATTTGATGTTCTATCAGAAGTGTAATGCCCATCAGCACCGTCTTATGATGTCCTTGGACAGTGGACGTCGATGGGAAGAATACACAAGCACAAAAGATGAGAGAACCTTGGCTAGTTTAGTTAGGCTAGTGAAAAGATAATTCAGACACTAACTCTTCGACTAATTCCTCCATCAACCCCCTTCCAATCTCCTTGCTCAGTTCAGAATACACAAGCACAAAAGATGAGAGAACCTTGGCTAGTTTAGTTAGGCCAATGAAGAGATAATTCAGACACTAACTCTTCGACTAACTCCTCCATCAGCCCCCTTCCAATCTCCTTGCTCAGTTCACACACTTGCAGCCACCTCGTTTCGTCCGATTGCCTTCCGGGGGCCTCATACATAACTAACCTATCTACCACAGTGCCGATGTGGCCTGGCTCCTTGGGTACCAACTCATTGCACACCAAACGTTTTCTGACAAATGACCAGACTTGCTCGGCCACCATGGCATCACTATCTCTGTCTTTCCAAGGCTGGTGGCATCGTCTTCGGGTCCACGGATATGCTGCGAACAATGTTGCCTCGCTGATGTCTATTAATGAAGCATTTATGGAGTCGAACAGCAGCTTCCGGCTAAAGTGCTTCTCTTGGTGTTTCTTTTCCTCGTCTTCGATGTTCTGGAACTCAAACAGTAGAGATGGATTCAAAGGACTGTCGAGCGAATGCCACCCTTTATAAACCAACCTCTTCTTGCTGTCTAGTCCAGAGGACAATAACAAGTTATGGAGAAAGACAAATTGCTCGTGCTCTTCATCTTCCTTAATGAAATCCATAAAAGGCTTCGAGGGCTTTGGTGATGCCGAGTCGAAGCAGGAGGTGCAACCTGATAACGAACGAGCGATGGATTCGATTGGTGGGGACCTAGAAACTGCTGCTTAATTAGATTGGCGTTGTAAGCGAATTCTGATAGAGTATGTGGATAACTAGATGTAAGAACTTGGTATATAGTACTTAAGTGGACTTCTAACAGTTGTACCTCCCGATGCTAGAGACAAACCAGTGTCGATGTCAAATTGTAATGTTGCTTGAGAAACTGAACTGCTGTTAGACTTATCCTGTTCTTCTGCCAAGTTTCCAGATGTTTGAGATTTTTCAACAGGAACCTGCAAATCATGTGCAACCTAAGTGAGGAAGAATAAATCAGGAGGGGGGAATTTCTTACCACCACATAAAACACAAGGGATTCTAATAAAGCGTACCGCCACATAAAGGAAGAATAAATCAGGAGGGGGAATTTCTTACCTCAGGAAACATTGAGATTTCAGTTGATTTGTCATACGATTCATCCCAACCACCTTGGGTTTGTTGTGTGAAAGTGACATTAAAAGACGATAAAACATCATCGATTGAGGGAACTGTAGAATGCTTGTATCCTCTTGGCTTTTTGCTTCTAGATAAGAAAAAATTTGAGATCTTATCCTTCAAAGATGACCTATTATTTGGCTTGTCAGCAACTTTTCGAACAGTGGCTTTAGAGATTGAGTAACTAGGCATCCCTGCATTAAGCTCATCAGCTCCATGAGTTGAAGAAATGGGGAGAGGCTTTGATCTAGACAAGTTCTTCTGGGAATTTTCTTCAGTGTATTCATCCTTGGGCTTAATTTTTGACGAAAGCACAGAGAGTGCATTCAGGTCATATTCTGCATCAAAGTTAGAACGAGTAAGTACCTCATTGGTTCTTTCTTTCTTCGACTCGGAATTGGCAAGCATCTCCCCTAATGTGGTTGTGGATCTCCTCATGTATCTTGGCTCCTGAAAATTGGCATTTGATGCTACCAAAGCTAACCGCTCTGAAAGCATTTTCTGGGTTTCTATAATAGCCAATTCAGGAGAATGTGATGTTTGATTGAACGATGAGGCTGATAGTGGACTACCACTTCCATTGATGTCCCAAGAACACTCCGCGGCTGAAGTTGCGATCTCAGAGTGGTTTGCACTTTCAACCTCATCTTCCAAGTATACAATTTTTGACTTATTGAATGAGCTCTCGTGACCAGTGCATCCATTTGATAATACAGAGGACGAAATGGCTTCATCTTCTATGTTTCTATCTAGGCTCTCTCTGCCCTGCTGCCTTAAACCATCAACTGCTTCTCTGGAACTTACTGATTCATCGCATGTAAGACCTCCACTAGAGCTATGTAACGTTGGGAAGTTCTTGGCAGGTATACTCTTTGTATTGTCAGGTTTTCCAAGGCTAGGCTTCAGTACAACTATCCTTGTTGGCTGAAACAAAGCATCGCATCTAGGCTCAGTGAAACTAATGCTCGCATAATGCTCATTTGCTTTTTCCACACTTGTGTCAGTATCTGATAATCCCCGTCTTTCCATGAATCTGTTAGCTTTCCTGTCCATGGTATTGGAAGGTTTCAGCAAGGTTATACGAGTTTTCTGACAAGGTTGAGAAAGGCTCCATGGGTCTGTTAGCATTCCTTCCCTTGGTTTGAAGATACATTTTGTGAACACTGAGTTTGGTTCTTCCAGGAATTTAAGGAACAAATCTCTGTTTGAGTTCAGAACCTCAACAGCATCTTGGAACTTCGAATCGAGAAGCTTGCCGTCAGTGGCTAAGTTTTTTGCTTCTAAGAACTTCTCCCGAACAAGGGCCATTCGACTTTGATATGAATCCTCATCATATCTTAACTTCTGCGGAGACTGCTCTGTAGACCAAGTATCCTTTGGTGGTTGTTCTACTTCATATATATCTCTATACTCTTCTTCATGTGTGAAAGATTGAATCTCACCCTCCATTAGGTTCCAGAAGTAGTCACCCTCCTGCCATTGGCACTGTCGAAACTCTCCGGCCAAACCACTGCCTAGATTGTTATAGTTTTGAACTTTTGCCTTGCTTGTCACTGAATTCTGCTCTGGCATAGTGTCAAGCCCCATTAGCCTCACGACAACACCTGGTGTGATCTTTCTAGATCCAGTATCTCCACACATTTCCTGAGATATAAGCATATTAGTTGGTGTTCAATCCCAAATTTTATTAGCAGTTCTACTCCTTCATTCACTGTTTATCTGTGGTCACGTACAAATTAGAGCAATAGAATAACAAACATTGAAGATTGCATACTTGTTTTCCTTCTATATCCTCCACAACGGGATATATCGACCTCATTTACCTTATTAGATCATAATCTTTACCAGCTGCAAGAAATTAATATATTGATATTAATAGCAGCTGAGTATGGAAATTACAGTTCATCCTGATCGGAAATTTCAATGTAGAAGATATAAAAGGGAAACTACTGAACAATATGTGATGATTAAACATTGTGAGGCCACATAATTAGAATCTGGAATGAAAAATAATGATAACGATGGAACAAAAAGCAGGCATTTAAAGCATTGAACAAGAAACAAGCAAAGGATTCCGCACCTACAACGACAACACGAAAACTATTACCAAAGCAGAGATTGATGCCTTTTACAAAGGGAAAAATACTTGAAGATTATGGGGCATAGAGATCCCTCCTACAAGAGTTCTGGGATTAATCTTTGAGAGAAGAAAAATCATCTACAAGGAAGAAGGATGATGCAAAATGAATCGAATGAGCGGGGAAAAAGGAGATATATTGACGACAAACAAAAAGAACCAACAAATCTGTCAATTTGAAAGCAAACAGAAAGAACAGGAAGCCGGAAGGCTGTGCTGCAATTTCTCAGTAAAAATTTGTTCTCTTATAAAAAATTAAATTGCAACCAGAAAAGTTAAAGAAGAATTCCGAGGAGAATCGCTACGAAAGCACATCCAATAAAGTACCAAGAAGCTCAAACATTATCCGAAATGTCAACAAATTAAGCGGAAAAACACGAAAAAACTCGCCCCTTGAATTAGTTCTACATGGCACATCAATCGGTCAACGAAATTGTTCCAGAACAGTGGCAACCCGGACAAAAAAAAAAGCGAGAAAATTCGCGAAATGCTCAAACTCGGAGCACAGAAAGAAAAGTCCACAGCCGAAACGCCCTCGGGAATGTTACGTTCCTCCTCGGTATGCGATCTTCGAGCTCCAACTATGGAGATCGGAGTCCGAAAAGGCAAGCATGGGTCAAGAATAAGGGAGAACAGGAAAAAAGGAAACAGAGATCCATGACCGACCTCACTCCCTTTTGGCTATCGCCGCCGCTTAACCTCCAATGCCACCGCTCTCTCCGCCGCCGGCCGCCGTCCGCCGTGCTCGCATATCTTACTCTCTCAATCGCTGTGCGGAGTTGGAGTAGGCGAGGGAGACAGTAGAGACACGAAGGCAAACGAATTGGTTTTAGTACGGAGAAAATTTCACTTTGCCTCCAGAAGTATCCAAAATTTTCAGTTGACATCCTTATAATAAATGGGAAGATGCAGCTTTATCATTTACATTTCTTTACATTTAATAAAATAAAAATATTCACATTACAAATTTTAAATCTAAATACCTTTTATAAACATAATTATTACGAACTAAATTTATTTATTTTTCATAATTACCTATCTGTAATTATTTATTTACAAAAATCTAAAATTCACTTTCTAAAATGTATATTTTCCCCGTTAAAATTTACATTTACAAAAAAAAAAAGCAAATAAAGGGGGAAAAAACCGTGCGAATTGGCAGAGCTGGAGAGAGAGACGGAGGATAACCTTCGCGGCGCCCTGCGATTCCGTCGGCGATCTGCATTTCCTCCTCCGCTTTAATGCCACCGCTGCGTCCTCCGACGTCGTTCTGATATGCCTCACCCGATGCTCTCCTCCTTGATGCCTCATATGGCCGCTCCCTCCTTCCTCGAAGTCGACCGACGTGGTTTCCTCCGCCTCCCACTCCCCCTCAGCGGCAAATTCTTCCCCCTTCGCCGCCACTCACAGCTGAGCCTCTGCTTCCTTCTTCCATCTCGCCGAATCCGCTTCATCCCTTCTGTCCGCCTCCGCCCTCATCGTTTTTCTGCTGCCTTCGTCCCCTCCAGCAGCGCCTCCTCCTCCTACAAGTCCGACTCTGAACACGATGATTCCGTCGAGGTACTCTTCCTTCGCTTTTACACCATCAAAATTGTGTTTTTTTTTCCTGTCTTAATTTTGTAGACCTATAATTAACTTGGCTATTTGCTGGGGAAGGGTGTGGAGGCAGCGGTCGTGAAGTCGAAAGGGAAGCATAGTAGCCAGATGACGAAGCGGGTGACCTTTGGCCTTGGCATCGGATTGGGTGCTGGTGGAGTTGTGCTGGCTGGGGGATGGATGTTCACGGCAGGGGTGGCTGCTGCGGCGTTCATTGCAGGCAGGGAGTACTTTGAGTTGGTCCGAAGTCGGGGGATTGCCGCTGGGATGACACCGCCACCAAGATTTGTATCGAGGGTTTGCTCGGTTATTTATGCTCTCATGCCGGTACTGACTCTGTAAGTTTACTATCCCTGGATGTTCTTCAATTCTACATTTCAAATAGCACGACCATTCAATGTTTCTGAGCTAGAGCTGTTTAGTGGATCGGAAGGGGTGGGGAAAGATGCCTCATGTTAGAATTATGCCAAACGAAAGGGGGAAAGAGGAAGAAGAAGAAAGACAACAACTCTTTTAGGTGAACTGCTGTAGATTGAATGAATGTCCCAAACTCATAGTTCTGTTTACATCAGTTTAAATGCTATGCCTTGTACAAGGTTTTTTGTATATTCAAGTCACCTTCTTGCCCTTCTACAGTAACTATGATTAATCGCTTTAGATTGTGATCATGAGTAAGAGATTTAATGTTCTTAGTGATACTGTATTGCATAGAGTTCGACAAAGGATAACATTCATTTAGCTGTCCCAGATAGTTGGGAGTAACACGACTCAATGATTTTGATAAAACTTGTTACTCTTCTGGTCATATTTTCAACTTTGCAACAACTTGTGTAGAAGAAAAACTTATTGCATTGAGATTCCATACATTGTTACCTGGAGTTGGCATTTTTCTACCTGTATGATGTCTGATTTAGATTAAGAAAGCTTAGCACGCGCACTAAATTTTCACAACTTATTCTCGCTTCTTGATTATTCAATTATTATGGACAGGTATTTTGGAAACATAGATGTGTCGGCAACATCATTTGCATTTATTGTTGCGATTGCACTAGTGCTACAGAGAGGAAATCCACGTTTTGCACAGTTAAGCAGTGCTGTTTTCGGGCTCTTTTACTGTGGTTATCTTCCTTGTTTTTGGGTTAAGCTCCGCTGTGGTCTCTCAGTTCCTGCATTAAATACTAGTATGTCAATGTCTTTTCTTCTTCCTCTTATTTCTTTATTCTTATGCATTACTTCACATAAGATCTATAAACCAAATTCTACCTTCTTCAATTTAGCGGCCTGAAGTACATTATGCATGCTAGAGCAACTGATTTTATGCTTTCTAAGTATCGAGGTGCAGCATCTATCACATAACAATGCCTAACTATGTAGCTTATAGTTAGTCAAGTTCTTAGTTTAAATGTCATCATATTGAACTAATGCTTTAACTTTTGAGCATACTCTAAAAATTAGCCTGAGGTGTGGAACTCCATTAATGTTCCCGTTCTTCTAGCTGGATACCTGTCCAAATTTGCTCTGCGCCATGCGATTAAACCTGATCCATTTTTATCCATGTTGTTGAATACCTCATTATATTCAACTTATTGAGTCATTAGATTGATGGACTGCAGATTATATTTTAAACAAGAGAGGCTGTTCCAAGGATCTCATATATTGCACACCTGTAATTGTCTTAAGTTCTTATTCTATCGATACTTTTGGTATGCAGAAGTAGGACATGTATGGCCTGTTGTTCTTGGTGGGCAGGCTCATTGGACAGTTGGACTTGTTGCAACCTTGATATCTATTAGCAGCATAATTGCAGCAGATACCTTTGCGTTTCTAGGTGGAAGGGTAAATTTTTCTCTCATTAGATATATGCAGGCTAAGAAACACGTTTCTCCCTAAGTGGTTATTGCATACTATTTTAGTTGAATTTCACAAACTGTTGCTATATTTTAAAACATATATAGTATGAATATTATTTGTTGCATCAAGTAACTTATCTGGAGAGTTGTACTCTCTGAATGTTGATGTCATACTAGTTACTACTATTCGATTGACCATTTGTCTAATTTCTTTTGCATCTATGCTAGTTATATAGTTTCTCTTCTCCGTTAGCATTGAAGATATATTAAATCTTTATTGAAATTGACCTTTGATGAAATTAAATCAAATAGAAGCCACCAATCAGTATTCTTATAATAGATTCCAAATCTGCATGCCTCTTGGTTTCCCCTGAGAATTTGTTCCCTAGTCTCTGTAGTAGGTTATGCTTGTTTATCAAGCTGTTTAGTCAATATTTACTTAATGAAATACATTTGTATTTATGTTATTTTAGTTCTATATTAATTATGAACTACAACTCAAAGGTTATATCATTTTCCTTTTGTAGTTGTTTCTTTATACCAATGCATCCATGCTGAATTTCCATCCTTTCTTTTCCCTGTCATAGGATGCAAAGGTCTTTTAACATTAACTTGAGTGTATTTTTTAGTATGTTCATATGACATGTGTTACTGCTAGGCATTTATGAGATAGGATATTGTTTTCCACCAAAGCTTCATAACAATGTAATTTTCTGTAATTCCTAGGCATTTGGCCGTACACCACTTACTAGTATTAGTCCAAAGAAGACTTTAGAGGGGGCTCTTGCTGGTCTAATTGGTTGCATCATGACTGCTGTACTGTTGTCACAGATTTTATGCTGGCCTACAACAACATTAAGGTACATAACTTATGTTGTGTGGTGACATACTAATGTTCTTATTGTCCTGCATTCTTATTTCGACTTGAATGCCCTGCGTACACACAGCCATCTTTTCCTCCTTTTTATTTTTTATTTTTGTGAATATCCTTATAGTTGACTGAAGGTATTAATCGAAGTCACTGAAAGCATGCCTGATTAGGAGTCAATTTACTTTAAGAGATCTTAAAAATTGTGCAGGACTTGCAAGATTTATGGTTGATGTTGATTGTTCATTATCCATAGTAAGTTGGATCTTTTCCTGTTTTTATTAGTTTGTTTGCAATTTGATATTGAACTATTAATTAGTAAAATGGTCACCAGTTTCGGCAAAAAACTGGTAGATAACAGCAATAAGTTAGGAGTCCCAACAACAACAAGTAGTAGATGATACATTAGTTGGGTTGGTGTCTGTTTACTTTCTTCATCCTTTTTGGGAATATTCATGTTTGCTGTCCATATTTGTGCTCATTGCAATCATAGGAGAAAATGGAAGTCAATGTTAAGATGTCTTCATCAACAATGAATGAGGTATACCCATCTTCAAGCATTTCTATATGAGTGTTTTTTATTTGTTGAGGTTCTCCTTGGTTATCACCTCATTCTTTACTGATACTTGTATTGCTTCTTTTCTTATTTTGAATAACTTCACATTTAATTGTTGAAATATCTCTTAGTGAGCTTTGTTGATGTAAAATCTTATGGTGAACATTTTATATTTTCAACAGTGCTGCAGCTTTTGGAGTTCTAAACTTCGTTGGGTCTTTGTTTGGTGACCTTATTGAGTCCATGATCAAACGAGATGCTGGCGTTAAAGATTCTGGATCACTCATACCTGGGCATGGTACATTTCTTTCCTCAATTAAATCATGCATGAACTTTATATCCATATATATGTGTGTGTGTGTTATATCTTATACAACTCATCTGTGAGCATCTTCATTATCTACCATCTAATCCTTATATATATACAATAACAACAACAACAAAGCCTTATCCCACTAGGTGGGGTCGGCTATATGAATCCTTCTACGCCATTGGACTCTATCTCCTACTATATCATCATCTATATTTAAATAAATTTTATCTTGTTTTATTGTTGCTAACCAAGTCTTTTTTGGTCTTCCTCTTCCTCGTTTGATATGTATATTTGGTATCGTTTCACATCGCCTAGCTGGAGCATTTATTGGCCGTCTAAGTACATGTCCGTATCACCTTACGTGTCTCTCGGAGCTTTCCTTCAATAGATGCAACACCAATTTTTTCTCTAATGCTCTCATTTCTTATTTTATCCATCCTCGTATGTCCACACATCCACCTTAACATCCTCATCTCTACAACTCTCATCTCATACGCCTCAACATTCAACTTCATATAACATAGTCTAATTGCCATTTGTAGAACTTTCCTTTAAGTTTTAGAGGCACTTTACGATCACATAAAATACTCGATGCTTTCCTCCATTTCAACCATCCTCGCCAGTATTCATGTAAGACATCTCTCTCAATCCCTCCATCATCTTGCAAAAATGATCCTAAATATTTAAAGCTCTCGAATTCCGCAACTCATCATCTCTATCTTAACATTTGTCTCATTACGCCTAATATTGCTAAATTTAAATTCCATATATTCTCTTTACTCTACTTAAGCTTAAAACCTTTCACTTAGTGTTTCCCACCAAGATTCTAGTTTAACATTTACTCCTTCACGTGTCTCATCTACTAAAACAATATCATCCGCAAACAACACGCACCACTAGAATGTGTCTTGAATGTGTCCAAAGTGAATTCGTCCGTGATTAGTGTAAAAGATAGGGACTTAAAGTGATCCTTGATGTAACCCTATCTTTATTGGAAATACTTGATTAATCCACCAAAGTCTTCACTCCTAGTCGTTATTTCTTATACATATCCTTAATTAGTTGATATATAGTTACACTAACACCTCTTTTTCTAAAATTCTCCATATTATTTCGCTTGGAACTCTATCATAAGTTTTTTCTAAATCAATGAATACTATGTAGATCTGCTTTTGCTCTCTATACTTTTCAATTAGTTATGCGAGAAGATGTATAACATTCTATCGACCTTCCCGCATGAATCCAAAATTGATTTTCGAGAACCATGGTCTCCTTTCTTAATCTTTTTCTATTACTTTTTCTCAAAGTTTAGTGGTATGACTCGTTGGTTTAATACTATAGTTTTCTAAGTTTGTATGTCTCCTTATTCTTATATAAGGGAATTAGGATACTTACCCTCCATCGATCGACATCTTTTTGTTTTCAATATCATGTTAAATAATTTTGTAAGTCATTCAATACCATTGTTTCAGACACTTCCATACCTCATCTAATATCATCGTCGTCAACGGCTTTTCCATTTTCAGATTCCATTTAAAGCTTGTTCTACTTACGAAATTTGAATTCTACGATAAAAATTTAAATTTCTATACTCATTCGACCTACTTAAATTACCTAAATTAAGTTGGTCTCCTAAACCTTCATTAAAAAGTTGATAAAAATATCTCTTCCACCGCTCTTTTATTTCTTCATCATTTACTAGTACCCTATCAGATTCATCTTTAATACATCTTATTTGATTAAGATCTTTTGTCTTTCTCTCTCTTCTTTATTCTATAAATGTCTCTTTCCCTTCTTTTGTATCTAATTTTCGATATAACCGCTCAAAAGTTTGATCTTAGCCGTTCATTCAACGCTTTCTTAGCTTCTTTCTTGCGCCATTGTATATTTTTTCAAATTTTTCTCATTTTTACAAATATATAATTTCTTATATGCCGTTCGTTTTTCCTTAACTTTCTCTTGCACTTTATCATTTCACTACTAAGATTCTTTACTTGGTGCATGTCCCTTCGACTTAATGAAAGACACTCTTAGCTACTATTTTCAATTTTGATACCATCTTATCCCACGTATTAGACAGGTCACGTATACGCCATCTAATACTCAGTTGTACTTTACTTTCTCTTTGAATATATTTAGTTTCTCATCCTTTAACTTCCACCACTTAATTCTAGGGGCCGTGTATATTTTCCTTCTATTAATACTATATTTGAGGCGTATATCCAATACTATTAACCTATGTTGAGTAGTTAAACTTTCTCCAGGAATAACTTTACAATCTTTACAAATCTTTCTATCTCTCTTCCTAACCATAAGAAAGTCAATTTGTGATTTATTATTTCCACTTTTGAACGTGACTAAGTGTTCTTCTCTTTTCTTAAAAAATGTATTAGCTAGTATAAGATCATATGCTATTGCAAAATCCAATATAGTTTTACCTTCTTCATTTCTTGTTCCAAACCCATAACCCCCATGCACCCTCTCATATTCGTCATTTTTCACTCCGACATGCCCTCCCAAAACCTCATTTGACGGAATATTTTGTAATACTTCATCCAAGTCCTCCCAAAACCTTAATTTGGTATTTTCATCTAATCCTATTTGAGGTGCATATACACTAATTACGTTTATAGTTTCTTTCTCCACTACTATTTTGAGAGCTATAATTCTATCCCCCTTTCTAATTACTCCTACAACTTCATTCTTTAACGAACTATCAACAATAATACCCACTCCATTTCTTGTTTCTCTTACCTGTATACCATAACTTAAAACCCGAGTTCTCTATCATCTTTGCCTTCTCACCAACCCATTTTGTCTCTTGTACACATACAATATTAATTTTTCTTCTAATCATCGTATCTACTATCTCCATTGTTTTACCAGTGAGGGTTCCTATGTTCCATGTATCAAATCTTAGACTACTAGTTTTTCTATAATATTTGTTCTTACCCAACCTATGGTGTGAGAGCTCTTGCTTATTTAACACTACACCCAAGTTCTCATGGAGATGTAGCGGTCCTTGGCGATACGTTGCAGTCGGACCCTGCAACGTGAACTCTAGCATATTTTTCACTACACCCGAGTTCTGAAAATGTAGCGGTCCTTGCCGAGACATTACAGTCGGACCCTGTAACGCGTTCTTTCCGGGGAACAACCTAGCATTAGCACAATAGTTTGATTGATCTATTCATTGAACATTTGCCTTAGTTTAACGCTGATTGACAACCTAACGCAACTCTCCTTCTTTATCCGGGCTTGGGACCGGCCACGATAAGGTTAACTTATCATGGGCGGAGTTATCTAATCCTTATATATATATATATATATATATATATATATATATATATATATATATATATATATATATATATATATATATATATATATATATATATATATATATATATATGTGTGTGTGTGTGTGTGTGTGTGTGTTATATAGTAACTGAGCAGCCCTAGGGCTAGCCTAGTTGATAAGTGTAAAGGGGTAACTCTTAAGTGGGCAGAGATTTTCCCAGGAAGATCATAACTCTGGACTATCAATTGATCCCCTCCTTTGTACTTGCTACATAGATTTTTATTTACCTCCTCTATCGGTAGGGGCAATCGGAGGAGGCCGCTAATGTGGCAGTTTCATTTTTTTTTTTTTTTATAGTAACTGAGCATATAATAAATGTTGATGGTAGAGAAAAGCAATGCTTCCAGTATGATGGCTAGCTACTAAACAGTTCTCGAGCCCCTCTCTTACATTATATAATAATTTTGTGGCGTATCTTGTTAAAAAATTGACATGATCTTGATTCTTCATCTATCCTCTCTGTACTTGTGTTAGATATATAATATTTCTATTGATCACGAGGGAAAATTTTTAGACTAGATGTTTTGGACATTTAAATCTGCACTGAGTGTTGGATACTCGTACAAGAGACTGGTAACACAAGATGTGATATTCAGCTATGCCATTGGCAAAAAACCTGAGGGGGGCACAAGAGGCAGGAAGAGTGGTTTTTCACTTTTTGGTGTGCATTTGTTCAAATGGTTGAAACCTTGGAGGAGAGGGGACTAGAGAATTGATTAATCTTGGAAATGAAACTGAAATTAGTAAGTAGATAATAGGTCTAGACAAAAATGGGACACCAAAAGTTGCTATGATCTTAGAGATTAGCCTCAACAAATAAAGCTGGATATCTGAGTTTATGTTGGTCATTTACTAGGGGACGTACAAATGCGCTTTGAGCTAATCTAGCTTCCAGATGGCAAGAGCGACCAGATGTTGTCATTTTAGAGTAGAAATTCAAAATCGCAAAGTACACTACTGTTGATTTGATTGGTTTTGTGACCATCTAACAAATTAATGTCAAACAATCCTCGATGCTGAGGCCTCTATGAAGTCTTTAAACAGTGAAATCAGGAAGAGGTACAAGCATCTTTAAATATATGCCTGCTCTCTCCATTGTTTCCTTCTCTTTCCGATCCTCTGCAACCGTGTTAAACTTGCCACCGATAGAAAGTTTTTAAATTTTGTTTCGTGCTGGTGGCACGCATGGGCTACCGCCGAACAACATGTAGAGAACTTTGATACAATTGATACTCAGTTCCAGGCAAGTTTCTTCTCAGCCACAATTGTCTTTCATAGTTCCTCCTGCAAGCGGAGATGGGCTGGTCATTCTGTGAGTACAGGTGATGGGTTGTGACTGCTGGGTCTTCCGCTAGCTTGGACTGAGTACCTTACTGGAGAGATGCACCTTCATTTCTGTCAAGCCATTGTCCTACTAGTAATTTTTGTCTTTCAAATTCCAAATTTCTCAGGAGTTAGGATATCGGCTTCTTGTGTCACAGAAACTCGAAATTCTTATGCTTTAAACTGATGCATCTCAATTGACTATGAATTTGAAGCAACAACATGGAACACAACTGCTATCTGCAACATTCTACATTTTCCAACTTTAAGTTTGATAATCTCATGCAGGAGGCATCCTCGATAGGTTGGACAGCTATGTGTTCACCGGCGCGCTCTGTTACTCTTTCGTCAAGATCGGACTTCCCCTTTTCGGAGTCTGATCGATTGTTGAATCTAGAGGTAGGATGCAACCAATCATTCACCAGATGTTTGAAGAAGGAAAAAACACACACTGCAGAAGAAGGCAAAATCTATAGCATAGTCTGTGTATTTTGGTTTTTAGGCAAAAGGGCAAAAGTTTAATCTCAGCTGGTGCACTTCTAATCCAAAATGTCATGAATTTTGTTTTTTCTTTTTCCCATTGTTTATATGTAGATAGTTCAGAAAATACATCATTTTTGGAGAAGTGTAATGGCTAAAATAAAAAAGAATACCTTTTTATTTTTAAAATCATTTCCACTGCTCATTTATATTTTAACTTATATGAGCGCCTCACCATATTAATATGCTCATTAATATATATTATTTTGATTGTTCAAAAGTGAATAGTTTATTTTCTTATTATTTTAAGCCAAAAACTATTTTATTTGATTTTATATTTTTTTTTACTTTAATAGTTCAATATAATTGAATGTATTATAATTATACATAATTTCACTCTTACAAAAGTGAATATTTTTAATGAAATTGTTTGCTTTTGCTAATTTATAGTAAAATGACATATATATATATATGTCTTATTGAATTAAAAGATTAGTGAAACGTTTGAGTTAATAATAAATCAAGATAAAGAGAGAGTAATATAATAGACACATTAATTATAGGTGGTATATATTTTAATAATTCTAAGAACAAAAAGTTCATTGCTTATTTGCCAAAAGACTAATAATGCTAGGGAAAAGTAGCAAGAGTGGCACCATAATGATCTAGAGACCAAAATTTCTTCAAGCTCATTTAATTGATCTCTTATATCTAAACCAAATATTAATTTAAACATCCAAATCATCACAATAAGTAAAAGTGTCAAACAAGCATCCACACTAACATGCTCGCTTGCTTATGCCTTATGATCATATGATAATCATATCGCACGACTCGAATTACCATTCCTAATTCTATTTATAATTAAGTTTAGAGAGAAATCTTTAATTAAATACCCTAAAGTCTAACACACGAGGAGTTATTTCTTTCGCTTTCAAAGTTTTTAATTTTTATTTTTTTTCTTCAAAGGAAGCTAGAGGATCAAATGGCCATTGTTATCCTAGTTTGGAGGGGACACAAGGGTAGTCAAGGTGTTTGAGCTTAAAAGCAACATGATGATGAGGGTTAGGGTTTGGCCTCCCGTGCTGTCTGCAGGTTGATGGCGAGTGAGCATCAATCACTGAAGTCAGAAGCATTGTCTCCTCTACTGCCTGCCTGCCTGCCTTCCCTTCTCCCTTCCCTTCCCTTCCCTTCACTTTACTTCCACCGCTGCAAATTATTACAGATGCTCTTCGACCCCATCATGCCTCTCCCTTCACAAGTAACATAAAACCTTTAATGTATATATATACTGATGCATCATGCACCTTTATCCACACAATTATTGGCCTGTGCTTCCACGAATAAATTCCCAACAAAATAATTAATCACAATGTATAACTAATACACAAATATCATATTTTATATATTTATATATTTATTTATTTATTTAAACTATAGTGTATAAAATAGTTTTAAATACCGTAGCCATGCAAGCATCCATTAATTTTTGCACTCTAGGCGTGGAAGTAAAGATGATACGGCGGGCATGATGAGCTTTCACATGAGACCTTTCACGCACACATCATGTTATCTTCGTCTACAAACAAACACTTAACTTACCTCCTCCTCCTCCTCCTCCTCCTCGACTCTTAATTATACACATCTTTGCATGCATTGATCCCCATGTCCACTTGCACCCCAACAGCCTGCCTTTTTTGACCTAAATGCATGGATCCCTCTCTCTCGAGCCTCAACCCTCATATCACCTCTCGCCTATATATATTTATATGTATATATATAGACACACACACACAAACAGTTAGTTTGCTTTCAAGGAATATGAAAGTGATGTAGCCTCATAGCTTTGCTTCCCTGCATGGACATACACCACTTCTCGGTCCTCTTCTTCTTTTTCTTCGTCGTCCTCGATCAACCTCCTCTTAGTCGCCGTCTTCTTCCTCTTCTTGGTGGTTTTGTTGCGTTATACATTGATCGTTACTGTGCGCACAGCAGTGTCGAACGTTGCCTTCTGATAGTCGAGCACAGGGTGTTTCCATGCATGTGCTGCAAGGAGCTAAGGAAGTTGATCTGCCAGTGCTAGCTGCAAGTGCATGTCTACAACTTTTCGATTTCGATTTTTTCAACACTGAGTCAAGGTAAATATTCATATCTTTGGTTCGTCGATCTTGATTGATAATTATATATATATAGTTTGCTTTGCCAAAATTAAATGGGTTTGTGTCATTAATTAAGGAAGATAATTAAGCATGCATGTGCATTATTTAGGTTTAAATGCCAAGATATATATATATATATATACATATATATATATGTATGTATATATATATAAGCATGGGCATTGATCATTTGCTTGGTCAGATAAAAAGGACAATTATTTAGGTTAATTTCACAGTGTAGGGCAAGCCACAGTACACATGCAATTATAATTAAATCCTTTTTTTTATATTTGATTATTTCCATCTGGATGAACAAAAACTTGTATTATTTTGATTATTTATAGCTAAAAAGTAGCTAGGTGTTGTTCATATATATTTACTATTTCCTGTATGATCAAAAATTCCAACTCTGTGATTATTTTTTATGAAAGGAATTATTATATACATGATTTATCAAGCTTAATTAATAGTTTTCATTATAATTGCATCAATTAGAGAATGAAAGATCGATCGGTATATACAATTTAGTTTCATTAATTTCTCTACAAATTAATATTAACGCTAGCTACATTCTTGTCTTTTGCTCTCAACTGCATGCGCTCAAAAATAGCTAGCTATATATTAGTTTCACTAGCTATAATCATTGGAACAACCATAATAAACTTAATTAAGTAGCAATTACCGATCAAGTAGGAATACTTAGAGAAACAAGCTTATATAGCAATCGTCTTGTTGGTATGTACAATACCATCATATATTGATTGTCACATATATTCACATATGATTTATACTGCATCATAATTTGCTAAATAGGAGTAGCTAGCTATGTAGTATATTAATTGTTCTAGAACTCGAATTGAATTCGCTTTGCTGTTCGATTCATTTCCATGGATAAATTTGGCAGCTCGCCGACGATGTAGATGGAAGCTCCATGGTGAATTCTTGTTCTTGGGCGACTTGAAGTGGATGTTCAGCTTCTTCCGAGTACATGGCTTTCTTTGAAGCATCATGGCTTAGTTGGGACGCAACAAACTTATCGAGAACCCTCCAATCCGTCACTTGGTCGAAAGCTTGGCTAATGTCCTCATCATTGTTGTTGTTGTTGTATTCGTCGTCGTCGTCGATCTTGATTGCCTCGAGTTGATCATGTCTAGGTTGTTGCCCAATTGCTTCATTGCTCTCCGAGAAGATGAACCGTAGTGACCTTCCATATTGGTTCATGTAGTTTGCATTGTCCTTAGGGCTCTCAATTGGTGGGAGTGCTTCATGATAAGTGTACTCTTGTGGCGAGTGGTATTGAAGTTGAAGCTTCTTCTCTCGCTTGTAGAACAGTCGGTGATGATGGTATCCTAAGGAGGATTGCGATGGCAATGACGTCCTCGGCAAGTCGATGTCTCGAGCAAACGATACTTGTTCGATATCGTACCACGGCATATCGTCACTCAGCTCCTTTCTAGTGGTAGGCACTGGTTTCTTGAACACCCTACACACCACCCAACCCTCTTCCTGTAAATTGTTCCAAAATCAAATTGATGATCAACTAGTGTTGATTAACAATTGGGGATCCTTCAAAATAAAAAGCAACAAAAAAGAATCAAAATGGAAATTAATAATGTTTGCTTGCTTACTTGTGGAGATCGATTTTCATTCGTCTCGAGACGATACTCATGCATGATCCAATCCGACTTTTGTCCATTGGGAGCTCTTCCTTTGTAATAGACCAAAGTTTTTCTCATCCCTATCAATCTGAGCTTTGAGTGAATTGGCTTGTCTCTCCCGGTTGCCTTCCAAAATCCGGCGGTCGTTGCTCGGTTGGTTCGAGTTCCGGTCGGATACTTTTTGTCTTTGTGACTAAAGAAGTACCACTCATTTTGCTCTTCCCCCTCAGACCTACATATCTCTACACGATTTATCGAAAAATTATCATTGCAACAGGCAAATATGCTATATATATAGATCAATCCCACAAACATAAGTAGATTATGAACTTATGGCGAAGCACCTTGAAGATCCCAAGGTTCAATTTTGTATAGATCAACATCTTTTATTACGTCCAAGTCGATTCTTCGGGCACCCACTTTATTCCTAAGGTAGTAGTCGACCAGTTCTTCATCGGTCGGGTGGAATCGATAGCCCGGTGGAATGCGCAAGACAGTGTTCATCTTGATCTTGGCTCCTGCAAAATTCAAGGAATTAATGTTAAAGTATATATATTTGTTCTTCATGTCACTATTTTTAGAGAACAAATTAAATATCTAATGCAATGTTAAACAATGTGATATGATCTTCAATATTAGTTGTTATCGCATGTAATACAATGATGAATTTAGATCTTCTTTTAATTTCTTTTCTTCATTTTATGTAAATAAATGCAAGAAATTTATTAATTTATGTTGAATAGATGAAATAAGAATAAAATAAATTAATTTTCTAATCGCGAATTGACGATCTACATGTTAGGCTAATTATGTTCATCATCTCAGTTACAATATAGGATGAGAGATAATTAACATATAGGCGATCTTCATACATCTCAAATGAAAATTATGAAGAAGAAAAAACCATTAATCTTCATAATCTTAAAGGAATCATGAACTTATTGGCCTAATTAAATAACTGTTAAGCTCTGAATTAACAAAATGAATTTAACAAACAAGGATATATGCTACTCAGAGAAAAATTTAAAGAAAAAAAAAACACTTGTAATTTAAAGGAATTAATAGATCCACAATAAGAACGTAACTCATCATGTGATCCAAGTGTGGGCATAATATTATGAAATGCAGATGCCTAGCTACTTGTGTAATAATGAGCGATCATTAAACTGAAACCTAAATAGATCTCAGCAGAACACATTGCCAAAAATTTTAAAAACAAAAAATTAAAAATAAATAAGAAGAGATGAAATTCATGCATGCATGAATTTGTTGTGAAGATACACAGAGAGTGATCACCTGCAACCTGCAGTACTGTACTACTTAGCTTTGGCGATGCCTTAAGATCAGAGTGACACTCTTCGTCTTCTTCGATCTATCGATCCCTCTATACGAGAACTAATCGATCGACCAGGGGGCTATGATCTACACCACAATTGGCTAGCTACCAAGAAGAGGGAGATGAGGAAGGAGGTAGGTTTTCAGATATAACTTTTGGAGCAAGTATTGGTGGAGATGGATAAGATATACGCAGGCTCGAAGCCCTTATCGATCGAAAACTAGCTAGTTAATTGTTGATCTTCAAGAAACCGACATAGCGATGGAGGAATCCAGAAAGAGGAGGAGGAGGAGGAGCATGGAGTCGAGAACGGGAAACAGAAGAGAATGAAGGAGTGCAATCAGTAAAGCTTGTTGTTGAGGTTTTGAAGGTCTCGGCCTCTTGCACTTGCAACCACCTCCTTCAACTTTTCTTGCTGCCTATAATTATATGACCATAAAGACAACAAACAAGGAACAGGCCTGTCTTTTATATATATGATTCTTTCTGTCCTACAACAGATTTTACTTTTTTATATTTTCAGTACTTATCTCCCGAGAATTATATATCATCTAAACACTACTACTGTTCACTGCATACTGTTGCAGAAACCCTAGCTACTTACTTTGCTCGCTTAGCTTGTTTTCTAGCTTTACTGATCTAATTAATTACTTATTTGATCAGTTAATCGATGAAAAGTTATTATATATAAGATGACAGGTAACATGAGTCCTAATATAATTAAGGAGGACGACTAGTACAGCCAAAGTTAATTTCATCCTAATTAAATTTATAATTTTTTTTTTTGATAAGACAATAAGATATGTTAAATTATATTGTACGCTCTCACCGTCGAAAATATAAATCCTCCTAGGTTTGTAGTTGTTAGGATTACATTCCAATGGACAAGTTAGGATGGAGGGTTTTGTTAATTAAGGCGTGCCATCTATGTTAATTAGGGGAGTTTTATCTGACTTAGGCATAGCATCTATCAATTATAACATGGATTATTTATTATCGTCTCAAATACCACATTAAATGCAAAATAAAAATAATAATAATAAAGTGCACTTCAATATAATATATATAAGTCAGTGATCATATCAAATATCAATTATTTTTAAATGTGTAAAAATTGTATTCTAAATTTATGATCGTGGAGTACTCCTAATCAATATGATAAACACTTAAATTATAAAAAATAATTAATAATCACTTAATTAATCCGAGACTCAGAGGAAATTAATCTCTTCCTCTTGCACGTTCTGATCGATCTGGTGGAGTATAGATTAATTGAACAGTACCAAGTAATTATATATATTAAAATTCTATTTATTTTCTCCATGCCTGTGGTTTGTATATTACTGCTAATTTTGTAAAAAAATAAATAAATAAAAATTATGAGAGGAGCGGAACGAAGGACGCATGGATCGCAAAAAAAAAAAAAAAAAAAAAAAAGATACTGGCGGAAACGTAACTGAACGGCCACCTCCATCTACTGCATTCTCCTTCTCCTGTGCTGTGATCCAGCAATGCGTGGGACCCACCTTCGCCTCCTCACCCTCCGGCCCGGGCCCTTTAATTAATTTCTTTATTAACCTTTTTCATTTTAATTAATTAATTAATTAATTAATGCCTTTTCCATGCACCTTCCGACATCTCATGCTGCATGCTTCTTCAGTTCTTCTTCTTCTTCCTTCCCATCTCTCAGCTTTCACCACCACGACGACGACGGCAACAATATAATATAATTAAAAATTTTAAAAACAGCAATCGATAGAAGAAAATAATAATAATAATAATAATAATAATTCGCATGATATAATATAGTAGTCTTAATTATCGATCGAAAAGAGTTTTAACTTTGTTGCTCTCGCGAAAGCATAAAAAGGAGCTTAAAAAAATAGCAGTAAAAGTCGTTGTTTATTAGCCATTTGAGTTGCATGGCTATTAATGGTGGTGGCTTCTAGCACACAAAGGCAGGAAGAAGGGAGGCGGGGGGTGTGGGTGCGTGAAGGGACCCACTCAGGGAGGAAAGAGGGATATGATGGGAGAGTGGGGCCCGGCGTGGACTGGCCCCGATCATTAGGATGCCCCTTAAATTTTTAGGGACGGTGATGAATGTGGTGGTGGTGGTGGTGGTGGAGGTGGAGTCTTGTCCTGTTTGGTCCCACGCCCCACAATCTTAGAGTTGGGTTCGATCGTGGGGCCACGGTTTACACCTTGCTCGGCGCCCGTCAGTCTAAGTTGGTTGAATTGAGCCAAACCTGATATGTCGGTCCGTTCCGAGTAGGCATGTTTATCGGTTTTTCGATTCTGATTCCGATTCGATTCTGATCGATTTTGAATTTATCGATATTGGAATCGGTCCGAACCGATTCCGATTCTAAAGTTCTAACTTTGGAACCAATTCAATCTGAACCGGTTCCGAATCAATTTCGAAACGGTTTTAAATCGATTCCGAAACAGTTTCGGATCGCCTTCCTCGAACTCGAACTTTCAAATTCATCTAACATATTAGTAATCCTTTTTTTTTCAATTGTAAAATAATTTTATAGACATATTAGCATGCTAAGAATTTTCATCTTTAAATTAGCAATCAAAATCAGATCCGGTTCCAAATCGATTCCGAAACGATTTCGGAATCGAAACGGTTCCAATTTGATTTCGAAACCAATTCATTTGAATCGATTCCGATTTCAAATTTAACGGATTGATTTTGATTTGATTCCGGATCAAACCAATTCGTTAAACATGTTTAATTCCGAGTCAGAGAATAAAAGATCAATATAATCCGATTCAGTTGAAATTATAAAGAGCGAGACAGTGAAAAGATTGGCAAAATAATTATTATAAATATTAATCTGTGAATCTCCAAATATTAGAATTCTCATATAATTATTTTGTATTTATTCTAAAAAAAAATATTCTTTATTTATTTTATTTTGTAAAGATCGACCTTGTCTATATAAAAGATCAACCTGATCTAAACTAATTATAGTGATCAAATCGATCATATATAAACCAAACAAGCCAATTATGCCAAACAAATTAAATAAGCTGAATGGACCAATTGTAAATAGACAGTTTTTTTATCTATCATTCAGGGTTTCTTGAATAAGATTAAGAAATAAATATTGCTATTTATTCCTCATCAATTCCACTCTTGTTCCATGAACCAACCCAAGATTGGATTTCATGCCATCCTTGAGACCCACCAAAGCATCTGAAAAGCTATGGATACTATGACTGGCACGAGCCTAAGGTAGCAGACATATAAACTAGCAGCAGTCGAATGATTTTTTTTTTTTAAAAAAATGTAAATATGTAATCACAAGCAAACAAATTACGAAACACAGTCGTTTCACTTCTAAACAATTCACAAGATCTATCAGCCAATCAATCAAACAATCAACACCAGATGCATAAATTCCCATTCTTATCAGCAGAAGCCAAAGCTTTTCCCAGCCCACTCCAGGAGCATGACACAACTGGCAACGAATGCCCTTCCAAAACGCTGAGACTGTTATCCTTTACCCTCGACCATATGTAGACTGATCCGTCAACCGACCCAGCAGCAATGCAGTTCTCATCGGCACTGATACACGATCTGCTCCAGTTGGACGCCACTCTGTTCCCGCTGGCTCTGAATGTCCCACACACTTCTAATGTTCTCAAGTCGAATAAGTTGTGCAGGTTGTCCCTCCCACTGGTCAGCACCAGGTTACCACTTTGTGACACGCAAACTGATGTGACTGCCTGCGAATGTGCAGCTACTTCACTTATCGTTTTCCCCATCCGGCTGTCCCATATCCGAAGGTTTCCGTCCACATGACCGGAGCAGAAGGTGAGCCCGTCCAAGCTGTAGGAGAGTGCATTGCAGTTGCTCTGAGAGATGATAGTGTTCGTGCAATAACCTTTCATTAGGTCCCACACTTTGATGGTATGATCATAGGCAGCACTGACTAAATTGCGGTTAGAGACTTTGCTAGCGTCGACGGTGCATACTTTGTCAGTGTGGCCAGTCAGCGTGTGGCGTACCCGACCAGAACTGGCTTCCCACACATAAAGGTTATTTGAACTGCTTGCTGCAATGATGGATCGGTTGTCGTGTGTAACAGCAAGGTCAAGTATTGACCCAAGGCAGCCATGGAGAGTGGACACTAGGGTTCCAGAGTTGCTATCCCAGATCTTGACTTTTCGATCCTGACCACCACTGATCAACTTATCGGAATTGTTTTGAAACAAAATGGCAGCACACTCGCCTTCATGACCGTGGATGGTGTGCTTGCAGTAAGACGGAATTGTTGACTCGACATGATCTACATATCCGGCTTCCCTTTGGCGAACTACTCCGTCCACCTGTTGCCTGGCAAGTTGTTCGATGCTGGAGATCTTGAGCTGTTGCATCATGTAGTCATACATTGCATTAACCTGTTTAACATGATAAGTATTATACGAACTGATGAAGTGACACTTATATAGCCTGAGAAATTGAACAAATTCAAACAACAAAGAGGAACTAAAGGAAAATCAACTCAAATTTGAAGCAAAAGGGATGTGAGACCAATTGAGCAAGGTAGAAAACTCGATGCAAGAAACTTGTTTATGATCAAGAGGAGCATACATACAAAGTAACGTTTTGGCGAATATCAAAAGTGAATAATGAATAATTCAAAAACATTTTTTCTGTTCTCAATTCAACCAGTGTTTCATGAGCCTAAGTATATAAACAAACATTTATCTAGCATGATCCATAGGTAGGTAACAGACGAGAAAATTTCTCTGGTACCAAAAGAGCCTGAGGAATAACTAATAAACTACCTACTAAGGGGCACAGTTTTGCCATTGTTGGCAGATATTTTAGTCTAATCTAACCACCTTTCCACTGTTTTACATTTGGCAATGATGTTTTGGAATTCAAGTCCGACAGAAGAAAACTTTTCTATTTTCCACAAATCATCATTCTTCAAGTAGTTGAAACATGAAGGAACTATTTGGCCATTTTGAGCAAATATTCTAGTCTGATCTAACCGCCCATTCAGTAGTTACAAGATTTGACATTGGCAATGATACTTTTGGATTCTACAGTTTGTTTATTTATATTTTTTCCTTGAAGAATCATTCATCAAATAGTTGAAGGCTTGAAACATAGAGCAAGGGAATACATATATCACAAGGGAATATATATATAAACAGCTTGCCATTCTGGAATCTCACGTAGTATATCACAAGGTTTCATACACGCACCAAAATTCCCTGGATTCACAATCCATGTTTTTTTCTCTAGATAAGCAATCCATGGCTGATGACACTGCAAATGGCTTTTCAAGTTGAAGACAATATAAAGACGAAATTGGACAATAACTTATTAACAAATGTAAAAGGATTCAAATATTTCTTCCCAATTATACAGTAAGCTGAATACATCTACAATACATTATTTATAAAGATCCTAGTGAATGTTCTGAGTATTGCAGCGTAAATCAAGACAAAGTAGAAAACCTTCAGGTATAAGACGGAATAAAGTGCCAGATAAGTCATATATGAGATAGCAAAAATTCAAAGAAAAGTTAAGTCATCAGACTTCATATCCTATGAAACACATTAAACCTATCTTATGGCACAGCTAGCATAAAAAATTATTTAAAATAGGAGAACATTTGGCACATATACATGCTATGATTAAATACCTCATTCAGTTTTTCTGCAGAATTCATTTTCTCCAGCATCCATCTATCAATTAATTCCCTGTTCTCTGACTCTGTTTTTATCAGCTTTATTCTAATCTCCTCAAGTTGTGCCTTCATCGACTGATTTTCACTGATTAACAAATCCAATGCTTTGGTCTTTTCCTCTAAATCATGACTAAGTTGTAGGTTTTCTTCCCTGAAATATTAATTTATTTTGGGTTTATTAGAACTTTGGTCAGCAAAGAATAGCATTCATTTCAAAGTATAAGATACTAAAGCACTCAAGCAACCTTGTTTGTGACATCTCACTTTGCAAATTGGTGATCAATTCTTCTTTCTCTTGAACAAGGGCTTTTGCTTCCCTGCATTCTGCAATTTCAGTGACAAGCTGATCCGACAATCGTGTATGAGCTTTATAATATTGTTGCAGTTCTAGTTCAAGCTTTTCAGCTTTCTCCTTCCACTCCAAACCCTGCTAGTAATATTAATCAAAATAAATAAAATAAAACAAAAATAACCTAGAGAAGCTGATTTTGTTTCCACAATCTGCATTATATGCCAGAATTGAGACGATCAAGTAAAGATGCCATCATCATATTGAGATGACCACGATTGTGGTGAGAGGAAATGCTGTAATGAAGTAAGAAAAAGCAAAAAGAGTAGTGTTTATTGATGAATACTGTACATTAGAGAACAGTACGCGGAGTTTCATAAGGATTGATGGTCTATATTCTCCCCTCTATTTCCTACTACAATCTAAGAAAGGGAGAAACCCAAATAACCTTATTAGAAAATCCACAAATTTCTTACATCCTTTAGTTTGAGTAGTGAAAAATGTGAAATTAGCCTTTCATGAAGAATAGGGAGGATACAATTAGCATAAATGACTCAAATAGTTCAGATGTGTCTTGTTGATCTTGTTTCTTAAAGTGAATTTTTTTGTTCCAACCACTGTATATAAATTTTTAATTATTATTAACAACATAAATATGTGAATTAAATCAAAATAAGATAAATAAATGCTAAACCAAAAATTTCTACGATCCAACATTCTTATAAAAAACTTCTAAACTAAATTTTTTTCCCAATCTACCATTGATCAATCGAATTAAAACAAACAGAACTCAAGCTCCAACATCAATGAAAATAATATCAATATAAATTAAACTGAAACGTAATTTCACTGGTTCCGCCAGTACAAACAAATTGAGATACCACTTAAATGTTTAAATTGACAAAGAAACAAAACGGTCAACAATATGAAAGAAGAAACTGAAACAAAAGATTCAGCAACCAAAAGTGAAAAGCCCAACAACAATTAGAACATAAAGAACAAGAAGGAACATATCATGATACAAAAGGTTGGAATCCGCCAACCTAGTAGCCCCTACCAGTTCGTCCCCGGACCATTTTAAGGAAGGTAAATTACAGTAGGCCTTTGGCCCTTGAGACTAGTAACTAGCGCATGGAAGAATGACACCCTCGCATTTGCGAGGGATTGACCCGTTGTCCTATGATACAACATCGCATGCGCTAACCACTAGATCCTTTCTGCGAGGGTGAGAAGGAACATATCATATACATTGAGATATGGGCCTATGGACAGAGATTCATATCATATATTCACCATTCTGATGTAGATAAGCATGATTAGATTCTTATATATAACTAGAAATTAGATTGCAACTGGAAAATTTTAAAATTTTTGACTATCTGAACATGAAAGATAATCACTGGTCTGGGATCTATATAAAATACACAATGCCTGTAATCATTTAAACTAAACCTGATTTAAACATTACAAATTCTAGTTTCATACTAAATCCAAGAATTTCCTACTCGAACCAAACTTGATCTGCTCGAGTACCACCACGGACCTGACTAAACTAGATAATAATACCATTCCTTTTGTCTTGACTAATCTCCTACCCTAGACATAGGAGGCTGGACCTGGGCATGTTCTAGTTATTAAGGCTGGAGTGGCCTACATAATAAACACTTCTTGGACCAAAATCCAATGAACAGGTTCACAAAAATTCAGGAAGCCAAATTACTCTTACACAACATAGATTTAGCAATTATTTTGGAGCAATCCATGTTCATGTGCGAAAAGTAGTCTGGTGTTTAACAATCTTATTTTAAAGGTAAGTAGCTTTTGAGCCTCTGATCAATATGATAAATGAGTAAATCAATTTAAGACAAAAGAGGTATATTGAAATGAGATTAGACATTTTAAGGTGAGATAAATAGAAAGGCCAGTATCATGCACCAGATGTGGAAAACCTAACGCTAAGAGATTTGTCTATCTTGTTTTGACAAGCGATCCTGGTTCCAGCAGATCTCTAGTGTGTATCTACTACCTAATCTTTTATAGGTTCAACTTGATGTCGCTAGCCCAGCTAGAAGCTCCAAATTAGTTCTGTCAACATGTAAACGAAGTGGTTTAACTGAGAAATGACAACAGGGTCATATAAATGTGACAGGACCTTTCAGTATGAAATAATTGTTCGACTCAAGGAATCAACTAACTAAATGGACAAATTTTGGAAGTCAAGGAAAAGTATGAGATACCTGTGTGAACATATCTAGACTGGCATTTGACATGTTTGAAGCCCTAACATAGAAAACAAATTTTGGAAGTCAAGGACAAGTATGAGATACCTGTGCGAACATATATAGACTGGCATTTGACATGTTTGAAGCCCTAACATAGAAAAGTTTGACTTCTTCTATAATGCTTTAGAAGGCCTTAAAATGCAACCTCCTTCCTAGTTTGTTGATGAGTTTCATCAGGTGTAGTAGTGTAGCTTCAGTGATTTAAGAATTAATACTTAGACTATACTCAAAGTTAGCATATTAATAAAATTGTACATTTTATGGTATGAAATTATATATCCAGAACAGAACAAGTTTGAGAGAAGAGACATTCAGTCTATCAAGCTGCATTAATTTCCAAACCTCAAGACAGCACAAGAATTTCAAATAATTAACCTATTTTACATTCTGTGCTCACTATTCAGAATAGAATTTCTGACTTTGCGCACCAAAACAAAAGCGAGTCAGAATTCTATAAACTTTAGAACAATGGGCAAATAAGATCAAATATTGTTGATTTTATCATTTGTAAACCCTCAGAAAATTCTAAAGCTCAAAGGAACACTCAAAGCCCAAAGTTGAAGAAATAAAGTAAGAATCAGTATTTTCCTTAGGTCCATGATCTAATATGGACATACCTGTGCGACAAGGGGTCTGGAGAGTGCACTAATAGCTGGAGCATGGGCGCCTTCCTCAACCAAATGCCGTTTACGGAGGGCTTGGATAGCGCACTTAATAGCAACCTTCCTAATCTCCTCTGAATTCCTAGATAAGCAAGAAAATATGAGGACAATACTGTAGCAAGATAACTACCTCTATTCAAAGGAGGAAACGAGAAAGATTACATGTCACTGAATCTAAGCATCAACAGCAAATGACTGGGATCAAAATCATTGATGAATCTTTATCTTCCTCTGAGGCAGCAGATTGACAGGGAGGAGAGCAAAGGCAGCAAGCAAGAAAAGGCCATGGAACATGTTTGTTGGCTGCAACTTTCATCATGAGCAAGGAGGTATAATCACAAAAAGCATGATGGCCTTCTAACCCAAATAAGAAAATTTAACATTTACTATTTTTTAAAAAAAAAATCATATTGTCAAATAATTAAATTTTTTAAAAAATAAAATGTAAATAGTTTAAACTGACAAATAAGGGCATACATTTACTATAATGAATAATTATATACATTATAGTTATCAAGAAAAATCATGTCAGTAAATTAGTTTTCGAAAGTAATTTTTCACAAATAAATTTAAAATATCAAAAATAAGTAATGCTAAAATTAGGTAAACATATATTTAAGTGAATGAAATTAATCAATTTGGCCCTTTCAGAATAAAATTTGCATTTGTCTATCTCTTTTAATAAAAAAAATCTTTAATATTTTTTTCAATCACTTAAGTTGTTTCACATAACGGGTAAAGGATATTTTGGCACAAAAAAAAAAAGAAGTGCTTGTTTTTGGCATTTTGAAACAAAGAAGTTCAACTTGGGCATTTCCCAATATTAAGGGCATGATTTAAGTAATTTATTTTTGACCGAGTATTATTTTTCTCTCTCACTACTGATTACTATATTAATGTTAATCTATGTCTATAATACATCTTTGAAATGATAGTAATTAATAATTTAAATCAATGTAGTATGGTTGGACCTATTCATTTTACATATGTGCTTATCTAAAAAGTATGTTTTTGATAGTTTTCAAAGGGGTTGTTTGCTAGAGAGAACAGATAATTGGCAGATAGATGAGAATATGTAGATGAATGCAAATGAGAATTTTGAATAGAGTGCTACAAAGCAAGCACACGTTCTTCATTAACCTTACGTAGAATACTTGGGCAGAAAATTCAGCAGATAGAAAGTCCAATGAGTGGATTTTCTAAATCTTCCATCCTTCTTACAATTAAGATTGATGGATAAATAGAATGGAAAACCAAGTGATTGAGAGATCCCACTTCACTGTAGTTCTGATTAAAATCCAATAGAGGCAAAAACCTTGATGAATCATAAATTTTCAAATTGCGTTCTTACTAAAAAAACCCTTCCAACTTCCTTACATTTACATATAAACATACAGAAGAAGAGCCTGTGCCCTAGTCCCCCATTTTTAAAGCTGCCTCATTATCAACATTTGCACTGTCAGGTTTCTTCTTGAGGGAAATCTACAACAATCTCGCTGCATACCAAGTTGAGGCCACCACATTCTTCCGCCTCACTCTCTTCTCTAAGTTTTGCTAGTTGTTTTGTTTTCTTATCTCTGCTTCTTCTAATACATGAGTTTGTAACTTATCTAATGTGACTTAACCTACTATAATTATACCCTTGTTAAATCCAAACATGTTTATACTTTGTTGCATTCACTACTGTAAACAGTGCCAAAACACACTCATGTCTGCTCTGCTTGCATAGCCTTGATTTTTATTATTTTTTCTTTCATTCTTTGTTTTTGTTAGTGCATGTGCTCCATTACTAGGAAATTTTTTGCAGTTTCTCTTTATTTTTCTAATCCTGGGCATGACGTTTAAACCTTGTCTTTCACCCTATTTTATCTATCCCAATCCTTGTTGCTTACCTTATTAGTTTTTCCTAATAAACTTTAGCACTATGCACTGCATTCTATAATTGTCCTGATTTCTTCAATTCTCTCAAGGATAGAAATAGAATGGCTAATATAATATTTTGCATTCTTTAGAAATTGTTGATCGAATATAAGCATGGATCAATACGGAGCTAAGAAAAATGGAAGTGTATAGATAAAAAGAGAGAATGAATCAGAAAAGAGTAAGATGTTTTGATGAAAACAGAGTAAAATAAAGTGTTTATGTTTCTTAGTATCCTGCTTTTAGTTACTCTACATTTCATGAATAAATATCCACTTAGATGTTAGCTCTAAGAATTAGGAAAGGCAATGGGTCAAATACGCACAACTTCCCAAAATACTTGAACCTGCCCTGCTTAATTAAACAGGTTTCCGACCTGCTAAGTCTCAATGATTTGTTTCAAAAGACTACGAAACTCACCTATTTATTTAAACGAGTATCAAATGGGTAGGGGTATAAATGATCCCAATGTCCATCCACAATATTGATATGTGACCTTGATAAGAATTTTTTATGCTTTATTCGACATAAAACAAACATGCTTGATCACTAGTGAACTTGGCTTATCAACTTTTCTAAACAAAGCTTGTGAACAGTTCATTAACAGTTGTTCACAAACTTATACAAGGCTCAATTATGCTTTTCTTTAGATTTTAATCATAATATACAAAGAATGTAAAGTGAGTATATTTATAATCTTGCCGATTTATTTTTTTATATCCTAAATGTTTTCAAGTTACAAATTTATTATAATAAATTAAAATGAGTGATAGCATAATTTACTGGATCATTGATTTAACTAAGCTATAAGGACAACCATAACACTGATTGAAGAATGGCTCGATCTCCCTAAGTTTTTTTAATAAACAAGCTTGTTCAAGCTCAGTACGATAAATAAACGAGTTAAAACATCGTCAAGCTAGATCCTTTTACAGGCATACATCCATGGGGTACCTAAAACCATTAGAGGTGGGGTTGGCTAGTTGAGGATAACCCAACAGATGGGTACCCATATAAAAGAAGCCGAAGAAACAAAACAAAAGGTGGAACAAAACAAAACAAAAAAAAAAAAAAGGGAGAAAAAGAAAATTTTAGATCAGAAATTAAAATGGCTACCTTATATGATAAACCTAAAAATTTGCATGATAAATCTGCCTAAATTATTTAATTTGCATCTAGAGATCCAATCAACATAATGATTTTGTATCCATATCTCCAAGCATCTAAATCAACACGAGTCTTCTTCCAAAAACATCATCGACTGTTCGATCAAAGAGATAATTGAACATACATACTCCAAAAACAGAAATTAAACACACACAAAAAGGATTTTCTAACCTATTCCTCCAGCAACGGAGTCGAAGAGGAGCAACTACGTCGTCGAGGAGAAAAAGGAAGCTCCAGCCGCTGGATTCTGAAAATTGGATGTTGCGGGAGAGAGAACAGCCCACGGTGGGATAGATTGGTCTGACAGATCAAGGGAGAGTATTGGCGTGCGAGGACGAATGAACAAAGGTCGTGAGACGAAGAGAAGCCTGACTTGCGGAAAAGAGGACGATGACCGACGAAGGGAAGGAAGAATAGTAAGACTATCCAGAGAGATCGGACAAACGAGATCGAAAGGAGGGAGGGGAAGGAGAAGGAATCGCCTCCGGGAGAGGCGACCGAGTTGGGCAACGGCGGCGACGTAGAGATCGCGATGGGAAGGGGTAGGAGGGCGGCGACGGCGGCCCTCGGGAGACAAAAATGCGAAAAAGGAAAATACAGATAAATAAATATTAATAGCTTTTTTTTGGTATAATAATAAATAAATAAAATCGTTAATTTGTGAGTTTCATAATTTTGTTTTAGTTAACACTCATTTTTCTAAAATATATCAAAGTAATTAATTAAACCCTAAAAATCTTTTAAAAGTTACCATTTAATTACATATAATATGCATTGATCAACTCTCCAATACTCATTATATATTTATCTTTGCCTAATAAATCATCTCTCTGATCCAATCCCTCGTCCACATTCATCCTTTTTAATTTACTAAGCTTAATTTAAACATATTTTTTTAAAAAAAATATAATTAATTGAATTTTAATAAAATCGACTGAACTTATAAAGTCATTACATTGTCATTTGTTATTATAAACTCTCAATAATTAAAAATAAAAATAAAATCTTGTGTATCGACATTAAATAACTTCAAAGGTAAATATGAATGAATTTATTTACTATCTTTTAGTCAGAAAGAATTTATTGATAAAACAAAAAAAAAAATTATAAGAATACTTTGTTTTTAAATTTTTATTTATTTGTTAGTGTTAAGCACTTCAAAATAGATACTTAAGGTCACTAATGAAACTAAAATACCATAACAATTTAAAGATAACTCTGAAAGTCTAATTTAAAGTGTGTAATAAGAGTCATCACCTAATCAGTTCAAATTGAAAACTAGACATTGCCCAAACCTTGTAAATAATTTGTTGGGATATTATTCAGAATATTAATAAATTTAAAATCAATAAACAAGTTTGAATTATTTGAAATTCGAAATGTACATAAGCATAAAATACTTAAAAATAATAATAACTTTAAACGCTTTAAGTTGGACATCCACCTAACAACTAACAAAAATATGACAACGCTCATGTTAAATATTTTTTATGGTGGATCCTTCAATTTAACGAAGGGTAATTGATCTGATTTGAAATCATTAAATGGGATGACTTCAACGATTGAATCTTTTAATTCAATCAAGTATCAATCAAGTCAATTTTTAATGTGCTAATTTAATTAAATTGATTTTCTTCTACAGAGTTTCATCAGATCAGATTGTCACTAAGTTTAGATCGGACGATAATTAAACTTCGAGAGATCGAGCGTCGGCGAGACTTTGAAATGTCAGGTGCCCTTAGATCGGCTGTTGCAATATCAATCTTCTTCATATCAGTTGTTGGAATGAGGAGTATTTCATATCTAAAAAAATTCAGAACAGATGAGAAGGAGACCGAAATGTACCTTGACGAAACCCCTTCGATATTCAAATCAGAAATAGAAAAAAATGAAGAGAGAAGGAATAAATGGGAGTGAGTGTTAGAGATTATTTAATCCTTCGTTTTTTTTTACCTTTAAATATAAAATGATAATCAAAAGACATGACTTGATAGATAAAAGATTTATTTTTATGGAGAGAAGACGCATCTTCTTGAGAAAAGAACATGACTTTAATATAACCGTAGAGCCTCCTTATCTGATCAATTTTACTGGCTTAATTTGGACGAACATGAATTGACTTATCCTTAATTTAACTGAAATCGAATCTGATTTCCATCACAGTGGAATCTATTTCCACCGTTACCGTATCAATGGTAAGCACCTCCTATTGCACGGGAAAGATAAGAAATCCAACTAGATTTTAAATCGAATATCCAAAATTGCTAATGAGTTTGTTTATCGATCATCATTCATAGATATTCTCGGATGTTTGACCTCTAGTTTGACTCGACCCGGTCAACGTGCGATTTGGATTCTGATAACCCTCGGAAATCGCCTGCGTGCGTCAAAGGCCCAACATCCACAGAACGTTGCTGCGCATCCCCTGAATCGCCTACTTTCTTCCTCTCCTCCCTTCGATTGTGCCCCATCAGGAGACGACGAAGCGGTAGGGCGAATCATTCATCGCCAGAGAAGAATTCATCTTCAATGACGCTCGGTGGTTCCGGTGGATCCAGCGTCGTCGGTGAGTCCTCCACTCATCTATTCTAATTTAGGCAATTAGGTATTTCGCGCTGACCAGACGATCAAACTTTTGCTGGGAACTCCTTATCGATGGGTTTTATAGGAACAAGATCGTAGTATCTGGCTTAGGAACTAATGATCAGCACGATTGGTTTCTCCTTGTGGATGTGCAGGATGTATCATAGAGCGATGAGAACTGAGTGCTTTGTTAGGATGGGGTTTCTACTGTTTTCACGATGCAATTGATGGATCTCTAGTAGAGTTTTAGATTTTTGGCAGATTTTTCAACCTCGATATCGACCCCAGGGTGCTGTGCTATCCGGTTCAGAGAAGCCCTGACATTGCTAACAATTGTTAAGTATAATTAGTCATGTTAGATCTGTTTAGAGAGGGATCTATCAACTTGTACAAGTATCCTATTCAAAGCCTGGCCTACGTACTCCTTATTGGAGACTCATTTATTCTTTCAAAGAAGTAATCTTGATCGCTGTTGTCAAGTTGGCAAAGAGACTCCCTTTTTGACTATGTCTGCCTATGGTCTGGCTCATATTCGCCTGGTCAGTTTTTTAAGTACTTTCAAGGTCTCTTTCAAGTTTGCCCTGAAAACTCTCCTTGCTTGCTACAAAGTATAGTTTTTCTTAGTTCATAAGGACTGCCAAATTAACCCAAAATTCCAGTTAATGTCAAATTATGAACAATGGCTAGGGATAAGCTGGAGGAAGGTGAGGTGATGATATTATCATCATGTTTCTTGTGTCCTAGTTGGCACACATGGTACAGTGGTTGGGAGTCTTGGGACAAAGGATCATGATCCATTTAAGTGAGCTATCCTCAACATTTCAGATTAATAGCCATAACTTACTTGCAAGAACTTGGAATCATTGATGAGATATGTCCGGTTAATTCATCCCTCAGTCCTTGTGCACTCTGCTGCCCGATATGGAAGCTTACTATTTTAGTTTTTTTTGTTTTAGGCCTATTGGCGTGATATGTCTGTTTAATTCATCATCAGGTCTTGTGCACATGCCTGCAAAACATGGAAGCTTACTATTTTTAATTTCTTTTTTTTTTAGGCCTCTGAATTGTTTTATTCCAATGGTTGCTTATTCTTTACCGAAATTGCCATCATATTACTCTTTTTAGTCCTTTCCGCACATGCATCTCAATTTTGGCAGGTAAACTTATAGGTTTATGTGATCATGTATTCCTATTAACTGAATACCTGACATCTGCTGATTTATCTTATTATGTGATCCATTGCATCATCAATTATAACAAACTGTAAGCACCACTCTTTTATCATTATCTGATTTTGCATGAATGATAAAAAATTATCATCATTGGTAGATAGCAGTAGAACTTCAATGTAAAAATTTATATTGCAGCAGTTGTCAGTTATATGAAGCTCGGTGACAGTCATGAACAACATAAATCTATCCTATTATTGTGTTATTTGAAGTTTGAAATTTGTATGCTAGTTTAAACAGACCAAGTTTGGACATTTTTAGAAACCATGAGACAGCAAGATGCTCAAACGTATAAGTATAAAAAAACTGTGTATAAGCATTCCATCGAGGATGAATAAGAAACAAAATAATTCAATATTAGCTAGCCATGGTTGCATGGAGGTACATTCTTTATTTTATAACGATTTAGAATTAACTAATGTTTCAAATAGAAATCATAATATGGTTCCTCACTAAAACTAGGAACAAGTTAGTCAATTATTTGAAATAGTTGTTTCACAATCTCACTAGCATATGCAAATTTTTGTTTCTGATCATTTGTTGCATTCTCCCTGTTCCACTGAAAAGAGGCATGCTTCCCATTTCTCTAGTTTTAAAACCTCCTGCTCAAATTGTCAAAAAATCATACTCTGACTAATCTTTTGCCTTACACCAGCATCAACAAAATTGAAGTTTCTTTGTGAAACTGGCAGTTCTATTAGTTATCAGGAACTAGTGGAACCACAGAGATATTGACTACTTCTCATGGTGCTTGTGTTGTTGTCGAAGAACCCATCTCGATTCAAGGGTGTCTTTGTTATTCCCTTTATTCTCGACTTCCTTTTTCCTCCGTTTTGATTATCTACTCAGGTCACCTACCTTTGGTGGATTGTTTCTTTATCATGTAAAGTTGTATACCAGGAGAAGCCAACAAACATTCAGACACCAATCTGATATCAATTTAGACACGACTAAAAACCACTGTCAACTAAGACATTTTCTTGTACTGAACTGTTCCATCTCGTATCTATTTGAATCCTAAAACACTTATATTATGAGACGTACAACTTTGGTTCCTTGGTAAAGGAGGTCAGTTCAATGCACCACTATGTGCTTTCTGCCATTTGAATGTTTAAGCTCAACATTTAGGGCCAAAAGTTTACTTACTAGGTTGACGTAGGAGATGAGAGTACAAAAGCAAAAAAATTGTCTTTGGCCACCTCTGCTACCGGCGTAACTTACTCCAGCCATGAGTTTTTTATCCTGTTAAGTTGTCCATTGATGTAGACAGAAATTTTCAATATTTTCTACATTCCATGGGTAGGCTTGGATCACAACTTCATTTTGCCATATATTTAAGTTGCTGATCGGCCTTTGATGTCATCTAGGGTATTGCCAATGATAGAATTTCTTGATTTCTTTTATTGGAATATATCTAGAAATTTGTTTCTTTTTTTTTTTACTCTGAAATGCTGTATGATTTATTAATTTCTCTGTTCACGGTGGATTAACATTTTCTCAGTAGAGCTGGTATCTTTTGCCACATATTGATACAGATTCCTTTCTTATGCCTTTTTCCCCCTTCTCTAGTAAATACAATCATTCAGTTTGGTCACCCATCAATTACCATAACCTAACCTTCATTTACTTCTCTTTCAGTTCCTCGGAACTTCAGATTGCTGGAAGAGCTCGAACGAGGAGAAAAGGGCATAGGAGATGGAACTGTAAGCTATGGTATGGACGACGGAGATGACATTTATATGCGATCCTGGACTGGAACAATAATAGGTCCTCATAATGTAAGATATTTTAGTTTAACGCCTTGCCATATTTGGGCCATCTTGATTTATTCTGATAGCACTCTCAGACTGTCCACGAGGGCCGCATCTATCAACTCAAGTTGTTCTGCGATAAAGACTATCCTGAGAAACCACCTAGTGTCCGATTCCATTCACGCATCAACATGACTTGTGTCAATCCAGACACTGGAGTGGTAATCAATATCTGTTCAAAGAGTGATATTTTCATGGTGGTCGAATAATTTGATCTACCTTGATGATTGATCAATAAAAACAGGTTGATCCAAGAAAATTTGCAGTTCTAGGGAACTGGCAAAGGGACTACACAATGGAGTATATCTTGACACAACTCAAGAAGGAAATGGCTGCATCACACAATCGCAAACTGGTTCAGCCTCCAGAGGGCACCTACTTCTGAGACAATGAATTTGAAGCACTACGACGCTAGTTCGAAGGTGACTGACTATCAGTGTTTCGATTAATCATTGAACTGAACCTTATCGTTGGATGCTGCATAATGAACTTTCGATATATATGTCAGTGTAGAGTGTGTTGTAAAAGTCACCTGCAACGAATTCTTATAATCTATCATCAAACTCGTTGTTTTGTTGGCCTTTCTTATGTGAAAAATCAAACAATGGTCAAATATCTATTCTCTTTGCATTGTCGGTTAGCTTCTCAGACTTCTGTTGCCACAAGGTGGGTTTGGTTGATAGGAACAACTAATTTCATTCGCTATGGATTCTTTTAAATTAAGCATTCTTATATTATATTTGTTGTAAAAATGAACTGGGAATGACACTAGTTCGCGAGGAATAACTATTTCTTATTCTGTTCCACTTCATCTAGTTTATGCTTGAAATACTTTATATTCTTGCTCAATTCAGCCCTTCAAATAGTACATATCAAGGTTTTAAATGCCGAGTCGTTTCGGACGAAATTGTCGAAAAATTTCGTTCCGACGAATCACCGAAATCGAAACACATACCGGTACCGGAAAGAGGTGATGACGACGACGACGCAGAGGCGATTGCGCAGTGCAATCGGGAAGGCGATCGCATTCCCGATCGCACTGCGCGATCGCGATCGGACAGCGCGATCCGATCGCGCAACACGATCGCGAAGTCGATTGTGCAGTGTGATCGCGAAGTCGATCGCGCAGCGCGATTGCGGTGAGAAACCGTTTTGAATTTCTATATATATATATATATATTAAAATTCTAAATTTGAATTTATAATTTAGATAAAATTAAATCTTAAATTCTTTTTTTAAAAATGAACTAAAATTAAAAAAAAATCAAATAATTAATATTAATGTTTAAAAAAAATACTGAAATAGTATCGGTACGGACAATACGATATCGAAAATCGTATCGTTCCGATCGCAGATCGAAATTCCGATATGAGTTAGGATATATTATGAACATAGACTCAACCCTTATCATTGTGCCTGCAGGGACATACCATCTAGTTGAGTTAGGATGGACCAATAAGGTTGGATGTGTCTGTTGGGTTGGTGAGCTAGATGAATTGAATGGGTTGGATGGGCTGAAAAATTTAGCCGGCGGACCACTTAGGTCGGTTGGACCAGCTGAGTCAAGTGAGTTTAATAGATCGATATAACTACGAGTCATACATAGGTTGGTTGTTGGTTGGTCTGATCAGGTAAAGCAAGGTCATGGGTCGCACTGGGACTGGCATATCATGCAAGCTCCAGGAGTTGGTCAAGATATTTCATGTAGAGATATATCATTGTCATGAAGACTATTACTCGTCTATTCCTCAACATTTTCATGAACTAAATGTGAGAAATGCTCGTTCCTATCCTTCCTATTCAATTCCTCGTACATTTTATTCCTGGGAAAATGGCCATTCCATTCATTTCTGGTCGAGTAATCGATTACATAAGACTCCATCAGTGATCAGACCTTTCGTGACACCATATGATGGAAACTTATGACACAACACACAGCACATGGTATCCCTTCATGTCCTTGACCTTGAGCATGCTTATCAAAGCACAGTGGCAGATTCCGACAGCAATTGTGTAACCTGAACAAAGATCTATTCTTGGAGTTGCTTCTCAACACGTTTCCATCGACTGGAATAATATAGATCACACAGATGCATGCATCACTGTTCTCTATCCTTGTTATCAGGCAAGTTTTGTTATGATCGATGCTAAAGACAAGATTCAATTATGAGTGTGTTTTTCATGTGTTGTCCTGCTCTCTCCAGCTGCCATTAGCACTGGGCGTCTTCTCTCTTCGTTAGCGATAGCCGATAGGGAGGGGGACGGAGGAGGACGACAATGATGTGGGCATTAGTGGAGATTTGTGACGTCGTCTTAACTATAATCCTTTGTGAATCATGTATACAAATCTATAAATGTAATGTAGTGCGACAAATACATCTATATTGACTTAAACATGTATACTCGAGAATGCAAAATTGATAGTAATTTTTTTGAGGTATTTGCTTTCCTACTGTACTAGTTCTTAATTGGATAAAAATATTCTTTATAATTTATCTCTCTTCATTTAGCTATGAGACCAACGGTGAGGGGTGAGCGCATCATTTTTTTGCTCCAAGAATATAAAATTGGTGTTCCCATGAGAGGACCAAAGCACAAATGATAAAATTATCTCAAAGAAAAAGAGTCTATCTCTGAGGATTGTAATGTTATTGGGAGTGTCTATTCTTCTAATTCTTGATTAGAGAAAAATATCATTCATAATTTATTTCTCTTACAATAATTATAGGACCAATAGATAGAAGCCGTTAGGACGGATTTCATTTTTTTTATCTATGAGCATTTAGATATCTAGATTTGGTCTCATCTATAATCATTGTTTTGTTTTTTTTATTGACACCGGGGTATTCAAATTTTCAGTTCGACTAATCCCTGGGAGTGATCGGTCCTGTCCCACGGACCTTCAAAGCGCCTTGCTAACAGCTGAGTCGAGTAAGATTGAAACTTAAGTGATCTCTGTCGGCCACTAAAGATAAATTAGGAAAACGTTTGTATTTTTTTACGGTTCAGATCGGACTTTACAATTGCATTATTCATGAGCGATGATCTAACGTCGAAGTCGTATTTCATCCACTGGATAAATTCTTAGATCTCAAGGCCGCTCAAATAATTTTTTTTTAAATTCGTCGCTAAATGATATTGCAGTAGAAAATTAAATTGTATTCTTCTGTAAAATATCTCTTCGTTTTTACTATTGTTGATTGATGACAATGTCTCATATGTACATTGCATCTAAGGTAGTATTCCAAGTAATTGCGGCAATTAGAATGAATATTATTTCAAAAAAAAAAACGAATTCATAAAAGGTTGTTGTAGTTTTAAAGCCAAACTAAATGTGCTTGAAAGTTGCTCGTGAGAAGCATGACACGTGGTTGTCGATGACTCATATAAGACTAGAAAATGTAATTGAATATACACGATGAAATATATATAATTGGTTTAAATTCTAACAAGTGCAAATTTTATTATTAGGTTAAAGTCGAAACTAAAAGGGCGTTTGATAGTCTTTTCATTTTCTATTTTTTAAAAAATAGAAAATAGTTTTTTTCTATTTTTCAATTTTTTAAAAATTTTTCTCTCAAAAAACGGAGATAGAAAATGCCAACCAAATACGTTTTTTCATTTTATCAAAAAATGAAAACAGAAAATAGAAAATTTTCTCTCTACTAAACGTCCCCTAAATATTTCTTTTGTTCTTAAATTTTAATTCATAATTTCAATTAAACATCTCGTTTATATATCATTTTAACAATTTGATCCTTCTTAATACTATAATTCTGAATCCATGATAACGAACTTCACATTCATTTCGTTTTTAACAATTTGACCCTTCTAAATGCTCACAATTCAACAAATTAATCCCACGAAATCGAATCTCAGCCCGTCATTTCCCGGCGATCGCCGAGTCGAGGAGGGAGCGGAAGGCTAGCTCGTCGCAGGGGACCGTCAGCCCCTCGCGGTGTTCGAAGCCGAACTCCTCCTCCGCCCGGCGGAGCAGCCGCTGGAACTCGGGGTGCTCCAGCGAGGAGATGGGCACGACGAAGCGGCTCCGGCGCTGCTCCCCCACTACGTACACCGCGAAGTGGCCTTTAGGCACGTCCGCTGGCGGCCGCGGCTCCTTCTCCTCCTCCTCCATATCCCGCCCCTTCAAGCTCGCGCACCGCTTCAGTATCTGCTTCAGCACCGGGCTGCTTTGAATCATCTTGCTCTGCTTCTTCGTTCCCATTGATGAAGCAGAGGAAGCGTGAGCAGAGCAGAAGCCGAGGAAACAGAGCAAGTTTGTATGCTGCGGGATGGAGAGTTGGGTGGGGGTTTTATTTATCGAAGGTGGGTTCAAAAATAAAAGAAATAAATAATAATAAAAACTAGAACGTTGCTTATTTTTTGATAAATTTATAATTTAATTCATATTTTTTTTTAAAAAAAAAAAGAGGTTAACAAATAAACTACGAATTTAATATATTGTGCGACGAACCGTGCACGATTGCTCAATCAGTCGTCTGAATATGCAGAAGTGGAAAATATATAATAATTGGAAATCGGCCGAGCACCTTAGAATCGAACACCGCACCTTTTTCCTTCTCCGCACACAGCTGGGACTCAACATCGTTGATCGATCGTCGGATTCTGACTAAATTCCAATCGAATTGGGTCTGTGCATACGGAAGTGAGAGATGTATAATAATTAGAAATCACCTGATCACCGCGCTCGAGCACCATACCTTTTTTCTTCTCTGTACATGGTTGGGATTTGGCATCGTTGATCGATCGTCGAATTCCGATCAGATTCCAATCAAATTGCAACTGTAAATAGCAACGATGCTAGCTGCCTCAATTCGAGACGGAATCCAATCCGATTGTGGCTACCACATCGGTATACGTTGCGGACGAGATTGGACTCGATTCGATTGGATTTCGATCGCTATTAGACAGACGTCCGATTGGGTTCAAGAGTTGTTTATAGTGCAGATGACGATTGACGATGAAAAATTTAAACAATTATCGGTCAAAAATTATAAAAGAAAAGATACTGTACATTTCCAATCCACATAAGCACAATGGTACGTTGCTGAGCCGATCATTCCTCAAATATATATACACTTATCTTTGGCTAGTAAATATTGTTATAATTTTTCCCTCCTTTATTTAATGTATAATTGGGAATGCAATGATTCAAATTCAGGAGCTATCGTGTGATTTAATCTCCACAATTTGGCCCACAAAAGATTGTAATTCTTGCGTCATTTGTTGGGAATTGAATTGAAGTTTAGCATTTTTATACTTTAGAATGTTTAGCATTGTCATTGGCTTTAAGTTGGTCAAGAATCGCCAAACTTCTTTGCTAAAGAGTGGTTCTCCACCTCCTTGCAAAGAACATCGCCTACGAACCGTCATATGTTGCCCATTAAAGAAGTCTTTGTGCTACCTCCATTTCCATAGATGTGTTTCCCTCTTTGAATATGATATGATTCCATCGTGTCTTCAAATTATTGGTCACATCAAAGTATATGAGACTACAATATGTTTAAACTTTGAGAGAGATTAAAAAAAAATATAATATATTTATAGATCCCTTCAAGTTCATAATTTTAACAAGAGGATCTAGTTGTTAATTATGTTATAGCATATGGAATGGTATGAAACTAATTTATACATTTTTTGTGTCTATCAATAGAAATACTTATTATGTGAAAATTGCAACAACTTTGGAGGGTATTTTTGACATTTAAGATGATGTAATAAGCACGTGAATGTTAGAGGGATCTGGGTTGGGTTCTTAATGGGCCGATTTGATTTGCTTCTTGAGGCTAGTTTGGCCCGGCCCGGCCTGGCTCGATCCAGCTCTATATATAAACTATCGAGTGCAACCCTAGATGCGTTTGAGACTTTGGGTGCAGGACAGAGGAAGGGCAGCGCCACGGCGGATAGTGCGAGGTAGGAGAATGAGTTCCTTCTGAATCGTTTCCCCTGTACGAATTTCCTTTCTAATCGGAAACTTTGCTCATTGATTAGTTGGAATTCTCGTTTTAGATTGTGCGTATAAGTTCGTTTCAAACTTGAATCGATGGAGACGGCGGCGGCGGCGTATGGAGCAATGAAGCGGACTAAGATAGGGCTGGAACAGTCCCAGGAGGAGCTGCACCGAATCCGGATTACTCTTTCCTCCAAGAACGTGAAGAATCTAGAGAAGGGTGAGGCGATTTTTGACACTTAGTTTTGTTGTTTGTTTCTGGATTTTGATCGTGTTTTTGTCTATTCAGTGTGCGCGGATCTTGTAAGGGGAGCGAAGGACAAGGGGCTGAATGTGAAGGGGCCTGTGAGAATGCCCACTAAGGTTCTTCACATCACCACCAGGAAATCTCCTTGTGGCGAAGGTGTTATAATCTCTCTTACTGGGGCTTTTTCGTACATTTTCTTTGTCCATTTCTATAGGCAGTTGGTTTCTTTATGTACCATTAATGCTATACTAATGCAAGTGCGAACTAAGTCGACATATATGCTAATATTTTAATGTTAGTACCTTAATTATTTGTTAATTATGTATTATATGACTTGCAGTAATATGTATTGTAAAAGTAGTCAATTTGTCTTTAGCACATCCAGTCCAGCATAAGGTATAATTAACCCATTGTAAGGTACGAGTTGCGCATTGCTAGTAGTATGATAATTGATCAGAGTATTTAGTCTGGTGATTATACAATTAAAAAGATATAATCCGAAGTTTACAAGTAGTCAGTAATAAAAGTTTAGTAATAAACACACAGTAACAGTATGAGAGTACCAACTCTATGAAGCTATTATACATTATTGGTAAGTGTATGGTTCAGGTAGCTCCTGGTATTTGATGATGCCCAGCAACAAGTGGTGCCAACTAAATCTTATTTTTGGTTGACAAATAATTTTGCGGTCGAATTAAAATTAGGGAATGAGTTGCAGTGTCTTTGGCTTGAGAAAGAGGTGGAAAATCTAGCGTTGGAAGCAAAGGTAGGGGATGAGCAGCACTGTCTTTTTCTGCTTAATTAGCCAAATGGGCTCGAGAAAGAGGCGACTTTGGTGTTTGTTTGTTGATCATAGGCCTGGGAGGGCAGGTGTTTTGCTTGAGTTATATCAAGAGGGGGCATTTGTGGATCAATGGGGAGATGTGTTGTCACTGAATGTGATTGCATCCTCGGAGAAAGGAGACCAGAGTAAAGGGGTTGGGGTCCCTATTGGAACGAATGCAGTTGCTTTGCTGTCAAGACCTGAGGTAGTAAGGTGGTTCTGCTGTGCTCAACTACCGAAGAATCGAATCTAGTGTTTGTGGTAACCAAAGGAGATGAGTTGGAGCAAGTCTCTCAACCTCAAACCAATGCCACCAACCATGGCCAAGTAACAGCAGCATCATTTGGCAAAAGAGCTGTTCTTATGGAGGTTGTCTGTCTATTGGTGAGGAAATCAGTAGACACTGGTTCTAATGTCTAGGAGATTATATCAAAACTAATTATCAATTTTTTTTTTTATGTTTCTAAATTAAGTCCCAATAAACATTAGCTATTTGCATTTCTTTTCTTCTCTCTTATTTCCCTCCGAGTAAATAAATCAGTATGGAATTTGTTATCGAATGCTCAATTGCAATTCAATATTAAACTTGCTCTTGTAGGAACCAACACATGGGATCGGTTCGAGCTCCGGGTGCACAAGAGGGTTATTGATCTACTCAGTTCTCCTGAGGTTGTGAAGCAGATCACCTCTATCACAATTGAACCTGGTGTGGAGGTTGAAGTGACGATTGCAGAATCATAAAAAGCTTAACAGATATGTACTGCTATTTGCTATTTTCTAGCATCTCCAAGTGTTTCACAAATCCTGTAGGTAAAGCTGGTATAAGTTTATTACTAAGATATTAGGTCGGTTTTTGTTTCCTTGAAAAAAAAAAAGGAAAAAAGAAAATTATGATCCTAAATTCACAAGACTTGCTGGTGTTATTGAGTTCCAGATTATGGTCTCCTAACATCAAAATTATGTCGTGATTTTGTTTGAAAGCACCTATGTTAATCTATTTAATTTTCCAATAAATTTATTACATAATATCTTCCTTCCATTTTCATTAGAATATGATATTTTGTTGTTATTTGTCACGGCATTCTCAATGAACAAACTAGCAGATTTGTTAAAGGAGGTTCCTTTGGGCTCTCGTTCTCGCGCGGAATTTTCTTCCATGAACCAGACTGCTGTTTACCATATCTTTATCCATTCTACTTTATTCAATTAAACAATCTATTAAATTATATACTTATTTCTCTAAATTATTGCGTGATGATATTACGTAAGAATAATTATTGTATCCTCGGTCAATCTTATTAATGATGTCCTTAAAATTAAAAACATAGCCGCCCCAAGTGAAAGCTGTAACCGTTTATAGAACACTCGTTGCCGTATTGGAATCGTTGACTTTAAACACTGTTTTTTTTTCCCTTAAATGCACTACACCATTCATATACTTCGACTGCTCGGAGCCTATAATTATAGTTGAAAAATATATTTATCTATATGCTTATTTTTTTTATATGAAATATATACTTTTAAATAGAATATACGAATCTTACCATCCAAAGTATGTATATGATTATATTCGATCTCCGTCTTTCATTTTATTGTTTATTTTTTGATGATTATAAAAGAAAATAAATCAGGGAGGATTATATTTCTCATATTTATATGCAGTAGTATTTGTACTGTTCTAAAGGTACAATCTTATAATTTTTAGATAAAAAATTAAAATTCGACAATGATCTTTATTAATCCGTTTTGAATAAAAAAAAATTATGAAGAGTTTTTAGTTCAAAGTTAAGTTGAGAAATGGAAGATTGACTATTATTTACAAAATTTATATGCCTTTGACTAGATCTTACAACCCAAAGTGAAGGTTGGGGACATCGTCATCGCAATTAATCAAAGTAAATAGAGCCTATAATTGCTCTTTTATGATTTTTTTTCTTGGAAAGGACGATTCGGTGGCAAATTGTAAAATAAACCCTTGCTGAATATGAATGTTCTTTCGAAGACATCAATGCTGACATCATCGAAGCAACCGACGAGGCGACGACTGAGAGAAGAAAATAGAGAGAGAGAAAGAGAGGGAGGGAGAGAGGGGGACTACGAATTGGTCTGCTCGCCTGCGGATCATGGCTGTCGCCGACACCGTAAACGGCGTTGATCTGGCCGCCTGTTCGGCGTCGTCCGCCGGCGATCTCGACGGAAAGGAAGCGCCGGACTCTAATAAGTTCACGGATCTCGCTTCCGACGCCACAGTCGTGGCCGTCAGCGAATCTTTCGCCATCCTCCGCCCTCACGTCGACCCTAATGGCTTCCTCGCCAAGGATCAGCAGCTGCACAACGTCCCCGACCAGGGGCGGTCAGCGGTGGTGCAACGACCCCAGGAATCGGAGCAGGAGATGAGGGATCTGGAAGAGCTCCTGTCGAAGCTGAATCCGATGGCGGAGGAGTTTGTTCCGCCGTCGATTACTGGCGGTGGTGTGCCAGTACCCTACGGAGGCTTCGGCGTCGGGTTTGGTGGTGGGTTCTATGGGGGTGGATTTGGGACGAGCCTTGCTTTGGGGAATGGCGGCTTCGATGGAGGCAGTGGATGGAGGGTAAAGGTTTTGCACGCGTTATGTTATTCTATTGCTCACTTTGTTGATCTCTTATTTGGTTTGATTTGTTTGATTAGAAGAAGAACGGATACGGTCAGGGGAAGCGTCGGATGAATAGCCGGACTAGTCAAGCACAGAGAGATGAGGTGATCATCAGGACTGTCTACGTTGCAGATATAGATCAACAGGTGAAGAAACTTTGAAACATCCTTCCTTTCAACGTTGGCTGTGCGATGGCAGTTAGTCTCTTGGACTATGTTATTTATGAACTAGGACTTATTTCCCATTTTACTGTATGCTCTTCTTTTCTCTGTTATGCTGCTTTTATTATATTCTATTTGGCAGGATGACTTTTGATTTTTGTAGGTTTCATATAGAGTTCCACAGGTATTGAATTAAATAGATGGATCACATTGTAATTAGGTTATGTGTCCATTGATTTTGTCTCATGCAAGTGTAACTTGTGGGCAAATATTTCTGTATATCTTGAAAAAAATACATATTCACCAAATCTCTTTGATCACCAGAGTGCACAAGAACCAGTTCAAATGGGCTTGATGTCGGGTGATCTGTGAAAAGAAAAAGTCATGCACTGAAAAGAATTTGACAGAATCCATAATTAGGAACCTTGCTGATAGAGATGGAGTGGATTTTGAGTGTGCTATAATTTGGTAAATCTAGCTTTTTTTTTTCCTTTCCTTTGATTAGAAAACTTGATCCAAAGATGTTTGGATGTCACAATCATTTCAAACTTCATGTTATCCATAGAGGTACAATGTGGGCTTCTAATAACTAGCTTCAAGAATTTGATTGAAGTTTTAAATAGATTGAGATTCAGCAAGGCATCTTGTTCAGTGGTTTTAGAATCTAGAAAACCAATAAGATAGGCATGCAGCTTCTACTCAATTTTCCAGAGTGTTACATATTAGGGCTTGTTATGGATACTTGGCTTTGTAGCTTCTGATCAATTCAAAATTGTTTTCAGCTGGATTTGTTAGACAGTTTGAAGCGCCTAAATGTCCTGTAGAGTGTAGATTAACCTAATCATGGAAAGAAGTATGGGTTTGCATGTGACATTGAAACATTGCCATTTTCACTTGAAATGAATCTAAAATTAGGAATCTAGGATCCACGATCTTCGATTTCGTTCATCTATCGATTTAGAGATATTTTAGTGATTGTTTGTGCTTGTGAGAAGTAAACTTACAGTGAAACATGTCTTTGATGATGGATGATACCATACAGTTCCTTGTTTTGGCTGAACAAAGAAAAAAATAGTGCACATATCTGCTTATGTATTGGACATTATGCTGTGTATGTTATCATGCATATAGATTCAGAAAGAGACAGAACTTTTAAATGTGTGAGGATAACCCATCTCAGGTGGTTATGGCTGCTAAATAACCAAAGATGAAGTTCTTTCATCTAAAATCAAAAGCAAGAAATTGAGCTGTACCTTCTGAGTTCCAATACTGACTAGAAAATTTCCTTTTTTCTGGATCTACCATTATAGCATTATGAAAGAAAGAGTCTATCGGTTCCTTCTTTGATGAACCATGTGAATGACATAAACTGAGCTTGCATTTTTTAGATGTCTATTTATTTATTTTTTGGTTGCATTTTTTGAAGTGCCTACCTATCCTATAGAATGATGATCAAAATGTGTATAAGTTTGCTGACAATACGCTGAAAATAAGAAGTTTCAAACTTTGGCAAAAATTAATTTAAAACTAAGAATATTAGATCCATAGCCTTTTATTTCATTCGTTCTTTCACTCTTATTGATTTGGAGATATTTTATCCATAGTTGTTATCGTGTTTATAAACTTCCTAATGTATTCACAAGGCAAGTAAACTTCAGTGAGCATATCTCGGATGATGAGTGATACCATGCAGTTCCTGGTCATGGTTGATATCATGCTTTGAGTTGTTTGTCCATAAAAGCTTTTACTATTACTCCTCTTATTTTGGTATTTTAAAAGTGCTACAGAATTACACCTAGTGAATCTTTAAATTGAGTTAATGTTGTTGCACAGTTAATGGATTTATGCATTATGAACGAAGTGTTTATTAGTTTATCCTGTTGCTTTGCTATATGTAGTTAATACCAGATTGTGCAAGTCTTTCCCTTAATGCATTTAAAACATGGCTAAAATCTGTGTCCTGGATATGTAGGTTACTGAGGAAGAGCTTGCAATACTTTTCAACAGCTGTGGACATGTAAGTTACCTCAATGCTTTTCAAGCCACTTCAATTTGATTTATTTGCATAAAATGTATCATTTTTATCGTTCAGGTTGTTGACTGTCGAATGTGTGGTGACCCAAAAACTGTTCTTCGTTTTGCTTTCATTGAGTTCAATGATGAAGGCACGTACCACTCAGTATATCTTTTATGTACTACAACAACAACAACCAAGTTTTATCCTACTAGGTGGAGTCAACATATGGTTCCTCCTATGCCATTAGATTTTATCTCCTACTATATCATCATTTATATTTAAAAAATTTTATTCTTCATGTACTTCTGTAACTAAATTGCTTATTCATGTTGCTGTTCATTATTTGTGATTATGCAAATCCAGAGGGTGCAAAAGCTGCTTTACATCTGTCAGGAACCATACTTGGGTTTTACCCTCTAAGGGTTCTTCCTTCAAAGACTGCAATTGCGCCTGTGAACCCTACATTTTTGCCAAGGGTAGGAGAATTAAGTCCATGTCATCTTATGCTTTTTCTATACTGCTATTGTTTTATATAGGGCTACTTGAGCATTCCTCTGGTTTCAGTCAGATGATGAACGTGAAATGTGCTCAAGGACTGTATACTGCACAAATATTGACAAGAAGGTAGGTGATACATTCTCACATTGGTCAATCCATCATTCTAATAGCAGTTTAATGCAATTCTCTTTTTAATAGTTTACAAATTAGTACATTTTAAATGGTAGTCACTTGGTTATTTCTCAACTTGGATTAGTTATGGCCTGAACATTAAGTGGAAATAACAATTATAGTTCATTACTTTGATAAACAAAGAAGTTTGGCCTTATTTTAGAATGAATATTTGCAGTATGAATTTGACTTTAGTTTTTCACTGAACAATATCAAACTCAAACCTGAAATTCGATTGATTTTAATGAATTTCAGCACTGTATTATTGTTGTGATTACAATTGCAGTAGCTATGTGTTCAACACTAGCTTCCCTGTTGTCTCTTGAACATAAAACATTGCATTTATTTTCACCTTTTAGGTATCTCTTGTGCTATTATTTCTCTCTGTCTTTTATTTCTTATATGCTAAAGAAATTCCTCTCCATCCATTGCACCGATAACTTCTCTTTCCATCATGCAGAATGTAACAAAGATTTATATAGCTTATATATATATCTAAATGCATTTAAGTATTATATGTAAATTGTTGTGGACCTATGAAACCCAATGCAGAATTGTTGCTGCAAAAGAATTGAAATAAGAAAGCCGCAGAAATCAAAAGGCTTGAACAACCTCATCAATAAGTATGAGTTAACTGTTTTTATATATAGATAAGAAGTTCTCGTTATATACAAAAAAGCCCCATATTAACATGCTAATATCAATAGGGTTATTTCTGGTGGGTTTTGTTCTGTATTAGTATTTTAGGTTTAATATTTTTATCTAGAGTCTTGTATATAACAATGCAATTATTCTACTTTCACCAATAACGCTATTGATACTAATGCCTCTAACAACTTCTGAATTACTTAAGAGGTGTTCTCTTTGTTGGTCTGTTTCAGCTGAACATCTTGTGCCTCAATGCTTTCCTTTTTCTTAAACTTGTATTTTCAGGTATCTCAAGCTGAACTTGGACTCTTCTTTGAGTCCATATGTGGAGAGGTACATATCCTCTGTTAGTATTCAGTTTCGTTTTTAAAGTATTTCTGCTTTGAATGATTTTCCAATGCAAATCATGACTCCTATGCTTCAGGTTTACCGGTTAAGGCTTCTTGGAGATAATCATCATTCTACTCGGATTGCTTTTGTTGAGTTTGTAAGGGTCAGTACTATTTGCTCAACATGATGACACTAGACTTTATGTGCAAATTCCTTGATTTTTACATATTAGACCAAGCTATTTATCAATGACAAGACTTCCCAAACTCATGGGCGTTTTAATGATTTTTAAGTATGGTGAAGGGTGCTTTGAAAAATAAATTAAACCTTGAGGGAAAGGGGAGAGTTAAAAATATTTTTCCCTAAAAGTGTGTTCCTTAGTGTGTACAAAAATAGAATGAAGGAAGCCGTCACAAGAAAGTCCCTTGTACAATGGCATCATCCAGGATTGATCCCAGTTGGATCATGGCTATTAGTGGGGTGTTCATGAAAAAATACTTTAACGAATGCTTTCTTCACGCTAGCTCTACCCCATGGTGTCGTAGTCATGGAGTCTAATTAGTGACAATGCGCATAAGTTTTAACTTGTCAAGTGATGAAAATTCGAGGACAAATCATTTTGAGGAGAGGAAGAAATACTTCTTTTGTTGGAACTTAGTGTGTTTGAATGTGTCTGAATGTTAATCGAGTTTACATCACGTAGTGTGTCGCCACAACCCACACTATTACTGAGTTACTGTATTATGACATTCCAGTGTTATATAATATGTTAGTATTTGTTGGAACTTGCTTTTTAGTCTCAGTAGCTGCTCTTCAACTACTTGAATATTCAATCCCAGAATTAGAATTAACAAATTTCTGAACTCTCCATTTCCTTCTTAATCATACCATTTTTTTCTTATATTCTCTGATTATAAAATAGCAGTGGAAGTTTTGTTGCTTCAAAGTCTTTTTTTTTTTTTCAGGCTGAGAGTGCAACTGCTGCACTGCACTGTAGTGGGGTTGTCTTAGGATCCTTGCCAATCAGGTACAATTTGGATGCTATCTCTTTAGTTATAGCCATCTCATATTAAACCTGACTGAAATATTTGAGTTAAAAAGATTCAATTGAAATTGAACAAAAAAATTCCTGTTTCATTTGAAACCGTAAATTATATTTATACTATTATATTATACTCTTTAAAGCATATTTTTAGCAATAATAATAATAACCTTTTTTGTAAGTTAAGATTTATGTTCACTAATTAATATCATGGTATTAAATACCAATCTGTTCCATGCGAAACGGACGATTTTTTTCATTCTGATGTGGAACCGGCATTGACACGTGCGTTAGATGGCGACAGAAGAAGCAGTAGCAATGACGGAGGCACGATCGACGACATTAGTTGATAGTGATCGCATCCGCGATCACACTGCGAGAATGCGATCGTGTTCTCGATCCTACAGTGCGATCACGAACGCGATCACGTTCTCGATCTTGCAGTGCGATTGCAAACGCGATCGGGGTGGGAAATTTTATAAAATTAATAAATATATAAATTATAATATAATTATAATTAAATAAATTATTAATTAAAAATATTTATAATATAAATTAATTAAACTGTAAAAATTTAATTTAATAAATTATTAATTAATTTATATAATTATAAAAATTTATATTATTATTATTATTTAAAAATATAAAAAATTTAAAAAAATATTTTTTTTAATATTTTATAAAGAGATCATTTAAAAAAAGGAAACTGAAATATGCTTAACAATAAACATCTAAAATCAAACGAATAATAAGCATTTTAAATAATAGAATATTAATGTTTAAAAAATAGAAAAAAAATATCAAAAAATTATATTAACACGGACGATACAGTACCGAAACCGTATCGTTCTGGTTGCAGACTGAAATCTCGATATGAGTTGAGATTTTAAATCTTGATTAATATAGCAAGTAATAACAATGAATCATACTAATTAATATGCTAACTTGTGTATATATGATAAAATCTTAATGTGTAAATTCAGTTTTCACAGTTTGTACAAGCTCAAAGCGAACCCATAATTTTAGCTACCTTATAAATCAAAACGATACCAATAAATGACAAACAAATCAAAAACTAGTTTTCAAGCAAAATTTGTATTGAGAATTAACAATAAAAAATTGAAAAATATGGTAATAAAAATAAAAGGTATGCTAATTAACATATTAACTTGCATGTATATGTATGTCCTTACTTGTATGGTTTGGTTCTGTTTTATTGGTTTGTACAAGATCAAGCCGAAACTGATAATTACCCATCTTGCAAATCTAAACAAAACTAAATAAACTATAAATAAAAAATTTCAATTTGAATTGATTTAGTTCACTTTGGTTTATTGATTTCAGGGTATGTGTTTCCGTCCTTCTTTGATATCACTTTTCTGTGCTTAATTTCTTTTAATCAGTTGAAACATCTTGTAGGCTAAGCCCTTCCAAGACTCCTGTGCGCCCTCGCTCTTCTCGTCCTCCCATGCATTGAATCTTTGTAGGTTGAAGAAGTGTTCCATAGCTATACTAACAAGAGATGCATATACACAATTTATGCTACATTCTGGCTCTAAAGTTATATTTCTTCTGATGAAGAGATACTTATTGCACCGAGCTTTGAAATACGATGTCTATCTTGTTGAAAAATCTTACATGGCAATGTAAGCGGTCAGCGTATTTTACTTCTCTTTTTCAGATTGATCATATAAATGTCTATTTATCTCCAGTTGGAGATTGAGATGTCTGTTTTGACACTGTTTTTCAGAAGTCATGTGGAAACTTTGCTTGTACGTGTTCCTACTTGCAGTCTAGTCTTGATTCTGAGTTCAGATCTATAGATAGAAGTCAACTCAACTGCAACGAAAACCTTCAATGTGGATCGTTGTGGATCCCAAGCTGAATGGGAAAAAACAACAACTGAGGATTGTATTAAGCTTTGATATTTTAACAAATGCAGTGTCTAAAGTATTGAAAGTTCATCAACGTGGACTTGGTTGTTTATCATTATATATATTCTCGTGCTTTGATATTTGGCCAAATATATGATCAATATATATATGTTCTCGTGCTTTTGCTGCTTGTCAACTCCCTGGCCAACAACTGAGATAGCCAGAACTTTGTGACATTCCGTGTTTTTGTTGAGCCTTCAATTGTGAATTGTCATCCACCATGACTCAACACACTATATTTCAGTCTCATGTTGAAGCTGATGCCTATATGTAACAATCCATGAGATCATTATTTGTTGCTCGTATTAATGTATCCCTACACGAGCACTGGGTCATTCTGAGATCAAATTTGTCTTTACTGATGATGGATGCACGTGTAAGCACTTTCTGTTCTCTCTTCGCTGATAATGGTTCGTGCATATCACAATCATGGGATCATGATGTCCCAATGCTGTTCATTGTGAAGCTCACCAAAAAAAAAAAAAAAAGACGAGCTAAATGAATACAAAAACTAAAACAAAAACAAAACTGATCCCCGATATTTCCATACAACAATCCAATAACTGGAGGATCTAACAAGAGACCATTGTTCAGTCTTCAGAAGAACAACTTCCGTGACCTAGAAGAGGGCGAAGAAGTCGCTGCTGCCTTCAGAGGATGTGCCACATTGTTACTTTCATGGCTATCTACAACCTTCGCTGATAATGGTTCGTGCATATCACAATCATGGGATCATGATGTCCCAATGCTGTTCATTGTGAAGCTCACCAAAAAAAAAAAAAAAAGACGAGCTAAATGAATACAAAAACTAAAACAAAAACAAAACTGATCCCCGATATTTCCATACAACAATCCAATAACTGGAGGATCTAACAAGAGACCATTGTTCAGTCTTCAGAAGAACAACTTCCGTGACCTAGAAGAGGGCGAAGAAGTCGCTGCTGCCTTCAGAGGATGTGCCACATTGTTACTTTCATGGCTATCTACAACCTTCGCTGCCTTTGGATCCGCAAAGAGAGTCTTTTGGAATGACTGAGAAAAACCTGTTGCAATTATTGTCACGTGGATTTCTCCACTGTAACGGTCATCGACGACAGCTCCAAAGATAATGTTTGCAGAAGGGTCTGCTAGGCTTGTTACAACCTGCAAATTGTGGATTAAACACACGAGCTTTCGAGCAAAATCCTGGACTTTTAAAGTAAACCATCTCCAATATGCTAAGAACGGGTTCAGAATGCATGATAATTTGTGCGGGTTCGAGAGATACAACTTACCTGGGAGACCTTGTTTACTTCTTGCAATGTAATATCCTTTCCTCCTGTTATATTATACACAATTCCTGTAGCAGACTCAATTGAAGAACCAATAAGAGGCGCTAGTGTAGCTTGTTCAGCTGCTTCTTGCGCGCGGTTCTTGCTGGAAGATACACCGACTCCGAGCATAGCTGTTCCAGAGTTCTTCATGACAGCTTTTACATCTGCAAAGTCGACATTGACAAGCCCGGGAATCTGCAAAGTTGGGAAAGGCCAGTTGTATCATTGTTACCCTCTTGCAAGGTGTATTTGACACTAAAATCTAAAAAACTCACTGTTATGATGTCCGATATCCCTTGCACCCCTTGACGTAGGACATCATCAGCCAGGAGAAATGCATCTTGAAGAGGTGTATGCTCATCGACGACATCTAACAACCTATCATTTGGAATCACTATAAGAGTGTCGACACTCTTCTGCAACTTTTCTATAGCTTCTAAAGCCTGAAAATTACCAAAGCACCAAGAAAGTCACTGGAAAGGTTTACAAAGTTCAACTATTTAGGTGAGTTATAATGAAAGCAGTTCAGAAACATGTTTCCTCGTTCAGTGTCAGATAAGAAAATATGTTAAGTAGAACTACCATCATAATAATGGAACATGTCAAATGAAGTACTAATAAGTAAAAATGATTAGAATTTGAAGGCTCTTCAGGAACCAGACAGCATGCAATTGTCATGGTAATATGGTATTGGCCGGAACAGTAATGACCAGACAGATTCATTGCTGCATAAACAAACCAGTACTCACCCAGTATGACCAAGCCAAATATTTTTTTTTAAAAAAAATCTCTTACTATTTAGACTTTGAAAAGGGACATTTTCCAACACTTCTCTATAGAATCCTTCACCCTTGTCCACCAATTCAAATCTCCTTTAGCAGTAAATTCCTCTCATTTTTTCTCAAATTCAAAGCTTGAATCATTCTGTTCTCATATTTAAACTCTATAAGATTTATAGTTTCAAGAAAATCTGTAACCATTATCTTTTTCAATCCAACCTAATCATCATTAGAAACAAGACAAGATTAGTCTAATTTCAATCTATGATCATTAATCACATTGAGCGACACTAATTCATATTAATCCTTGAATTGAATGATTATGATATTCAAGCATATCATTAGATCCATCCCTAGCACATTTTTGGAGTTTTTTTAGAGATTTACCAAATGGCGAAGAACATAAAATTTTCAAACTCTCTTATTTCATATAGATTTTCATCCAAATTAAGTTTAAAACTAATACATGTTTCTAGTTTAAATGGGAATCAGCTATTGTAGGTCTGAAGGAAAGAGCTTAGGGCAGCGAGCCTTGCCATGGGCTGATCAGCACTTAATGCTGGAGCTGTACACTGACTGCACCTACTAGTTCATGCGATCAATACATGGTGTGCTACTGTGCTAGCACCTCATATTATGATATGGTAAATATGAAAAGAATCAAAATTAAAAAAGAAAACTACACCTAGTTTTAATAAGGACAAGAAAACAATAAAGCCTTCACCCAAGTCCAATTGGCATGATTATAATGTCAAACAATGAGAACATCTTGTAAGCAAACATATATATATAAGAGTAAGGAGCCCCATAAAAGCATCATATCTGTTTTGAGGAGAAACATTGACTACCACATGGGAATCCATTCATATATGAATTGGCAAAATAATGCAATTTGAAAGTAGACTGTCGCCTTCACAAATAAATTGTGCCAAGTATTTGACCACTTCCCATGTTGCATATGATGCTCTATTTAAAGATTTATTTTTGTCCTTTTATGTTTACCAAAATTTCATCTCACTGTAAGCTAGTAATGTGTTAGGACTTTACACTGTAATACAGTTAGTTATAAGAACTTCTATAGCCTAATATCTGAGCAGCATATAAATATTTCACACACATTTCATACAATCAAACATAGGAAGCTATTATGGTATTTGTTGCACAAATGAAAAGTACACATCATATCCAAATGAAAAAGAAAAATGAATATGAACAGAAACAATCTGTAATTAGATAATCAGTAACACAGAAATTATAGTTCCTGAAGTTATACAGAATTTTTATTCTTTGTGCAGATATAAAGAAAGTGAGGGAACCTGCCTGTAAAGAGCGTTTACGACCTTCAAAACTGAACGGGTACGTGACCACGCCAACAGTCAGATATCCTGCTTCCTTTGAAATCTGAGCGACAACAGGAGCAGCACCAGAACCAGTTCCTCCACCCATGCCAGCTGTTATAAAGACCATATCTGAATCCTTAAGAGCATTTGCAATGACATCTTTTGATTCCTCAGCAGCTTGCTCTCCAAGAAGAGGATTTCCACCAGTACCTGGATTTCAAGAGATGAATTAGCTTCTCTAATGAATTTATAAAAATTTTACATATCAATTTCTAAATAAAGAAAGTCATCGAGGAAAAAATGTCCTATATGTTTCTTTTTGTTTTCTTGCTATTTTCACATATAGAAGTCTAAAAGCATCATGCATAACCAACATCATTTTGTTTCTCCAGCCATGTGATCAAGAACCTAACTAGATGTGGATAAACATTAATGCTTTGTTTACTCCAAGGTATGGATTGAGGAAGAAAAGGAATCCAAGGTGGAAAAAAGAATCCCTAACAAAAGGAAGAGAAATCAAGAAAAAGAAGGAAAAAAGTGGGAAAGAAAAAAGTATCACTTGCAAATTGCGAGCGAAGCCGTCGGCGGCCATGTGCAAGGTCGGCAGCGAGCAAGGCCGCCTGTGGCTCACAAGCGGAGCCACCTACGGCTGCACAAGGCTGCCATGCGAGGGTGGCCGCATAGGACCACCCGTGGCTCGCGGTTACGAGAGTGAGAAAAAAAAAGTTCAGTGAGGGAGTAAGAAAAGTTGTTCCGTCCGATTTGGGCAAATAAAAAAATGTCTAGATTTTTAAATCCATCTGTCCATTATTTTATAATAGGTAAATAGTGAAAAAGATGAATAGTCCATCCTTTTTTACAAAATAAACACTAGAAAATTTTCCATGTAGAAAAATTTGCTCAGTTTTTATTTCCATCATCCCAAGTAAACAAGGAGTAAAAGTAAAATTATATAACGCATAGACCCAACAAGATTTACATCTTTTCCTAAATCAAACTATCAATTAGTCCTCATCATATTGGCCTCTAAAACCCACACATGGAAGACCAACTAACAATATGAATTGGAATCCATAGGAAAAACTTGCAGAATACCAAAGGGTTAATACTTTCCTTATTAATATTTCCTAATTTCAAATAGATAAAAAAAATAAATGGCGTAGTAATGCATCTACCAATCTGATACCTACTAACAGATGATGTTGCTGAACCAATATTAATTTATAAGTTCAAGAGTGCCCAACCTAATCCACGAGTCAAGACTTCTCCAATCTGGAGCGGATTTTTTGCTTGAGAATGCAAAAGCGCCTGGGAATCTGTGTTTATTGCAAAAAACTCAACCCCCTGTCAATCAATAAGGCAATGGAAACCCACATTAGATTCCACTTTATTAATGGATCTATTCATGGAAGCGTTTATTGAAATGTAAATCATCAAACAACAGAAACTTCAAAATCCGAAGCATCTATTGATCGGACAAATAATGTTATAATTGAATATTGCAAATGCAAAAGTTAAAGAAAATCAGACAGAAAAGAACATGAGCTTATTGAACACTTGAATCAAAATACCTTTCCTCCCTTAGAATTGCACCTCAATCGAGCAGTTAGTCTAAATCTCTAGCTTATCTAAGGGAAATGGAATTACAAGTCCAGCCTGCACAAGTTTACCACAAAATAAAAATGGTCGGACTTGTTCAGGTAGCCAGTGACAGTCTAAATAAATTCAATAATGAAAATAATTCATCTTGAGAAACGAGAGAAGAGCATGCTAACACCGTTCACTACAGAGCAATTTCATTAAAACCTACATGAGTAGCTTTTTCTTTTAGCATCGCCATCTAATTTGACTGTTTTTGCACATTCGGCCTCAAATAAACACATACCTAATCTACACACCAAATACATGTCTATACTAGTTCTGTAAAGAACAGCAAGCCATTTGACTTTGCTCTGCTACGTTTTATCAGACATACAAATTACTTTCGAGAACACCAATTATCAATCCGCAAGTAAATCAAAGACAAGAACACTGATATTGTGGTATTGCTACTCTAACCCAAGCAAATTGTAGAAAACCAACTCAAGAGAAAAAAAGAGAGCTGCACGAATTTAGGTATTTTGAATCAGCCACATGGATGCGGGCAAGACAAGAACAAAAATTGCATCTGAGCGTAACGAACAAAGCACTGATCCAAGTAACAACAACAAGACGACAACGGACAGGCACCTGCAGGCCGCTCCCAATCATGCGATTGACGGCGTTGTTTCCACCCCCTCCGACACCGACCACCTTGATCCTGGCCGACTCCACCGGGACGAATGGCGAGGAGCATCGAACGACGGTGACAGACACTGGCCGCCTGAGGGCCTTCCTTTGGGACGCCGGAGACGCAGAGGGAGCGCAGAGAGCGGGAAGGGAGGAAGGAAAGGCGGAATGGAGGCACCAAGTGTTGGAGAATCGAAGGGAAGAAGCCATTGACAAAGGCAAAGCTGAGAAAGAGGACAGAGGGCGACAATCAGATCCAAACGTTAGGGTTTATGAAGTGAGAATATTTCAGTTAGCTCCCAAACATTTGACAAAATGTCGTCGATTGATACTGTAGATTCAAAATGTAAATTAAAAAAAACATTAGGAGTGACTTATAAGTTTATCAAATTAATTGGAAGAGCCGAAGGGTGAAAAATGTTATGCGGCATTGTGCGGGCATTTTACAAATATAAAAAACAGTGTCACTTTAATAAAAATGCAATTTTATTTATTTTTTTACAATCGACAGTTAGATTAATAAATGAATTTAAACAGAACATTTACTATTTATTGAAAAAATATATTCCGAATTATACTTTAAAATAACACTTTCCATATTTAATATTACCCCTATAAACTACTTAATTAATCACTTTATATATATTTTTTTTTAATTTTGGATTGCACTTTATGGTACCTTAATATAACTATAATCAAGCAACTTAAATTCACTGTAAATAAATAAATACATTTTAGCTAATTTTTTAGAGTTGCCAAGTTGCAAAAAAAACCAATGTGCCTCGTATTATGTATATTTATATAATTTTTTTAATATTTTCGATTCAATTCTCTTCATATTTATAAAAAATAAATAAAATAAAATGATAGATCTTAAAACATTAAATTATTATCACTATTCTTCAATTTATTCTGATAATTTTTTAAAAATTTGTTACATCAAATGAATTAAGCATATTATAAGTCTGAATACTTAATACCAATTAAAAAATTAAAATAAAAATTAATATTTGACTCATCTCAGTTGATCAATTAATTTTATTTTAAATGGGTAATCAAGATTCAAAATCAACTGTAATAAAATTTTAAACTTTTAACTGAAATAATATTAATTTAGTATCGTATTAATATTTATGTATACATAATATTTGTAAAATTGAAGAAAAAAATAGATAAATATAAGAATAAAACATTTTTAGTACTCAATATGATTTTAAATTTTATACCATCACATGCATCAAAAATTTTAGCATTGTCACACAGGGATGAGGTGTTAGTAAATACAGTAGTGCATATTTGTACAAAGAGCGAGAGTCAAATCTCGTTCATAGCTAGATGTAAATATTTACACTGTATCGTAGCCTCCATTGCACTTGTCAATTGCATTAAAATTAAAAAACATCTTAATTTATTTCTTTCATAATGATTATGAAATATAAATATTGTTAGCTGGGCAATTCCAACCTTTGCCCAAGGAACCCTTAGCATCGAGTGATATTGAATTTGACATAATATTGAAACAATATCTTTTCAATTCAAAATCAAAACTAAGACGTACCCAAAATTTTAAACCTTAATATTGAATTTCAATAATTTACCATAACAATGAATTTATACCATTCCACCTACCACAATACAAAATTTCAAACCATGCATAATAAAACTCAGCATCTATGTTCTATGTTCCTCTTCTACATTTTAAAATAGGATTTTTATTTTTTCAAAATACACCAGTTTTTTTTTTTAAATGACAGCCAAAATTACTTCAATATCCAAACACACTCAGAAATTAAACTGAAATACATATTTCAAATTAAGTTAGTCTTGATAATAGTGTATTATATATATATATATATATATATATATATATATATATATATATATATATATATATATACCGGGCCGGCGCGATCGAGCGCCACTCGTCAGCGATCCGTGAGGAAGTTCTGCGGCCGAATCCGGCGCTAACCCGGAATTCACAAAGGTCGCCGGCCACTGCCGGCCGCGATCATGCCGGATCGCCGACGAACCGTGACCGGTCCGTCGGCCGCGATTCAGAAATCCGACCGAATCGCGGCGAATCCGACCAAATCGGCCTCGATTCGCGGCGCGATCGGCCGGATCCGGCGGCGGACCGCGCCGTCGGCCGGTTCGTTCCGCTGGCCGGATTCGGCCGGATCCGGCCGATCGGGCCGCCAGAATCGGCGGCCGATTTGGCCGGATCCGACCGAATCGCGGCCGGCGATGGCCGGACGGACGATCCGGTCCGTCCGGGCCGGATCCGGCCCGATCGCGCCGATGATGGCAGCCGCATCACGCCGTGACCTTTGGTGTCGACCGAGAAACTTCCCGACGGATCAGCCGTGAGTGGCGCGTCGATCGCGCCCGGTCCGGCGGCCGGACGGCGACAGCAATAACGCGGCGAGTCGGACGACCGGGAATCTGTGGCGGAAGATCGAGCATTGGGAACGCGTCGCGCATTGGCGTAGAGGAGGAGTCGCGCAGATATCGGGATACATATATAAATCGATATCTGCGCGATCGCTTGGCGTTCGTGTCGGTGCGACGGTTCCCGTCCGATCTGCCAAGCGTTTCCGGCCGTCCGACCGCCCACGTGCCGCCGCGCGTCCGGCATCGCCGGCCGCCGGGCGCGATCGACGCGCCACTCGTCGGCCGACGTCCGACGGAAGTTCGGCCGGACCACCAAAGGTCGCGGCCAGGCCGGCCGCGATCGGGCCGGATCCGGCCGAATTGCGGCTCCCGACGGACCGGCAGCCGCCGATCCGTCCGGCCAGAATCGCCGGCCGCGATTCGGCCGGAATCCGGCCGAAATCGACCGCCGTCGCGGTCGATTCGGCCACGATCGGCCGGATCCGACGGCGGAAGGACCGCCGTCGCGCGGTCGTTCCGCCCGGATTCGACCGGAATCCGACCCGATCGTGGCCGAATCGCCGCAAAATCGGCCGGCCGATTCGACGCGCGATCTGCCGGATTCGACCGAATCGCGGCCCGGGCGATGCCGGACGGACCGCAGATCGATCGCCGGTTCGTCCGGCCGGATCCGGCCCGATCGCGGCCGGCAGTTGGCGCGCATCGCGCCGTGACCTTTGGTGAATTCGACCGATTAGCGTCGGATTCCGACCGCTAACCGGCCGGTAAACTTCCCCGACGGACCGCCGGCGAGTGGCGCGTCGATCGCGCCCGGTTCGGCGGCCGACGAGGCAGCGACGGCGACAACGCGGGCGAGTCGGACGGCTGGGAATGCGCTGGCGGAAGATCGAACGGCTGGGAACGCGTCGCGCATTGGCGCGTAGGGAGGAGTCGCGCAGGATATCAGGATACTATATATATATATATATATATATATATATATATATATATATATATATATATATATAAACAGCCAAAATGCAGCTGTTTCAAGATTAGCTGCATTTGTCTTTATCCACTAAATTTTGAACCTTTGGTAACATTCTTCAGGCGGCCCATTGAGAGCTCAAGGGGTTATAATCAAATCCAAAGAAATTAATTCACTGACTCAAAGGACAAAGCTATACTTTTCTAGATTACCAAAAAAAAAAAATGCTATACTTTTCTATTATTATGGTTCTTTGGTGATCAGCATTGGATAATCATCATGGAGATTTATTCTTCAATTTCTTACTTGCCCCAGTGATCTTCCTAGGACTTGTGAGAAAAGAACTGACTTTAACAGGCAGAAATGTCTCGAGAAGATGATCTCTGCAGTCTTAGTATCATCAGATTAGATAAGTACAAAACACTGATGAAGAAATGAAAAAACAAACACTCGAGGACGATGAACGTGTGTCAGCTTAGAATCTAACATAAAGTAACCGATACCTGTGCTTCGTAGAAAATAGTGTTTTTGGATCGAAAGTAACTTTAATGCCCAAAGCAAGACAGTGAAAGCAAGGAGTAAAGCTATTTCCTGAACAATCCGGAACCCTGAAGCGTCCTGCAGTATTCAGCAATGGTTGGGGATTTCTTTATTAACTCCCAGATTTTAGCCGAGTTCCGCAGCCATTCGCGCTCAGAGATGTTTCTCCCAAGTGGATGGCCATTCATGGACAATATCTAAAGCAAAAGATAAGACAATCATAAACTACAAGAACAGATCAAGCACCTTTTTTCCTTACGCTTGGTGTCAAAAGAAGAAACAAGTACATTAAAATCTTCTCTCTCTCTCTTACTCTTTTTTTATTACTAAATGTAATGCTTAAAATGAGATGATAATGTTGACAAACAATAGATTAAAGGATGGAGAACGTTACTTGATCCCGTAGCTTTCCTACAGCAGAAAAATAGCTCTCGAATTGTGGTTTTGGGTTTTGCAAATTATTTTCTTTCATTGAGAGCAGAAAAACATCTGGTTGTTCAGAGCCCAAATCCTTTGATGGCAAGTTTAGAGAACTAGTTCCAGATTTGTTGACTCTGAAAGAAGATGAATGGAAGAACTGCAACAATGCTTTCCTTAACAGTGACCCATTAAGAAGAGATAAATCTTGATTTTGTAGTCTACAAAAAATCAGATAAATAGTCAGATAAAGATTCTGACAACATAAATGGCGGCAAAGACCTCCAGGTGAAGGTCCCAATGAGAGTCTACCTACTGAGCAATATAATTAAACAAACAAGCCATATTAGTTAGTCAAGATAAAAACAAAAATGACCTTGGAAACATTCTAGCTACCAATTCAAGCAATGTGCCGATCACCAAAATCCATGGAAAGTCTAATAGAAAATTTTACTAGCACAAGAGCCAACCAATACCAGTTTTCTTTTTGTAATCCTCTTTGATTCATATTATATGGAAAATCGAATGTTGTAAATAATACACCAATAGTAATTCATTCCCGTCTACAAAAAAAGGTAGGACAAATGTGTATAAGATAGTTGAAGAACGAACAAGGAATGTGATGCTCACTTTGAATGAACAAAAACAAGGGCAGCTGAGAAATCTTCACTAGTAGCCAGAAGATTGACTTTGACTTCCTTTTCTAGTGAAGAATTACCAGAATTGAGTAAAGATGGTTCTGGTATTCCATGCTTCAATAAATCAACCTGCAAAAATATAGAATACATTATATAATGCTGATGCGTACAGCAATCTGACTGAATTTTGAACAAAATGAAGCAAAACAAAGTTCTAAAAATGTAGGAATATTGTTGAATTCGCCTTTACAGGTTACCATAAGAAGTCAATGAATGAAGTTTGATTGAGAACTAGAAAAGAGTTTTCAGTTTACAGGACAGAAGTTAAGCAACGTATTTGAACCCTACTAGAAAGAATGGGTCTGATTGTCTAATCAGCTCTTAAAAATTAGTAAATGCAGTAACTTTAAAGTACCATTGCAAAATATATCATGAAGGAATGATCATGCATGTGAATATTTTCTCAGTTCTCCACCGAGTTCTTAGACTGTTAACTTGTGGAATATGATCTTGCTATCGTATGTGGCATTCAACTTTTGCATAAAGTCCCATAATTCAGAATGTATCCACTAGTTTAAAATGGAACAAGTGCATTTGAACATGCTATTTCAGTCTGTCATTACATGCCATGCTATTAGATAATTGGATAATGTTCACAGAGACTTGTTTTATAATAAGAAAGTGAAAATGGAATCAAGTAATAAGTCTAATTACGCTCACAACTATGCAATTATGTCATACCAATTCTTAAAGCTCATGTCTTCTAGTCAAGTACACGCAACAGATACCCAGTGCTACCCACTCCAAAACTACCATGATAAACAGCCACATACTGAATTCATGAATCCCATCAGACACAACTAGCAATACATTGCAAACAGATGATAGAAACACATTTGAATTACTTAGTTTTGACTGCTAGAAACTTACTTGTAAAAGAGACTAAGAATCAGAAGAAGTAATAAATCCAATGATGATCATACTAAGTCTTCAAGCTCACATACTGACTCTAATGTGAGCAACGGCTACCCTGTGCTACACACTCCAGAACTACCATGACGATTTGAGATGGAATGAATGCGTACCGTAAGCATAAGTTGCCACACACTGAAGTCATGAATCCCTTCTGAGACAACCAACAAAACATTGCAAACAGATGCTAGAAACACACCCAGCTAGAATAGTCTCTTGCAGCACCCAGCGAAAGAAAAAATGCTGAATCAGACACCATTAAAACAGATAATAAAATGTATATATTAAATGAATTTGATTTTATATCTAACCTGAATTCCCATCAGTTCATGAGCTAAATCTGCAGGTAAGGATTCTCCAGTCAAAACAGGAATAGCAGATGAACCATCGGGCTTCATCATATCTACTAATATAGAAGGGCTAAATATTGGCTGCATATAAAGTTTGACAAATATAAGCAGAAAAGGATGTTAAAAGAGCAGAAAATTAGTAAATGAAACAGCACCAAAGCATTCTTAAACAAATTAAAGTGCTATGCAGCTCATCATCAAGCCATCTTTGGCCCAACCATATGGGATTGACTACATGAATCGAATACCTCCAATGAGCTCTATGCAACTAAACTAAACAACCAAAATAAGAAATTTCAATGTCGATAAGGGTTACACTTCAAACAAAAGTGATAATCCGTATGCAACAAATCATGCTGAGTCAATCTAAAAATGAACTAAAATAATTACGGAGCTGCCCCTTGGGACAAGAGGTGCAATGTACACCGATATAATCATCCAAGTTTCTATAATCACTAAAATTGAACGATTTGATTGCCATATCAAAACACTAAATAATTTGAAGAGAGAACATGAGCAAGTGAAGGACAACCTCCAAAATTTTCCTAGGTTGTATAAAGATGAAAGAGGAGATAGTTTGCTATCAAGCATTATATGAACTCTGACAAGGTGAATAGTGAAATCCCTCTATGTGCAATTTAAAGCAGAAAACCAAATGAGAAGAATAAAGTGTTAGAAACCTGGATGAATACCATTCCAGCATCAATCATATTCTGTCATGAAATTGAATTAAAAACAAGAGGTATGATGCTCCAAGTGCAGATCCTATCACATGTTGATGCATCCAAGTTACCAAAAAACTCACACATCAACTAACCTGGGTATCCAGAAGTATCAGTCGTTCAGATGATACCCTCAATTCAATACCAACTGTACAGTGTTTTGCCATTGCTCTACTCTCATCAGACTGTGTAGCAAAAGGCGGAAGCATTCCTGCAATAACATTTTTGCACTTTCAGAAGACAATTGATCATCCACACTTTGCAATTGTCCACAGAAGTTCATACGCAAGCAAATGTAAATCAAAAAAGGAAAAAAAAAATCCAATCAGAAAATACTTAATGTGCACTAGAATGTTATAATTTCCCAAAGCAAACGACACCTAGCATGTGTGGCATCCATAATGCTGCATGGAGTGTATTTGTTTCTCGGCATTTAGAAATGGCATTCTGTGTTCACGGTAATTTTACATGTAGGGATACCATAGTATATGATCAACATTGAACACTTAAAGAAAGTATGAAGCAATATTCTCCCCTACCTGGGACTCGACTTCTTTTAGATTATTTTCCAAATTTTGTGGCATCTAGGAGTATTTATTCACAGTGCTTTCTATTACCTAGGAGCTCTGCTAGTTGAAAGTCTTTTATCTCTACTACATACGGTACACATCTGACACTTCGACAGTAGAAGTCCAACTTGCTATCAGCATTTCAATTGATCATGTGTGAAATGTGATATAAAAGGAGATGTAAGATAGATCTGTAATCATATCTGATAGTCATGCCAGGGTTTGAGTACTATAATACAGTAATTTGTTTTCATTTGATGAATTTGCTAAGGTTGCTAGGTCAAAAAAAAAAAAAATACAACCCGGTGCACGAAGCTCCCGCCATGCGGGGTACCGGAGAAGGAATTCATTGTACGCAGTCTTACCTTGCTTTTTTTGCAAGAGGTTATTTCCAGAATTTGAACCCGTGACCTCTTGGTCACCTGTGAATTTCCTAAGGTTGCTGGGTCAAGAATTATAAAATTACAATAATGAATTACTCCACATTCTAAACCAACTTGTCAAGAAAATACTTTTGGTTCAGTAGCAACATGGTGATAAAAAAGCCAGAATTGCATTATTAACGAATGAGTAGGGCATATCTTGAGCACTTCTAGTATTATACTCAAATGAAGTCCAAGATAGCTAAGTAATCTTTTAGCTTGTGTTGTGGATGAGTGTTTTTTAAGCTTCAAAGTTTCTTTCCCTTGTATCTAAGTTCAGAAAATATTAAGCATAGTGCTCATTCATTTTTAAAAGCTAGGCTTGCACAAAATTTAGGGTTGTTTTTTTTTTCTTAAGAAACTTGAATGAGTACACCTTAAAATAATAATAGTAAAACTTCTCGCTTTGAAATAAACCAAGGGCTCACATTGCAAAATAAGGAGAAACAATACTTTAACCAGTCAATTTTTCGGTTGTTAAAGTTTCAGCTTCGTACTCTTAAAAGGCCCATTGCGAACTTTATAGAAGATCCAGAAGTATAGGACCCAAAAAAAAAAAAAAAGACAACATAGCTACCTGGATCTATAAAAGAAATATCAAATCACACGACAAATTTACATATATGCAATAAAAGATATAACGAAATATATATATATATATATAAGGACTTCATTATGTCACAAGACGCTGAACTGGATTTTTATATTGATTTTCTTATGCCAAATCTCATCATTCAGCGCTTTGTTTATGGAAAAAGTAATGAATTTTAAAAGGATAAGCTTACCAGACTCTTTGACGATACCTTCCTAAAGGGTCAACCAAAGAAGAAACGAAATGTTCCGAAATCACATTATTTTCTTCAATCAGAGTTTGCAAACTAAAAAAACAGTTAACGCATTCAAAACGGGAAGATTTATACCTGGGGAGCTTCCGTCGAATCCATAAAGCTCATTCATGATAATAGACTTACCAACCCCAGGTGGTCCAATAATTCCAATCACCGTGAAATCGGTGTTCTCAGTTAGAAACTGCACGGGAAAAAAAAATCATCGGCTCAGAGTCCTTCATCAATGTTCACCGTTCGTGATGAACTAGGAGGGGTAATCCAGCGACGAAGAAGCAATCAGTTTGAAAGCTCGCCACTGCTAAACCAACCTCGTCTACCTAGGGCTAAAAGAGTAAGGATGCAAACGAAGTATAGAAAAACGCGAACCGGAAGGATCCGCTCGGTGTGAAACTCCCAGGATTCGGAGAGAAGGTTTAAAGATCCGGGCTGTTGGGCATTTCGGGACCGGTGAACGACGGCGGAGGGATCGTCCTCCCGACCGAGCCTCTGGGCGGCGGATGCACCGCCCGCTGGCTTGGCGAGGAGAATCTTAGGAGGGGGTGGAGGAGGAGGAAGCCCCGACGACAGAGAGGAAGAGGAGGCCTGAGGGATCCCTGAGGTTGGAGGCGCGCCGCCCGACATTCCGGCGAGCGTCGAGCGAAAATGGTTTTAGGGGAGGGACTTTGACCGCCACTTTGGATCCTGTTGGGCAAATAAAACCGATAATGGAGAGGGAATCCGGATCCGGATTACTTTCGTTTGCTGGGCATATTCCCGGGCCGGGCCAAGGAGTAAAGCCCAGTCCAATCTCATAAAAAAACTCAAGAAAATTAAAGTTTACCCCACAATTTATTAACTATTTAACTATCTTTCAGATTATGTTTAACCCTTTTAATTTTATGTAATTGCGTCAAAATGCTTCTTTTTAATTTATCGTGTTTACAAAAGGCACCCTGTAATTTTAAATTCAATACAATCCTCTAAAAATTTTAAACTTATTAACATCTTACCCCATAATTATCGCAAGTTTTACGCCACATTGCCTCGGAAACCCGAACCGAAGCGGCGTTCGACGCCGCGAGTCTCCCCTCCTCTCCTCGCCCTTTTTCGCCGGCGATGGAGGACATGGATTGGGACGTATCCACCTTTTCCGGCGTCAAACGCGAGGGGGACGCTCCCCGACTCTACTGCGACGCCTGCGGCGGCACCGACTTCGCCAGCGGCGACGATGGCTTTTACTACTGTCAGATGTGCGGCTCCCAGAGCCAGGACGTTGTCGACACTGGATGTGCCATGGAGGACATCTTGGGTGGCAACCAGGGATCCAGTACGCTCTACAGCCTCTACCGCAGCCGCGCCCGGACCCAGTCGCAGACCCCTACACCCGCGGTTCGCAAAGATGACATCCTTCGTTCACTCGCCAATTCGCTCGCCTCCGGAAGAAACCCTAAGAAGGAGGAAGAGAAGGGGCCTCCATACGGCTTCGAGGAAGAGCAATCAGCGCCGAGGGATTTCCCAGCGGGCTCGTGCTCGGACGCGGACGCGCTCGCAATGGGGATCCGGATGCGGTATATACAGGGGTTGCAGGTGATCCTTCAGCTTCAATGCGAAGCGCTTGTAGAGAAGTTCGGCGTGAGCCCCATAATTTGCGGTCTCGCAGGGACTATCTGGTTGCGCTATGTGGCCTCGTCTATGGTGTTCGATGAAGGTTGGGCACAGAAGACGATTGAGGTGTCTGAGACTGCTTATGCTCAATCCCACCATGGAAGACCAGGTATAGGTCTTTACCATCTGTATGCTTCATCTCATGCTTGAATGAAAGGCCAATTAATGCATTGTATTGTGAGCATAACTTTTTCTTTAGTAAAGATTGGTTGAATTTCCAGCAAGGTTTTAACATATTTGATTGATAGTTATACTGTCATAGTACCAGATGGAAGAATGACTGTTATTTAGTGTTTAACTTGTCAATGATCTTTGCTTCAGCATTCCTTCATATCACCTCACAGAAAACTTACAGTAATTCTACTCCTAATCACCTAATGTTGTGAGGCACCCTGTACTATCATGTTCCATCCATTTTAGCTTGCTTTATGTTTACATTTTTTATAAGTATGACTTGTAATTTATCTATTTATTTTTTGCATTGTTTTAATCCTGCTTCTTCTCCAACTCGGTGTTAATTTTGAGATTGAATATAAATTTTAATTGGCAATTCGGTGTTGATTTTCTCTATTGTTGCTATTTATTTGTTGTTATTTATATACCTCAATGTGTTACTTTCTTTGATCCATTCTATGGTTCTCCTTATGTAAATAGTTATCTATGTGTTTTTCAATTGCAGAAGAGAAGAAAACTCTGAAGCGTGCTAGAACTAAATGCATAGATCCACGGAATGCATATGGACAGAAAGGTGTATATATTTGGCTTCGTGCATTGAGGAAGACAGTACCTGTGTATTCTTCACTTTCTATTTCCTTTTTGGTTTGCCATGTTGCACGAGAAGCAATTCTACCAACTGATATTCACAAATGGGCAGTAGAGGCAAAACTTCCATATCTCACGGCATTTATGTTGCTTGATAAATACCTCGGAAATCCTCAAAGTTCTTGCCCATTGAGTTCAAGGCTCATGTTCCGACCTGTCCGACTTCTTGGAGCTTGGCAGTTAGAAACTGTAGCCGGTTCTATTGCTCAAACAATTGGACTACACCTTCCCTCTGTGAATTTCTATGCTCTTGCATCTCGGTATCTGAAAGATCTCTCCCTTCCAACTGAAAGTATACTTCCACACGCATGCCGTCTTTATGAGTGGTCAATCCCTCCTGATCTTTGGTTGTCTTGTAATGTTTCTAAGTTACCAACTCGCATTTGTGTTATGGCAATTTTAATTGTCACAATACGAATGCTGTATAACATACACGGCCAAGGATTCTGGGAAATGACTTTGTCAGATGTAAAAGATACTCCAAGCAATCAAATTCTCGTTCATGATTGCTTCAGTCAGAGTTCTGATGCTAAAGAAGGTGGTTTCACAGAAGTTTCTTTTGAAGTTAACCATTTGCCATACATAAAAAATTCATATTTCAATGTCAAGGAGCTGCTGGACATTCTTCAAGCTACTTATGATAGGGTCAGAAATGTGCACGGTAACTAATTAAAGCATTTGTCCTGTTAATTGTGGATTAATATTTACATTACTGATACCTGCAAAAGTCCTTCAGACAGTCTCCATTCCTGTAGGTTGAATTTATTTTGAAAATTTTCCTTTCTAGGTTTCTAAAATAGTAAGATGTTTTTAGACAACTTCTATAATTGGAGCTCTATTTCTCAAGTAGATTTAACCTGGAGTTTACTTACCTTCTGCTAGTAGCTCCTAACCCAGGTGTAATTAACATAACATTTAGCTATAGTTCCTAAAACTGGTAAATTAGTACAGCGTGTAGTTGTCATGTTAGTTTGGTTTAGGCTAGTCGAGTGCAAGGTGTAGCTTGATAATGAAATATAAAAGTCTGTGGTTTGGATCCTGTTGAAATGAAACATCAAAAGAACTTTTCATTGAACAAAAGTTGACTCTTTAAACTGGTTTTTTTTTATATTTTTTTTTATTTTTAGCTAGTCAGTTAAGTATCCACTCACTTCCCTGGCTGTGCTGCAACCATAGTATTATTTTCTTCCCATTCTTCTTTCAATGTGTTTCAGTTTAGTTTGTTAAATAGAATGGTCTGAGTTGACTAAGTATGCTTAGATCTAAGCTTTTATATCTGAGATGAATCAAATTTGATGTCCTAGGCTTTTATGTCTAAGCTCTAGTGTGTTAGATAGAATTGTCTAAGTTGAATGAGTATTCTTTTTATTAAAACAAATGAAAAGTTGAGCAACTAGAATTTCATCAAAAAAACAATAGGAAAAGTGGAAAATTGCCCTGTAACTCTTTATACTTCTTTCTTGAGAATTTTGTTTATTTGTTATATCAGTCATCCTTTGCCATTATATATGTGCCTATTGTCATTTCATCTTTTACTCTTTGATTACCAGCAAATCAGGCATAGCAAAAGCAGTTTGTTATTAGTGCTCCATCGATTAACATGTACTATATTATTGACAGACTATTCAAGAGACTTAAAATCCTATCTCAAGTATTGCCGTAATGTTATTTTTGCCGGAATGACAAGCTTATATGACGAAGACACACTAATAGAAAGACTCTGGGAAATGTATGAGAAGGAAGAGGTACTCATTACCCAGCAGCTCTTTTGTTTTTCTCTCCTTGACATCTACAGTTCCTTTTGAATAGCAATTGAAATAGTTGACTGAGCTATTGCTGTCTTAATATTTTGTGTGCTATGATGAATGTATGAGGTTACTAGGAGAATAAAGAAATATTACTATTTGTGAATAATTAAATAGGTTGATAAAAATGATTAACTAATATGAATATGCTCAAATACCAAAGATTATATATCTGTAGATAAGTTAAAGCTATTAGACCTAAAGATGCGAGGTCTAATAAGCATATAATTCGATGGAGGGATACCCTTTCTATAGCTGGCCTTAAATAATTGACATTTCCACAGCTGTATGATGATGATGCAATAATGGTAATATCGGAAACTAAAGTATATTCCCATGACATTCTTGTTAAACATATTCTTGTCAATGTATTTATTTAGCCAAGAATGCATTCTTAGATTCTGTCAATTTACAGTGTCATCCAATACATTCATGGAAAACACATTAACTGGAATATACTTTTCCTCATGGGAAATTGTCATTCCATGAACCAGATGCTCCTTAAAAATTTGCAAATATTTGGAAGTGTATCTTCTATGATTTGATGAAAATAAATCAAGCTTTGTACTTGTTTCTGAATTTGTAAAAGGTTTGCTCCAGTAAATTTCTCCATGTCACTTTCTATGTTATTTCACTTCCTGGATTAGCTTTCTTTTGCAAATTTGATGTTTCTTGGATTCTAGAGTTAGTTTTACTCCCATCGCAGGATGATACTCATAAGGATGAAAAAGTCGACTTTCTTGCTTCAAATGGTAAGAGACAGAAAGATGAAGTACATGCCACTTCATTCTTGGACTTGAAGAAGCTAAAAGAACCAAGCAATTGCATCCAACATCCAAACAGAGAGGATGTCCATGATCAAAATGGCATTTCATGTAACTCTGCTGATCCAATCCAGAAACCTGCAGTCAGTAATTCATCATTGAAACCCTTGAGAAATGTTGCAGTTGAAAGAATGAAAATATTCATGGAGGAACATGGGTTTCATTACCTTCCACCAAGAGTTCGGGGTAGGGCAGATGGTTATCTTCGCTACAATAGAAGGAAAGTAGATAGCAAACTTACTTTTGCTACACATGCTGATTATTACATATTACTAAAGGCTTGCGCAAAGATTGCTGAGGCTGATATCAAGCTAATGCATCTTGGTGTGCAGAAATTTGAGAGAAGACTTGCTTGGCTCGAACAACAAATTGATATGAGCTTGAATGCACTACCTGAGCTTTTGCATAAGATGCAGGATGAATAATGTTTACGCCAAAAGCTACAGAGTTTATACTTCATGGAGTTTCTTTTTGGGTGAAGTGATGCTCAGAGTTTTCTTATTTGAAGCACTAATTCATTTTCGTTCTTCCAAATAAGTTGGTTACTTCGCCTCAACAAATCCTTTTACAATCCTGGAAGCTGTCATGCCAGATAATCGCACAACTCGCCGAAGCTGCATCTCTTTCCTTAAACTCTGAGACCCTAATCCAGGCCAAGACTGACTACAGTGCCACAGAATTGCTTCCTTCATAATTTAGTTACATATTTTGGGTTTAGGCTTAGACTTGTTCTGGCCTAATCTAATGGACAGTAACCAATCTGCAGTTTTCCGATATAATTTCCTCTAAATGCAGTTTGAAACGACAAGAAATTTTGCAACGCATCCAAAATACTGAAGGGTAAAATCTTAAGTTCATTCGTGGTTTATCAGTTCGTTCCCTTTGGATTATTAACTCTATGATCTTTAACTTTATTCTGCTAAATTTTATTTAGCAGAACCATAAACAAGATGCTGATTGTTTTCTTCACGTTTCTGGAGATGCATTCAACACCATGGGACTCAATTAATGGCCTTCTTCTTTCCTTTCTGAGATTTTATTTGAAAGATACTGAGGAGCTGGCTACTCTCGCTGCTTAAAGGTGAGGCTTGTTTTTAGGCTGTGGAGAATTCTGATTGATATAATTTACTATGCGTAAGCCACAGTCTGTTGAATGATCATTATCTCCTGTTAGGTTCGAAACATTCAATTCTCTCTATGCATTTTTCTATGCTGGATACCTACGCACTTGGGGTCATTGCACACGTATCTTAATATTGGTGGTAATTTCACTTTCCCTCCTGTATCCATCTTCTAAAAATGCTTTTTCTCTCTCAAAAATTTGAGATTTCTTCAATTGAGGATGAATGCCTTGCGATAGCTACTTAGAATGAGTCCTGGTGAGGACTCAATTTTCATTGACTAAGATCTTTTTCTAAATTCTTTTTAAAGGGTTGATTGTTATTCGTTATCATCATTTTGGCTTTTCTTAATTATTCAGTAACTCGTACAAATTCTTTTTTGCCCCTTTTACTCCTCATTCTGTTCATGGTTCCTAGGACTATAAACAAGATAAACGGAGCTGAACTTGGTCTACAAGCTTGTTTGTTTACTTGCCCTTTTTAATAAATAGCATTAGATATATATGTGTGCGTGTGTGATAATTAAAAATTAAATAAATAGGATTATAATCAAAACTTTATTCATGAGCTTTTTTAGTATTTATTTTGTTCATATGTTCATTTAATCTGATGTTTCTTTTCCTTTTCTATTGCCAGTGAAATGGAAAGTGCGGGGATGCAGCCTGCAGGGGAGCTCGTGTTCAACAAGCGAAACAAGCATATTTGATTCACTATATATTAAGCCTTAATTAGTTTTAATTTAATTCACTAGATATTAATGCAGTTATGAACAATTGTAATCTGTAAATTACAGCATGAACATTTGTTAGTGTATTATTATTGCAAATTGTGTTTTTTGGTTAGATATATTCTGTTCATATAAAGAACACGTTATAATCGGAAGAGGAGCATTTCCGATCTGAGCACAAGGGATGTTTAGAGGACCCAAATAATCAAAGAATACGAGATCGCATATTATAAAATCAATCAAAATATTAATTATAAATTTTGCATTAGTTTCTCATTCCTCCAAAATATATTGAACCTAAATGTTTTATCATAGTTATACAATAATTATCATTTTATCTTGAAAAACTAATTCATGACGACTGTTTAAAGAGCTGGGCAATTGCCCTAAAAATCCAAATATTGGGCAAGTTTTAAAAAAATATATAAAATAGAAAATGTTTTTTTTTAGTGTTAAAGTCCTGAAAGGAAGAAAAAATAATAATAAAAAGAGGCAAACATATTTTATGAGGGAGCTGACCTTTTATCTTTACGAAATCTTTCAAATTATTACCACAGCCACTCTGTGTATTGCCCATAAAAAATTAATTTTCCTCGCATTATATTATTTTATTAGGAACTTGTCTTCTTTTTTTTTTTTTAGTAACGAGGATGTTCATATGCAGAAATCAGTGTGCTACTTAGTAACGTGATTTTTTTATACTGATGAATAAAAATCTCAAAATAGTATACAAATTAGTCTGTCAACGAATCAAAATAAGCCTCGTATCCAAATAATTTTTATTATTCTTCTTAATGAAAATCTTGTTCGAAAACTGCAATTATTTGGTTTTTAATTAATATATGCATGCAAATTAGTCTATCCGGAAGATGCGGAATAATTCCCCCACATACATCCATTTTTTTTCTGCCTTCTGCCTTCTGCCTGTCACCACCTTCAATTTAATTGTCCAAGTACTATGAATCTGGTGTGACCCAATGCAAAAGCACCAGAGAGAATAAAAAAAATTAAAATTAAAATCCTATTAAGAATGAATATTACAAATTATTTGAACGAAATCTAGACATTTGAATTACCAAAAAAATTATATATTATGTATCTAAATGACAAATACTAATATATCTTAGATGTCGAGTTCTGAGTATATATAAATTATGCTCTGAATTTATTCAATAGTAGTCTACCTCTAAGAACTAAAATCTAAACATCTAAATTATTCAAATAAATCTATATGAAATTGCACCGAGTATAGTAAGCAAAACTCTCTCATTTTGAACCGACAATCAAAATATCTACTCCAAATAAAATTCTAAAGCTTAGAGATAAGTTAACAGTCTCAACAAGACTGGCTGACTAGATCAGTTATCAGCCAAGTTATTGCTTGCAAACAGAGTTTATAGGAAGACGCATCCTAAAATTTAGGCCAATTCAAGGAGAGGGCAGGTGGAGAAAGAAGGGCACCACAAATGCAACGACAGAAACGTGTGTTGGACTAAATTTTCTGCTAATCCTAATCCACTTGATCTTTTGGATTAATGGAAAAGCAATTACATTCCAACTAAATCACTTGCAGGAAGAAAAACAATGATCACGTGTCTACCTTCAATCCTGAGGTGGAGTAGTCATGCATGCTTATGTGGGAGTGCAACGCAATAGTTATGCAAGCAAATTACGTCTCGGAGTCGCACAAGGAATATATACTGAGCCAAATGTATCAAAACTGAACAAAAAAGCCCGGATTTCATCATTGCTTGTAGGTCTTTGAATACTCGAACTCAACCATAAACTTGTTTGGCTAGAAATATGTTCCAACTATCATATATAAAAGCAAGATTTGACAGCAATGTCGAATCTCTTTTAACTCGTGTTGTTTTTGTCGTTGCACTGTTCATGGAACATGCATTTGACACCAAGAGTTATTGTGTAAAGTTGCATGGAAAGTGTTTGTCAAATGTTTGTCGTGGATTGCGACAGGCCTCCAATCTGTGCACGTTGATTGTTAGACTCAAACAGCTCCTAAATAGAGAGTTTCTAATAAGCAACAAAGACTTGACCAAATGCAGGATAAGGCATTAGCACAGCAGGACCAAAGCTGGATACTGAAGTTTAAGAATTCACGAGATGAGGGACTCTTTGTCAGGTTGATACGATAGCCACCGCGAGCGAGGTGAGCTGACTAAGGTTAGACAAGAGAAGAACATAAATCACATGTGGAAGTAAAGCACCTCACTGACTTAACTTGTTGAACTTAACCTTCTCACTGCATTAAACTAACTAAACATCAATGGTGCCATAAACTTCTGTGTTAATGACGCAGACGGGACAGTGGGGTGGCATTAAGAATATTCCATGCGTAAAATTAAAATAGAGAAGGCAGAAAGAATCGAATGAGAGGGAGAATTCATCAACAAAAGAAGATCACCTCTTTATTTAAATGAAAAAAAATATTATTAATCAAAATTGAATATCTTACGAGAATCTAAACATATATTTAAATAGACTTAGAAAGAGAAGATTTTTTAATCCTAAAAAAAATTAATTTTAACAGAAATTTCTTAACAAGTAAGAAAGCTAAAAAAAATAAACAAACTAAAATAAAAATTTCTTAACGAAACAGAAAAATAATATAAAAATTTTAAAACTAAAAAAAAAAATTAAATAGAAAATTTGAACTAAATAAAATTAATAATAAAACCCTAAATAGTGATAATAACGTGTCATGGTCTGATCCACGGTTAGGTCGTGGTGAGAACCACGGTCGTCGACTGATCCACAATTAGGTCGTGGTGAGGACTACGATTATGGTGGGGAAACACAGGCAGGGCGTGGTCTCTGTTGGAGGTCCTGTGTCAAGCCATGGAATGATCCACGCCCATGTGGTGACCACGGGTAGATTGTGATAACCTTTAGGAACTCTTTTATGCCTCGTTCCAATCTAAAATAAAACATATCCATATCAAAGAGCCATGGAGGTGTTAAATCCTTGTTTTGAAGCTCAATTGCTCTTCGTTATGACTTAGAAGAAAGCAAGGTCGCATCACAAGATAAAAGTTGATTCAACTGTTAGATGCATCTGCATCAGTCACTCGGGGTTAAAAAGAACTCGTCCTCGAGTTCGAACCAGTATTATCCTCTTCTTTGGCATAAAGACTTTTGTTTTCTCTTTCATCCACTAGCTCCATTATGTCACTCTTGTTAAAGGGGCACGAGCAAGTCATGTTGTGATAGATGTACCTGCATTAGGCTCTTAGGGTTGAAAAGAATTCATCCTCGAGTTCCGATTAGGTAGACTTGATCCTTGGTGGAGAAATCTAGATTTGAGTCGAAGAGGTTGCTTGGATGAAGTGGTAGGGCATATATTGCTTTCTCTTGTGCGACCACCTTGAAACCCCTAGACATAAAAAGGAAAAAAAAGGTAGAAGGTACCAAAAGAGGAGTGGAATCCTCTTGTCGGAGTGTTAATGTAATATTTTGTCCTCCAATGTAGGTGCTCGTCATCATTAATCAATCATCCCTCGTTTCATCTATGGACGAGAGATCAAGCACTGCCATATTCGCAAAGTATCTCATCATCATCATACTCATCGTAGATGAGATAACTAGTGACCTTGTCAATGTCATCATCGCAAACGGGATCTTCAATTTCCTCATCAATGTCATCATCGTTGTAGATGGGGTCTTTTATGTTTTCATCATCATCACAAAGAGGATCATTTGTGTCTTCTTCAATTTCATCACCGTAGGTAGAATCTTCATTGTCTTCTTGGAACTTAGTGCTATCAAGGTCATCTTCATCGTAGATGAGATCTTCCATATTTTTTTCAATGTCATCACCGTTATCTTCATTGTAGATTGAGTCAACCATGTCTTCTCTGAACTCGGTGCTCTCAAGGTTGTCCTCATCGTAGATGAGATCTTCTACATTTTCTTCAATGTCATCATTGTTATCTTCATCGTAGATAGTGTCTTCCATGTCTTCTTTGAACTATGTGCTCTCAAGGTTGTCCTCGTCATAGATGAAATCTCCTTTGTCTTCTTCAATCAAATACTGCTCCTCCATCCTTTGCCCCATTTTGAAAAGAACTAGACCTCGAGTTCGAGTTGGGGTCATTATTTGAGATTGCTCTTTGATTGTTCGAGTGTCCTGTCTCAAGGCAAGAACATGAAATAACGATTGTGTATAGCTAAGAGGAAGGAAATAACCTCTTTTTTTTTTCATCTTCTCCTAATCAGTAATTTTGTCTTGCCCTATTTCTTTCGAAAGTGTAGTAATAGTAGCCACCAAGCGAATGCTTCTCTCTTAAGTGTCATGACTACCAATTTTACTTTAGTATAATCGGGAACTTCTTCGAAATAAAAAATCTATTTGACTTCATCAATCTAATTAAGAATATTTTCTGCATGTAATGTGCCAGAAAATTCAGGAAGTTTGATTTGAAAAACAAGATCTTCATATTATTCATCATGATTACGATGATACGGTTCAAATTCGAAGTAGTATGTCGATTAAATACCTTACGATCTTTGAGATATATACGTCGAGATAACTATGCGACTTGTTTCTGTAGATCCATGATGATTTCTTAGGAACATCAATCTTGGAGTGTGACTTCCTCAATTGGAATTTATCGATCACGTCCATAACTATGACCATAATAATCATTCATGGTTCACCGAGATAACTCCATGATTGGTCTCTATAAATCGATGAGCTCGCAGATACTTTGATATTGGGGTGCGACTTCCTCAATCAGAATCTGCCGATCACGACCATAACCATATCCTCGTCGATCTTCCATGGATCTAGGGCTCTAATACCAACTGACGTAGATGGAGTAACAAGGCAGCGCTAAAAACCTTCTATGCGTAAGATTAAAATAGCAAGGGCAGAGGGAATCGAAGGAGGAGGGGAGAGGGAAATTCGCTAACAAAAGAGAATCATCTCTTTATTTAAACGAAAAAGGAATATTATTAATTAAAACTAAATATCTTATAGTAGTCTAAATTTATGTTTAAATAGACTTAGAAAGAAAAGGTTTCGTAATCTTAAAAAAAATAAACTAACTTTAATCGAAATTTCTTAACAAGCAAGAAAACTAAAAAAAATAAACAAATTAAAATAAAAATTTCTTAACGAAATAGAAAAATAAATATAAAAATTTTAAAACTAAAAAAATTAAATTAAATAGAAAATTCGAACCAAATAAAATTAATAATAAAATATTCATAAAATTTTAAATAGTGACGACAACGCATCATGGTCGTGATCAAGTCCACGGTTAAGCTATGGTAAAAACCACGGTCGTCGACTGGTTTACAATTAGGTCGTGATGAGGACCACGATTGTGGTGGGAAAACACGACAAGACATGGTCTCTACTAGAGGTCTTGTGTCAAGTCATGGAATGATCCACGTCCGTGGTAGTGACCATAGATAGGATGTAATAGCCTCTAAGAATTCTTTTACGTCTCGTTCTAATTCATAATGAAATATAACCATATCAAGGGGTGTTGAAATCTTTATTTTGAGATTCAATTGTTCTTCGTTGTGATTTGAAAGAAGACAATATCATATTATAAGATAAAAGTTGATTAGACGGTTGAATGTATATGCATCAATTAATCACTAAATTTTTTTGACTAATTAGTTTTTGCAACAATGCTTAGCGTAGAAGCACAAAGTTGTTCAAAATTTTCCACGTGTATGATTCTGTCTGCTGAAATTAATTGGCCGTGCACGATTCTATAACTATACTTGTGCATGTCAACATCAGTTCTACCTGTTTTACTACACTCTACGTATGTTTAAACTGCCGGTAGCCATGCATTGAATGTAGTATACTCTTCACTTGTGCATAATGAACAACCCTAAAAATTATGCAAAAAGGATTAACTTAATCTTGAGGTTTCAATTCTTTTGAGACTTATATTCTTCCTTGAATGGAATGTTACGTTGTCACAGCCTTCTAGTTCTTAGCCAAATTTCCAAGTGTTTGGTTAACAAATTTCCAACTTGACTTAGCCAAGTAAAAAAAATCCAGATTTAACCCTATCAAAATATAAAGTTATCTAATATTCTTTTAAAAAATTAAAGCTCTATTAATGTCTGAATAAATGAATAAAGGAATGCAATTTAGAGAAGGAGATTAAAATGTATTTATATGTGACAAGAGAAAAGCAATGAAATCAACTAATTAGAAATAGAATAAGAATGAAGCATTACCACCTCCAGTCTTCCGGACATTAGTCGACCAAAGGAGCAGCAAGTAACGAAATAGCATGATTAATTAATCGGCTGCAGGTGAAACTTTGATTGAATACTTAAGGGTAGAATTGAATAAATGAAAATTTGCCGCGGTGCAACAGTAAAAGTGAAGAGACGTCCTATAAAAGAATATAATTTAATCCTCTATTGAAATATTGTTCGACGACGAATTTAAAAAAAAATCATTCAAACAACTCTGAAACTCAAAAATTTATCCGATGGACAAAAACGATTTTAAGATCAATCCGATTCAAAGCATTTACGCGACTATCAATCCGAATCAATCGTAAAAAAATTATGAATATTTTTCTAATTTACCTTTGATAGCTGATGGAGGTCACTTACGCTGTAATCTTATCAATTTAATTATTGACGAAATATTTTAAAAATCTATAGAATAGAATTAGTCATTTCTCGTAAATGAGACCGATCGAAAATTTAAATACACTGACGTGAATAAAATAAATAAATGAAAATTCTCTTCGACAATATGATTATTGATCACGTGGTTAATTCTTCGGAGGTCAATAAATAGCAACCCCTCCCTCCCCCATCTCGATATCAACTACCACACACTTTGAAACCTTCCCCTCCCACAGCCCTTCCGAGCTCCATGGCTTCTACTACCGATTTTATAGTGCACTCACCAACCAATTCAATTTCCAACTACAACCACCAACACCGATTAAACCGCGCGGCGGTGGGGCTGCGATCCAAATCCAATTCGACAACCATAGTTCGGTGTTCTTCCCCAGCAAATTCTCTCAGCTCCGACGCTGTTGTTGACGTCACCACTGCCACTCCGTTCTACCGTCGGTTTTATGACGAAGATGCTACCAAAGTTGTTGTCACAAAGCCCGCAAGCCGTCCCAGGTGGAACTTACTCCAGCGGCTGACAGCGGCCGCTCTTGACGCCGTCGAGGACATGTTCATATCGCAGGTGCTCGAGCGGCCGCACCCTCTCCCGAAGACCGCAGATCCAGCCGTGCAAATTGCTGGCAACTTCGGACCGGTCAACGAGCAGCCGCCCTGCTACGACCTCCCTGTTCGCGGTCGCATCCCACCGCTCATCGACGGAGTCTACGTCCGGAACGGCGCAAATCCGCTATTCGATCCCGTTGCCGGGCACCACTTCTTTGACGGCGACGGCATGCTGCATCTCGTCGCCCTCCGCAATGGTACAGCCGCTTCGTATGCCTGCCGCTACACAGAGACAGAGCGCCTCCAGCAAGAGCGCGCGCTAGGGAAGCCTGTGTTCCCCAAAGCGATCGGCGAGCTCCATGGCCACTCCGGCATCGCGCGCCTGTTACTCTTCTACGCGCGGAGTCTCTTCGGGCTCGTGGACGGTAGTCGTGGGATGGGCGTGGCCAACGCTGGCCTCGTCTACTTCGCCGACCGCCTCCTTGCCATGTCAGAGGATGACGTTCCTTACCATGTCCGCATCACCCCTTCCGGCGACTTAGAGACCGTGGGGCGATACGACTTCCACGGCCAGCTTCGCTCCTCCATGATCGCGCATCCGAAGCTGGACCCTGTCTCGCGGGAACTCTTCTCCCTCAGCTATGACTTCATCTGCAAGCCTTACCTCAAATACTTCTACTTCACCCCCAACGGCGACAAGTCCTCCGAGGTGGAGATCCCCCTCGACCAACCAACCATGATTCATGACTTCGCTATCACAGAGAACTACGTCGTGGTGCCGGATCAGCAGGTGGTGTTCAAGCTGCCGGAGATGCTCCGCGGTGGCTCCCCGGTCATCTACGATGGAACGAAGGCGGCACGCTTCGGCGTGCTGCCCAAGTACGCTGCCAGCTCCACCGAGATGGTGTGGATCGATGTGCCCGATTGCTTCTGCTTCCACCTATGGAACGCATGGGAAGAGTCGGTCACCGGCGAGGTGGTGGTGATTGGCTCATGCATGACACCGCCGGATTCCATCTTCAATGAGTCTGAAGAGAGTCTCACGAGCATCCTCACGGAGATCCGACTCGACCTCCGGACCGGTAAGTCCACGCGCCGCCCAATTCTAGCTCAGGCGGACCAACTCAACCTAGAAGCTGGGATGGTGAACCGGAACAAGCTGGGAAGAAAGACCCGCTACGCCTACCTTGCCATTGCAGAGCCATGGCCGAGAGTTTCTGGGCTCGCGAAGGTCGACCTCTCCACCGGTGAAGTGCGAAAGTTCATCTTCGGCGATGGTCGGTATGGCGGCGAACCCTGCTTCGTGGCGAGGGACTCCAGCTTCCAGGAAGACGACGGCTACGTGGTGACATTCATGCACGACGAGCGGACATCCAAGTCTGAGCTGCTGGTGTTGAATGCTGCAAACATGCAGCTGGAGGCGGCAGTGGAGCTGCCGTCACGAGTGCCTTACGGCTTCCACGGCACATTCATAAGCGAGAGGGAGCTGGAGTCACAAGCGTAGAGATTAATTAGAACACGAATTATAATGGGAATGATAGAGATTAACGACAGAGCCCTGCAGCATGCAATGCAGGACACTGGACACTGTTTAATAAGGCCGGACACGAGAGGAAAGTAACTTACTTTTGTGTTTGCACAGGAGTAAGGTGGCTGAGCCTGGAGCTCAGCTGGTTGCTTTCTTCTTGTTTATCTACACTGTTCATGCTACAGAGGCAACAGCCAAAATAAATTCTTGTACATCTGCATGTCCTTGTTGCATTGATTAAGAGTTCACCATCATGGCTACTGCTATTGATGGTAACGAAGCAGCAGAGAAGATCACGCCAAGATCCAAAGCCCACAAATGCATTCAGTGAAGCTTCTAAAAAAATGTGCCGAACTGTGGGGCGTCCATCAAGGAGACGAATGCATGGGCAAATGCATTAAGTGAAGCTTCTAAAGATGTTAGTTTTAAAACTCTTTTCAACCATTTATGCCGCTTCATCATCAATGGGAGTAACTCCAAATGATTTGGTGAACAAAAGGAGTTCTTCGTAGCAAATCTTACGGATCACTCCGTAAGATTTGTGTTAAAAAATAAGCAATATATTTCGTAGAAAAATATATGCATATGCTATAAAAAAAACTTGTGTACGTGAGATTAAAAAAGAAACGCGCACATATAATAAAATTAATAAATACACATAGTACACAAAATGGAGCAATCTGACCTAATAGGCATATAAACAATGGTGCAAATGGAGATATTTGGTCAATGACATACGAGCTAGATATAATCTTTAGTCTATAATTTGAATCTGGAGTATAATTTATAGTTCCCACAATGGAGTCGTTTCATAAACATGACATTTTATCCCAACCAGAATTCGGAAATTGTAGTCTTAACACTAGTATTACACAATAAAAGCTGAACTAGCTCCAATAGGTTCAGCTCACTTCTTAATGCCGGATGTATAAAATATCAGAAATCCAACCAGATGTATCAAACTTGGTGTGAGGACTAGAAGGGATTGTGCAATTGAGCCTAATTAATTGGACTAAACAATCCAAGTCACATACCAATGGAGAAAATAATAAGCGAAAAGATAAAAGGAAAAGGATCAAACATGGCGTGGCGTGGCGTGGCGTGGCGTGGTGGAAGATACTACGTTAAACAAAGCATTGACCGTGCAAGTTGCAAGAGTCAAACATTAAACTAAGCCGTCATTCCATTTCCAGGCCAATAATGAATCACCTCCAAGTTTAAAACTGCTGCAAGTCAACGCATGAGCTTATCCCTTTATCTGCTTTGCATTCCCATAAACTTTGGGTGTCCTATAATACCACGAGCATTTAAGCAACTATAACTGCTTTAATGATATCATCAACGAGTGGCCACTCAAACCCTCCCCACTTCAACCAGGGGAGAGGCCATCCATGATTAATCTGTGCGAGGATAAGCAATTATAGACTGAAAGCAATTGGCTAATGCACCAATGGGAAGTTGACTAGGATTAATTAAGTCAGGTGATTGGACACTTTGGTCAGCCACTTCTCCAGCAATCTACCTAACGAGTGAATCCATAAGACCAGGAATTATTGTTGTTACACGAATCCAAATGTCGACAACTTGGATGAGACTAATTGCAATAAATTGATTGATGGGACAGCGACACTGGCAGCACCAACACAGGAAACTCTTAAGCTGCTGCAAGCTGCAGACTATCACGATCAAAGGGCAAGTGCCGATTGGAGACGTGATGACAACGAACACTTGAGGTTGGTGGAACAGGGCACTAGGAGTCAACCACATCGTATCAAGCCACTAGGGTTTTGTCATGTCAACGCCGACACAGTATATTTAGGAAAAGCAGTAATGCTACCTTGGTTTATAAGAGTGAAATTGACATTTGACAGTGATTAGAGTGGGTAGAATTGACTGAGAATGAAATTAAGAATAAGTTTACTAAATTTAGCTTATGAAATGAAAATACAATTAATGTTACTTGTCCAATTCATTAGACCTGTTTGACCCATCAAATCCATATGACTCCAACGAAGCTCGACCCTTCAAATCAATCTAACTCAAGTTCACCTCACTTGATTCGTTGGAACCATCTGACCCGTTAGATCTACCTGGGTCTAATTAGCTCGCTGGATTCGCTTTGATTATTGACTTAACCCTCGTTCAAATGCAGGAGTTGCAAGAGAAGTGAGCAAAAAGATTAGTCAAAGAGCATAATTGTATAGTCATCCTCCTTTTGAATTTTCTATTTGTCAACTAGCCCAAAGAGTCAAAACAGATTGATGCAAGAACATCAACCAGCTAGCAATCGTGACTACACCATGTATACTTTTAAAAGGATCAAATTAAGACCACCGCCGTTGCTAGTTCTCTGATTAAACTCTCTTTTGGAACACCAATTTTCTTTTGCCTCATGGGATGAGCCTCGTTTTACCAACTAAGTGACACCCTGGAGGTTTTTAAAAGGATCAAACCATTCCTAGTTCTCTGATAAAACTCTCTTTTGGAACATCTACTTATTTCCTTTTTCTTCTTCCTCCTCTCAATGCCCCTTTTTTTTCATCGGGATGAGCCTCCTTTTACTAATAAAGTGGAGAGCTTTAACAAGTCAAACATAGTGGCACACCAACAGCAAGGCGTATGCCGTGACGAAATTCAGTCAGACATAGTGATACACCCCAAGAGGAGCAAGAGTGTCATACTTTTCCAATAAAGAAAGAAACAAAAAACAACCTCTCCGTCATCGTGACTTGGCCCTTGACTACATAATGTTTTAATGAAATACCTCGTACGAAGATAGTTTTGCAATTGCTTGATCGTCTGAGTGGCTGATTTGTAGACCGCAAAATCCAACAGCACCTTATTATTAAAATCATTAAGTGATGTTGCCCCATTAAAATTATTATAGTGGTATTATATAGTTAAACATTCCAAGTGAATCTAATAATTGATAGTTGGATAACATATATCATAAAGGTGGTTTTTTTTCATCTATATCATAAATCTAGTTGGGATATGCAGTAAGTTTTTATGTCCTAATTGAAAATGGCTCTAGGGCAATACATTTATACTACATGTACCAAAAATCTATATTTCCACAGTAGGTAGACATATGGCTTTGTGTAAGCAAGTCTCGTCCCTGAAATTCAATATAATCTGTCCTTTTGCTTATTTGTAATTGTATGAGCTTTAATTTTGCAGTTACCATCAAGTATTTCAAAATTTTTATGCCTTCACAAACCTTGGAATTCAAGACATTCTGTATGCCAATCCATAATATAAACATATTCCATCTATGCTGAGATTGAAAGTATGCAAGTTTCTATTTTCATATACAAGGAAGTTAAAACTTTGGGGTTCAGTACGAACAAAATATGAACTTTGAGATTTCGTGTTACTTGGTTAATCTCAAAATCATTTGATCTATGGTAGTTGTGTGTGTTTTCCTTTTTGTGTCACCCCTTCTAGAGACTCTAAACTTCATGTTGGCGTTTACTCTGATTGTGGTTTTAATCTCGTTTGATTTGCATGCATATTCTTTCTAGCAATTGTATCCCTGTCAGAAAATAAGAATTCTGAGAACACCAAGGAAGATGTACTTCTTGTTGATCTTGAACTACCTGTCTAGGGAACCACAGTTTTTTTTCCCGACTATCTTTTTATTAACTTTCTTGTCTTTGTTGCTGAAGTACTTTAGCTTCGTATGAAATGCTCTCTTTTTTTTTTCTCATTGCAACTCTAGTTTGACAAAAGTACTGAGCTTACAGCTACAAGGCCTGAGTCCAACCTCTTCAAAGAAGCATTAATTAATTTAGCAATGGATTCAGGAATTCATCTATTGGCTATATATTTCTCGTGCATTATTGTAGAAGAGGTAGAGTTAGGCGATCCATTCGAACACCACCAACTCATCATCTCACACGTCCAACATCATAGGCACTCCTTGTTCTGTGACTGCCTTGCTCAATGCACATGTTATCAACAAATGCAACGGCATGGAAGGTGTTGCACATGATGTTAAGGTCAATGCAGATGGGCATGGTCCACCAAAAGTGCTTGTCGATGATAACATCCGAGGGGTGGATGTTATATCATGGAAAAATTCCAAGGACCAAATTGTAATTTCCAAAATTTTATGGGTTTTTTTAATATTGCCAAAAAATAATAAAACCCACCGAAGTAGAACCCTAACTATTCTTTTTTCTTTTCTTTTGCTCCCACCGCCAACCTTTCCTTCTTCATTTGTTTTTTTTCTTTTCTTTCTTCCCCTATTTATATCTTCTTTAACCCTAAAATCACTAATCCATCCCCCTATAAATCTCATTGTTGTCGTTGTCGTCATCGCCAGCTTCATCCTTATCATCGCCATTGTCGATGCCAACATCCTCACTACCCACCGCCGCTATCACTCACCGCGATTGCTAGCGTTGTCATTGTCACACCGTTGTTACTCCACAACGAAATTTTTTTTTGATAAATTAAGATAGAATTTTCTTACTTATTCTTCTCTTTTTAACGACCTTATGCATGATTAATTTTACCCTTGTGAAAGTAAAAGAAAATAATTTATGATTTTTTAAACTTAAAATAGATGTAGATTTAAGTGTCCAAATGTTTTTATAGACTACTTTAATATATGATGGAAGAAAAAAAAATTATCATGTGCATTAAATATATATTTAGGCTTTGTTTAGGATAATATTAGAAATAAATTGTTTAAAGTTTATATTATTCTTTAGTTGAAAATTTATTTACATACTCTTTTATATTTCTTTTATTTAATCACATTCTTTTATCTTTGCTTGACCTTTTATATTCTTTGTTGGTTATCAAATTGTTGTACATCATGAAAATTTATACATGATACTTATAATAGTCAAAAATTTAAATTTAAAAGTGAAATATGAAAACTTAGAATAATTTCCTTAAGAAGAACTTCAAACTTTATGAGAAATTTGAAAGGAACCCATAGAAAAAATGATTTATGAAGATAGTTGTTTATAATTAAATTCTATGACAGAGCTTTAACTCAACGATCGTAAGAATTTATAAAATTTCTCAACTGAATTAATAAAGAAATGAATGTAACTCATATGCTATGAAACTTTGATTTTATAATCAATAAAGAAGATGAGATTATTAAATTTGGATAACTATGTTTTATATCAAGTGGATTGCAAATCGTTCACTTTGACATATATGACATTCTAAAAGGGTGGATTATAGGTCGTTCACCTATTTAAATACTTATGTTTAAGTTATATATAAATTATGTAAGAGTAATATATGTTTAAGGTTGAAATAATAAATTGAGAAAATCGATGGAATAAATTAAAGAGTGAAAAATAATTGAATTAACGAGAATGGAGTAATAATCGATGGTGTATAAAATCTAAAAATATAAATTATTTCTTTCATTATTGACCTCTTGAATTAATTATATTCATGCACGTCTTTTCTTATACCACTTTACATACACATTGTGCTCACTCTCCGTTCCTATGACCTCCAGATTCGTAGACTTGAGATGATTGTCAAGATTTGGTCAATATTATGATGAGTAGCTCAGAGATTGCTCAGCAATAGCTTGAAGATATCTTCTACAAAGTCCATTCAATTTATTTTCTATTTATACATTTTGATATTTTAGTATCTTTTTCCTCTATTTCATTATTTTGCATGAGTCAATTTGTCATGTCATGGTATAGTCAAGTCAGTATTTTAGGATAAACATGTAATTATATTATTCTACATCATTTAGTAAAGTATTGCATATTTATGTTCGTACAGTCTTGTGTACCATTCTTAGGTATTCTTTATGATTTTTGATGCAGTGATGAATATTATCCGAACAAGGAGATTATCCCTCATATAGGGATGGATATTTCTGGGTCATGACAGTGGAGATGGATGAGGTCATCATGGAGAGATTGGGAGAGCTTGATGGTCTTGCAGACATACTATGTATTGACAGCAAGGGCAGTGACTATGTTCTTAATGTCCACGGATAGGCATATTGAAGGAAAGTGAAAGAGGTGACGAAAGCCACCAAGGTGAGGTGGATAAAGTTAATATTGGTGAGCCTGAGGACGAGGGTAGGATCATGGGACAATGACATAAAGGTAAATTGAGAAATACAAATATTCTATTTGTAAAAAAATTTAAAAAAAAAAAGCACCCCTTGCACATTTTAATAATAAGAGGCACTTTCTAATTTTAGCTCATTTGTATCTTAAAAGTGGTTATACTAGTGACCAATTCTAGTAAGGATTCTAAAGGCAAACCTAGCCCAACATTGCATTAAACTTGATCAATCAACTATATGGATCCATTTAGAATAATCTCAAACCTAATATGCCCTATTTTACAAATTATACACATTCCACAAACAACTCTATGTACATGTATAATAACACACCCATTTATTATCATAAGCCTCAAGCTACCGCCTCAACATCTTATCATTGACTCAATGCTACTGTTTGCTGAAATAGATGATCCAATAATTAGTGACGGACCTCAACAAATGTAACCACCATGATACAATTCAACAATGTCAACTACTTTGACAACAAACTATTAACGATAACAATCCACACAAATCAATATCTAAGTCGACCATCAATGCTATTATACAATGTATGTTGAAGATTAATACCAACAAATCAGCTGCATCAAAAAACAACATTTGAGGCATTAATACAAGAAGTTTCCACAAATCCATGACACCCGATTTTAATAATCCACCTTGATAAACACATTGTTTGGCATTCTCCAATTGATAATATATAATCATCACTATCAATCATTAACTAGATAATTATTTTCAGTTAAAGCAACCTAAATCATCACCAGATCACTTCATCAGCAATGCCAACTATCTATTAAACATTATCATAACATGGTAGTCCATATAGATCCTTATAATCATCATCATCATCACAGAAACACTAATCAATGCTACAATCAATATCATTACAGATTCCATTTTGAATATCAATACCAACACATGATCCATACCAAAGAACAATATTAGCACACTAATATAATCAAGCATTTCAGAAACCAGAAATCTGTATTGTACTCAATGTTGATAATCCACTTAAGTCAACACTTCGCATCAAATCTCTATTTGCTACAATTGATATCCACCATAAAACTTTGATCACAACAGGACAATGTATCCAATATCAACACTATCCCCACAGTTCCTAATTGGAATGTCACTCAATTTAGTAGGCCACACACAAATATCTACTGCAACCACAAGGCATCACTATCTGACATGTAGGTGCATCTGACTCCCAACCTCCATATTCTTCGAAACAACATATCACTTAAAATTAAAACTCAAGATAACCCACAGCATTTATCTAATAATACTTTTTATCATTCGAATCAATTACTTGATATAACCACTTAAGGTTCACTCTCTTTACAAGCATAAGGCTCTCATTTCATTCAGAATTACCTTCTAGAAAGAAGAGGTAAAGATCCTCCAGGATTTATTAGCTTATTTTACTATGTAAAGTTTAACAGTTTTACAGAGAGAAGAGTAAAACACAGAAAAAGAAGCTTTGGGAAGAACTTGTTTCATTAACGTCATCAAAATATATGCTATATTAGATTATAATGAAAGTGAATGGTATGAAATGAAATCTCTAATTTTCAACTATAGCTGGCTACTTGTCACTTTAAGGTGTCGAGTAATTCATCTTTAATTAATGTGTGAAGAAAAAAACACTACTTGTCTATATTAAGTGGCTAAAAGTGGGTTAGTTATCAAATGCTTGCTTAACACTGACCCTCTAAATTGAAGCATGCACAATGCTGATGTCCAACTTATCTACAGAAAGGAGAAACAATCTCCTCTGAGTGCCTTGGTTAAGATGTCAACCAATTGGTACTTGGTTAAGAAATAACTTGTTGAAATTACTTTGATTTAAACATGACTTTGGACAATATGTTAGCCCTTTCATGAAACATGAGATTGACCTTGATGTGGAGAGTGGCTTAATTATCACAATAAAGATGTTGGTCACTGAGTGGTCAATGTCACTGAAGCCCTTTAACCATAACAATTTGTTTGTTGTTATTGTAATTGACATGAACTTCTGCTGAGGATCTTCAGACAATCATTTGTTTCCTGGTCTTCTAGGAGATAGGACATCCCTAAAGCATCATAATGAAGTATGACAAGGAATACTAAGTTAATCCATAACTTTCCTAACTAGTTCCTTTATCCAATCACTTGAAGTTAGAAATCAAAGTTGGACTATTTCCTTCAAGAATGAGCTCATCAACATAAAGTAAAATGACTAATTTATATCACATTGCAAGTTCAAGCCTGTTTGAAGTCATCTTACTCTATTCCATAAGTGAACTTCTCAAACAAATTATGAAAAGTCTGTTTCAACCCATACAAGGGCTTTTGCAAGGAGAAGAATAAAAAAAAAGTTTTGAGTGGTTAAGATACTTACCGAAAAAATAGCATCAAAAAGGTTCCACCAATGGGTGAAGGAATTGAAGAAAATTAAGATGCTGAAAATGAAGATCAAATGCTGATAACCAGATATTTCCTGCAATGGAATAAGCAAATATGAGGTGATCAAACAGAAAGGGAGCAGATTACAATCAGCTCATAGCAGACCTTTTATCAATAATTGTGCCATTCATAGACAAAGCACAGTGGCATGACTAGAGTATACACATGGCAGTATAGCATATGAATCGAACTTCAAGGTTTTATAAATGGCAAAATGTAATACTGGGGCCATGTCCTGCAGGGCCAAGAGCACATGTTTATCTTGGTTGCTTTGTTAAGAATCTAAAGAGGCTAATAGAAAAAGATGTTGCCGAGAGTTTGCTCTGGCACTGACAAAGTATAGACTCCAATTTAGTCTTGCAAACAATTTCACTTAATTAGAGGCAAGTGTTGAAGACCAAAATATATATAAAACAATTAAGGCCATAGTATTATCAAGATAGATAATCACTGACAGTAATTTTTGGAAATATACAGCCATAATTTAAAGCTGTATGCATCAACCAAAGCATAAGCAACAACATTCAGTCAATTTTTTGCACAATGTGATATTCAAATATTTGAAGCTTTACTACACTGATAATACATTCCCATGTATAGCACTTGCATTTTGCTCCGACTATACTATGGCTACAAACATTCAGAGTTTGATTGTCTCTTCAATTCTCAATTTTTTTTATTTTTTTTTTCATACAACTATGATGATGTGGGGAAAAAGTTTGTGATTGGCAGCACAAATTCAGGCAGAAGTAACAGTGCTACTAATTAACTAAGCATTCAACTAATCACATCAGGAGGATAGCTGCATTGCACTAAAAATCAAAGATAATACTGAAGTGTGTGTATAAGTTCAATCGCATTGCAATAGCAGTATACAGACACCAAATGTTCTCCAGTATGTAATTGTATGTTAGTACTATAACTCTTTGTCTTCACTTATGCGTATATCATGGAGGAAGAATTGCTGATGGACTTTGGCTAAACATCCTAAATGCTTTGCAACCAATTGTTTATAACTAAAAATACATGCCAAATCAATGCACTAGGATTGATTGAACCCAAACATTCACCGCCAATTTGTTTCCACTTTAGAAATGGTTGTTTGGAGATTCTTAGTACGATTTAGTTTCAATACTCGACAGAAAAACTAAGGGATAGTGCACAAGGCTTTTGATAATAGCAGATCGAATTAGATCCTCCGCAATCAGTACACCTAAACGTGGATTCTGGTACCACATTATAAGCACATAGAAGAAGTACCTCTTGAGCACACATCGATTACAGATTAGATCCAAGTATCCAACGACTTCTAAGACAGCCAGTATATACGATCACCAACATAAAGAACGATCTTGTAAGAGCATTTTATATTCCATAAAAAAATCCATTACCAAATAGGAAAGCATATTTCGAGGATCAGCAAGCACAAAGATTTCAAAGCCATGACCAAAATAAAATAAGTAGAACCGTAACCTCGAACACGAGTGGCCATGATCCATCTCCATAGCTTCGGAACGATCGAATATCAGATGCGGAAGTAGAAGAGAGGTTAGAGGAACGGATCGGAAGGGAGCCAAGAACGCGCTCGCCTCGTCTCCCAAAAGAAGAGACTAGACGGGTCAGCGGAGATGCTCGGCCTCTTTATATAGAGACGTTCCTGTCGGTTGCATCCTGTCCAAAATATTATGAATTACTCATGTTGCAATGTTATTGTTTTGCCCGCTCGTTCATCGATCGACGATTTTTGAGGTAACTTTGGCGCCCAACACATGGACGGCAGATATTTGGAATAAAATAAATGAAGGGTCGTAATGGGCGATGGACAATTTCGAGAGAGGATGCGTCTTGGAGAGGATTCTCTGCCAACTTTTTCCTTCTGCTCGCCAAAATGCACGCAGATAGGATGGCGCCAAAAATAGTGTTCTGTGATGTGTTTTTTTTAGTATCATATTTATTTTAATTAGTTCTATAAATCAAACTGTCCATAAGAGAAGAGGAAATATACAGTGGATAAAGTCGGATAATTAACAGGTATAATTTATATCAAATGAAAGGATTAATTCTCTTATTTGCGAGGGTATTCGTCTTTCATTGGTATGGTGGACCATGAAAAATATTTGGATCAGCATATATATATATATATAGAGAAAATTAATTTCAATGTACGTAAAAATAGAATATCTCACTTTTTTTTTTACTAGTACAAAATATGTAAATTTTTATCCAAATTTATATATGTATATTTTTTTTTACTAGTACTTATAGGAACAGTCGGATTGATTTTGGAACGATTGATTTGATCTGAATTTTTAACGGGATGATAAGTAATTTATAAATAAATATACTCAATTGACCATTGAAGTGCATTAAAGAAGTACTCATAATTCAACCGTTAAATCTCACAATGCGATCGCACTTATAGGGTCAATATCGAAGATGTATTCCGTCCAAAAAGTAAAACTTTCAATTCACATCTAACTCAGAATCACCTATTTAAATTTTTCTAAAATTTAAAATCGAATTTATTCCATCAAGAAATAAACTGCACTAATCTATAAAATACCGTCTGCACTAATACCGTCTCACTCTACCACTGCACTAATACCGTCTCACTCTAACTCTGCCACCGTCCCATTTTACGCACAGTCTCCATGGGGTATGATAATGGCACTCTTAGTCGCTGAATTGGAGGATCACTTTCTACGATGAAGAGCAATTATCAGAGAATCAGGACACGAAGTCAAAAGCTAGTTTTATTGGGTTTGGATCAACTATGATGCCAACGGTTAGCCTCGATGATGTTGCTCAGGTAGCAACTGTTACCGATACGATGGAACAAATAAGATAGATGTGCTACATTGCCACTCGAACTTAGTCCATGTAAGGCAACAAAGATGCGTCTAGAATACAGAGATCAACTTCCTAGCCAATTCCCTCAATAGACTACACTTGTATTGTGTCACATGGTAGATATAATGTGTTAAACATGTTATGCGAAACAAAAGGCATAATGTACGACAATAATAGAACATCAACAAACAAATGATAATACTAGATTATGTCCACTTAAGCTTCTACCCAGGGAGATAAAGGAAGTTGATATGATCACATTCTAATCATTCATGAATGCCTGTACACATCTCTGGTCAATATAAAGCTGCATCACTAATTATGTAAAATCAAATTCCCGAGTACATGTGATAAAAAAATAAGACAGAACCATCACTCCCAAAGATTAATCAGGAAAATTCGAATAGTCTGATATCAATAAAAAACAAAATTTTAAACAGAATTAGACAATTAAGTATCCACATCTAAAAGTTCTACCGATCTTCTTAAACTCTTCTAAACACAGATTAAGAAAATAATAAAAAAACTTCCTAGTGTACCCTTCAATTACCTGACGCTCTTCCACAATTACTATAATCACATCTACCTTGTGTACCCTTCACTGTGAGAGTAACAATAACAACAACAAAATCCACAGAAAAAAGGGGGAAACGTGAAAAAAAATCAATCAAATCCATATCTGGCAAACCAACACATCCTTATCAATTACACGTTGCGCTCAAAACTTTATCTTGTACACAAAATCACCAACGAAATTACAGCAACGGAAGTGCAATAGGGGGGGAAGACTGTTATTATACATGGCTCATAGCAATTGTCAACCTCGGTTTGTCATGACCAGGAAAGAATAACTACCACAGAAACAGTATTGACGAATTAAAATTGGTGACACAATACATAAAGTCACCTATCCAGCAGCAGAATATACAGTGGTGAAGCCTGTGTCAAGTGGGGCAACCTCCGACCACTTCTGGTGCAGTAAACTGACCAATTCACATGTTAAGTTATATGGTGATGACTCCAAACACGTCGGTGAGCAACTATCAATCAACTTTACATGTTGAAATATCTTACAAATTTGGATGGCAGTTTATAAACCCAGCTTCTTGTTCAAAAGAGTAGGTCCAACAGCTGAACCACCGGGAACCTCAGTTCACGTGAGGGAATTAGTATACTGCATTTGGGATGATTACTATATCCAGGCTAGAGAACCTCGATAGTTTGCCACTTGAGGTCGGCCTCGGGTAGGCGTGGCTGGTCTGTTGGCATTAATTTCCTGAGGAGATAAATAATGTTATTTCCCAGTACATAAAGAATGCAGGTAGACACAACATTAACGTGCAAACATCAGAAGAGTTAACACAGCAATACTTGCATCCATGTATCCTCAATATGACGCTCCGGTGATGTTTCAGGTGAATTGAAGGCAGGAGGTAAGGGGTGAATTAACTTTGGGACAACCACAAGATCTCGTCCCAATACCAAAATTGCCCCAGCGTTATTTGCTGTTCCTGGATATATGGATTGAAAGAAAATTACGGGAATGAATAGACAAGCAATAGACTGAGAAAAACTATGGATCCTCACCACAATAGTTAGTTGCAGAGAAAAGAGTGATTAAATGACCCTGAGCAAATCGTTCAAAACCATCCATGACACACTCATGTGCCCTTACTATCAACTGGAGGTCATTATTATTGCAGAACTCAATAACTCGGTCAGGCTGCCACATCAAAAGAACAAAAGTTTGAAACAATTGTACAGGAATTGAGTAGAAAATGGTCCAAGTTAAACATATAATCACTCACCCCAAAAGTAACCAAGCCAGGCCCCCTGGCATTTGGTCTTAACCCCTCAACACTGTCGTTCTCTGTTGGATCAGACCTGCATGAATAAGAAATAGGGAATAGTTATTCACAGAAATAAATATATCAAGAGAAGGCATTGCTTTTTAGTTATTTATTTGTATGACCATAGCAGATCCATAAGAACTATTGCGCCAGTCTCCATGGTGATAGGTCGTTGAAGGTTTTCAATCTGCTCTACATGATTTATGGAACGGCCAATGCCACCGTGCATGCAGATAATTTTCTTCTCAATTAAAGCAGCTAAAGGCAACCAATTAAACAATCTGTTAAAACGATGCCATGCCCAGATTCCATCACGTTCTCCCTGTTTCCAAACAATAAACAATGATATGGAACACAATTTTTTCTTGATAAACTAAATAATGACAACAAATAGAAATTAGTACCATTCGCTCGATGCACTCAGTACGAAAGCCAAATAAAGCATTAATGTCTGTTGCCTCATGGTTTCCACGAATTAAATGTATATTATGTGGATGTTCAATCTGTAACATTGATTCAGAAAATTTTGAAAAGTTTAATGTACAACATATTTGCAAACATAAACCTGTACAAGAAGAGTGCAAAGTAATACCTTCAAGAATTCTTTGATGATAAATATTTTCATAAAAATATTTGCTTGGATAAGACTGATCACATGCACAAGCTTGAGTGGAAAGTAATACCTTCAATGCAAGGAGAAGAGTAATAGTTTCCAGGCTATGTTGGCCACGATCAACGTAATCACCCAGAAAGAGATAATCAATATAACTGAAAGTGGAAAAAACATAAGACAGTGTCACAAGCAGATAAACGAAAATATGAATAAAAATTAAATACTACAGATTTAAAAAAAAAAAGATGCAGCCAAGTGTGTAGCCCAAACTGTGTATCAGCATCTACTTTCCCACTGCAATATATGCAAATAGGCCAAAGCAAACTTAAACCTAGGGTCTAAATATCTAAGTCATAGAGTACAAGGGCAAACCAAAACAATACAGATAAAAAAAAGCTAACACTATCATCTGGCAAAAACTTGCAGTCAGTAGCTGTTTTCACACTGCAATATAAGCAATAGGTCAAAGCAAACTTAAGTTTAGGGTTTAAATATCTGGTGTTAAGAGGGTAAGGAAAGGATGGAGAAAAGTATGCTGTGCTAACTGAATCACGAAGAAAACATGGTGGAAATCATGGAGGACACATGGTAGAAATCTAGTCATGCTTGATAAAATTACTGAAAGTTGGAAACTCTTACGAAATGTCCCCTGCTGTCGAAGGAGCACCATACTCATCAAACAAGCGCATGAGATCCCCAAACTGACCATGTAAATCACCAAAGATTTTGACGGGAGCTTTAATTTGTAGAACAGTTGGCTCACTAGTGAATATTCTTTCAGCACTGTCACAAAGCTCAGAGATCTCATTGCAATCTAAGAAGAATTGCCTGCATACAGGGGGTTTCCAACCACGTGGTTTCAGAAGATGAGTAACAACCTGTAAATTGAACGCACGAGGCTATCATCAATGGAAGATTTAGTTTACACGCATAATCAACAAGACATTGAATCAGCCATTATATACTTATTTAATATAATGAATCAAAACTGAAAGTATAAAAATAGGAAAAAAAATATTCTTGATTTAATTGCCAATTTAACTAGATATGCATAAAAAGGATCAAGATTGAATAACCATTAAACCTGGTTGGCCCATAGACATCTAAGCAAAAGCAAAGGTAACGCCTCTACGAACACATCAAGAGGATGAAAGCATTATCCCTCTTCCTGGCTGTAGCAAGTTTCTAGTTACCTTTTTGGGTATACTATTAATAGACATTTGACGGTCTAATAGTCTCCTAGCTGCAGTTGCATTCTCTGGTGTGCCATAGCTGACCCTTCTGCCTTCATTTTCGAACTGATCAATTGAAAGCTGCCTGACCATACCACCCAAAGCACCTCCTGTCTCGGCTGCTACAACCACCTGCCAAAAAGGGCATTGTAGGTGTGATGGTACCAGAAATAGCTACTGTCTTACCCCTCTAATAATTATCTTCCAGCCATATGATAAACTTCAATAACTGTAACGAGTCGGTTAAGACTCAGAGGGGCATAACTTGGTGTCACAGAATACTGACCGCTCTATGATGTAATCGAACCCCAACTGAAGATGTGCCATTGGAAAGTGAAGGATCTGATATGAGACTTGGGATTTGTTTTCCACGTGGAGTAGACTCAGAATCATAAGCTTGATCAGGTACTTGCTCGCCACTAATTCGTCGGGCCTTGGCAGCCGCTAAAGCAGCACTAATTGCCTCAGCCTCTGCTGCTGATGCTTCCACTAAATATTCAACGCCTTTGTTCAATCTACAGAACCCAAATATTTCATAAGCATGTTTAAAAATGAATCCCAGGAAACCCATTGGAATATCACAAACACGTCGGCAATCAGCAGACTGTAAATCCAAATCTTAGAATATCACCAATAAAGAAGCACAGAAAATGCTAATCCAAATCTAAACTAATATACCACCTTGGTCCTTGAAGCATGTTGTTGTCAGTGCTAATGTTAGTGTATATATCCCCATTGACAGGAGGAGCCACTGAAGGAGCCATCGCCACTGCACCATCAGGAACTTCTTCAGGAGTAGTTTGCCTTGATCTTTCATCAGAGAACATGTATCTTCCTGGTGATCCTCCTATTTGTACATTTGCAATGGCAGCTGAAGAAATGTGAGAAGCAGCACTTGTTTCAGCAGCAGCTAAATCTTCCGCAACAAGTAGGTCATCAAGAAGCATCCCTGCATAAAAAAGTATATTTAGCTAAAACAAAAGCGAAAAAGGTGTGTAATGTGTATATATTACCAGCATGAAAAATCAAAGTGAGACATCTAAATATGCATGATACACGAAGAGTTTGAAAACCCAGAAAGAGTGTGCATGGGCATGCACAACTCACTAGAGATAGAGTTTTTGCTTATGACAGACAATTCGAAACAAATTGGCATTTCAAGAAGAAAAGTAAAGGGTAACCATGCCCCCTTTGTGTAGATGCCAAACTTTGATCAAAGAATTATCCAAATACATTTCTTTCCTTTGACCTTTCTCTCTCTCTGAGATTTATGATGCAAAAGAGGTAGGGCCCAATATAAGGCAGTTGACTATTAAAGCCAAATGAGTAGTGTTTTTCTTCTCTTTCTAAACTCACCTATGGACACCACACTTCAGCAGTGGCATGACTATAGAAAAAAGTTGCACCCATGTTGAAATATACAATTTGGTTTTCAACATGTATAAAGAGAAGTTGTTTTTGGAAACAGAGATCTCACATAAAGTTGCTAAATTAACACATGACTCATTCTCCTTTCTTTGGCCTTCTTATTGGAGTATTTCTTACATATTTTGAAGAACTTTTAATAACACCAACAAATGATTTCAGTTGATAACAGTATTGTGTAGTCATTAAGCCTCATAAGATCCAACAGGTGTTAGCAACATTCTTAAATATGGAATTTTAATCTTAACTTCAGAAATTCAACTGCAATTTAGGCCAGCAATCAATAATACATATTTGGTATGAGAAATATCAGCTGTATCCACCTTTTTATTCCAAAAAAATATTAATTTAGGTAATGACTAGCCAACACGTCCTACAAGTACTGAACTCAAAACAGAACAATCACACAGTTATTCCAAGTGTGATCCTAGAAGTGGATAGCATTAAAAAAATGAGCAACTTTTTAAAGAAGTCCTAAAAGATGTGATAACAAATGCGAGTTACGACTAACATGAAAACAAATGCGAGTTACGACTAACATGAAGTGATGCATGATACTAGATAAAAAGAGGTAAACAGCAGGTGTCAGACTCTCTGGAGTGACATCTGATATGCATCAGAGCACAACACACTGACACTACAAATTCATGATTTGTAGAGCAATAATAAGAATGATTTTTTTGTTGGTAAATTTTGCTAGTATACAGTACAACATGGTCTTTGAAATCCATGAGTAGAATATCTCTGAAAGCATTAGTTAAAGCATTCTCAACTGGACTAATCTGACCCATGCAAATCTTGGAAGCCAGAATATGAAATCAAACGATTCAAGATCACAGCATTTAAGTGTAAAGAATTCACCGGAACAATAACAAGGGCAACAGAATAGCCTAAAAAGTCCACATAATATTACAAATAAGAAGATAACAAGCCAAAAACTAGAGTGAAAAGAGATTGTAATTTGTTTTCAGATGATACAAGTTGAATGAAGTAAAATATGTAAAACAGAAAGAATGTTTGGTTCTTACCGCCACGTAATCCTCCATAAATGAAAACTTTATCAACAACTGCAGTGACTGCATGTCTACAACGCCTTGTTAGCTCAACAGATGATTCTCCACCAGCTGCATCAGAACTATATCTCCCTTTCCTGGGACTTGTAACAACAGACTTGGTATCACACCAAACTCCAGCAGCAGTGTCTAGCACTAAACCACGGAAACACATGCTGTAAATGAATTTATATTGCTAGGAAGATTATGTAAAAGGGCATATGCTAGAGATTAAAAGGAAAAAAGAAAAATTGTTATCCTAATCATGATCCAGAACCCATCAACTTGCATGATGGTTTTGGTACTGTTCCAAGCCAATCTATGATGATCATACGTAGTGTGCATGTGCATTGAGATATACATTAGTGATAGACTTGTGATATTAAGAAGTGTGCATTAGCATTGAGATATACATGATACTCTGCTAAAGGTCTTGCATATTTGAAGTGATAGACTTGCAATATTATAGTACTTTTGCATTTACTCTTCTGGCTTTACACCTATTTATTTGTTTGCTTGCATTTCTTGTGAGATTATCCTACTAGCGCAATAGACATCCTTTATTAATAAGTAACCCGGTGCACAAAGCTCCCACCATATGGGATCCCGGAGAAAGATCCATTGTACGCAGTCTTACTTTGCTTTTTGCAAGAGGTTGTTTCCAGGATTTAAACCCGTGACCTCTTGGTCACAAGACAACAACCTTACCGTTGTACCAAAGCTCCCCTCTACATCCTTTATTAATACACCTTCAAAAAGGTATGAGGTGGGTGGTAGAGAATTAAGTTAGATTATTAGGCATACTGCTACATTTGTTGCTCTAAGAGATCGCTATTTCTATAGTTGAAATGCTATGCCACTTCTGAGCTTTTCATTACTTTATTGTCATTTATTACCTGCACTTTCTTTTTGGCATTTATGAGACCAATTGAAACTTTACCTTATTGCGTTAAAGCTTAATGCATAATTGAACAATATTATTGATATTTTGTTTATAATAAAATCATTCTTGCTTGCTTTTATACGTGAATGTGTGGTGCTTCTGTATCCTGTGAATATTAATGAGGAATTATTACAAACATTGTCTAGCGTCTCGATGACATAATCCTTAAATTTTAAATAGAATTATTGAGCTGCAGAGTGAGCATTCCCGCCATCAAAAGGGACTCCCGTGGAGCATGACAAATAATGGGAAAGTTAAGCCTATTGTCAGTAAAGCTTAACTTTGTAAAATTTCCAGAGTCAACTTTGTAAAAGTTTGAAAATTGAAATACCAAACTTTATCATCAAACATCTAGTTAGTATTTAACAATCCAATGTGGAGGTCTTATCTGAACAGACACTGTCCTTATGCACCAAAAAATTAAAACTGTTTCATTGCTATTGTCAACTTAAATGTAGTATAAATGTACAACTTGCAAGCCACATTCTTTCTAAACGAGAACATTATCTTAAGAGACTAAAAAGCATATTGCCTAAGCATAAATAAAATTCATAACTTTCAACTGCGAAATAGCAATCAACCAATCTTTTACTTGACAACATCATGAAGGGATTACGCCAGTTCAAGTATTGACTAAGGCAAGTGTAGGTCTACGCTAAAAAACAACATTCTTTTTGTGGCTATAAAGTATAAGCATACCAGCAATGCTTGAAGAGTCTTCTACAATCCGTCCACCACCAAGAGCTCCTCCAGAGACATGAAGTCTAGCATTGACAAAAACCTACAAAAATTATTGACAATTTAAATCAAACATAATGTACTCCAGCACATAAACTGACACGATAAGGGTGAGAGAGTAAATATAGACCCACAGCAGCATGCTGGTATCTTGGAGATGGAGAAACGCCAGGAGCAATAGCCCATTCCCAACGACCATCCCTATGTTTTGCAAGGCCATATGCGCTTGATAGAGGCTGAAGGAATAACAGGTTAAATCTAGAACAGTGATCAAAATAACTCTTCAGAAATAAATAAGAACAAAGAAAATTCTTATTTCTGTTCAGATAAACAACAATCAGGCTTGACTTGAAAATAGTTTCCCAAGATTGGACTGCACAGTTTGCTAAATCAAACTAAAATGGAAAAGGAATTTGATTTAACAGAAGCATTGACTGACCACACCGTTTGCATCTCTTCCACCACAAAGCAATAGAAGACCATCTGAACGTGCACTTGCAGTTGCATACCTAAGACATGAACAAAATGGCTATCAACTGTACAAACTTGTGAACAATTGGCAACAATTGTACCTCATAAATGAAGTTAGAACAATCACTATTCATATATGTGCACATTTATGCCTAAACTGTTGTGGTGCTACTCGTGTAGAAAGGACAGTCCAGTACACGAAGCTCTTGTCAATGTGAGATTTCGGAGAAAGATCTACTGTACGTAGTCTTATCTTGCTTTGCAAGAAGTTATTTTTAAGACTCAAACCCATGACGTCTAGATTACATGACGACAACTTTACCATTACACAAAGACTCCCCTTCTGCAGTGCTACTCATGCGATTTTAATTTTAGTTATAACTGGTTACGTGACAGTTATCCCAAGTTGTTGCACCTGGAGAACTAAAACTGGATCCAAACTGTCTATACTAACAAGAGTGTAGCTAAATCAGTTCATAATTGGATAAATAATGTTGCAGCATGAACTGTCTATTTCTAACAAGAGTGTAGTTAAATCAGTTCAAAATTGGCTAAATAATGTGGCAGCAAACTCATGAACAATTGAAGTAAACATCAAATGATTAAAAAAAGTTCCATAAAAGAAAAGCATTAAACCCTAATTCTCTTATATAAGAATAAAGGAGTCGTACAAAATTGTGCAAACTATAGAAGTATTATATTAATGAGTCATACTATAAAATTTTGGAAAAAAGTAATAGAAAAAAGATTAAGGAGATCACAGTTACTGAAAATCAATTTGAGATAACACTTGAAAGGTCAACAATAGAAATTATACATCTTCTCAGACAACTAATTAAAAAGTATCGAGAGCAAAAACAAGATCTATATATGGTATTCATTGACTTAGAAAAAGTTTATGATAAAGTCCCAAGAGAAATTATATGAAGAATTCTAAAAAAAAGAGGTGTTAGTGTAACATATATTGAACTAATTAAAGATATGTATGAGGAACTAACGACCAGAGTGAAAACTTCAAACGGAAAGATAGAGTTATATTAAGGATCAACTCTAAATCCCTATCTTTTTACACTAATCATGGACGAACTCACTGAACACATTCAAGACACAGTACCATAGTGTATGTCAATATTGTTTTGGTAGATGAGATACATGCAGGAGTAAATGTTAAACTAGAATCTTAATGGAAAACACTAAAAATGAAAGATTTTAGATTTAGTAAAGACAAAATGTATGGAATTTAAGTTTAGCAATATTAGATGTAATGAGACAAGTGTTTAGATAGGAGATAACGAATTGTCTAGAACTAAGAGCTTTAAATATTTAAGATCGTTTTTACAAGACATTGGAGAGATTGCGAGAGATGTCTTACATAGAATATAAGCAAGATGGTTGAAATGGTGGAGAGCATCGAGTATTTTACATGATTGTAAAGTAACTCTAAAACTTAAAGGAAGTTGGTTAGACCTACTATGTTATATGACACTGAATATTAGAATGTAAGTCAAACATATGAGCAAAAGATAAGAGTTGCAGAGTTAAGAATATTAAAGTAGATGTATGGGCATACGAGGATGAACAAAATAAGAAATAAAAATATTAGAAAGAAGGTCGGAGTTGCTTCTATTAAGGAAAAACTCCGAGAGATATATTTAGGATGGTATGGATATATACTTAAACGACCAATAAATGTTTCGATTAGACGATGTGAAACAATAATAAATATACACATCAAGCGAGGAAGAGAAAGACCAAAAATGGCTTGATTAGCAACAATAAAACAAGATAAAATTTATTTAAGTAAAAATGATATAGTAGGGGATAGAGTCCAATGGTATAGAAGGATCTATATAGTTGATCCCACCTAGTGGGATAAGGCTTAATAGTAGTTATTGTTGTAAAAGAAAAACATTAGGTAGGACATGTCATGAACAAAATATAGGAAAGTACAAGATGATATAGAAAAAACATTAAATACAAATCACTTTAATAGTTGGTAGACAATCAAGAATCAAGATAAAACAAGTGCTTGTAGAACTTGAGCAAATTGTTCATAACTTGGAGACAACCAACAAACATGGACACCTACAGTGGTAGTCAATGAAGCGTAACGGATTAAAAAGATTAGATAGGAAGTGGTATTATTATATTTTAATAAGAGCATTAGCTTATAATTGTATGATTCATGTTGTCTGGATAAAGTTACGTACAATAAACCCAATATGATCTAATCCTTTCCTAGGATCCTGCATTAGTGAGAGCTTTATGCGTCGGGCTACCCTTTATAGTTTGCAAGCAAAGGGTTATATCTTCCAAATTCAACAAAGAGTGGATTGAATATTTCTGGTAGTTGGTCTAGTTCAAGACTCGAGTAACTTCAACATTAGTGAACCTCGCATCACTTAGGTATAAAGACAAATCCTCTTTCCAAAATTGAATTTTGTTTATTTAGTTGATAATTTTATATTGCTTTCATTTAATTAGTTTTTTCTCACAGATTCATGCATATTAACATCTTATTCATAAAAATCAAAATATCATCAATTTTTTCCAATTTAATTTAGGCATTATTCATAAAAAAAATATTTCCCTTTTAGTTTAATCATCATCCATCAAAAATATATTTCCTATTCAGTTTAGTTATCATCCATCGAATAAAATATTTCCTATTTAGTTATCGTCCATCGAAAATAATAACGTCATCAATTTAATTACACTGATCGCATGTTAGCCATTTATCATATTTTCTACATCTCATTCAATTTATTACATTAATTTATTTAATAATTATTATTACTTTTCAATATTTCAATTAACTTAAAGAGAGAAAATACCATACCACAAGACTTAGATTTTAAGAGCATGCCCCATATGAACTTAAGGATTGCAATGGTTACTCTTCATACACTACTAAATTTAAGAATGACATGTTCATTAAATTAAATGTCTTCCTTTTTCGGTCTATCAAACCAAAAACTCCACTTTGCATATTAGAAACATATTGCTCAAACAAAATAATGATTTTTATAAAATATTTAATGGTCGAATAAATTTTGCATTTACTAAATTAAATTTTCTCATCGCAACTACATTAGATGTATTCGTACCAAAAAAGAAAATAAATTGGAGAATACTCCAGATTGACGCATCTACAATAAATAAAAAAATGAATAATTTTCAAGATTGATGCATCTGCAATAAATGAAAATAAATTGAAAATTTTTCATAATTAGCGCATCTGCAATAGTTAAAGATTTGATTTGTTTGTTATTTGGTAACTAATATTTTATATTTAGGTAATAATCAGAAAATTAATTATAATCCCTACTAAATTATTATATTTTCTTTATTTAGAATATTATTTGCATATTTGTTATTGAATCAAGTCTATAAAAGGAGTCTAGTCCTGTAGTATAATCATATTTGAATTAATACAATTTCCAATTTGACTTCTCTGCATGGAGTTTTCCCTTTACGTGAGGTTATTTCCTTATTTGCATCATCAATTTTGTTCCAAGTTTCTAGGTAGTTCATACTTGGAATTTGGTGTTGCATCACTTTGTACCACAAATTTTATGTTTTAAGCATCAGCTAACAGTGTTTGTCCGACCATTTGGGGTTGACTACAAGAAAAGAGCATCATTAAGACATTAACTAAGCAATTTCCTACACAAATCTGTGATGTAACTACAAGGTATCACTCAATTAGAAGTTAAGTTTAAAGTCCCAATTGGTTTACTCACATGCATGGGGGTGGACCTTCACCTTCGGGTTCCAACTTCCTCCATTCATAGGGTTTGGCAGCAGTATCAAGGGCCCAAACATCAGCTAAAGGGTGTTTCCCTGACAATAGTCATGAACGATTGAATGCAATAGTAATATTTGATAAAACATGTTTCTCCATGCACAAGTATAATGTTCCTACCATCATTTCCACCAATTGTCAATAGAAATCTCTGCCCAACTAGAGCCATCACATGACCATAGCGTGGTCCTGGACCAGGTCCTTGAACAACGACCCTATATTCAAGAATGTTACCTAATCAAAAAGTTGACAAGATAAATGACTGTTTATTGGATTAGATAATAACCTATGCCACCGTGGCCGCTGCTGAGTCAAGTCCAGAACATGAAGATCCTCTGGTGACAAACCATTCGGACCAATCCCGCCCTAAGAGTTTAAAGAAATATCTACTTCAAAACTAGCTTATTTTCCAAAAACAAATCTAATTTTGTTAAATAAACAAAGAGGGTATAGTATATAAAAAACCGCAATGCACTAGAACATACATATACATGATTACCTGGATTACCACCATGGTACCCACAGCAGTTGCAACATGTGCAGCCCTAGGTGAAGGGGGTTCTCCAAGAGGTGTCAGCCTGAGAAACACAACTACATCATGCTCTTAAGCTAAATAATATCAACACATTGCTTAGATTTGATTGAAAAGCTCTGCCCAGTAGTTATTCTCAAAAAGATTGTTCTTAGTATTAGATAAATGAAATCAGCTAAAAGAGTATGCCATGAGATGTAAAGAATATATCAATTAGCACTCTGTTAAAGAATACCTTGTCCATTTGTTAGTTATCACATCATAACAATGAACATCAGCCGTTGCACCTGCAAGGCCTGCAATGGAGAAGCAACAAACAGTGTTTGAAACAATTCGATCTTTCATCCATCTCAAAGTAGCTTAATTCAATCATTGCGGTTCCTCCACATCTTCTTCAATTATCCGAATACCTAAGATGCGTTTCTAAGAGATTAATGAAATTCGAGACATAGCCTATATAATTCTCTCTGTTTTGAACACAAGCCAAGACTTCTCAGTATCAAGAACGCATTAGCAATCCGCACAACAAGAATCAGAGATTAAGACGATGAAGGGTAACGCATACGAATGCCAGCACTTGCTGCCGGAGACAGTGGGGCTGCCGAATTTCCCTCGAGCGCCGTCGCACCACCAAAGAGAATAAGCCGCGGACCTATGTACCCAGATGTTCCCTCCTCCCCGACACCCGCTACAGCCGTGAGCGTGTGACCGCACCGGGACGTCGGCCCGTCCTCCTTCCTCTCTATGATCGCATTCACCACCGAGTACGTCGGCGCAGGCCTCGGCCCCACCACGACCGGCTGCGGCTGCTCCGCCTCCTCCGTCGGCATCGGAGGCGAGGCGGTCCCATTCGCGAGGTCTTGGCGGGTTCCTGTCGCCGGATCGCGATCCTTGTCCGTCACCATCGAGGAATCTATCTCCATAGCGGCGGAGATACGGCAGAGCCGCGACCTACGACTCGGTCCAACCGTCAGTTATCGTCCCTGGCGCGGTACGCATCGCCGTCCCCACTCGATGAGGGCGTTTTAGTTCAGCCCGACCACCGTCGCCGGAGACCCCTAATTGCTCGGAGAAGCTAGCGTTGGCCGGATCGATGCGGAGAAGCTTGACGATGGAGACGAGTGGGGAAGGAGGTGGATCGCCTCTTCTCTTCTCGCTGGCTTCGATTCCCACCACCGATCGCTCTCTCTCTCTCTCTCTCTCTCTCTCTCGCTCTCGAATCCGAATCGGAAGGAGCGGAATTATTATTAGGGAAATTAAAGCGGGCGAAGATAAAACGAGAGGAAGCAGGGTTTAAAAATTTAAAAAAAAAAAATTTGGCCGAAACACGGCGTAATGACAAACGCCCGACACGTGCGCCGTCATTTTCCGTTACACGACACGGGCGTATCGCCGCGTCTGTCCGTCGCGGCCAGGTTTCTCTGCGACACGACGCGCGTGTTGCTCCGTACACGCGGAAAGCACGAGCGTGTCGACCGGATTGACCGGACCGGACCGGACCGAACCGGTTCCATGACCGGATCAGAACCGCCACGGGCAGTTAGGTCGATATTTGTCAACCCGACCGGCCGGCGGTTTCGACCGGACCGAACCCTAACGCGTGGCCAGGTCTACAGGGAGAGAACCCTCCTTGGCTTCCTCGCGTGTTGGTCTTTTCTTTATTTTATTTTTCGTTTTTTCTTTTAATTTCTAATTTCTCCGCGATTGCTGTTTCGTTATAATTAAAATAATTTATCAGTTAATTACTGTTACATACCTTTTAATTTCGGGGGGGAAAAATCATTCCACGTCCAAGTCTACATACTGTTAAAAATAATTTTATGGTGTCTCGAAGCATTCGAAACTTTTCAAATATGCTTCATTTTAAACATGTTTTAGAATTGAGCCACTTTATAAAGCTCGAGGTCAAGCTTAACCGTCCATGTTCTCTGTAGTTGAAAGCTTCACGAATACAAGTCATCAGATAGTCAAACACATTTCTTTCAATCATGTTGTCCAAAAATGTGAAGCCTAAATATTTCACTTGTAATCTCTTTCATCTTATTAGCACTGAGTTCTCCAACTTGCACTGCTGAGTTCTCCAACCTTATAGTCAAACCTTCTTCCCCCCCCCCCCCCCCCCCCCAAAAGAAACAGAAACAGAAGCAAGAGAAGAAAGAAACAGAAAATTCAAACACAGAGAGTTCCAAACCAACTTTTTTACAACCTCAAACGATTTTTACAAACCAGTAGAAAATCAAACAGCAATGCCAACTTCACACCACAACATCCACAGTTCAAGCAAATAAACAAAACTCCAAAAGCACATACCATGAAGTACTAAACTACTACAGATTACGGGTTCAGCCACAAGAGGATCGGTTTCTGCAAACTTTAAGGAGGTGCAAAGAGAGGTTAGCAATCTTTTAACCCTTTAGAATTATTTCTCTTGAGTCCTAATGCAGATTTATAAGCCAAGAATGAATTGCCTTGAAACAACCTCGACATCAGGTTGCCTGAAGCCCAGGATGGGGAATGACCAAATGCTGCAGTTTGAAACGCCCCTCCTGGGCTTCATTTTACTTCCATCAGACCTTGAGGAGGCCACAGCAGCCATCAGCTGCTGCACCCCACTTGCCATGAATGATATCGTTTCCCTCGTGCACTCCGTCCATCATGTTTGAGAGAGATTGGAAGATGGATGGGCGTAGGTGCCCATGGATGTGATATTGTTCGACATCTTCCCGAATGTACACGCTGCACACCTCTGATCCTGTTATATTTGAGCCACCACTTGCTGAATTGAGGTTTAAGCTATCAGACTGCAGGATTTCAGAACTTGGAGATGCCATAGTAGCAGTTGCAGAGAGTGGAGGTGCCTTCCCCTTGAGGTTGGGATTGTTACCCTCAAGGTCACCGCCATTTTTTGTGTTCAAAAACCGACCACCACAACCTCTTGCACGGCGCATTGCATGAAGGTGCCGGGATTCATGCAGATATGGCTGCATGAAACTCAACTGAATTAGCATAAAACAAACTATTGGACATATAAACCACTCATTTCAGAGTTTTTCATTAGTTATTGACAACATGATGGTAATGGGAACACATATAAAAGGAACTCAAAATCATGATCGCAAGTGTCAATTTGTACCAGTCAACATGGCTGAACCGATCACTTACCTAGATCCGTGTTGTGTTGGCAATGGTAAATTTCATTATGCAGCACATGTTGTTACAATTTTCATAGTAGTGATCAACATAGGCTCCCACTAAAATGTTAATGGAGTTGCTACCTAGATTTATATTGGAAGCAAACAACCTAAGTGGATGAAGATTAAAGGATTGAAACCCAAATGAGTTAATCTCAGCACATTGTTGAGTGTCAACATGAAATGATACCAAAACCACACCATTCTAATTGAGGTTGAAACTTTAACATGGAACAATACATTACCTTATAACGAGGTTCAAAATCTTGAGCTGCATTGGAGTTATATAATCTATTTCAGTACCATGCTGGTGTTTCAACGTATGGTATCGGTGGAGAATTAGAAGGGAAGAAGGAAGACTAAGAAGAGAAAAAAAAAAACAGAATACACCACATACCTAACTTTGCACTTTATGTTTCATTTGAGATGATACAGTTTTGATATTATATTGCACAAACAAAAGCTACAAAAAATAACAAAGATTATTTCAATTTATCTTGATGCATTTATAGCATATTAAAGAGTATTGAATGTACACATTCATCGACATGATTGGCACAATGACAAAGGATTAAATTATCTGTGCCAAGGGATGAGTGCCGAATTTTAGTAATTCATCGAAACGATATGTTTTAACTGTACAGCACAGTACAGTATGAGATTTTAAACAATGCCTCAAATAATCAAGCAAGTGCACTAATAAGAATGGTCTGCTCTGCCAAAATTTATTTAGACAAAGTTCACTTCTTTTACAGTTGTAAGTATGAGTCGCCATGCTTTGAAGCACTTTAACAAGAATGGCAGGGTCTGCTGAAATTAGTTTAGGTAAGGATTAGTTGTTTGAATGTTCATACAATAAAGTATAACACTAATTGTAAAGGCATACCTTACGAGTTTTAGTTAATTTGTTCTTTTTCTCAACCTTTGCACGAGCTCTACGACGACGAAGAATTGCATTGAATTGCTTTGCATTTACGAAAATCGGTCCTTCAATAGTCATATCTATAGGCAAAAGCATACGACCATGCTGAAAAATGAAAACAACAAAATTATGATGCCAAACTTGAAATGCATGAATTACAATGATTTTTGAGAATTCTAATTGAAAATTAAAAGTGTTGTCTGCAATTAACCTAAAGAACCTGAAATACTGAAGTACAGAACTGTAACCTACAGAAACTCAGGATGAAGTCTAAATGTAAATCAAACTTAAACTCCATATAGGATATTTAGAAGATCCACGTGATTCCTATCTTTAAAAGCATATGCAGTTTGAGAATTGTGTCAATCCTCAGTTGACTTTTACAAAAAGAGTTCATGCGCTAAACCTTCTTTAGTTACTGAATATTTTGGTGCCACAAATCTTTTACCATTCCAAACAACTAGATCCATAGGTGAAAATACATCAATGATTCCTTCAAAGGAACAACATGCTGCAGCAAGATGATTAATGCTTATATTTTGGTTTAAAGAATCATAACAAACTAATATAAAATGATTTAGATATAGTTTTACATGTGCTATTTTACAAAATGTAAGAGATCCAATGCTATGATTGTTATGAGATCTACTTTACAATCAATTGAATAACTATATCTTTCTTAGGCTCACGGACTGCTATTAAGGTGAGACTTTCCCAGTAACTTGGATTCAACCACATATTTAGTCCAGCAGGTTCAATTATAGTCCAAGTGTCAAATCAAATTTATTTTAGGATTTTTGGATGGATTTCAATTTGATTTTGCTATCATAGTATTAGTGTTAAAAATTTCTTACTGGAGCATTCTCTGATGGAGACAGCGGGGATACGTTTGGAGGCTGTAGGAGACTAAGGGATTTATAGAGAAGAGGATTTTCTTCTTGAAGAGTGTTTTTGATGTCAAAGAAGCTGCGATAGGTGTTGAAAGACTAGGAGACTAGGTGTCTAAGAAGCGCTAAACAAGATAAGGAATGGTTTTCAATACGACTTTGTATTTTACCAGTTACTGTTGCAAGTTTCTCATAGTGGAGTGTTCTAAATCTTCGGAGATATGGTGGCTGTACTTTTGCAGGCTATAGGAGATTAAGAGAGTAATACAGAACAGGATTTTCATTTTGGAAAGTGTTTTTGATACCTGAGAAGCACAGGTTTTTCACTTTTCTCTGTCAGCTTTGAGAGAGGAGTTTTAGGAAGGATTGAGATGTCACTTGAATAAGTTGTAAACATGCTCAGATATTATACAGACTTGGGCACTCTCTTTGTGGGTAGGCTTACGCTAAATGCTTTTATCTTTTATTTGTGTATTTATGTTGTTCTACCAAGATAGAGAAAGATTCTACCATGTAGGCTTGTGCCGGGGTTATTCAACATTATACAAGTGCATAATTTAAGGGACAGGGTTCTAGTAAGTAGTTAAAGCAGTCTTTAGCCTTATTCGACGGTATCCAAAATAGTTGGGATCCCAACAACAGATTTAATAAATAAATAAATAACTCATGTGAAAAGTTAACGAAATACCATAAAAAAATTACATTTGTGAGATTTCACTTTAAACATCTCTAGGAAGATTCAACACATGAGGATAAGCATCCAATAGATCATATGAATGGAAGATTTTGAACATATTGCTAGCTTAGCATATCTAACAAGAACCAAATACCACTAGATAAACTCAGTTCTTGCTATACACAAACAGGTTGTTCCCAAATGACAAGATCAAAGATAATTAACACTTTATTCTTGCTTATAGGCAAAAGAACAGTGATAAATAATAATATGTTGTTTGGTTATATATCTAACAATGAAACTTTAGTTTTCAAGCTCATAAATAAAGTGCAAAAAAAAGATTGAGCACATCAAAAATCAGTTAATCAATCTTCCAACTAAATAATTCTAAATATACCAAATATACTAAGACGTTATGTATTCATTCGTTCTTATGTTATTCGTCGTGGGAAATAAGCAAAATGAAATCCTTGTTGTCTTTATAACAAGAAAGTAAATGGGAAACAAACCATTGTTTGAGCCCCATATGTTGAATATAAGCCATAAAGCTGATCAGCACAAGGATGAGTAGGACAAACCTGCACAAAGATCAGAAAATTGGAAGATGAGCAAAGCTAATAGAATTGTGATTGTGACTAAAATTCAAAACAACTATGTAATCCCAAGGAATTACAGCATGACAAAAACAAAATACCTACCATAGATAGACCAAGTCCCTCTTTGAATTGACTTGGATTTTCTGGTAATGATGACTGCAAAGAAAAAGGAACAAGATATTGCCGAGTCTTCTGCTCTCTTACTGAATCCTTGACATCTAAATGAGAAAATTACAGTAAAAATCATGCTACTCGGCCATCAGTAAATAGATAGCAAGAAGGTTATACAACAGCTCTACTACTTGACATAACAAATCTCTCAGAGATATAAACATGGAAAGTTATTACTCATCAGTTCTTCACCAAGTAAAAACTATAAAGGAGGTGGTTGTCTTTCATATATATAAATGAATTACTATGGATAATTGGGAAATCAGTTACTACACTGTTGTCCCCAATTGAGCAGGTTTCAAAAGAGGAGAAATCATGACGCCTGATGGATATGTAGCAGCAAAAATTACCTGGGAATATTGAGAACCTAGGAGCGCTATGGTCATCCTTCTGTGGGATTTCAAGCCCCAGCCCTGACCCCTGCCTTGGATCTACAAAGTGATTCATTCTTCCAGGCACGGCAGGAATCTGGTCCTCTCAATTGATATGGCCGATATTTAGAGGCTTCAGCAGGTTAAGAGGTTCTAAACAGGGAGGTTGAGATCTTACCAACCAAGGGGCCAAAGTAGCATGGGATGTCTGTTGCTGATCAATTCCATAATCCTTGAAGAAAGGTGATGTTTGCATTATGACAACTCCAAATACCAAATAAACGTAAATCTGAACCCCCCCAAATCTATTGTGGTCTACGAACGCGAAGTACAATTCCAACTATGCTAGGATCAATTGCGGTAATCAGGCTTGTCATCCATCACCCTGCAGTTCGAAGCTCAAAGTTTTGTTAAAACCACCTTTGAGAGTGAAATTCGGTCAGCAAACAAACGACAAGAAGCCGCTGGCACCGAGAAGGAAACATAGTTCGAAAGGAACATTATCAACCAGGGAAGCAATAACCAAACCCGGACAGATAAGCATCAGAAACCCTTCTTTACGAAGGAAAGTAGAAGCTTTCCCCAAAAGGCGGTTTCAGGCTTTCAAGCTGTCGCCGATAGATACAAACACCCAAAACAAGGCTTTGATATTTCCAGCTCTATGATAACTCAAACGAAACAGATAAATGGAAAGAAAAACATCTCGAGGAGTAATTTTTCCCCATAATCCGACGAAACAAACACCCTCAGTCCCCAAATATCAACACGGCGCAAAGAAATCGAGGAAGCGGGAAGAACCACTCACAGGAATCCGACACAGACACAGAAAGCGCACTCTTTCGCCCCTGCGCAGAGATTGGAGAGCAATCATTCATATTCCATCCAGTTTAGCCGCCGTCGGGATCCCCCAAGACATGCGGAAAAGTGAGATGGAGGCGGCCAATAGCCGAAGCAGAAGACGAGCGAACGAGCCGGGGGAGGTGTCAATGTGAAGCTGGTTCCAAAAATTTATAGAAGAGCCAACGCTCCGAGTCCTAACATTCTAACAAGAAGCCATTGGGGATTAATTAATACTTAACGGTGGATTATCGCATGGATTACCCACCACTAATCAATGTTTTCCCTAATCAATCACCTTTTCCATCTATTTTTAGCTACGCATGCTTAACAAATTGGTTCGATCCGGAATTGAATTGGAACTAATCCGTTATGGTAATTTATCAAACAGCGCACGTAAAGTTTAGAATTGTCCAAACAGCACCCCATATTTTCATATTTACCAAATAGCGCACTTAATTCTCTTTTACCCCTCTCGCAAATAGACCTGCAGCACAGTGAAATTTTCAAACGTGATGCTGAGAATTCAAATCTCAGCACTACAATGGTGTTGGAATTGTAACTTCCAGCACCACTATAGTGCTGGAATTGTAAATTTCAGCACCACAGTGGTGGTGCTGGGATTTGTAATTTCAGCACCACATTGGTGCAAATCTTTTTGGCGGAAGGGATAAAAAGGGAATTAAGTGCGCTATTTGATAAATATAAAAGTATGGGGCGCTGTTTAGACAATTCTGAACTTCACATACACTGTTTGGTAAATCGTCGAATCCGTTAAATTTGAAATCGGAATTGATTCAAATGAACTGGTTCTGAAATCGAATCGAAACCGTTCAGATTCCGATTCGATTCGGTTCCAATCGATTTCGAAATCGATTCGGAACTATTTCGGAACCGATTCTGGTTTCGATTTGGATCTGATTTCAGTTGTTAATTTAAAAGTATAAATTCTTAGCATGTTAACATGTCTACAAAATTATTTTACGGTAGAAAAAAAGAATATGATCATCAGGACATTAGAAAAATTTGGAAGCTCAAATTCGAAGGAGGTGGTCCGAAACTATTTTGAAATCAGTCCAGAACCATTTTGAAATCAGTTCGGAACAAATTCAGAACCGATTTAAATTGAATTAATTTCAAAATTAAAACTTTAAAATCAGAATAGATTTGAATAGATTCGGATCGGATCAATTCCAACGTCAATCAATTTGAAATCAATCGGAATCGAATTGAAACTGAAACCGAAGAATCTAGTTTTAGCAGCGTGTTGGCTTTGTTCAAAGACCACTTGGATTAGGCCAGTGCATTGTAATTTGTTTAATATTAATTAACTAGTGAGCTAATTGAATGACAAAAGCAAGCAACCCCGTCTCCCTCTCCACTAAAGTATATGAATTTGTTTATTATTATAAAAAAATCAATAATATCAAATTTATCAATCATATTGCCTTTCAACACCTTTTGTTATAATTCCCTTTTTTTTAATTCTTTGCCACTAAGTAACGAAAAGTGAGTGCGCCTTCTTTTTTATTTTTCTTCTTCTTTTTTTTTTTTTTGTCTTTATTAAATTATAAACAAAAATATGACATCGACTTAATGATCAAATTCCAAATAGGACGTTGAATCGGTAAGAGATATTTATATTTGTTTAATATGTATAAATTTAATTAAATAAATACATTTGAATGACTCGATACATTTATTTATAACTAACCCCTATAATCATATTTTTAATTTGTACTGTTGAGATTATTTGACTAACAATAATTTATTTTTTCTGTTTAATAGTTGTTAATGAATAAAAAAAATACAAGTAGGATTGCAAATATTTATTTTGTAAAAAAATAACTTCTTCTCGATTAGAAACCGTGCAAATTGACTAAACTCATTTATTTTAATTATTTTAATCAAGTTGACTAAATTTTGATTAGGATAAACTAATCATATTGTTAATGATATAGAAATGCTTTAAATTTTATTGACAACTTCAAAAATTAACCTGCTTTTATTGGAAAATAATTACATGGCAAGTCATATGTCATTGGAAAGTCACGGAAATCTAGTTTCTAACAAAAAAAACAGTGCTCAAAAATAATATTTCTACAAGAAGTTATGATCGTTTTAATCGAAGTGTGCAAGATATAATTTATATTCGAGAATGTCTATTTCTTGGTCTTGTACATGATAACTAAGCTTTAAGGCGTTTTGCATATTGTCTTATTAAAAGTATTGTTCATTCTCAAAACTTTTGTTAAATGTGTTGTTCATTCTCAAAAACCTTAGGAACTATAACTCTTAATTAAAATGTTTGACTCATCTTGAAGGATTATTTCAAGATTAGCCTATAAAAGGCATCATATTTATTGTTAAAAGGAAAACCTTTGAAAGATTAAAGTTTTGTGATTTTTTAAGCTTATGAGAAGACTCATCTTCTTGTTTTTCCTCTAACTCTTTGGTGGATTTCATAGAGTGGTGAGTAGAGAGTGTTGTCTTGTGTTACCTCCTATTTCTCTTACCCTTTCTGGTGTCAAAGCAGTATCAGAGCTTTGGGTCACAATGGTTGATCGTAGAAGATAAAGGGCAAATGGTGATGATCCTGCAGCTCGCCAAAGAGACCTTCGTGATATCGAGTTGGATGACTTAAGAAGACAAGTGCAGCAACTCGAGCAGCGCTTTGCCTGGGGCGAACCGTTGAATTGTGATGTTGAGGGTCATGGTTCGGAGGCTAATTATGCAACTCATGAAATGGATTTTAATCCTGCAAAAGTTGGGAATCTGCCCAACTAGCAGCCCTCTGTCACTCATCCCAAGACACTGGCGAGAGGGAGGTAAATCGAAGAGGGAGGGGGGGGGACAAGTCCCTTAATACGGTGGCAAAGCAGGGAAGGGTCCATCTGAAACCAGGGGAGATTTTAGATCTCTCATCCGGCATCGAACCCAGCCCATTCGAAATGGGTTTCATGGTAATGGAGGTAATGATTTCAGTGATGATGCATCTCGGAGACAAAGATATCAAAGGAACAATGCTCGTAAGAAATTCTTTGACTTTAAAGTCGACATTCAAGATTTTGATGGACGAAATGATCCGAATGAGTTCATAGATTGGCTCAACTCTGTTGAGAGAATCTTTGAATTCCAAGAAATATTAAAAGATCGCAAAGTAAAATTTGTTGTTATCAAATTGAAGAAATATGCATCCATTTGGTGGGAGCACTTAAAGAAGCAATGTGCTCGTGATGGCAAGCAAAAGATCAAGATGTGGGATGAAATGAAAAAAAATTGTGCAAAAAATTTTTACCAAATAACTATCTTCAAGATATTTTCCTCAAATACCACAATTTCAAGCAAAATTAAAGGATCTGACTGTGGAGGAGTATATTACTGAATTTGAGAATCTCATGATGAGATGTGATATTTTAGAGCCGGAGGAGCAGACTATTGCTTAATTTCTTGGAGGACTTTGATACGAGATTGAAAATATTATCCAGCTGCAACCCTTTGGACCTATAATGATGTATGCAAATTGGCTCTCAAGGTGGAAAAACAACAAAAAGATCCAAATCGATTTGGTGATCGCTCCTTTTCTAGTGGTAATACTTCTAACCGAGGGAGTGTCTCTACATCCAAGAATACGACAACATCAAAAGATACAAAACAAAAGGGTGTTGCAAGCAAAGAAAATATAGGTTTTGTTAAATCAAATGGTTCTAACAATCAAAGGTATGTTTTAAATGCAAAGGTTTTGGACAGTTTGTTAATGATTGTCAAAATCATAGGATTATTACTTTTGTTGAGGAAGAAAACGAGGAGAAAACTTATGAGGCAGTGTCTATCTATGATGAAGCTGATGAAGATGGAGGAATTACTTATGCAGATCATATAAAATCTTTGATGGTACGACGTAGCCTCAATGCTACTTATGTGGAAGATCAATCATGGCTTCGCAACAATATCTTTCACACTAGAACACTTCTCTTGGTAAAGTATGCAATGTTATTATTTATGGTGGAACTTGAGAAAATGTTGTGGCTATCACAATGGTCGAGAAGTTGAAATTAAAGACTGAAGATCATTCTCAACCTTACAAGTTATCATGACTTCGAAAAGGTAATGAGTTGAAGGTTACTCAAAGATGTCTTATTCAATTTTCTATTGACAATAAATATAAAGATGAAGTTTGGTGCGATGTTATTCCTATGGATGCTTGTCATTTGCTTCTTGGTCGGCCTTGACAATTTGATAGGAAAACTCATAATGACGGATTCAAAAATACTTGTAGTTTTGTTAAAGATTGTGAGGAGATAGGAGTGTTTGGTTCGCGGAAAATTTTTCATTTTCTGTTTTCTATTTTCCTTTTCCAGAAAACGGAAAACGATTTTTTTGTGTTTTTTAATTTTTCAGAAAACACTCTTTTATTTTTTGGAAAACGAAAATGGAAACAGAAAATGATTTTTTTATGTTTTCCAAATATCCAGAAAATGCTCCTTTATTTTCTAAAAAACGGAGATGGAAAACATCAATCAAATGCATTTTTTCGTTTTCCCAGAAAATAAAAATGAAAAATGAAAAAAATTTCACCTACCAAACACCCCCTAAGAGTCCATGTGTTGTCTCTACCCTTCTTGTATCAAATAAAGATGGTTTGTGGCGCATGTGCATTGATAGTAGAGCGGTCAACAAAATCACTATCAAATATCGCTTTCCTATCCCTCGCCTTGATGATCTTCTCAACCAACTTCATGGGTTCAAGGTTGGTTCTAAATTGATATTCGAAGTGACTATCATCAAATTCGCATGAGGTCTGGAGATGAATGGAAATCAGCCTTCAAAATAAGAGATGGTTTTTATGAATGGTTGGTAATGTCATTCAGTCTTTCTAATGCCCCTTCTACTTTTATGCGGCTTATAAATCATATCTTTAAACCATTCATTGGGAAATTTATTGTCATCTACTTTGATGACATTCTTGTGTACAACACTAGCTCGGAAGAACATTTGGGGCATCTTCGAAAGATTTTTGATTTACTAAGGGAGCAAAAGTTATATGCCAACTTAAAGAAATATCATTTAATTTCTTCACAAATAGCCTGTTTTTCTTAGGATATATTATTTCCTCATATGACATCAGAATGGATGAAAATAAGATTGAAGCTATTTTGAGCTAGCCAACTCCTCAAACTCTTCATGATATCTAAAGCTTTCATGGGTTAGCATCCTTCTATCACATGTTTATCAAAAATTTCAGCACTATTATTGCACCTATAATTGAATGTTTGAAAGGGAGCAATTTCCGGTGGATGAAGGAGGCACAACAAAGCTTTGAACTTCTTAAAAGAAAAGTCACAGGAGCTCCAATATTACAACTATCAAATTTTGATACAATTTTTGAAGTGGATTGTGATGCTTCAAATGTGGGAATTGGTGGTGTTCTTAGCCAAGAAGGTAAGCTCATCGCTTTCTTTAGTGAAATGTTAAATCATTCTCGATGCAATTATTCTACATATGACAAAGAGTTCTTTGCTATTGTTCGAACATTGGATCATTGGCAACATTATCTCGTACATAAGGAGTTTGTTCTTTTCTTGGATCATGAAAATTTAAAGTATTTGCACACTCAACAAAAATTAAACCCTCGTCATAGTAAATGGGTTGAGTTTATACAAACTTTCAACTTTATTATCAAATACAAATCTGATGTTCTTAGTCACGTGGCGGATGCTTTAAGTCAACGATATACTTTATTGTCCATTATGCAAATAAAGGTACTTGGGTTTAAGGTGGTCAAAGATCTCTACAAGACTGATCCATATTATAGTAAGATTTGGGAATAATGCATAAAAGTTCAATTCAAACTCTTCTTGATTCATGATGGATTTCTCTTCAAAGACAAATATCTATGTATCCCTGATTGTTCTCTAAGACATGTCATCATCAATGAAGCCCATTGTGGAGATCTTGTTGGACATTTTGGTAGGGACAAGACTCTTACTCTTATTCAGGAGAATTTTTATTGGTCGTGCATGGATTGGGACGTCAAAAAATATATTGAAAGGTGTAACACTTGTCATATTGTCAAGAGTCATAGCCAAAATACTGGATTATACACACCATTACCAGTACCAATAGGTCCATGGGAAGATTTAAGTATGGACTTCATAGTAGGATTACCTCGCACTCAAAAGAACAAGGATTCTATTATGGTGGTTGTTGATCAATTCTCTAAAGTGACACATTTCATTCCCTGCACCAAGACCTTGGATGTCACCCCTGTAGTTGATCTTTATTTCAAAGAAATTGTAAAGTTTCATGGTATTCCAAAAACTATCACATCTAATCGGGATTCAAAATTTATGAGTCATTTTTGGCGCACCCTATAGCGAAAGCTTGGAACTAAATTCCAATTTAGTTCGTCACACCATCCTTAAACTAATGGACAAACGGAGGTGGTGAATAAAAGTTTGGTAAATCTTCTAAGAAGTTTAGTTGGCAAAAATCTGCGCCAATGGATTGTGATTCTTACTCAAGCTGAGTTTGCTTATAATCAATCAGTTAATTAAACTATTGGTCAAAGTCCCTTTGAGATTGTATATGGCATTAATCCAACCACTCTATTGGATTTGACTCCCATTCCTATCACTCATAATTTTAGCGGACCTGGAGAAGAATATGCAAAATACATCAAGGAATTGCATGCAAGTTCGACATGAGATTGTTAAAAAGAATGAAAAATATTTAAAAAAACTAATAAGCATAGAAAGCCATCGATTTTTAGGGAAGGAGATTTGGTTTGGATTCACTTAAGAAAGGAGTGTTTTCCTCGTGGTCGACATGAAAAATTACAATCTAAAGTTGACGGTCCTTTTAAGATCTTGAAAAAGATTAATGATAATGCTTACGAGATTGACTTACCCAGCAATTATGATGTTTTTACAACTTTCAATGTCACTAACCTCTCTCCTTATATTAGTCATGAATCCAATTTTGATTCGAGGACGAATCTTTTCCAACCGAGGGAAAATGACATAGAAATGCTTTAAATTTTATTAACAAATTCAAAAAATAATCTGCTTTTATTGGGAAATAATTACAGGGCAAGTCATATATCATTGGAAAGCCACGGAAATCTAGTTTCTAACAAAAAAAACGATGCTCAAAAATAATATTTGTACAAGAATTTATGGTCATTTAAATAGAAATGTGCAAGGTATAATTTCTATTTGGGAATACCTATTTCTTAGTACTGTACATGATAACTAAGCTTTAAGGTCTTTTGCATTGTTGCCTTATTAAAAATATTGTTCATTCTCAAAGTTTTTGTTAAATGTGTTGCTCATTCTCAAAGTCTTAAGAACCATAACTCTCAATTAAAATGTTTAACTTATCTTGAAGGGTTATTTCAAAACTAGCCTGTAAAAGACATCATGTTTATTGTTAAAAGAAAGAACCTTGAAAGATTAAAGTTTTGTGAGCTTTTAAGCTTATGAGAAGCTAAGGTAGTGTTTGGCAGTTTCATTTTCTGTTTTCTGTTTTCCTTTTCCAGAAAACAGAAAACGATTTTTTAGTGTTTTCTAATTTTCCAAAAAATATTTTTTTATTTTTTGGAAAATGAAAATGAAAATAGAAAATAATTTTTTGGAGTTTTCCAGTTTTTCAAAAAACGCTCCTTTATTTTCTAGAAAATAGAGATGAAAAACGTCAACCAAACGCATTTTCTTGTTTTCTCAGAAAATGAAAACAGAAAATGGAAAATTTTCTCTCTACCAAATGCCCCCTCTTCTTGTTATTCCTCTAACTCTTTTATGGATTTTGTAGAGTGGTGAGTAGAGAATGTGACCTTATATTATCTCCTATTTCTCCTACGTTTTTTGTGTCGGTTAATTTCTAAAACTTTGTATATAAAGGCTAGACAATTTGCTCTGTTTTTATTTATTAACAGTTAGTTTCATGCTTTCATTTTTGTCACATAAATTTTAATTGATTATATATGAATTCCAATGAACCCTTTGCCTTTTTGAACAATGTATACACATTAAAAGAAAACATTGTGAACTCATAGAAGACCAAGTCTACATATCTAAATTATAGAAGAGGGTCCACCATCTAGAAGAGGGATCCTTGTGAGATTTAGTTGAAGATTTTATTTAATAAAAGATATTGGAGATCTTGAGTATCATCCACGGATATGTAATTTCATTTTTTGAAAAAAAAAAACATTTTCAAATCTCATCGGAATTTTAGTTTTGGAATATATCGTTAGATAAATTAATTATTTTCTAATCATCTCCCACATATCTATTGTAGTGATAAAATAGAGGAATAATAAAATGATCTAAATTTTTTTTGAGTGTGTAGTTATATTTTAAATTTATTTTCACCTAAGTAAGATAATGATATATCTGTAGCAAAAGATGATTATGTTCACCGTTAGTGTTCTTCATCATCGGTCTCTCAATGAAAATGAAAAAAGATAAATCACGAAGATTATATTTCTTAATCCGATGATCTGAAATAACAGAAAACTTCTAAGCTCGAATGAAGATTTGACCCTACTAATCTATAATAATATTTGTATTGCTCTGGCTACCCGATCATGGGATGACATATTGGTATGTTTAGTTGTTAATGACCTTACACAATTAATACACCTAACAAAAAAATATTAAAGATGGTGGAGAAGCCTACTTTAAAAATATCAGGCTTTGCATTAATTAGAGGGAGAGGGAGATGATTCACTTCCCAAGGACTAAAGCATTATTAATTAGAGGGAGTAAATGCAGTTCCTAGGTAACTACTAGATTATTTAATTACAAATAAAGAGTCGTTAAGGATGGTTTATCGAAACTAATACAAATGAGACATCTAAGAAGTGTCATCAATGGGGGCTTTATGGTATGATTCTTATGCGGCCACCATAAAAAGCAACTCAGTGTTTATCTCTTTTTCTTCTTTAGGCAAATAATTTATTGCTATTTTGTTGTTTTTTTCCCTGCAAACAAAATTTTAAAAAGGGAATTAACTTGTGCGAATAGAGATCGGAATCCTTGTTGGATTGAACTACAAGTGCACCCTTTAATAAATATCAGGATCAATATTTAAAAATAAAATAAAATTATATATATATATATATAGTTTTCTATATCTTATCGATTCATTAGTATTAGCGAATTAGTTATTGGCTGCTAAAACCCAACTTCATAGTTACTACTTGCTACAATACAGAGTAGAAATGAAGGCATTGAGCACAACTTTACACCAGTGTGTTCAACTCACTGCTCACAGCAAAAGTGCCTATAGTTAGTCGAAATCTAAGCGAGAATAGATGGACGAAGGAACAAATATGCGATGGCTCTCCGTGCACCTTCTCTCGAGTTCACTTATGCAGCATTTTACGAAACATCATCGATGCTAAATAACGAGTACTGGTGCAGGCGCAAATGCTCCGGCTGGTCCAAGAGGCCATGAAACCTCGCAATGAGCCTCCTCCAATGATGCGGATTGAGCATCCAAGCTGAGCTCACCAGCTGATTCAGTGAAGTGGAACTCGACCTGGAGGCGTTGATGCAGTAGAGTGGATGACATACGACCTTTCTTGACATCGGCTTGCAGTTCGCGAATCGGAATTGCTGCGAGGAAGCTCTTGATGTACTCCTTGCAAGACTCCTTTCCCCGGCCTACAAGCTCTCCCTCCACTACAACATTTATCCTTTCCTGGTCTGTATTCTCGGCTTCGCTGTTACCATTCCTGCTGTCGTTAGAGACCAAATGAATAGTCGTGTTGTGGTCGAATTTGAGGATGTAAGCTTGTTGGCATCCCTCGTACAGCCGTTCTCCAAGAGTGTCGATTATATAATAAGCATCGTGTTCGACTGTCAGGATGAAAAAGTGGTCGTTCCAGCTTACGATATATAGCTGAGGCTTTGCATCGCTCGAGCAGTCCGACCCAGCTCGACTGATTTCATCCCAGATGCTGTCAAAGGACATAGCTTCATTTAAAAATTCAAAGCCACTGTCCGTGTCGGTGCCTTTAGGATGAAAGAATCCAATGAAAGACTTTGTTGGAGCAACAGCAAGTGGTCTGATCTTAGCTTGAAGAACTGTCTCCAGGTCGAAGTGCTTGTCGGGGAAACGTTCCTGATAAACATGGTTCTCGCAAAGGTTTCTCCACTCAAGAGAGCCTTCTCGGATGAGGCTATCAAACTGAGATTGAATGGGCATCATGTTGTGGTTTGTGTGAAACCAGTTAGCAATGACAGCAACGAGAACCGTGCATGCACTCTCACCGGAAGCTTGCTCGCTCCTCTGGTCAATGGATGCAAAGAAAACATCAGTGGCAAGCTTCATCGAGCCATCGCGGCTAACCAGTTCCTTTGATTCCCAGTTACCAATCACAAAACAGTCATCGCCAAAATCAGATAACGAGTTTAGAGCACTTCCATCATCTCCTTTGTGCCTCTGCAAGAAAATAAACAAATTCTTTATACAACGGTCAAAATAGACTTGATAACAATAACAATAATAACAAGTACAAGAATTTAGTCTACATCGAAATATTTGATTATCTATCTCACACTTCGAGCCAAGTTGAACTCATCCAATTGCAACATACAAATTCATAGAGGGTAAACCAAGAGAGCAATAGCTACTTGACAATATCAAATTATTTGCAAACCATCCAACCAATAAAGCAAAGAAAAGTTATGATTTATAAGCAGACTTCCACAGTCAGTAAAGCTTACACTTGCCGAGAGAGATTCATCAGAGGAACTCAACATCCGCCGGTCATAGTCAATGTCATCCCCTCCATCCTCGTTTGCTTTATTAAGCAACGGCTCCCCCTTCGGCTTAGGGGATCTGAAACTCAATTTCCTCTTTTTCCATGGAAGAATACTCCTCTTTGACATAGAAAATTCAGGAATAGATGACAGTCCATCCTCCACATGAGAACAACCAACATCTGATCTTCGATGATTGTAGTAGACCCAATCCTCGTATTCCCCGTCTACCTTCATCTCGTTGCCCAAATTATTAACAGCAGCTAATGTTCCATAACTGAATGATTTCCTAGCACTAGTATCCTCTTTGTTATCTCCGACTTCTTCATCAAGATCATCAGGGGAATCTGTATCGAATGGATAATTATATTCTGCATCATCACTCCTAGCAGAGCACTTTCCTTCACTACCATCATCATCTGGACATGCCTTTTTAGATTTCCGTGTAGATACAAATTCTGTTAAAATTTTCACCTTTCTTAATCCAGCTTTAAGAGCAGAGAGTTCATCTTTCTCAGAAGGGGTAGCATCTCCAGACAGGGGCGAGGAGGTATCAGTCAGTGGATTCAGTACAATCTCAGAAGAATCTTGGGGAGATCTCAGTTCCAATATACTCAGAGCCAGCTGCAAAATGAACAGATTCATACATCACATTCTTGATATCCGTAAAAGTTCTCCTACCGAGATACTTCAGAATTATATCACATGTTATAGAATGATAGAAATTGTCCGTGCAGAAGAAAAAAGGTTGTACAAACATGGGAAAGAAACAGTATTGTTTATCGAGTAATCTTGAACAGGATACTCAACACAATTCGTTATCTCACAAGATTTCTTCATGAAGAAATGTAAAACAAAAATCAATAAAATTACCTATCCCAGGTAGAACTTGTAGTCAAGAGATTGTGTTCTTCTAGATAGCCTAGATCTAAATCATAAAGAATCAAAATCTAAAAGGTTCAGCAACATACATGAAGAGATAAAGTAGACACAGTGGCCCCAGGAAGTAACAATGGAAGGTAGAGCTCGGTCTCTTGTTCAACTGAAGTGAGTTCTGCTATGTTTAGTGACGCCACACCAAGCACAGACTCCTTGGTCTTCATGCTTTGGTTCAAACCCTAGAAGGAAAATCAATTTAGCACAAATACAAACAAGGAAAGAAAAAGAAAATAAAAATGGTCTTGCTTAAAGGCCGAGTAAAATAACTGCCAATGTTTATCTCAGATAAGGATGAAAACGATTGAGGTTTGTGCTAGAAGTAACGTAAATTATCCCAACTTCTTTTATGAGTATGACAAGGCTTGTTGTTGTTGTTTTTATGCTATTGTGATCCCATGAACTAACCAGCTACTTCTGTCAGTTATACACCTTCAGATAATTGTTGACTTTTAGGCAATTAACTATCACAACTTTATTTCAGTACATTTTCTAGCTACTTAAAAAGAAGTTAGACATTCCGCATTGTTTCTGTATCAGTTTCGATATAGGAATTACTGGTCTAACTAATGTGTTACATAAATCAACAACCATTCAGATAAATTGAAAGAGTGAAACCATGGATTTTCAATTAAGGGAAGCCAATAAGAAGACATGCAGCAGAAATAATTGAAAGGAGAAAAGAAATCAGCTAAATAATAAGAAGGAGAAAAAAGTAAGAATTATTCACACACACACACACTTAGGGAAAAATTAGGATCAGCAGGTCGCTCAGATCGCCCTATAGACTAAACATACATGAAATTAAACGACTACAATCTAAAGAGGAAAAAACTGAAAATCCTTTTGCAGAAATTCAAATCAGAACTTTGATAGGATTAAATGAAAGATTTAAGAGAATTTTAAAAGCCTATACATCAGAGACATCTCAGAAACAACAATACACTGAACCAAAGAATATCAGGCAAATAAGAAGCACCGTTAACAAGATGAATCTAATCGGAAAATTGTTAGGGTTCATAGCACCCAAACAATAGTACTAATAGGCCAGAACTAGGAGTGATGCTGTAGAAAGTTACTACGGGAATAGAAAGTTAGAGCTTCAAGGACTGACTTCGACTCACATTGAACACAGAAAAAACAACCTCCCAGGGATGGAATGAGTTCTCCTTTTGAGCTGTCAAGGTGCAAACGGTCTCGAATTCCTCATTCCACTCCACCATACCCCCATCGCTCACCTCCTCCCCCCTCGTCCGGTTCCGCTTCGACGTCCTCCTGAGCGAGCTTAGGGCCAGCTTCGGCCCCTTCCACCTCACCTCCGTAGCAATCTTCCTCCCTAAATCCGCCGCCTCATCCCCAGTGCCGACCCCCTCAACCCTCTTCACCACCAGCTTAACCTGAAACTTCTTCGACAGCAACGGCGGCCACGGCCTCCACCGCATCATCCTCGACGCCATCCCGACGCCGATCCGACACCTTCAGATCCCACAACCCAACAAATCCCACCTGGAAAACCGCCGATCGCCGCGGCAAGGTCGAATCTCCACCAAAATGAGCCTCCAGACCAAAAGCAAAACGGCGACTTGGGATCGAAACCGGACAGCGAGCGGATCAATCAACGAAGAAAGGAACAAAAGGGAGATTTTTGGCCAAAACTCAGTGGAGAGATCGAGTAAACGGGCTAGAGAACAGAGCACAAGAGCAGCGAAAACACCAACCCTTTTCTATCGATTTTGGCCTCGAAAGAAAAATATAAATAAATGAGGGGGTTTCCCCGAAGCGGATGCCGGCGTTACGCTGTCGTTAATAGTTTTTTACTCGCGATGGAAAAAAAGTTAACGGTTTCCGAGGCTAACGGTAACGGAATACTTGTCCTAAATTCCCATTCTATGGCCCCTGAAATTGGATAAATTATCCATTTAAAAAGCCATTAATTATTGTGCAACCTAATTAACATTAAATTTAATGTAATTAAACTACACTAATTTAAATTACAAATAGTTTTTTTTTATATAAAAGGTATTGAATGGATTTTCATGCGGGGTTTACACTTTTCCCCTCCACGAGCTCTAACTTTGGCAATGCACCATCAAACATCATCATCTCACATCGCTAGCATCAATAGTATATCCACTAGAATCAAACCATGCCATATTTGAGTCAAACTCACCCACGACATTTACAAAAATAAATAAAATTAATTAACAATAAAAAAAAAGGAGAAAGAAAGAATCCTCAAAATCCATGAGGTGACAAAAGCATATGCTCAAAAGTTTGTGTTACTCGAATCATTGTACATTTGTCGATCTCATTGCCTTTGCTTGAAATGAAAGATTTCAATTGCATGATTCTATATGTAGTACATGGTTCATCATTCATTTTTCTTACATGATCAACTTCGCAAATCACACCTAAACATCAAAAATTAACTTAAATGGCATTGTAGTTTAGTTTGTACCTAATTTGTCACCTTATTTAATTTTTAAAAATTTTCTTTAGATGTATAAAATAGTAATAACCTTATAATTGGTCCATTAAGCTTTTTGTAAAAATATTCAATACTTGTTCTTTTATTTATTTTTAATAATTAGAATAAAAATTGTATAAGTCCTTTTGACACCCATATATTATAATATTAAAGAGAGTATAAAATGAAATATTCCCATCTTTATTTAGACTTATTATTCTCCAACTTGGTAGATAAACAAGTCCCTTGCACTTGCCAATTACTAATCCCATCATTAATCACTAAAAGTGCAGAATGAAAATATGAATAATTACCTTTTTTAATCACAATTTGATTCAATATTTATCAATTAAACAAAGCCAAATCCCTGCACTTGCCACTAACAAAGTTGTTCCACCTAATTTTATTGCATCATTGCTTTTCTCGAGATTAAACAATGCCATATCCAACTAATTTTATTGCATCATTGTTTGGATAGAATTAAATTTATATTGATTTATTTTTATTTTATTATTATTTTATAGTTAAATTTGCAACTTCAATTAGGTTTGTCTCTAGAGTAGTGGGCCTAAGTATCCATCTTGTTATTATTATTCAAACACTTGTAAAACAAAACAAAAAACATTTTTGAAAATTCCAATTTCTAAATTCGTATCAAATAAATGAAAAAGAGAGAGAAAAGAGGGAAAACATTACTTTATCAAAATACCAACTTGAAATTATGAACACAAAGTTTCCTGTTTAACCATTTTATTTCAAGAACAACTATTTACAGAAATCAAAATTGTTTTTTTTTCTAAAAAAAAAAGGAGAAAAGAGAGGGAAGAAAAAAAAAAAGAGTAAAGGCGATCCCGGGAACTCTACCGGAATCCGGCCGGCGAGCGCGGCGCCACCGCCCACTGCCTCCGATACTCCGCGTTGTCAGCCGACGGCTCCACCACGTCGGGTGCAAACCTCACCTTCTTCTTGCCCCTCTTGCTCTCTCGATCTGACCAAAGATTGGATTTTGTTTTCTTCAACGAAAAGGGGAGCAAAACGCAGACTCCGCGAGCATGGAAAGGATCAAAATTTGAATTTTGAAATGCGTGCGAGAGCGCGCGTTTGCTTACCGATCTCGGACTCGAACTTCTTGATCAAATCGGAGGTCAGGCGCTTGTGGGCCTGGCAGGCGAAGAGGGCGACGCCGCCGGAGACGGCGACGACCGCCATGAGTCCCACGCACCCCGAGCTCTCCATGCTCGATCGATCGAATCGGTCTCTTCGATCCCTTCGTTAGCGATGGCAATCGGGAACCCGAGGCCAGAGAGATGAGATCGAGGAGTCGATGTCGATGGGGAAAATGCCAAGGATTTGGATTGGGAACGGGGTAGGCGAACGACTCAATTCTGCGGAGGGAAGAAGAACAGCGGAAGCAATTTAATGAATTCAACGTTGACTTCCACACCCACTACAGCTTACCCACACGTGTACCTGCCTGCCTGTTCACCGATGAATAACGCGGACTCAAAAGTGGGGCCCCTGACATTGACATCTACGAATTAAGTTGGGATAAGATTGACTCGCCCCTTTTGGCAAGAAAATCATGAATTGTTATCTTCGTCTCGGAGAAGCAGTCTAAGCTCATTCGATGCTATTAAAGAACATGTTCGTTTACCTTCCTCATTCATGTGAATCGATCTAAGAAGATATTAAAGAAAACAAATTTTGAGGTGCTCTCCAATCTCTTATCTATCTCATCTTCATATAGCCCCTTTTGTTTCCTCTCTCTCTCTCTCTCCTTTTTCTTCCATCATCCTCCCCCTCCAGATAAACATCGTCGAATATGTAATAGTTATTGGTTTTGCCATGACAAGGGGATGATATGAATATACACTATAATCACACTGTATTCACAGATCGAATGCAATCCTTGCAGCGACTAGAAAGTTATCCACAAAATATTGTTCAAAAGTCTGATTCATACAAGCCTGAACAGAGCCCTCTTGCTCTAAAAGCTTCCCAGCTCGGGCGTCTACATGAGACTGAAGCAAAAACAGGAAGTCAAAACATTAAATTTCAGTCTGGAGAAAAGAAAACTCCAATTTGGTGTTATTTCGGTCTGAAAAACTCCGACTCGATCATAATAGAAGAGAGCGATCAGTATTACCTCTCCACTTTGCTTCATTCTGAATCACTCTCCATGGACATGGCCTTCAACCCTCTCCTCCTCTGCAAATCATGGAACAGGGAACAGAAACAAAAAGGAAAAATTGAGATGTGAATGGCTGCCGGAATGGTGCAAGCTTGAGCAAATCGAATTGGTTGAAGGTAGTGGATTTCTACCTTTCTTGATCCCTTCTTCTCCCTGACCACGTACCTCTCCTGTGATAGATCTGATAGCCATGCTCCAGGGCTCACCAACTAGATCGAGTTTGCCAAAAAAAAAAAAAAACGATGAAAATCAGTTTTTATTCGACTGTTTGGTCTTAAAAATCCGATTTTGGAGGGAATGGAAGCGTACGAGTATGCATTTTTGGACGAGCTTGGACCTCTTCTTGGGTCTCTGCGGCAGCTTGCACCCCTTCATCGCCATGAAGTCCTCCTCCTTCTCCTTGTTCGACAGCGAAACGAAGAACCGAGGTAGAGAGGCCGAGGCTCTCTCGTCGGCGTTCTCGCCCTCGCATACCAACGCCGCCGATCCCCTGGTCGTGTAGCAACGGTCATCCTTATCCGGCGACGACGAGACGGATCGGGAGTTATGGTTCTCGCTCCCGGCCGATTCCGACCTCCTGTGGGTAAATCCGAGCCGTGGTTACTTCCAAATCTCACCGGCGACGCCTCAAACTAGATCAAACCCTAACTTTTCCGGATTCAACCTCCGATCTATTACCTGAGGGGATAAAGAGGTGGCTGAGGGGCGAACTCTTGATCTGCGATGCGGCGTACATTCCGAGACGCGATTCCCCTCCGGACGCCGTATTTTGCGGCGGATCCTTTGTCCCTGACCTTGATGCGTCGGAGGCGCTTGCGGCACCCCCATTGCAAGGGAAAATCGGGCTCCGCCGGAGCTACTCCGGCATGATTCGCCATCGTCTCCCTAGATCCCTTCTCCATCTGAATCAAAACAAACAATCTTCAACAAAAAAGCGACATAAAAACAAAACAAATTTCAACGAAGAAGAATCCGATTCGGACAAAACTGTTTGCGCACCAAAATCCGATCTTTGCTACAAAGACAGAGAGGAGATGGCGAAAATGGTACCTCCGCGGATCTCCGCGATTGGAGATCCCAAAGTGTGGATTTGGAGAGAAGGAGAAGGATGATGATGGAAGAAGAGAGTTGGGCACCAAACCTTACCCACTCTTCGTGTACGAGTCTTGGTTAATAAGCTTGTTACTAACTAGTGATTAAGAAGTTAACTACTTGTAATTAGGATAATATTAAAATTTACAGGCTTTTTTTAAAATGCACCTCGACGTTAAATTAATATCAAACATAGACTCTAAAGTCAGTTTTGAAAATATCCAGCGGTCAATCCTATCAGCGGTTTGACTTCGGACCGTGGCCGACCGCTATTAGGCGGTCCGGCCGCTTAAAAAACCGAATCGGAAACAAAAACCCAGATTTAAAAAAATTAATGGGATTTCGTGGCCGAGCACGGGCATGTCGCACAGCCGACATAGGCGTGTCGCTGTTTTCCCGTTACACGACACGGGCGTGTCGCACAGCCGAGGCGTGTTGCTCTCTGTCCGTCACGACACGGGCGTGTCGCGATGCAGCATAGAGGCGTGTTGCTCTCATCGTCCGTCACGACACGGCGACTAAACGACACGGGCTTTGGACATAGAGCCGACAAAGGTGTCGACCGTGGTCGCCTTTTTTTTTTAAGAAAAGAACCGACGACACGATTTCGTCGTTGATCATCAACTACGACCGTGGGTTGGCGACCGGACGATTGCCTACTTGGAAATTTTTTTTTTTTTTAAGTTTTTTTTTCCTACAAATACACCTCCATTCCCTTTCATTGTTTCACAAATCATAACTTCTCTTCTCTAATTCTCATTCCCTCATTTGCTTTTAAGTCTCAACTCTCAAGTCATATTTTTACAAATGTCTGGAGCCGGATCAAGTCGTAAGTGCGTCGGTGCGAAAGGGAAAGAGCATAATGCCACCACCGCCGAGTTCGAGTTCGAGACAAGGCGGCAATTCACCTCCATTCGACATCTGCAGACTATGATCTTGATATTTCCGGTGATGAATTTCAAATACGTCATCATCATCAAAGTCAAGAAAGTATGAGCAATACATCCAGTACGATGGCGGATTCTACGGCTACAAAACCAACTCGAGTGTCTCGCCCCGCATCCGATATCTTCACCAAACATTTCGAAAAAGTAACGCTCTCTTCCGGTGATATGCAAGCAAAATGCAAATATTGTTCGAAATGTTACAAATTTCAACAAGGAGGAGGTTACGGAACCCTTACTCGACACGTGGAGAGAAATCATCCGGTAGAAATTGATATTGATCGTTCTCAAACTCAAATTCCGACATTCTCTTCTTAATCGAGTTGGGGTAACGAATCTAAATTCTTTAAATTTGACGAAACTAGATTTAGAGAAGAAACTGCTAAATTTTGTGCAATTGAATAACTTTCTTTTAGTTTTTGTGATAAATTATCTTTTGAAAATTGGCTTTCTACAAGTGCAAATCCTTCTATTAAACGTATCCCAAGAAATACTCTAAAACGTACACTTTTAAATTTAGTCTTAGAACAAAAACAAGAATTGATTAAAGAATTTTCTAATTTAAACAGTAAAGTTTCTTTGTGTTCCGATATTTGGAGTGATCATTGGCAAAGTTGTTCATATATGGGTATTACTTGTCATTGGATTGATAATAATTGGGACATTCAAAAAAGATTGCTAGCATATAGATGTTTTAACGAAACACACACGACACAAAATATTTCACAACTTATTTTTATTATTTTAGAAGAATATGGTCTAACTTCTAAAGTTTTTTCAATTTCTTTTGATAATGCTAGTGCAAATACCTCTAGTATTAGTGAACTTATTGATATATGTAAACCATCAATAGGTGGAAGATTTTTTCATATTAGGTGTACATGTCACATTTTAAATTTGTGTGTTCAAGATGGACTTAAAAATTTAGGATCACATATTCAACCAATTAAGAGTGCAATTCATTATTTATGGACACATCCTCAAGTAATGAAAGAATGGAGAAAATTTTGTAAATAAATGGCATGAAGCCTAAACGGTTTCGTATGATGACGCCCAACTCGTTGGAATTCTACTTATAAATTGTTGTTATCTACTTTTAAATATAAAGATTTATTATGTATGTTTTTTCATCAACATGTTCAATCACGTGATATTTATTTGTTTTCAAATCAATGGAATATATGTACTAGTATTTGTGAAATTCTAAAAGTTTTTAGTGATGTTAGTGACCAATTATCAGGTGTTTATTATCCAACTTCACATTTAGTTTTAACACATTGTTGTAATATTGCATGTATTTTTAATGAACATATTCAATCAAATGATACTTATTTATCTCAATGTATTTATGTAATGAAAGAAAAATGGGAAAAATATTTCTTAAACATTCCTGAAATATTTTTATGTGCTTTTGTTTTAGATTCTAGACTTAAATTAGATGGTTTGCAAGATATGTTAGCATTATATTATGAATCTTTAAGTCCTATTACCGAAACTGCTCCTAATATTCCTTTGATTTTGTTTAATATTAAAACACAGGATATTTATAATGAATATAACATTAAATATGGTGAACAAATTATTGGATATGAAACACATCAATCCACTACAACTAGTATTATTACTTCTAAACTCACTAAAGCACAATTGTTATTAAGACAACGGACTAAACGTCCACGAGGATCCTCAAGTTCCAGTCAGGAACTTGAGAATTATTTGATCACTTCTTTTGATTTTAGTGATCCAGATGAAGAAAGCTTCGACATTCTAAAATGGTGGTCGCAAAGAACTCAATTATTTCCAATCTTATCTATAATGGCAAAAGAAATTCTATCAGATTGCGGTGGAACAAGCTTTTAGTATCGGAGGAAATACATTGGACGAGAGAGACGTTTCTAAATTAAGGAAAATTTGGAAGCGCGAATGTTTACTCAACGATTGGTCAAAAGTCGCAGTCGAACCCAACATATTAAAAGTGACGAAGAAGACCAAGACTAAATGTATGAACATCCGGAACTACGACGACGGGAGGAAATAAGAATCGATCAAATGTATTTGATTTTTTTATTGTAATAGTTTTTTTTATTTAAGTCTAAGATGTAATATATTTTGTATTGAGATAATGAAATATTTGATAGAGTTTTTATAAGTTTAATTGTGAATTTTTTTTTATTTTAATTATTTACATCATTTTTTATTTTTTTATTTATTTAACTAAGACGACGATTAACCGGATCGGATCGGACCCGGACCGGATCGGATCCGAACTCGGACCCGACCCGGACTTGACCCGGACCCGGACCCGGACCCGGACCGGAACCGACGATTCCATGACCCGGACCGTAACCGGCCACGAGCGGACCGGTTAAGGGTCGGTATTTTGTCAATCCGGATCCGACGATTTCGACCCAGACCCGGACCGAACCCGGACCGTGACCAGGTCTACCACGACTTCTTTGCTTCGATCTCGCGTCTCGCGAGTTCTTTCTTTCTTCTTCGTCGTCCTCATTCATAGGGTTTGTAATAGTGCCCTCGTTTGTCACCGAGGCGACAAGTTGAGTTATGGGAAGGGTTTCTTCAGCACATCAGACAGACAGAGAGAGAGAGAGAGATGGAGATGGAAGGGGGACGTTCTGCTTTGGCATTGATGACCCTGATCTCGATCTTGAGCTGGCCGGCGGCATCCTCGAGGTTCGATCTCTTCAGTCTCCGGGAGGGTGAGAACGCTAACGTAGCCTTGGGTCACCCGTCGCGTGGTTGCCGAGATTCCGGCTATCATGAATTGAGATCTTCGTTTCATCTTGTTTGGAAAACTTTGAGATTTGTATTGCGATTTAGGGATTTTTTTTTTTCTTTTTGCTCTCCCCAAATTCCGCTAACAATTTTTCTCAAGTTAGCATCTTGATCCGAGTTCTGATGGTTTCCCGATCTATTCTCTGATAGAGGCTGCAATATTGGTTCTTCCTATTCTTTCCAGGCTAGGTAACATGGCCTCTTTCTCCTTTCGTCTCATCCATTTAGTCTTCATCTACCAGTGTGGAAAAACGGAGAGAAAATTATCTTGCTTGTCATTTTCTAGAGTGGGCATACAAGCGACCTTGTTGCGGGCTTCTTATGTGATTACAGTGGAAATCGCATGAAGGTATCTTCGTTATCTCTTTCATGCTGTGATGGCGGTGTTTATAGAAATGTAGATTGATTTTGAAAGAAATTTAAATTTTTTTGTTTTAATTTAGATGATCTCTATACGCTCATTACACGCTGTCGCCCATAGAATTTTTCAAATTTATCTTCCTTCACAAATTCATAACAGCGAGATCGCGAATCGATCTAATCTCTTTTATACTGCATATCGGATAACAATCCAAATTTCACTATAGGTCTAAATTAAATTAATTTTATTGGATCTTAAATTCATTAGATTAATAGATTAATCTAATCGAATTTAAATTTATTAAATTAATCTAATTAAATCTGAATTTATTAGATTAATATATTAATTCAACGTGCATTTGAGTTTTTCAGATCATGAATTATATTTACTTTTTAATAAAATATAAGAAAATATCATATTAGATATGACTTGGTAATTAAGTAATAAATATAATTTTATCTGATAAAATAGTATGAAATTACGTCAACCCTAAAGGTTAGGATTTTCTGATCTCTTTTTATATATAGTAACCAGTATTACAACGTGAATGACGAAGAAATAAAAGTTTTTTTCAAAGTGTGCTTATGAGGCAAGCGATGACGATTGTATTCGTGTGGATATTAAGAAAGCACGAACATACTGATCGCACTCAGATCGATTTGACCTTTCAGAATTGAATAGTTCACACTTCAAGGGTAACGCTCTAAACTAACAACTAATCAGAATTCACATGAATCTTGTTGGATTTTTTTTTCCGCTGTGTATATTTTTTATTTAATTTCACTTAAGAATCCAACATGGTGTCAGAGTCACTTGCGAATTATATTGAATCTTTGTGATATTTGATTTTATATTTGATATAGACAAACATATTTATTATGATTTTAATTGATTGATTTATATGTATCTTTGATTGATTCGGTACAAAATAGAAGTCGTTTAATTGGATTAAATATTATCGATTATTTAAATTAATTAAACAGTAGCGATCGTAGTATATTCATAATTATTATAATATTATTTCGTTCAATTAATCAAATATGATCGTTTTCAATACGATTGATATAATAATTTATTGTGAACGTATTATGAGATATTAATAATCAAAATGGTGAAACAATATGTTATGAATAGTTTGTGATAATTTGATTATTAATATTCAATAGAAACAAGACAATGATCCCTTCGATAAATTAAATAAAAAAAAAATAAAACTATTAATATTCAAGGAAACAAGGCCGTGACTCATTCAACGAACACTATAATCTTGGAACCCCGCCAAGAGTGCTGCCCCTTGGAATCTTGCCAGGGGCGTTGCTCCTTGGAATCCCATATGGGTTCGCGACATAAATCATTAATTATAATTATAATTATAATAAAATAATACTATAGAATTGATACATGTGATACATAGCATAGTGCACGGTTATACCTTTGTGATTGTTGTATATATGATTATTGTAAAATTAATACGGTTCGCATGTCGTGCCTTTCCTCCAATGAATTTAAGTTGTAAAATTTTTCTTCTCATGTAACTCCCCTCAAATATAACTCAAGAATTCTTTTATTATAATGTACAAATTAGAATAGTGCTAGTACGGTACTAGATGATAGGGATATTATAGAGAAGGAGACCAACAATATACAACAACTAAGGAATCACTTGGAGAAGATGCAGTTCCCTTAAGTTGACTTTTTCAATCTTCTCATTGCCTTGAGAAATTCATAAAAGTCATGATCATAACCATGTCACGTTTATTTTTCTTTGCTATATATGTTGATATATGTCATAATTGCGTCATGTATGTTGATATATGACATGTTTATATGTGTATGTGATGCATGTTAAATTAGTTAAGTTAATTTAAAAATGTCTATCAAAGTTTGGTACTCATTACTACCTTGATCAATAATAGACATGTTGCCAAAGTAGAGTATCTTTATTTATCTTGGTAAAATGCGATAGGATAATTGTAATATTCGGCTTATCATTGGGTATGATATTACTAAGGTCAGTAAACACATTTGTTAAAGTAAAGTGTCAATCACGCCTTAGAGGCATACAATTAGATGGGCAAAGAATAAATAATTTTGTTCACCTAATTATCCAAGAGTTATATTAGATGTAATTGGTAAATGTTACCTACCTAAATAGTTAAGTCTTGAGCGATTAGGCAAAGTTAACTCAAGATAAGATAAATATGGATCTTGTCCTATTAAAATGTTGAATTTGGGGCTAGTAGTGTGGGTAAACTATATTTATCCACATATATGATTTGCTTCTATCCAATCTTATATTGTAGTATAAGGATCATTTAATTAAAGTTCTAATTAAATGATTTTTAAATATGATACTTATTTCTGTATTTATTATTATCATAGATAATCATGTCTGCAAACACATCGAATACCCTATCATTGTGATCTATCCTTAAGGATAAGTTCAATGGAGTTCAACAGATAATCATATAGAAACTTAAGGATTGTCCTTGAGCAATAAAGGAAATTGTATGTCCTAGAGCAGTCTATTCACAAAACCACCTACTTCTAATGCCCCTCGTGCTAATAAAGATGCATAAAAAAACATCAATATGATGCTTTGGATGTGTCTGCCTTATGTTTGCCACTATAAACTCTAAGCTTCAGAAGCAACATGAAACCATAAATGCTTATGGTATGGTTGAACATTTTAGATGACTATATCAAAAGCAGGCAAAGTGATCGGCCTAAGTAAACTCAGTGTTGGTACTTAGCTGAGGAGAGTTGTTCTCGGTGCTTGGCTGAGTAGACATCATTCTAAGTACTTAAAGTACTCGAAAGAAGTACGATGTGATCGGGATGCCATGTAATTAAAAATAGGCTTGTTGATCAAAATGAGCTTACATCTTATCATGAAGCTATAATGAGCCTAGATTTTGAAAAAATGGCTAAGCACCATGAGATCAAAAATGAAATTCATGTATGTCAACCAAGTATAGACTATGGTTAACCCACCTAAAGGGATAAATCTCATTGGGTGCAAATGAATTTTCAAGAAGAAAGCTGACATGGATGGAAATGTGCATACCTTCGAAGGGCGACTGCTAGCTAAAGGATTCAAGCAAATTCATGGTGTCGATTATGATGAAACATTTTCACCATTTGTGATGTTTAAATTCATTTGGATCTTACTTGCTATTGTAGTTTACCCTGATTGTGAGATTTGACAAATGGATGTCAAAATCGTATTTCTTAATGGAAATCTATTTGAGGATGTGTATATGACACAAACTGAGGGTTTTGTTGATCCAAAGAATACCGGAAAGGTATGTAAGTTGTAAAAGTCAATTTATGAATTAAAGCAAACTTCTAGAAGCTAGAATCTTCGATTCGATGATGCAATCATAGAGTTTGGGTTCGTTAATAACGAAGATGAATCTTGTGTTTACAATAGAATTAGTGGGAGCACAGTTGTCTTTTTTATTTTGTATGTAGATGACATATTTATCATTAGAGATGATATCCCTGTTCTACAATCTGAAAAGACGTGGCTTGAAAATTATTTCTCAATAAAAGACTTAAGTGAAGCTGCCTATATTTTAGGTATTAAAATTTATAGAGATAAATATAAGAGATTGCTTTGCTTGAGTCAGAGTACGTATATTGACAAAGTACTTAATCACTTTGCTATGTAGAATTCTAAGAGAGGATTCTTACCAATATCACATGGTGTAAATCTTTCCAAAGCTCAATGCCCCTCTACTAAAGAGGAGAGGGATTACATGGATAAGATCTCTTATGTATTTGCTATTGGATCTATTAGTTATGACATGTTTATGTACTTGTCCTGATGTCTCGTATGTATTAAGCATGACGAACAAATATTAGTCAGACCCAAGTGAAAGTCACTAGACGACGGTCAAGAATATTCTTAAATACTTGAGAATAACTAAAGATTATTTCTTGATATATGGAGGTGATGATGAGCTTATTGTAAAAGGTTACAATGACTTAAACTTCCAAACTGACAAGGATGATTTAAGATCGCAGTCAGGGTATGTGTTTTGCTTAAATGGTAATATTGTGAGCTGGAGTTCAAAGCAAGATACAATTGCTAATTCTACTACATAGCCCGAGTATATTGTTGCTTATAATGTAGCAAAAGAGACTGTTTGGATCAAAAGTTCATCGCATAACTTGGTGTTGTTCCTAGCATAACTAACCTAAATAGGCCTCTATTGTGATAACAATGGAGCTATTGCACAAGCTAAGAAACCCAGGTCTCATCAACGATCCAAACACATATTTCGATGATTCCATCTCATTCGAGAGATTATTAATAGAGGAGATATAAAAATATACAAAGTATCGACAAATGATAATATTGTTGATCCATTGATAAAGGCTTTAGCATAGAAGAAATATGATGGTCATACTAGATCACCAAATATTAAATACTTCAGTGATTGACTCTAGTGTAGTATCATGAGATGATTGATATAAAACTTTTGTATCATGTTTTAATAAAAGGCAACATTTTATGTTTATTATATTTATCTTTTCTGTGCAAAAATAAATATAATAATGTTCTAGAGTAGTAGATTTTAATTTATTCGTATTAATTTTTTGAATTGACTGTGGGGAACTATAGTAAACACTACTCTTAATTATCCCTAGTCAAGTATTAATATACAAGAGTGATATTAATGCATTGAGACTAGAATATAGGTTAACTGATGATTTAATTTCACAAATCTTAGATATAAGATATCAAGTTAATACATAGATATATATTAGAGAATATGTACTAGATTGACCCACCGTCAGAATGTTTCATGAATTATTATATAAGTGTCATAGACATTCTCATAGTGATTATTAGTATAAACAGTTTTTGATCTGAAGTCACTACGATTCTCTACATAAGGAGTTGTGTACTTTAATATCGACAAACGTCACTTGTAACAAGGTCGATTATAAAGTCCTTTACTAGGTATGCAATAAGTTATGTGGATGGATGTGAGTGATGTAGATAAAATTTGTTTCTTCCATATAACGCGAATGATGTCTGTGGGCCCCTTTAAGTCCCACACAAAAGTGCATAGACTTTGGAGTTTGGTAGTGCTTCATTTGAGTGAAAGATTGTTGAGATAACAATCGAAGTCTCATTATGGGTCTAAGTTAAGATCAATGAGTTAATTTTATTGGATCATAAACTCATTAGATTAATGACTTTATCTAATCGAATTTAAACTTATTATATTAATGAGTTAATCTAGTCGAATTTAAACTTATTGGGTTACTAGATTAATCTAATTAATTAATCTCTGAAATTATTGGATTAATAGATTAATCCAATATGCGTTTGAGTTTTTCAATAGGGGATTAAGTAATAAATAAGATTTTATCTGATAAGACCATGTGAGATTACATCAACCCTAAAGGTTAGAGTTTTCTAATCTCTCCTTATATATAGTAGATAGCACTACAACATAGATGACGAAGAAATAAGAGTTTTTTCCAAAGTGTGCTCGTGAGACGAGGGATGACGACTGTGCTCGTGTGGATACTAAGGAGGTGCGAACATATTGATCGCACTCAGATTGACTTGACCTTTCAATATTGAACAATTTACGCTTAAAGGGTAACACTCTAAACTAACGAACAATCAAAATTCGTATGGATCTTGTTAGATTATCTTTTTTTGCTGCCTATAATTTTGATTTAATTTCGCTTAAGAATCCAACAATATCATTATGATCAAACAATCCGACAAGTGTTTCTTAGAGCCATGCATGGGATATGGATTGGATGAGCTTCTCGTGCTCGTCAACGAGGATGGTCACCACAGTCTTAGAGCGAAGGACGTCCTCGTCCTGCTCCTTGTTGAGAAACTTCCACTAGCTGAGACTTTCCTCCATATGGAGGATACAGTTGTGCTTTTTTTTTTTTTTTTTGATTAACCTGTGGTGTCGGGCTTGCGCCCACTAATCCACAGGGCCAACCGACCCCGCCCCAAGGCCTTCAACTAGAGTCCCCACCGGTTGACGAGGATAAATCAGGGTGATAGGTGGCCCGTGGCGTACGGGCTCGTGGGCGCCTGATGGACCGACCACACTGGGACGGGGGGGGGGCATCGAGCACCTCCACCCGCCCAGCGCGCGCTGCTGGTAGGCGGAATCGACCCCAGGTCAGTTCAGAAGATACAGTTGTGCTTCTTGCACATAGCATAGAGGCTTTCCCTCATCAGGCTCAATACCAACCCTTCTCTAATAATCGTTGTCGTTATCACCACCGACTCAGTACCTGATGGTCCTACCACACCCTCCGATATTGCTACGACTTCTTTGATCAAGCGTCGCTGCTCGCATGGGTGCCTCCCCTTCTCTTGTCCGCTATGCGACCTTTGGAAAATTTGAGTTTATATATTCCCTGACAATTGGAAAGAATTCTGATTTTTTTTTAAATTATCCTCATTTTTATATATGGAAATTAAAATTTAAACACTTATTAACATCTCTTAGTTAAAATAATGTTATTTCAAGGAAGACAAAAAAAAAAGAAGGAAAATGTAAGTACTAATTGTGACCATTGATCGTATGACTTTGTCTCTTATAAAAATAAAGTACCTATACACTTTCCCTATGACAACAATTGTATAATTTTAATTTCATAATGAAAATCTTTTTCTAGATTTCCATTTTAATTTTAGGTTCAGTGTATCTTTTTGATAGATATTTTTATCTTAAAAACTATATCTTGGAATATATACTTATTTACCCTAAGTCTACCAATCCTTTCCCCATATATAAGGTCCTTGGACTTCCTCGCATCTCTCGTTGAGCGCATAGTCAAGGTCGAATTATATTTTGGTCGGTTTCGATCTCTATGGCCGTTTACAGGTAAGCTTCGACTTCTTGTGTTACACATCGTCGACTCGAAAGGAGGAAGATCATGTTACATGCTTGTGTTGTTGTTTCTAGACGTGCATACTTGCCTTCGTAGTCCAATCAATGTTATCATACTTGTCATTTGCTCTCGACTTTGATTCTTCTACATTGTCACTTACACTTCAATTCTTCTACGAAAGCAATAAGCCATTCGCCATCAACCTACCTCAAAATTGTCGTATCCGATGGACCGATGAGCTACATGCCGCCTTTGTCGGGGCCATCGAGGAGCTCGGCGGCGCAATTGGTTCGACATCTTTTTCTTCATCTTTTTCCAATTTTCCATACACACTCATGCCTTCATAAATTCAAATTCTTTTAAGGAAATTTCTAATACAAAAACAATCTCTGAAGATAGAAAATCTGGAAATTAATGACGCAATTAATCTGCAGCAGCAAAGCCCACGGCGATTATGCAGGCTATGGAGAGGAGGGGAGTCACAGGCATAACTCTCCACCAAGTGAAAAGTCACCTGCAGGTTTCCTGCCAACTCATTAAACTAAATTTATATTATTATTATTATTATTATTATTATTATTTTTCAATTTATTTGCACTGATACATTTTTTTTTTAATTTTATTTTGAATTTCCAGAAGCACAGAAGAGACCTCAGCAGAGAGAAAAACAAGGAGGAGGAATCAGGCAATGGCAATAAAATTCGGTTTAAATAATTTTCATTCATTTATTTATTTACATGGAGGACGCAGTTTGAGAATTCATATTGAAATAGAAAAATATATGTCGTGAACAAAAATATTTTTTTTGTGAATTAAATTTCAGGGAGGGAGAAAAGGGGGGAAGCGCATGGGAGGCGTTGGGTATTTGTCGGAACCCGCCCGTGATATTGACCGGCTCGGTTCATTGGGGGAACTGTATCGTTGTTGAAATTTCGACAAGTGTCTATCCCTTTAAACAAATATGAAATTAATGCTTCGCAAATAAAGTGGGTTTTTTTTTCCAGGTTGTGATATATTTGTTTAGTTCAAATAGATTTTGAGGTGTTGGACGGATTTATAAAGATGATTCTACTGTTGACAAAAGATTGAAATCGTCAATTTAACGATCATCATCAATCTATTTTATAATCATTATAAAAGAGATAAATTTTAAGAGATTTTTGACTTTGACACGATTGGTCAGGACATAAGAGGAACCATCTTAATCCAAAAAGAAATTTTAAATTCTTTTTCGAAATCAATCCGTGTTCATTTTGTAAATGCTATCATGTCATGATCAATTAGAAAATCTCTGTGAAATTGGATCTAATTGGGCCTTGAAAATACAGTGTGAATAAAAATAAAAGAGTTTTTAGAGTGCAAATTAAAATGACATCTTTTGTTATTATTATTATTAAAAAAATAGTAATTTATCAAACACAGTTCCTAAAATTCGGAATTGTCCAAAAAGCACAACATAGTTTCAGATTTACCAAATCACGCACATAATTCACCTTTTACCCCTCCCGCCAAATAAACTTGCAATTTAATGATGAGAGAGAATTTTCATACATCCGAGCCACTACTGGAAATTCCGAACCATCTAAACGTGATGCTGGGAATTCAAATTCCAACACCATAGTATTCCTGGGAATATAATTTTCAGCACCACCTTTTTTTTATCTGATTTCTAATTTATATCGGTCTGATTTTGAAATATTGCTGTGAATACCTAATAAAAACTTGAATATCATAAATTTTGACCACGGATACACAGAGGGACACTACTCAAACTCAATAGACTTGGATTGGATCGAAAAAGAGGTGAATAGGACCATCAATGGGTTTTGACCGAAACCCATTGATAGACTTAGAGGAGTCCAAATTTTGAAATCTTGACATAGACTGAAAGATCTTACAACATGAATTTTTGATATGTCGAGGAAACTTAATTTTAATCCCCCTATCTCCCAATTTTAACTTGTGTCGAAAAAAAAATGATACTGAAAGTTGAGAAACTAGTGGGAGATGGTGGTAATCCTCAAGATTGACATCGTGTGGTGCCGAATTTAATTCCAAAGACTAACGCGATGAATATATTTTTCATCATTAACTTTTCGTAAAATTTTAATTAGCAAAAAACAACTCGATCCGAAGAAAAGAAGTTGAACTGTATTCTTAATACAAATTAGAGATCAAAAATAACCTTGTGATCAGAAACTGAGAGAAAGTCCAAGGACACCAAGAGAATATTTTTCAGGCTTTAAATCCGTATGGATAAATCGTAGATGATCGTGCATGACTACAATGAGAATAAAAAGAAGAATCGTCGTCTTAGCTTATAGTTTTGAAGCATATTCCCCTGATAACGATAGGAAGTGACTAATATTTCACAACAGCTTCACCGATATCGCGGACTATATCAAGTGGCAAGGATCGATCGCCATTCTTCCGAAGAAGATCATGTAGACTCGCCCCGAGCTTCTCAAATACCTATTATTTTTTTTCAAAAAAGAAAATATTAAGATCACATTAAACCAATAAGAAATCAGAGAAAGGGTTAACGTTGTGGACTTATTATGCATACGCGATGACAATAGTTAAAGTAATTTTCGAACTCGCACAAAACTACAAGAACAGAGTGTTTAACATGTGAGTTAGCTAATTTCAATTTTAAGATTGTCAAATGTAATTAATTATAATTAATTAATAACGTATTATAATTGAACTGTGGTGCTGAAAAATATATTCATCACCACAGTGGTATTGGAATTGCGAATTCCAGCACTACTGTGGTGTTGGAATTGGAATTTCCAACACCACTGTGGTGTTCGGATTAGAATTCTCATCACCACAGTGGTGGTGTTGGGATTGCAACATCACAGTGGTGTTGAAATTCACAATTTCAGCACCACAGTGGTGGTGCAGGGATTGCAATATCACTGTGGTGCTGAAATTGGGATTGCAATACCACTATGGTGCTGGGATTGAAATTCTCAGCACCACAGTGGTAACGAAATTGCGAATTCCAGCACTACCACCACCATCTTCCACCAGTTTCTCAACTTTCAATACCATCTTTTTTTTCGACACAAGTTAAAATTGGGAGATAGGAGGATTAAAACTAAGTTTCCTTGACATATAAAAAATTCATGTATAAGATCTTTCAGTCTATGTCAAGATTTCGAAATTTAGACTCCTCTAAGTCCATCAATGGATTTCGATCAAAACTCATTGATGGTCTTATTCACTTCTTTGTTCGATCCAATCCAAGTCCATTGAGTTTGAGTAGTGTCCCTCTGTGTATCCGTAGCAAAAATTTCTGATATTCGAGGTTTTATTAGGTATTCACAGTAATATTTTAGAAATCAGACCGATATAAATTAGAAATCAGATAAAAAAAGATGGCGCTGAGAATTATATTCCCAGGAATACTGTGGTGCTGGGATTTGAATTTCCAGCAACACGTTTAGATGGTTCGGAATTTTCAGTAGTGACTCGGATGTATGAAAATTCTTTCTCATCATTAAATTGCAGGTCTGTTTGGCGGGGAGGGTAAAAGGGGAATTAGGTGCGCGATTTGATAAATCGAAAATTATGTTGCATTTTTTCAGCAATTCCGAACTTTAGGAGCTGTATTTGATAAATTGCCGTTAAAAAAAATCTAATGTTTAAAACAAATATTAAAAAGATATTCTATTTTAAATTTGTTTAGTTTAAAATTTTCTGTTATTAGACTGATCTAATACCGTTATAATAATTTTAATTAAAATTGATTTAATATTATTATTATTTTTTAAAACACTGTTGTGATACTTTTGATAAAATAGTATTTTTTTTGGTGAAAATTAATACACATTATAATATTTTTATTTAAAATTATATAAAAAAATGCTGGATTGGTTAATAAAAAAATAATTTAGGCTGACATTTTTTTTTATTTTTTTTCATAAATCAAATATTGAGAGACGACTCCCATCTAGAAAGAAGATAAAATGCCCCATCAAATATAATAAATATTCATCTAGAGATTTTTATCAATCTATTTTATGATAAGAAAATAAATCAAAAATATAATAAATATCCATGAATTTTGCACAAATTTCAAAAAAGGAAAAAATACAAGGGCAAAATTTAACCAAACACACGCGTGAGTATCACGTGCTATTTCGCGAAAGTTTTTCGGTTCCCGCTTCGCTCTCTTCTCGTCGCACCATCGGCCTTTTTTGCCCTATTAAATATCTTTTGCTGGTGGAATGAATCGGGCGGCATTGGTTTCGCGCCGAGGAAGGGGGAAGAAGCAGACGCCGAAGGACAAAGGGTAGAGGCGTGGGCGGTGAGAGGGTGCAGCTAAGGCGGCGACGGACGGGGTCGGGCGCCCGCGATGGGGATACAAGGGCTACTCCCCCTACTCAAGTCTATCATGGCGCCGATCCATGTGGAGGAGCTTAGAGGACAGGCAGTGGCGGTGGACGCTTATTCCTGGCTCCACAAGGGCGCCTACAGCTGCGCCACTCAGCTCTGCAAAGGCCTTCCCACCTCCAAGTACATATGCGTCTCTTTGACTTTTGCACTCGTTGATGTTCTAGGTTTGCATTGCCAGTGGATACCTAAGGGAGGACACATTTTTCTTCCGGTCGAAAGATTATTCTTTTCTCATTTGCCCCTTCTCCTCTTTTGCTTTTCATTTTCCTCGAGTTGGATTTCTTGATTTTCTTTTTCTTTACAAAGAAGAATTATTGCGTTTCTACCTCTCCGCATTCGACAGGCCTTGTTTTATTCTTCAATAGGTTTTTATGGCGATAAAAGATGGATACATGCATGAATTTAGTGGCTTAGTTGTTGATTCGTGGGGCATAGTCCACCTGCATTTCCCTCATACTGGATCTTTTGAGGAGAACGCTTGTCCATAAAACAAAATGCACCTTGAATCATTATTACAATCCAGCACTTTGTCTTTTACTTTTTTTCCCCCAAAAGAAAGAAAAGAAAGTTTTTTTTCCCTTTGATGTGTTTCGTATTCTGAAAGCATGATACGTTTCCTTCATTAAGAATGACGAAAATTCATCTGTTCACAATGGCGTAGTAATGATTTCACGCAAGTTAGCATGTAAAATATGTAAAATCAACCTGAACACATGGATTTTGATTTTTGATTGGAAATGTTCTCATCATCATCAAGGTATGGATTTTGTTTTGCTTTCCAATGCCATGCAATTAGAGCTACTCATAACTCATGCAATATTGTGTTCATTTTTGAAGGTTCTCTTCCATGTTCGTTAGAGAACTAACTGCGCAGTGCAATGGTCTCCAGACAATCTGGAAAACATTCACGTTTATTGTTTTCTAATCATAACCTGATTTTTTTTTTATTTCTAGTGATTTTGTAAGATTTTGCCCTATATGTAGCGCTCAATAAAGTTATTAACACTTAAGTGTTAGTCTTTTTAAATAAATGCATTGAGTTTTAGTTTTTTAAGATAGATAGATGCTTTATCCATTGTACTCGAGTTTCAAAGTTAGTCTTTTTCGGGGAAAAAAAATTTGAGGGATAGGACCTCACCGAAATTGTTAGATGTGTATATCTTTGTTATCTTCCTGTTCCAACTTCTTCCTTCTCTTCATTCAACAGAATTATGTCAAAGGCAGTAAAATATGGTAGAGGATTGTTTCTCGAATGTTTATTCCACATTGTTTTGACTTTGAAAAGTTTGTATCTACCAGATTCCCTTGACAATGCTGGCATATATCATGCACGCGTTACTGCACAATGATTGGAGTTAGTGAGGATGTCATCTCCTCATATCAATAATGCCACATTCTGTTTCTGTAGTTAATAGTTTTTCCACACTGATTTGACTTTGATAAATTTATATTAGTGCACAATGATTAGAGTTAGTAAAGATGCCATCTCTCCATTATCAATAATGCTGCATTCTGTTTCTGTAGTTAATAGCATTACAGGAACTTTTCATGAATTCGACAATGAATGCTTTTCGATTTCAATTTTTTACCATGATATGCAACTTACTGATATGGGCAATGTATAGGCACATTGAGTATTGCATGCATAGAGTAAATCTGTTGCGGCATCATGGAGTCAAACCTATTCTTGTATTTGATGGTGGGATTCTACCAATGAAGATTGTACAAGAAACCAAGAGGTCAAGGTAAACAAAGATGATTGGTAGTTTACTAGACTCTGTAGCATGTAAACCAATACATGAAACTATGATGAAAGCCTGTACACTACTTAATTAAGGAATATAAATTGTAGAAGCAATATTGTAAAAGATGCTGTCTATTTCTGCATCTAATTCAGGTGGTTCATATGCTTTTCAAATAACTCGATGCTGATCTCACTTTCTGATTATTAACTAGAGGATATATTTAAAATGTCTTTCCTCCTAGCTAACTGCAATAATTGATGTAGGGCCAGGAAAGAAAATCTTGCACGAGCAATGGAACATGAAGCTATGGGTAATTCTGCTGCTGCTTTTGAGTGCTACCAAAAGGCTGTTGATATTTCACCTGCAATTGCACTTGAACTAATTCAGGTAACTGATTCTGATTATTGTCAGGTTATCCTTTACCACATGGCTTGGTTATGCAGGAAAAACATTATTACATTCTATTTCTGATACCTAGTTTTGTTCTACTGAAAGTGGATGACTACCACTAAAATCATTCATAAAGCCATATTTATATCTTGTTTTAATTTAGGCTACATAAGTGCAGGTTTTGAAGCTGGAAAAGGTTGACTATATTGTAGCCCCTTATGAAGCTGATGCACAGATGACCTTCTTGTCCATCAACAGACTTGTTGATGCTGTCATTACAGAAGACTCTGATTTAATACCTTTTGGCTGTTCTAGGGTAAGTATTTTTCTAAGATGTGTCTATTTGCCAAAATTTGTCATTCATTCATTTAAAATATCATTCCGATGTATTAATTACCAGAGTGTCTTACTCAGATAATCTTCAAAATGGATAAGTTTGGTCATGGGGTTGAGTTCCAGGATTCAAAGTTGAGAAAAAATAAGGATCTTGATTTAACTGGATTTACCAAACAGATGATGCTCGAGATGTGCATTTTAAGTGGTTGTGACTATTTACCATCACTGCCAGGTATGGGTTTGAAAAGGGCCCATGCACTTGTCAGGAGGCTTAAAAGCTATGAGAATGTAAGTTGCTATCAGTACAACTTGGAATATTGGTGCAAAAATTGAAAGAGTTATATTTCTTAACCATGCCTAGATATGTTGCTTCTAATAACTAATTTATTCAATCTAATTTTCTTTTTCGCTTGAGCTAATGCCAGTTAGATTTATGCTACTGTATGCTGCTGCAATGTCAGATCTTCTATCCACTCTCGTGTCTTGATTGTCTTATTCTGATTTCTTGTTTCTTAGTGCCCTTGTGTTCCAGTTTCCTAATAGTTAATTTTGTATGACTTGCTCTTAGCTTAAGCATTTTTTTTGTTTTATTATGATTTTTAATTTAATAAGCTTATTTATATATAGATATATATACCCAGCTGCTAGTAATATATGATATTAGGGTAAAATTCAGAATATTGAATTAAACAAGTGAAGTTTTCTTGTTACTTTCAGGTTATTAAGCACTTAAAGTATAGTGCTGTATCCATCCCATCTTCTTTTGAGGAAATGTTCAAAAAAGCAATTTGGGCGTTCCAACATCAGAGAGTTTATGATCCCGCAAAAGAGGATCTTGTCCATTTGTTGGAGCTACCTCAATGTCCTTTCGAAGATCTTGATTTTCTGGGCCCATATCCTTCATCTGTCATATATTCTCTTGCATATATCTATTATAGTTAATACTCAAATGATTCAGACGATTGTAGCTTTTCTTGACTGTTTCCACATGGCTATCCCAAGACGTAGCAAAAGGAATAGCAAAATGCGATATTGATCCAGTGACAAAGATGCCGTTCCAGGTGCTTCTACCTAAACCCTATCTACTGATATTGGTGCAATGTTTATGTCTTTGGCATTTCAATTCTGCAAACTTGGATATTTATCACCACAAGAATCTGATTCCATTTTGGAATTCAGTTCACCTATGATGAAAGTGAAAATATCATCCTATATATAGCTGATCCCAAATAGTTTAGAAAAACATGGTCACCTGATGACTTAGAATATGCTCTTTTTCTTAGTTTGATGCATATTTCTTGTTTTCTGGCACCTGTGTTGTTACAAACAGAGGCCAATCTGATTTTGAAAAAAGAAAAATCAGTCAGTTATTAAGTTCCTTCATCCATTGTTTATAGAAGTGATGAATGATTTGCTTTGAGCTTTTGTGGATTTTTCTAGATAATATGTTTGTTAACTTTATCTACTCTGATTGCAGGGGAAAAGCGTAGAGAGTATGATGCTCAATGGAAGTAACCCTGTAAAACAATCTGTATCATCAAGTGAGAAAAGAAGGCTTGCTTTGCCCGTCCAAAAGAATTTGTTAACCAACTACTTCTGTATCCAATGTTTTCCACCAGCTTTAACTTTTTTCATTACAGAATCTAGAATGCTTGTTCCAATTCATTAGCGAGTTGGGTTCAGTTCACGATTAATTGTCATAATTGATTTCTTTCTTTATTACACATCTGGTTCTTTAACAGTGAGAAAGGTCTAGCATCAGTTGAAGCAAGACGGAAATTTAGGGCCCCGAAAGTCATGCAGAAAGATCTGGTGACACCAGACTCATCTTCCCCAAGCTCTGGAACCTGTAGCTCTGGACCACATGCTTCAGCAAAAGATGCTACTTGCAATATGAACAGTACTCAAAGCATGGCACTTGATCCAGATGACAAGGATAGCACTTATTCAGAGGGTTACGTTACAGATACCGCAATGGCATCGGTAATAATTTTTAAGCTCCGTTAGTACTAACTAAAAAAAAAAAAAGGAAAAAAAACATAACTTTCTACTTCTACCAGATGGAAGATAAGTTCGCCAATCCAAGCCAGAAACATGCTGTTAATAGGTTAACGACACATGGTAATTTTGTTAGTTTTAATTTCAGCTGTAAGTATAATGAAACCTAAATAGTTTTTTTTTTCTTTGCCTGAAATCATGGCTATCAGATGGCTCTACAGGTGAGCAAATTCCCTCCTCGAGATGTAAACCATTTTTAACTTCGCACAGAGAAAAGACGTCCCACCATACGACGCCTGGGGTTGACGAGACAAGAGTGTCTCCAGACAGAAAAATCATAGTGAGAAGCTCATACTTCAAGCATAAGCCATCAGATGTCAATGGCCTTCATGGACCAAATGATGGTGATACTGATGATAAAGAAAATAACGATTGTATTCCTAGTGACTACCCTGTCAAGAGAAGAAAACCATATGATGAGGACAACGAAATGGTGTGTTTTCATTGTTTACTAGCTTCCACTAATTTTGTATTCTTCTGCTTATCCATCTTAGTAATGAATCAGGAAAATCTGCCATCAAAGCATGCAAGGACTTCAGTTCATCATGGAGAAGGTTTGAGCTACTTCTTTCATCACCAAAGCTTATGTTCTGGCTATTTTCTGTCATTCGTCTCACATTAGTGTATGATAAGTTGTCATGTTTGCAATACTCTATAAACTAGCGAAGGAGACAGTAATCACAGTTAAAGGTTTATGCTAAAGCTAATGATACCGGTGCCCTGCAGATAATGCAGTGTCTTTTTTGAACAAGGGCATGATGGTAAGTGGAGGAAAATTCGGATGTGACATTTCACATGTGAGCAACTACACAGCTATAGCGGAGAAATCAATGGACAAATTTGCAGCGCTCGTTTCATCTTTCAGATACACTTCAGCTGGTGCTCGTGCAAGTGGTCTCCGTGCACCTCTAAATGATCTTCAAAATTCTTCCTCCGTCAGGTAATTTTATCAACTCAGTATTTATTAAACCAATGATCTATAGGCTACGTTTGGTACGGGATAATTAGGCTTGTAATGTAATCAAGATTATATTACAAGATGATTTATTTTGTTTGGTAACATTTCAAAGATGTAATATAATGTAATCGCATTACAAAATAAGAGCCAAGATCCGTAATCTCGATTACGAAGGAAAAGCTATGTAATCCGATTACATTACGGATTCAATATTTATTATGACAAATATATTCTTTTTTTATTTTTTTCATTGCTTCCCGATGCTTGTCGACGACGACCACCGACGACGATTGTCGGCCGACGATCGGGCGGCTGACAGTCGATCGGCGGCACGATCGGCCGACCAGCGACGACCATCGCGACCGACGGTCGGTCGATCGGCCCGGCGGCGACAAGGCCGCGATCGGCCGCGATCGATCACGACGATCGGCCGATGTCCACCGGCGATCGGTGACAACCTTATAAGGGTATTTTTATCATTTTATAATAATATGAATTACATTTCTTATAACAAATATGGACACCAAACAAACGAATGTAATCACTTTTGTAATCAAAGATTACACACCAATCGTTAACCAAATACAGTAATGTAATATACATTACATTACAAACTTGATTACATTATAAGGTTGATTATATTACCCCATTGATACTACTATCCAAGTTTTTTTTTTTATCATTTCCTAACAGGAGAAAAGCTGCGCCCATTGCCATTGAAGAATTCACATATTCATCCACTAAAGATCTTCAAAATTATTCTTCCTCTGACAGGTATTTTTATCATCTCAGTATTTTACTAAACCAATGATCTAGTGTTTCTTGATACTATCCAAGTTTCTTTTTTTTATCATTTCCTAACAGGAGAAAAGCTGCGCCCATTGCCATTGAAGAATTCACATACTCATCCAGTAAAGATCTTCAAAATTCTTCTTCCTCTGCCAGGTCTTTTTTTCATCTCAGTATTTACTCATTCTTGATACTATCCAAGTTTCTTTTTTTATCATTTCCTAACAGGAGAAAAGCTGCGCCCATTGCCATTGAAGAATTCACATATTCATCCACTAAAGATCTTCAAAATTCTTCTTCCTCTGACAGGTATTTTTATCATTTCAGTATTTTACTAAACCAATGATCTATAGTGTTTCTTGATACTATCCGAGTTTCTTTTTTTTTTATCATTTCCTAACAGGAGGAAAGCTGTGCCCATTGCCATTGAAGAATTTACATATCCATCCACAAAAGATATTCAAAATTCTTCTTCCTCTGTTAGGTATTTTTTTCATCGCAATATTTGTTAAACCAATGATCTATTGTGTTTCTTGATACTATTCAAGTTTCCTTTTTATCATTTCTTAATAGGAGGAAAGCTGTGCCCATTGCCATTGAAGAATTCGCATATCCATCCAAAAACTAATGTTGACTTGGAGAATTTCGAGTGAGCCGAACTTCCACAATTTTGTATGTATACTTAATGGCCTTTGCCATTTATACATATTTTTTAACTGAAGTAGAAATAAAGAAGTATGGATTTATGCATATATATTTTTTATTTCCATATTAATATCAGTAAAGCCACAGTCACACAAACTATAAGGGCAAGAACAAAGTCTACGTCGATAGCATTGCATGCAAGCTCCTACTTCATGTCACAACCTTCATTGGATCTCAACGTCTATCACCTTGCGATCCGTCGTCGTCTTCGGGATCGCCACCAGCAGCACGCCGTTCTTGAGCTCCGCCCTCACCTTCTCCTTGTCGCAGTTATCCGGCAGCACGAATCTGGAATCGTACGAGCTCGCGCTCCAACCCTTCCACTTGGACTCTTCCCCTTCTTCCTTCTTGTGCTCGCCCCTGATCACCAGCACGTCGTCCTCCACGGCCACCTTCACGTCCTCCTTCGTCAGGCCCGGCACGTCGAACCGCATCCGGATCTCCTTCTCGTCCTCCATGACCTCCCACGGCGGCCGCATCTCCCCCGTGCTGCGCCCCGGGAAAGACACGGCGTCCTCGAACAGCCGGTCCATCGTGTCCAGCATCATTTTCATCGTCCTCATCGGTGACATCGCGTCGACGAGCCCAAACGGCGCCACGTCGAACGCCGACCGGCGAGGACGCCGCCGCTCCACCGCCGCGCCGGTCCTGTCGACGCGGACGTCGATGGACGAGTTAGCACTGGCACCATTATTTTCCTTGCTCTGCTGCACCGCCGCAGTGGCAGACACTTGGAGTTTCCGGAGTCGCGCGGGCGGCGGAAGCGACACCGCCGTCAGAGGCCGGCGCTGCGGGTGGCCGGAGAGGAAGACGGAAGGACATAGAGCGGATGCTGCTGCAACGGTCGCCATCGGTGTAATGGTAGAACTTGATCACGAGCGAATGCTGATCGGTGGCGGTGATCGAGAGCAGTGGGAGATTTATACGGACGACAGGAGGGATCGGGAAGGGTCTCGTCGGATTACGAGGAGAACGATCGAGAAACGAGTAGAATCGACACGAAACCATTCGTTCCATGTACAAGCGGAAAGGATCACGTCTACTCAAGTGGATCGGCCCAATGGATCATGGGTTCAGCCCGCCGGGCAAATAACACGGTGTAAGGCCTGTAAATATTTTAATTAGTTTTTATTTTAAAATTACGCCGACTGCTTGCATTTGGATTTTGAAGGGAACTTTAAAATAAACATAATAATAATCTACGGAAAATTAATTTATACAAGGGATGTAACGCAAGCTGGTGACAACCAAATACAGGGTGTGACATTCGATATAAAAAAGGTTTTTATTATAGATTAATATAATCTACTCTATTATATACTTCCAGCTGCATGCTCAGTGTACATGCATGTATGTATGTATATAATAATAACATTGTCACGTTGGATCAGCATGTATGCATGGAAATGATAAAAAGGCCAGGACCACAAGGAATTCAATATAATGCAGTGAGTCGCTACATGGCTGCATTTATATGGGCCACAATGTGTGTGTATAGATATTTTTAATTAAATTAAAGTATCTCGATGTTTTGATCATCATTAATTATCATGATCATGCCTGTAGTTTGAAACACAAATGCAACTCTAATTCGGTTATCAATATAATTGCTGTATCAACACTATATATGAGATGTAACAATAATTAATGTACTTAACTGATACCCTATTCTTTAATTTTGCAGAGCACCGCTCTACTAATAACGGACAGTGCATGCTTAACCCTAAACCCTAACCCTTTTCACAGGTTTGGTAATTGCACCCTGATGCATTTATGATATATATGCCTATTAGCTACCTTTTACTTTGAGCTATAATATTAAAATTTATCGCAATTTATCTCTTTGGCACGACTGACAGATAGAATCGAAAGGGTTGGCGATCGATTAGAGAAAGGATTCTAATTGTGCCCATTGCCACTTTTGTTACCATTCCTTAGTCCATATCTCAAAGGAGAGTATGATCCACTCGCTGTGCATTTTTTTTTTAATAATTGTGATAATTAATACCTAATAGGTTTTAAATTATTCCAATATTAAGAAATGTTTTTACGCTTACTATACTTAAGATCTCCTCTAATTAATAATCATAATCACGAATCCGAACCAAGTTAATCAGTATAAACAAATTCATTTGGCTTATTATTTAGAAAGTAATTTATTCATTCTAAGCTAAAATTCTAAGGGTGTAATTTTCGCACTGACTAAAATTTTATCAAGAAGACAGAAAAAAAAAAAGAAGAAAAGAGGAATGTGAACTTCACTTTTAAGATCATAAAAATATGACAATTAATGCCACATGGCATATTCTTAAAGCCTTGCTTAACACAAATTATGAAAGAAATTGAATGAGAAAAATTAGAATTAAATATATTAATTTTGCAATATGTGTAAATATATATTCCCCCTCTCAAACGCTTATATATACAAACAAGAGGATGGACAGAGTTCACATGTATGCAAATTGAATTGTTGATATGCTCACCTCATCCTCAACCTTGTGATGTGTGAAAATTGTGAATCTTGTCATCACATATAACAGATTGTAATTAATTGGAATATATTGGTCCCCTCATTTCACCAAATCATACCACTACTTGTATTACCTTTTTGACTAAATCATATATATATATATATATATTAATTTTATATAATATTAATTTGTAAATTAATTAATTAATTAACTTTTTGACTCGGTTATATAATCTATGATAATCAATAAGTAAGGTGTGTCTCACATTGTATATAATTAAATTTAGATTCTTCTTCCAATTACCTATATAGCCACATATATATAGTCAATTATATATAAGGGATTTCTTACTTTCCCCTAAAAGAGAGTTTTGAACCCCATAAATTTGTTTACAAATCACATAATTTTTGGAAAATAAGATGACTTTTAAGTTTAATTACATGCGAAAAACTCATAAATAAGTATGGGTATTGTAGTTGGCATGTGGATATGCACAAAAGGAAGGAGTTAAATTAATGTAGGCATGCATGCATGTATGACAACACTATTGATTAATGTTGTCTTATGTTCTTGGACCACACCCTCTTGGATTAATCTTATTCCTTATTAATGATAATTAGTTTAAACCTAAAAAAATCAACAATAACTAAGATATGAGTCCCCACCTTTCCTCTCTTCTATATAACAATTGCCTCTACTTCTTCTTCTTCCCAACCCATAGCCCTAATTTTAGGGTGCACCATCAGTAGGTGAAGCTGCCAGCATGATCTTATAACTCTCGTCCATGGCCTCCACCACCTCAGCGATCCATCTTTATTATAATAAGGATAGATCCAAGTAATTTATCGACGAGGCCATGCAATTTGTAGATCATGTTGCAGCTTCATCTTCTTGTGGGAGCACCAACTAGCCAGTTTGAGAGAGTAGAATTAGGGTTTCATGCATGAGAATATATGATCATCATATATTAATTAAGGTCAGTTGATTTAAAATTTTCCTATTTTGATTCTTCATTGCAATAATAAAGTTAGGATTTCTCGGTGGTCGCAGAAGTTCGTTCATGATGATAATTGTTTTTTTTTTTCCTTCTTTTCTTTGTGACAATATTATTGTTGCTTATGTAAAATAAATAGATCATTTCTTTCTACTTGACTAAATTGAGTCTTTTTTTTTTCTCCTTCTAGCTATATGAATGGATTCATATCGAGATAAATATGCTAAAATCTGAGACTTTTCATAATTTTTATCGATCGCTAAAGAAGATTAATTAGCTCCTTCTCAACAGCGGATATATATTAATATTTAACTTTAATAAGGATATATATACATATAAATACCATGTAATTCACAAGAAGATCACCTAATTAAGCTCTTGGCTTGGGTTTTTTTTTTCTGACAATATCACACAAATTGTTGGAAAAATCATTATGAACAAAGGTAAAAATATATTCAGCTATTTGGTATTTTTAAAACTTCTTATATCTATAATACACAGTTCACTACTGATTTCAACCATAGATTTTACTTAATTTATTGAATCATACTCGATGACAGTCCATAAATCTGAATATCTATTATCAGTCGACCTTGTTCGCTACTATTTCATGCATCACACCTGCAGTGCCTTTAGTTTCAGTACTAATTAAGTTGAATTTAATTGCATGCATTCATGTAGACATTGAAGACTAATTAATTCACATTCCAAACTTAAGTTAAACTGATTCATTAAACCCTATATACTTCATTTATAGAATCTCAGAGAGTGATACACAAATTAAACTTCTTTTCTGAAAACTCTCAAAAATATATATAAACGTGAAATTTCAGCAAATCCTGTTTCTGACTCTTCAAAGACGATCACTGATATGATGTAAGTTGGTTCGCTTCATCACTCATCAGGTCATATTTTTGTGACCTCAGAAGGTAGCTGAAGCCAGAACCAGATACTGTAGGACATGTTACATAGTAGAGCTGTGATATTATGCACCAGAAGCCCTAAAGTGACATGCCTACATTCATACGACTTCAAAAGTTTCTTGCCATGGCGTCTTGTTTTGTATGTGTGTGTGTTCGCTTGGCTCAGCTCATCGTCCAAATGGCAACTGAGAGAGGGACATGTGACTGCAAAGGTTGGAAGGTGTTAGTGCAATTGAGGAAAGTGAATCTCTGAAAAATAACTTGTGTTGAAAGATGAAAGGGACGAGTCTCCTCTTTAATTACCTATATATGTGTATTTGAATCGTGATATTTGTACTGGAGACTCCACTGCTTTTATGATAAAACATAAAGATGTATTTACTATTCTGTTTCCAAGTACAATCGATATTAAGAGTTGGAGCAGTAGGTTTTGTAGTTATCAGTTTTGTCTCATGTGTCTTAGTTATTATCATTCATTTCATGGTCAGAATGCAAACTTTATTTTATTTTATTTAAAAAAAAACAACAACAACAACAAAGGTGTGTGTATGTACATCTCCATCATTCTTACATTCCTGATCAGCTACGAGAGCACAAAATCATAAATGTATATATATAAAACATCTTGAAAGCTAGCAGCTTCTCTTAGTTCTTCCTCCTCCTCCTCAGTTTCCTACAGATTATTATTCTCAAAATTATGTTCGAGAAATTATAGTTCAGTGTCTTGTTCAATTTAATTTGAACTACGTACCTTCATTTCTTGCAGCTCTTCGTCAGTTGGATTTTGACCTGATGATCTGATGACTGATCAGGCTAGTTCTTGCAGTGTGGTACTGGTACATCCTGTACACGATGAGTTCATATGATATAATTTAATGAGAAGTTTTATTTTTATTTTTTAATTTTTCCAAAAAACAAAGAATTTTAACATTGATGCAAAGGTTGGAACCGTCAACCTAGCGGTCCCTACTGGTCCGCCCCCGGGCCTGCGTAAGGGATGTAAATCACGGTGGACCTTTGACCTTTGGGACTAGTGACCGGCGCATGGAGGGGGCCAGTACCTCGTTTGCAGGATTGACTTGAATATATATTATCTGGTTTAATTTTGGAATTTTAGATCGATCTCGACTTCATTCACTTTCTAAGTTCTCTGACTGTAATTCAGAAAAAAAAAAAAAAAGAGATTGCATTGGCAGACTCCTCGTGGTATTGGAGATCTTTGCTACTAAACAAATTTACAAAAGAGAAAAAAAAAGAAACAATTTGCAGGCGGACAATAAGAAACAAATTAAATTTGAAGTTTGGAATTCAGATTCAATCTATCCATTACGAAGATTGCCAAAACATTAATTGGTACGAGAGAAAGAACAAACAGATCTTCCATCTCTACAGCCACTATGAACGAGTCATTAATTCGTGTGCATGCAATCTGAATTCATATAGAGAATATTGATCCTCAATCCACATATAGATCGGCACCAGCATGAAACATATCGCGACCAAGATTGTTCCCAAGATGAAGCAATTCACAGGCTTGCTCATATCTTCAACCTTTGGACAAAGCTAGCAATATAATTAACAGTGTTAGAAGAATCGTTTAGGCCCCAAAATATGTCAAATTATCATGCATTAATTGTCTCAATGAAAGTTAGTGATTGTATATTCTTGGTGTCTTGAATTGTTTTCGAGAAATTCTAGCTCTGTAAGAGTCCAAAGATGAATAAAGATTCAGATAAATGAGAGAAGCAAAATACTAGGGAAGCTTTTGGTGCAACAGATCAGTTACTGCAAGTGATGATTTGGAAAAATAGAAGATGAAAGGGTTGCAGATTTTTGAGTTTCCGGATTCTCTCTTAACACCTGTGACTGAGCAATCGTCGATGTTGAAGAAATTAACAAAGAAGAACAAAGTATCCTCGATGTTGAAGAAATTAACAAAGAAGAACAGTTGAAGAAATTAACAAAGATCTGATGACTGATCAGGCTAGTTCTTGCAGTGTGGTACTGGTACATCCTGTACACGATGAGTTCATATGATATAATTTAATGAGAAGTTTTATTTTTATTTTTTAATTTTTCCAAAAAACAAAGAATTTTAACATTGAATATATATTATCTGGTTTAATTTTGGAATTTTAGATCGATCTCGACTTCATTCACTTTCTAAGTTCTCTGACTGTAATTCAGAAAAAAAAAAAAAGAGATTGCATTGGCAGACTCCTCGTGGTATTGGAGATCTTTGCTACTAAACAAATTTACAAAAGAAAAAAAAAAAGAAACAATTTGCAGGCGGACAATAAGAAACAAATTAAATTTGAAGTTTGGAATTCAGATTCAATCTATCCATTACGTAGATTGCCAAAACATTAATTGGTACGAGAGAAAGAACAAACAGATCTTCCATCTCTACAGCCACTATGAACGAGTCATTAATTCGTGTGCATGCAATCTGAATTCATATAGAGAATATTGATCCTCAATCCACATATAGATCGGCACCAGCATGAAACATATCGCGACCAAGATTGTTCCCAAGATGAAGCAATTCACAGGCTTGCTCATATCTTCAACCTTTGGACAAAGCTAGCAATATAATTAACAGTGTTAGAAGAATCGTTTAGGCCCCAAAATATGTCAAATTATCATGCATTAATTGTCTCAATGAAAGTTAGTGATTGTATATTCTTGGTGTCTTGAATTGTTTTCGAGAAATTCTAGCTCTGTAAGAGTCCAAAGATGAATAAAGATTCAGATAAATGAGAGAAGCAAAATACTAGGGAAGCTTTTGGTGCAACAGATCAGTTACTGCAAGTGATGATTTGGGAAAATAGAAGATGAAAGGGTTGCAGATTTTTGAGTTTCCGGATTCTCTCTTAACACCTGTGACTGAGCAATCGTCGATGTTGAAGAAATTAACAAAGAAGAACAAAGTATCCTCGATGTTGAAGAAATTAACAAAGAAGAACAGTTGAAGAAATTAACAAAGAAGAACAAAACAACGCTGTGAATTAAACAAGGAAAAAGGGTTGTTCTTGGTTCATCTGACGAGTATTCTACAGCTGAATCGATTGCGTGCCAAAAAACTAAACTAAAGCAACTGCTCTTCCATTCATTTTCTTCTTCTTAATTCTTCTTCTCTTTTGCTTTCTCGAAGCTGATGAATCTTAAAGCTGCTAAAAACGATGAATTCAGCTCCAAACAGTGAAATGATCTCGAGATATCATCCTATTCGAGTTTTATAAGAACTCATTGGAGTGACAAAATCAAGCTAAAAATGTTTTCAAGCTCAACCAAGAACCTTTACAAGTTTACTCCTCGAAGGGTAGAATCCTTAACAAGGTAACTTCGACTGTTGTATCGAATGCAGATGATAAATTGGCAAGAAGAAAGTGTTACCTTCCAGCAGAAAATGTACCGATCGATCCCCCTCGATGATGGTGAGTTCTTTCAATTCCTCCTTTTTCCTTGCTTTTTCTCTAGTTGCTGCCGGGACTGGTCGAGAATGGCGATATTCTTGGGGAATGTATGCTCGACAATGCCTGATGCAGCGAATTCAGTCCCTCCGCTGACATCCACAACCTTCAACCTCGCTCGGATCGTACAGATCGGCGGGCTCAAGTGCCTCATCCCGCTTGTCATCTGTCAGTGGCCGGGATTTCTCAACGTGATCGTTTATCATGGAGAGGAATCGGTAGGACCGAAATGCCTCTTTCTCGTGCTGGATGAAACGGGGCTGAGATGCAATGAAGCCGGGAAGAGGAAAGGCGGCATCTTGGAGCCGAACTTTCTAGCTCTGGTTCTTCCACCGCTACCCGAGATCGAACCGATCTTTGGAAGGCGAATCCCATTGAGAGAAGACCCTGCGAAGGCCAGCCCAATTAGGGTTCTTCCTTTGGAGAAAGTGAGTGCTGCTGCTCCGTCGAGCATGCAGGATGCCATCTAATTGTGAAAGAAGACAACAAATTGGAGCTCTATTTTTGGGGAAAAACTTAAGGTGGGATCGACAGAGTGAAGCCCAGCTGGGATTGATCTTGATCTTGATCTTGCCTTTCCTTCTTCTCGTCTAATGTTGCTTTTCCACACTGCTGCAAGATTTTTAGGGGGAAAAAACCCTAATCTTCCATAAACAATCCGATCCAAAAGAATCTCAACAGAAGATCGGGAGTTTCTGCAATTGAGAACAAAATTAAAGATCAGTCCCTTTCTCTTTCTCACACCGTCCTCTTCTTCAAAACTTCAGGCGTCTCATCGCTAAGCAGGAAGAAAAAGACTAATTTGGAAATTGCACAAGCTTCTGAATGTGAAGAAACGATAACTGGAGCAATACCAAATCAGGTGCCAATTCTTCTAACCCACAATATCATGAACTGAATCCATCTTTCATCTTCCTAAACGATAATTTTAGACTATTCCACTGCAATTCTCTTTTTCTATTTCTTGTTTTATGAAAATTCTTTTGCTGCTTCCTCATTGCGTTGTGCATCTTGATGAATTAGGGGGTAATATTTGTCTCTATCTGTCACATTTGACAACGAAATCAAACTTTAACCTCCCTGTTTTTCTTTTATCAAACCACTTTAAATATCTTTTTCCTGAGATTCAACTATTTGGAGGTGGTGCATAAGAATAAGATTGCTGCCAGTATCTTGATGTTCTATCTTAAAAATAAGCACTTGACATTTCTGACCAACAGACACTTGGAAATATATATATATATATATATATATATATATATATATATTTTCACCTGTCCATTGAATTTGCACATTTCAGTGGGTGGATTTCAATGACTTTTATCTTTGAATCAGGTTAAGTTGCAGAAAAATTGGATGAACTCAATGTATCTTACGAATGAACCGAGCCTTAAAAAATGACTATGTTCTTCAAAAGTGATATACTTGTGTATGGCTTTGTCTTTCTCAATTAGTCATCATCTAACTAGTCGATAACTATGCAAGTCGAAAATTCAAGTACTCGACGACGAACAAACCGCTGTATCTAGTCACTATTGCATATCTAACAACTTCATAGATTCTGTTGGTCACCAAAAAAGTCTCCTCTTACTTGATCATCCATCATAGTGATGAGAATCTAGCTAGCATATGGGGCCTAATTTCTACTACCTACACTTCAAATATCGACACTTTTATATTTTAAAGCCATCGAGATTCTCCTAAATACAAAAAAACACTTGATTTAATATGGTTCTATGTGCTAATTGGTCATAATACCAAACATGATCCATCATCACTTTGTTAGGCCTACCGACCAAGCGCTAACATCTCATGTGATGCCTTTATATAAATTAAGAAGCCAACAAGTCACATTTGTTGGCTTCCTTAATCACATGCCCTTGTCTTAGACCCACACACATGGGGTGGGTGTCATTGCTCTATTTGATGGTCGGGATCTCCTTGCATCGGCATGGATGGAATCCTCACCGTGTTATCACGATCGGACGACATCAGTGGATCAGCTATGGTGCTCATGGATGTCTTCTATCCACCATGCAAGCTTAATTGTCATTGACTCATTGAACAAATAAGTGCTATATATATGTGTGTGTGCTTGTATAGCTAGCCAATGCTAACCTTGTGATTTTCTGTGTTGAACTAGAGATCGATCAACTTGCTATCGCCATGGAGACCGCCTTGAGCACTGACAACCTTAGGGATACTGAACTAAGGCTAGGTTTGCCAGGCATCGATGTGGTTGTGTCAGAGAAGTCGAGGTCCATGAAAGGAAGTAAACGAGCACTTTCGGAGGATGAAAATCAGAGTTGTGCTAAAAGCAAGTCCTTCGAAGAGGTCTACGACGATCTGAGTGGCCCAGAAACTCCAATGACAAAGTAAGTTTGAAGATAACTAGTCTTTAAGTGATATCTCATTGTTAGCAATGAATTAACACATGTTCATAATCATGTTATAGGGCACAAGTAATCGGTTGGCCACCAATCCGATCCTACCGGAAGAACTTACTATTAGTTCAGGCACAGGCACAGGCACAGGCACAGGCAAATGCAACAGGATTGTATGTGAAAGTAAGCATGGATGGAGCTCCTTACCTGAGAAAGATTGATCTCAAGGTGTACAAAGGTTATAAGGAGCTTAGAGAAGCATTGGACAAAATGTTCAAATGCTTTTCTTTAGGTGAGCACACAAAACTATGAAAAAAAAATGTATTCTGCCTCTCAAAATTGATAGCTTGTTTAAAAGTGATATACTATCATTGTATTAAAGTGATAAGTGTTTGATCACTTTACGGTTTTCTTAGAATTAGGTAAATTTAAAGAATGATAATTTGTACTTAACTGTATGGTAATTAAGAAGGAAATATGTTTATTCATTCTTGCAGGAGAGGCACCAGGGAAGGAAGAAGGCAGTGGATGGGAGTATGCCATCACTTATGAGGATAAAGATGGAGATTTGATGTTGGTTGGTGATGTTCCATGGGAGTAAGTATTTCTTTTTTGCTCTCTTTTCCTTGCACATATATTTTATTTTTAGATGTTTTAAAAAGAAACAATTGATTAATTAATTACATTCCCATTGATTTAATGTTCGCAGGATGTTCATCTCTTCTTGCAAAAGGCTGAGGATAATGAAAGGGTCTGAAGCAAAAGGATTGCAGTCAAAACATTGAAGAAAAGGATGAAAATGATTTCGAACAAGAAAAATAAAATCAATTCAAAGAGTTTACTCTCTTTTTTTTTTTTTTTTGCTTGGAATTAATTTCCAAGTTCATCAGTCTGATGAAAAAATGGTGGAAAAAAGTTGAAAACTTGAAATATGATATGTCATTGCATCTCTTTTTTTTTTTCTCTCTCAAAACTTGTAATACTGGTTTTTAATCAAGTTTGTTGGGATTAGTTTACTACTCCCAGATTATGTATCTTATTGTTTAATGGATAAAGAATATTTGGGTGCGAATTACGTTGTAAAAGTCATAAATTAATTAACAAGCATGATGCATCTATAAAGGAAGAATAGATCGTTTGTTTTACCTGGTTTGCAAGCTGAAACCAAATTCACAAACTGTTAAAATCAGTTTTCCAATTTGGATCAGTTTGATTAGTCAACTTCCATAACAGAATGCACACTACTAATCATAAGAGTGGTAGAAATAATATGAACCACCAAAATATTTTAGAGCATCTAACAAATAGCCCAAGGCCCCCAAACACACACAGTATCATCCTAGATCGAACTAAAATACGCACATTTTAGTTCCCCTCTTCGAGGGCATGATTTCTTCCAATATCTTATTGAGAAAAAGAGGGGTAAATAACACAAAAATAAAACTAGTGCACAAGTTTCATTTAGCCGCAAACCATCATGTTATTGTATTGTTGGGTACAACTAAGCTCCTCTTTACAATTACCAAATAAAGCAAAAAAAAAAAAAAAGGATAAATATAATCACTGGTTGAAATGATCTGGTAAGCCTGCTCAAGAAGGAAGACGATGGATCTTCTGTGAGTTAAGGACTGAAACAAGGCCAGTGTCCTTCAGTTTTAGACTTTGTCATCATGGAACCACCACCTAGTCTCTTTTGGAGATCTTCCATTCCTACAATTCTTCACGTAGCGATCATTGTCGGGTGGGCGTTCCTGATGAGAATGAGAAAGATGCCAGTTTCAATGTTAAAATCGACACGATTGCTAATGTAGGTTTGCAGATAGATGATCACCTTCGCTGTGGAGCTTGATAACATGGATAAAATGCTGATGCAGACAGAGCTTACGGTCATTGCTGGTGACCAGGAATCATACAAGATATCTGCCAGACACCGAAAGGGTGAATGTTCAAAGCACTTTGTTGCCAGAACAAACAAAATGAACATAATCTAGCAAGTGTTTTTTACTGTCAAATCCATATGGAGGTCATATGTTCAAGCTTAAGAACAAAGGAAGTATGCATAAGATGTAGAATGAACATTTGTTGTGTAACATGAGCACATATTCTTATTGCCAAACTGGGGAGTGAAGATGAAATCGAAACTTAACAGACAATAACCAAAACAACTCGGAAGAAACACAACAATTGACATGGAGGACAATATTATTACATCTGCAAGAGATCAGCAGCCTGCAGGCAAAGTGCACGCATTCATACAACAAAAATATGATAAAAATGAAAGACCACCTACGACAACTTATCCATGCTTAAAGCATGGCTCTCTTCTAGTTGAATTCAGTGGATGATGGTAACCACAATTATTATGGAGGAAGCCTACACTCCACGTGATATTATCCCCATATGAAAGAAAATTAATGTTTATCATAACCATCATCCACTGTTATGGAAGTTATGTCAAGTCATTAGGCCTTTCATTTGAGGCCTAAATTAACATTCTGAGCCAGTAAGAAAATAAATAATAGCTAACTTCATCTTCTATCTCTTAATCTAACTAGAAAAATTTGAACAATGTTTCTTTTTGACACTTCTTGATTAATTATATGAATGTCAGAACATTTTCATGCTCTATAATGCTGCCTACCCACCCATTTGTTACCAAGAAGACAAAAAGCGTATCAAGAAACCAAAGATTAAGCTGATTGAGTAATGATAGGTAGTCAAAAAGTCATATTCCCATTATCATTTGTGTTTGTATATCAGAATAAGTAATTTATCCACTTTTTCTGAGTGTTTGACAACAAATAGTGAAACAAATATTTTATTCACTAATGTAATGGAAACCAAAGCTTAAAAAAATATGAAATTTCAGATTCCCACAACTGTCACAATACCCCATCAAACAAATCCATTACATACCAAGGCGATGATGAATACTACAGGTACAAATGTTACCTAAAACTCCAAATCAACTACGAAATGAAGAATCATACAAAGATTTGAGTAGTTCCTCTCTCTTGGTACGAATTATAAAAGCTGATTTCTGATTTTGCATATCAATCTTAAGAGGCTCTAAACTTTCAAGACTTAATTGGACCAGACTTATACAAAATTACATATCGGACATTACAGCAAGTTCTTTTCAACTATGCAACCGAGAATGCATGTATACACCACAAACTTAGCTGTGCTGGAAAACATCATGAAATATTTGAACAAATGACGAAAGTTGTGTTCTTGTACTAGCAAATTACAGTCCAAATAAATCCAACACTTTCCAAGATGCAGAAACAGCCTCTTGCAATTCATGGGAAAGCTGCGTACGATAGATTATTCTCTAGGACCCCAACAATGGCAGGAGTTTTATACACCGAGCTGTCCTTTTTTTTGCGATCTGGACAATTAATAAACGATTCCATGTGGACGAGAATGGTCTTAATACGAACTAATTGGAACCTAAATCATAAGAAATTGAGAAGCAAATTTTGGAAAGAGTTGTTGTACATGTAGTGTAATGTGTATTTTGGTAATACTTGACATCAGCTGATCATGCATGAAAATAAAATAAAATTTTAGAAACAATTATATCTTCTTGCACAAGTTATAGAATGGGTGTGCCTAGACCAAACATACCTAAGTGTTAGATAAACAAGATCATGGAAGTAGATCTTGTTCATAGATTTGGAAGTTCGAACAGCAAATCTGAGAAAAAATTGTTCCAGGTACTAGAATTATGCAGCTTGAATCAATCTTAAACACTACTTTTTCTATCACTAACCAAAATGAAAAGAAAATAAACCTAACAAACAGAATTCCTTCTAACCATATCCATTCTGAAGGCTAGCACTAATTCCATACTTCAGTATAAATTCCAGCAAAATCCTCATTCTTGAATTTTCATAGATCCTAGATTGGATATAATTCTCAGCCCTTGAAGTACCCTCACAGCATAAGGTATTTGATGAAACTTTGTGCCAAATGCTAAGGAGCCACGACATTAGATGGGCAGGAATAATTAAATAAGTATAAATGAGAAACAAAGAACTAATCACACTGTAGAAAATTAGCATTTTCTGAGTAAATCTAAGATTCACGAAAATGGGGCGAAAATATTTTGTAACACCATAGTAAATTATGAACTGTTCCAAACATTAGAGTGCATGAAGGATCTCACAATCCAATGTTACGAATAAATCTATTATGTTGATATCACGTCAGAAGTATCCTTCGAGTCAATCTTCTCAGTTCAAATGAAAGATCAAAAAAGTTTTATTTTTCTCTCTAACAATTATAGATCTGTCAAAAGACATTGCAATTTCAACATACAATCACTGAATTTTCCAATACATGATGCATCAAGCCCATGCCCACATGGTATGCAACAACTAGCACAGGCAACAAATAGCTAATAAGACAATAATTTCAATTTCTAGTTTTCCTAACTTCATAAAGCAATACATCATAAGTACAGAACATGGATAGAAACAAAATTGGGCTTTCGCATAGAAAATACAGACATTTGTAAACACTTGAAGGACAGAATATCACTTCAAATAACTAATCTCTGTGACAAAAGGATAGATCACTGCATTCAAATAATCCTCAGGTCATGAATAACAAACTTTTATCCGACAGTTTAACCGAGTTTCCAGCTAAAATCAGGAAGATTACCTAGACATATATGTCCATTGCTATAGATGTGAGGATGAAGAGGCGCAGGATGCAGAAATATAACCTGATCAAACCCATCCATTAATATTTCATCTTCTCTTACATTTTTTTAGGGAAAAAACAAGTAATTATGGCAGACAATTTGAAAGTTTTCCTCACTTGCGGAGCTTCCATGGGATAATGTTCAGGAAAATCAACCTGCAGCTGGTATTTCTCGTTGGCATATAGCGTCCCGGGTGCTCCAATCACTTCAATAATCCACCTTATTATAACACACAAACAAACTATAGTTGCACGGACAAAAAGGAAACCAAAAAGGAAATAGATCTAAAATTAATAACTTGTCGAAGATAGGGTAGGAAGAGCGACATGACGATCAAGAGTCAACCTTTGAAGGTTATCTGTGACCTTGTGTTTGAAGCCGGCCGGGGGGTTGACTTGCCATTCTGACAGTTCTTTCTGGAGCCTATTGTTGGCGATCTTGCTCAGCATCTGCGATCGAGGGCATCAGAAATCGCCATATGAGTGAAGGAACAATAAAAGAAACACGCGGAATCGGGAGACGACACATGAGAGAGGGAAGATCGATAAAAGAAACAATAAATCGAAAAAAGGGAAGAAATCGACCTTGCGAGAGGAGCTGCTGGTCATGCTTCCACGGCGACGGCGGTTGAGATCGCTGGCGGAAGAGCCAAGGCGGCGAGCAAAGGGGGCCTTCTTTTACATCTCGATGGCTACTTATTATATATATCAATTGACATTTTTGCCCTCAAATTATTCATAGTGTTTTTCCATATTTGCCCCTGATAAATATATTTTTTTTATCATAGTTAAAAAAATAAAATAAATTATAATATATATTTTTATTAACTAATAATTAATACAGTGAAACTCAAAAAGTTTTATAATCTTTGAAAATTAATTTTTATTCTTTAGAATAATTTTATGAACAACTTCAAAATAGGACCTGAATATATCGATCTTGTTTTGAATATTTTTCATTTTATTCCAAAACGATTTTCATAACATATGACACTTTTGAAATTTCTAAACGGTCGTTTTCTATTTTAACAATTTTAATATACAAAAACTATTTTGGAAAAAGGTAAATTTTAAAGAGCGAAACGAAAAAATAAAATCCTTTCCTTTTTAGTACAACCATTTAAGCTTATCGTTGTCTGATTATGGATACCGCTTCCAAATAAGATAAAAAGTAAAACCAAATTTGCATATTTTCAATTCCAATAGAAACGTTTGAAAATGGTAAATGGTTCGTACTGAATTTTAATTTTTAACCCTTTGGATTTTTTTTAATTGACACTGATTTTTTAGAGTTTAGATCCAATTGCCAATTATTTTAAGTAATCGATCTAGTTCTATACAAAAATTTTATTGACCATTAAATTAAAAAATTTCAGAAGTTCAATCTTTTAAAATTTATTATTATTATTTTTTAAAAATTATAAAATATATTTTAATTAAAAATTAAATTGAAAATTTCTTAACCCGCCCCTGCACCATAATCGCATAACTCCATTTGAAATTTTAGTGCGTATACAATTCTGATGAGGCATACTTAATTATTATTATTCGATTCCTCCATCGACACCGAACACAAAGTACAATTAAATCTACATAGAAGGATTAAATTTCAATATAAAACTTAAAATTTTCATTTAAATTTAAAAATCTTTCGTCATTTTTATCACCAAAGAATCGACGATAATGAATATTGAAAACGAACGTAATCATCTTTTATTACATAGTAAAAATACTGTGACAAAAATGAAAAGACGTCTCATAGAATAATACAGTTTGATTTTTTACTGAAATAATAATCAACGATGAATTTCAAAAAAAATTATAGAGACGATCCTTTATACAGGAGTTTGCCCGACTGATAGAATAAGACTCAACATTATACAATCTTTCAGGAATGACGTGAATACGGAATCTGAATTGGACTGTTAAATTACAAATGCTTCTCTAATATACCCAAATGATTGGTAGAATTTTACAGGGACTTTGATCTCTTCCAATTCAATTGTTGAAGAAGCATCCTCAAAGACGATAAGATCAGACAGACCATTCAAGAAATTAGTGAGTTAAAAATTCAAACACTCTGATATTAATAAAAAAAAATTAAAATAATAAAGTTCAATAAAAAGAATGAATTTTTATCTTTATTATTCTGACTGACGGATCAAGAATCGAATCCTATAATTTTTTTTTTCGTCGGTCATCGATAAACTGAAAATGAGAGACGTAGGCGAACATAGTAGTCTTTTTCCAGTATTTAAAGCGGTAAAGGTCTCTTCGGACAAGGTGCAGTGGTCAAATCAACATTAAAGTTTTCGAAAATTCAGAACATCATAATTCCATTTTCCTTTAATATGAATCTCTGAAATGTTTAGGCTTGGATATAAACACTCATCCGTACAAACTAAGAGAAAAGATCGTTCATCTTTGAGAGTACTAATCCAGTGAAGGCATCACAATCTACAATATCAAAATTTGATTCTCACTGTGAGTAGAATCTGAAAAGTTTGATCCTGAATGTGTATATATATGGATAATACCGTTCACCTTCAAAATCAATCGGACGAATAGAGAATTATCAAAAAAAAAAAAAAACACACACACAAGAAAAGAGATGGATAAATTCTTTGCTGTGAAGCACACAAAAGGATACATGTGGATCGATGCTCACTCAATCTTCTACAATCGAGAGGTTCTGAAAAGAAAAGAAGTTTGTAAAGAAATGAAGTAGCCATGAGACCGCATCTCCCAGTCAATGACGATGCTACAAATTAAAGCTGTGCTCGGTTTCTGATGCCCAACGAATGTTCGATGAAATGATCGAAAGTAAGATCACTAGATCAGGCCAACTGTGTGTCCATTTATGAAGACAAGATCGGTGCTTTTTTATGCCGGGCTTTGTCCGAGGAGATGATGGAGAATGACTCTGCGGCGAGTCAATGAATTCAAGGCAGTTAATTAGGTTGTGTGCCTGCCACAGAAGATATAAAAATGCTCAGCCATGGTGAGGTTCCTGAGGCAGAAATCTGGACCTCACTGATCCCTTCTCGAGTTTGCTCTGTCGATGGCACAGTGGAAACTTTGATCTTGGACGTGTTGGAATACAACAGTACTGTTTCTTATATGAGAGTCAAATCTTAACGAGCATATATATAAAGGTTCTTACATGGCCATAAGTGACCTTTACATTGATCTGAAGAATGAGAGAATAACAAAGTGGAAATGATCAGCCATGGCAAAATATATCACTGAGGTGATGATGTCTGCTTGTTACTGCAAGTTCTGGAATGCTAATTGCTTGGGTTTTTTTGCTTCGCATTGAGCTTTTTCAGGAACTTAAAATTCTTTAGTCTAAATTTCGAAATCTATCGAGAAAAGAGGAATTTAAACTCCCTTTTTAGTTCCGAGAGAAGTGCACTTCTCGAGATGAGGGGACATGCATGGATGATCCTTACAATCTCCATGCAAGAGATGCAGTCGCGCAGTAGTTCATTGAAAATGCAGCAATCCTCGTGAGTAATTATTGCTTTAAATGTCAGTAATTTAATTAACCAGACGTGTTAATTGGAAGTTTGTTTACATAATGATGCATGCTTGCATGCAAACGACCATACTGAAACAAAACTCTCGAGTAATTATCAGAGGCACTCCTGCTAGGGTTTCTAATCATGAACCCATGCATGCATTGCATGAAGCCCTTCCACTCATGCTTCCATGCATGCAAACTCCATCAATTCGAGCTAATTTATTAGTTCCTTTGATGGATCACAGCTTAAATATTTTGTTTATATGCATATATTACCAAATGTTACGACTAATGAGATTTGTTAAAACGAAAACGAAAAAAAAAAGGAAAGAAAGAAAAGAAGAACATAGTACAGTAGTAAAAATAAAAACAAAACAAAGTGTGTGAGATGTGGGAAACACGCAAAGGCAAGAGCAGAGCACGCGGCCGCCATAAGGCCACTTCTTGGGCCCATCAAATCGATCGAAATGGGACCCCATAAAGTTTTTTTATTGTTCCTTTAATTTGTTCCGTAAGAGAACATTAATTTTGAGATCAGTTTCATTGATATTTTGGTAAACATGAATTGGTTTTTTAGTTTGGAAAGATAAAGAAGAAGAAAGGAAGAATAAGAAGTTTGAGAAAAAGGAAGATAGAGAAGGAAAAGGAAGCATGAGAAAAGTGAGAAGGGGAGTCATGATGCTGAATAGGAGACAGGAAGACACCTTATGCACATTGACTCCTACACTCCTCGTCATCGCACATTAATTGTTTCTTCTTATTCCTTCTCCCCAAATTTATCAGTGACAAAAATATTCGTAGATGAAATAAAACTAAGTAGTTAATGCAATTAATCAAAGTGTGTGGATGTCAACCTTTGGAAAACAGAAAGCTGATGCCTTTTTTCTCTCCAAAACCAGCCTCCTTTTTCTCCTCCTTTCTCTTTTCTTTTGTGGAGTGAGTGAGAGAGAAAAGTTGAAGGCAACCTTGGGAGTGAAGGGAGGAGGCTTTGTTTTGTGTTTGTGGTGTGGCCAACACACACACTCTCTCTTTTCCACTGCCAAAGTCTCTCTCTTTTTTTTTTTTTGGTTGAGAAGAGATAGGATGATTCAAATGTTCTAGGTTGGGGTGGAAAAAAAAAGAGTCTAAGATATCAAGTGATAGAGTCCCTTTTGAAGAATGAAACATATTTTCTCTCAAACAACTTAGTCACTGAATTTCTTCGTTGGTTTATCATGTTAGTTGATCATGATCATCGAACTATATAATTATCAATCTCTCTTTCTCTCTCTCTATATATATATAGTAAGAATAAGAAGGCCAAGAGGAGTAACAAAGTGATGGTTGGTGTTGGGTGTCCCTCTTCACTCCACTGCCACAAAAGTAGCTTTAGGACCCTAGGTTTTCGGTTAGGGTTTAATATGTTTGGACACTACTTTGCTAGTTCAAACTTGACACATTCATGCTTTGTCCTTGCGTCTTATGGGGTCCCTAGGCATTCTTCTCTTGGACTGCAAGGCATGCAAAATTACTTATATTTCTTTCACTTCTATTGTTAGGGATAGTCAAGCATGTTTTAAGGTAACTAATTCGAAAAAAAAAAGAAAGAAAGAAGAAGAAGTAGATAAATAAGGATTGTACATATTACTTTAGTATTACACTGCTTAAAACGCACGAAGAACAGCAACAAAACAAGAGGACGAACGCCACCAATAAATTAATCAATGTACGATGGATTCTTTGAGTTAAATGCAGCATCTCGATACGCATGAACTTTTATATCATGTGAATAGTAAAACAAAAGTAAATTAACTTTTATAAGTATAAAGTGCTCTAGTGAGCCTCGATTAAATTCAGTTTGCACTAATATTCTACTAAAAGTTTGCATAGGAATAGGATCAGGTTAATATTACATTTAATCTATTATAGTTTAACCATAACAATCATATGAATAATTTGATACTATAAAATATATATTTTCCTCTTTTTTTTTTAATGGATATATGAAACCAAGGATTCATACCTCAATATAATCACCATTAGAAGAAATATTAAGAACTTGTTCAAACAATATGATCGTTGCATCCACTAACGTTTAACAATCGTGGTACATGCAATTGATTTATTATTCGAGCATGACATATGCTGTGGTAAGTTATATTTCTTTAGTATAAAATAGTAAACAAAAAAAAACCACTATAATTTATTAAATTCCTCGAAGAGTTTAATTTGAGATCCATCATGGTTTGTTCCCTAATTTTGGGCCCAACTATTCCACTAATTCATTGTGCTCCTTATAATTAACATATCCGAGAAGCCCCCACTAATCTTCTTATTCCTAATCTTTTCATCGAATTATTAAATAATTTATATCTCTAACTTGTCAAAAAAAAATTATTATTTAAGTTTTCTATTGAAGTAAACACACTTTAATCTTCTTATTCTACAATTAACTCCCACAAAAAAAAATTATTATTCAAGTTTCTTAAATTCCAACTTCCATTTGTTTTATTATAAGGGATACATACCTAATAATTTGAGACATATAGTTGTCCTATTTATTTAAAATATGAGTGATTAATAATCAAATTCATATTCCCTCAGAATGATCCGGAGTGCAGGATGAATAAGACTCGTATGGATACAAAAGTTCTTATTTTTAATTGAATCAAGGAGTATGATTTTCCGTGATTTATTTTTTTCACCGTCATTGAAGGACAATGATGAAGAATACTAAGTGAATATAATCGTTTTTGCTAGGAATAATCAAATTCATATATTATTGAGTTTTTTTTCTTCCAAATATTGGATACTGAAATATGTTTTTCATTGATTAAAACTGCTTGATCTTGGAAAAAAAAAGAAAAAGAATAAAAAAAATATTTTTTTTAATTTGTGGATATATAAGTTTATATAATTGTGCTTTTGTTTTTTCTGTTTTTTTTTTTGTTCATGAACATTAAAACTTCCATCCTCGACTCCAGATTCGGCGCCGACGCATTGACTCATGTTCATGAAAAGCAAGAACACAGTAAAAGCCTCCACCTTCCTCTTCCAATCGCACATCACTACCTAAATAAGTCAAATAAACAGCATTTAAATTATCAGCTGTTAATCTTCTCTCAAGAAAACAAATAATATACGCATACAAAAATTTACCTGAATCAGGCTTCGTTTTGGGGAACAGTGAGAGAGAGAGAGAGGTGAAGGAAAGTAGAGCAAGGTGGCAAAAGATCCTGCTGCACTAGTTGCAGAGATTCTGGTAAATTTTAGTAATTATGGTGCCAACACAAATTTAATTAGTGTAATTATATATATTTTTTCTGCTTGTCGTTTCCAATAATGGTGCCATCGCATATATGAGAACTGAATTGCATATGGACATTTGTTAGTTGTCATCAAATTTCAATTGTTGTAATTCTTTAGATAAATTCTGTTGAAAAGGAGAGGAAAGAAGGAAAGGGAAAGGCTGACGTACGCTGCATCCATGGCGAGATGGAGCATGCTGTGATGGTCCATGGAGCCATGGAGGTGGAGTCTCTTCGCCAACATGGGCATTGCTCCATTACTTTGATTTGATAGGTGAAGCATTGAAGGCAGCGAAAGCACTTTATGCGTTCGCTCAGATTTTCCTCTCTTTCTCTCTCTCTTTTTCGCCATGACAGCTGCAGTGGCAACAGCAGCTGCAGCAGGGCAGGCCAAGCCAAGCGCAGCAACAGCGCAAAGGAGCAGCCCCAGATCTGCCCATAAACAAATCCTCCAAAGAATAGAAAACCTCCAACTTTGTTAAATTAATGAGGGGGCAGTGAGAGAGAGAGAAGAGGACATCAAAAGACCAAATCGCCGCTCGCCCCTCGCTGTAGCTCCCGCACCGTACATAGCACCGAAACCGAAGCCACCACCCAGTTCAGTGTGAATAAAAGGCCCCAGCCCAGCATATTCTCGTAGCAAGACGCTTCCTTTTTGCCTCCTTGTTCTTCCTTTTCCGGGGCAATGGTTGCCTCCGAGGAGCAGAGGATGATGAGGCTCGCCTCGGCAGTGGCCGAGGCGACGTGATGCTTCTGCTGCTGCCTAGGAGCCGGAGGAAAGGAGCGGCGGCGGGTTTCTGAAGGCGGCTAGTGTGGCTGGCGGAGGAAGGTTGGATTTTTAGGGGTTTTCTTTCTCGAGGCGGAGTGATGGAGATGGTAGTGAGCGGAAAGGAGGCGGGGAAAGCACAGCAGCATGCGGCGGCGTTGGATGCGGGAAAGTACGTGAGGTACACGCCGGAACAGGTGGAGGCGCTCGAGAGAGTCTATAGCGAATGCCCGAAGCCGAGCTCTCTGAGGAGGCAACAGCTCATACGGGAGTGCCCCATCCTCTCCAACATCGAGCCCAAGCAGATCAAAGTCTGGTTCCAGAATCGGAGGTAATGGATTCACGGAACACGAGTCCTAGTATTTTAATCCGTTCGATTGGGAAAAAAAAGACATTTTGATTGATTTTCCCGTTGTTGCACAAAGGTGGTCTTCTTTGTTCCTTCGTAAATTCTCATTTCTACGTGAGGCTCCTCCATCTAATTGATGTCTGTTGCATCCGGTTGCCAAGGTTGCAAGTTGAGAAGTATTCAGTTGGAGACTTGAAAACTATAATTCATATAATCTGCAGTCTAAATTTAACAAGCAAAAATTTTACCTTTTTCACCGTACCTTTTCGTGTAGAAGTGGTTTTAATCGTTTAACGCGAGAATCTCCATATTTAAACTATTGCACTTATTATTCCCTGCAATATTTACTGATTCTCTTCTTTTCCGGAAAGATTTTGCTGTCCATTTGATTTTGGGTTGTTGCAACAGAGAAGTTTACTTATTTTGCATGCTTTTATTGTTGTCTGCTGATTCTTGCTTATTTCGATTTGCCTTTCTTTTTCTAAGATCCTTCTTTCCTTTCTCCACTTTCTTTTGGTAACTCTTCTCATTCTCAGTAAAATTTGGGGATGCATTACTCGACTTGATGACTAGTGTTGCTATCATTAAATTTTTTATTTCCAACTTTTGTTTTGCTGGATGAGTTAATCTTTTTGTGCAAGGCAGCTATGCTGATGTGCATTGATTAAAGCCTGCAATAGTAATTCCTACTTAACTATGCAGTAAAAATGACGTTGCTTTATAAAAGAAAGTGGAATTCCATTAATGAACAGAGTTTAAGGTTGATGGATGAGTCCTTGTGGCCTCTAAACGTTTCCGAGCCCCAAATATGTCCTGTACTCTTAAAATGCACGAATGTAACTTTTAGCTGGATTTCTATCCGTTTATGCTTCTAATCAGGATACTGTTTTGATTGAATATGATGATCCATAAACTTCTGAGTAGTGTAGTGTGTAAAAATTGTGCGATCTATTGATTGGAAGGCTATTGTTACCTTCATTTGCAGATGTCGGGAGAAGCAACGAAAGGAAGCTTCTCGTCTCCAAACGGTGAACCGCAAGCTGACTGCCATGAACAAATTGCTGATGGAGGAAAATGACCGTCTGCAGAAGCAGGTTTCCCAACTCGTGTATGAGAATGGCTACATGCGCCAGCAAATTCATAGTGTAAGTTTGCATTCGATCACCATCAATATATTTTGCTACCTTGATAGAGCAGCACCATGTTTCTTCGAGGGTAAAATCTCACTGTAACCTTCTCTAAACATCTTATTAAGCTATCAGTATTAATGTCGTTTTTGGTCTCTGAATATATGCTTGTTTTTGGGCGATTCATTCAATTGCTTTTCTATTATAGTATTTGTTTTTGAGATCATATAGTTGTGTGAAATTCAACCTGATCTCTTTGTTTTTGATGGGTGCGTGAGGAATCTATTCTGCTTCTGATCTTTGTACCTGTTAATTGAAAATTCAGACATCTGTAGCGACCACCGATAACAGTTGTGAATCTGTAGTTGCAAGCGGTCAGCACCACCATCAACAAAACCCGACACCACAGCATCCGCCAAGAGATGCAAACAACCCAGCTGGGTAATTGAACTCTCTTATTCATTAATGGCTTCTAACTTTGCGATTGCTTTCGTCGAATCTAACTGGTTCATTCTTTTGTGAACATTTTAGTCTGCTTGCTATTGCCGAGGAGACGCTGGCAGAGTTCCTGTCGAAGGCTACTGGAACTGCTGTCGATTGGGTTCAAATGGTTGGGATGAAGGTGAAGTGAAATCAAATGTTTTTCTCATTTTGTGGAACTTGTTTCAATTCATCAATTGAATTTTGTGTTCTAAGTAGATTTTCATTTTATCCACCATAGCCTGGTCCGGATTCCATTGGAATCATTGCTGTTTCTCACAATTGTATTGGAGTAGCAGCTAGAGCCTGTGGCCTTGTGGGCTTGGAACCCACAAAGGTGAGTGATTCATTTCGCTTTATGTTGATGCAATTTCTCTTCTCATGCATATCCTATTTCCTGGCTGGTGTTCTTAGGTTGCGGAGATTCTTAAAGATCGTCCATCATGGTATCGTGATTGTCGTTGCCTCGATGTGCTTACAATAATTCCTACTGGCAACGGTGGGAATATTGAACTTATCTACATGCAGGTTTGATCATGTTTTCATGTTCTGCTATCTGATTGATTCATAATTTTTGTTCTGTTGAATTTGTTTTCACTCTATTCTCATATGAACAGACATATGCACTGACTACACTGGCTGTAGCACGAGATTTCTGGACACTGAGGTACACGACAGCTCTGGAAGATGGCAGCCTTGTGGTATCGGCTCTTCGTCGTTTTATTGTTTGACAATTTTCTACAATTTCACATTTGTGTACTGATTTCACGAAGTTTTTCCTAATTAAGATTTTCTACCGAGTAATCATCTACCATTTGATTGAATACTTAATTTTCCTAGATCTGTGAGAGGTCTTTGACACCTACAACTGGTGGTCCTCCTGGTCCATCGGTTCCCAATTTCGTTAAAGCTGAAATGCTTCCCAGTGGTTACCTAATTCGGCCTTGTGATGGCGGTGGATCAATGATTCACATAGTGGATCATGTTGATTTAGATGTGAGTTTAAGTTCATTCTAGTCTCAATGAGTTTTTGTTTCCATAATATTCTCACGACACCTTTGATATTAGGCGTGGAGCGTACCTGAAGTTCTCAGACCCTTGTACGAGTCGCCAAAAATTTTGGCACAGAAAATGACTATTGCAGTAAGTAGTGTTGTTTTTCCTGCTCGGCGTCAATTATTCTCAATTTATCGCACACTGATAATTTTACAGGCACTTCGGCACCTCAGACAAATTGCTCATGAGAGTAATGGTGAAGTTCCATTCAGTATGGGGCGACAGCCTGCTATCTTGAGGACCTTCAGCCAAAGATTGAGCAGGTAGTTGAATCATCGCGATTGTGTGCTAGTGGTTTGTATTGACACTTACAGACTTGTGGTCATATAACAGAGGTTTTAATGATGCTGTGAATGGATTTGCTGATGATGGTTGGTCGTTACTGAGCAGCGATGGAATTGAGGATGTCACAATTGCTATAAATTCTTCTCCAAATAAACTACTCGGTTCTCATGCTAATTCCTCGACAATGTTTTCAGCTCTCGGTAGTGGAATTCTTTGTGCGAAAGCATCCATGCTGCTGCAGGTGAAACCACCACCCTAATTGCCATTTCTCATTTTTCTGGATCATATTTCCGTGTTCTTACGAGCTTTTCGTGTATGTTAGTGATTCATTCTAAATGAGCATGGCTATTTGCATTTGTAGAATGTTCCTCCTGCTGTGTTGGTTCGTTTCTTGAGGGAGCATCGCTCTGAATGGGCGGATTGTGGCATCGATGCGTATTCTGCTGCCTCTATGAGAGCTTGCCCTTTTGCAGTTCCTGGTGTTCGGCCTAGTGGTGGATTTTTGGGTAGTCAAGTGATACTTCCTCTCGCACACACTGCAGAACACGAAGAGGTAATCAACGATAAAAGTTAAGATTCATATCTCGTGTTTAACTTCGGTGTCTTTCTATTCCAGTTCTTGGAGGTGGTCAGGCTTGAAGGACATGGTTTTAATCAGGATGATATAATTTTACCGAGGGATTTATACTTGCTCCAGGTTTGTGGTTTACAAGTTTTTTATAAAACACTTTCATCATTGACAATAATTTTCTCCATCTACTATGGTAGCTTTGCAGTGGAATTGATGAAAATGCTGCTGGTGCTTGTGCTCAGCTTGTTTTTGCACCTATCGATGAATCCTTCGATGATGATATTCCGTTACTACCTTCAGGTTTTCGTGTCATACCACTGGATCTTAAATCAGTTGGGTATCTTTAACTGGCATTTTGTATGGAATTTAAGATTATAGTTCCTCGTTATCGCAATTCACTGAAAAAACTCTTCTTGGTTTCTTCGACTGTTACGGAGATTGAATTTAAGAACTAGTCCCATGAGCACATCTGTTTTCCCAATGAAATTTAAATGCAAATAGTTGTTTACCCTTATATTAAGTATCGTAAGGCAATGCTGTAGGATTCTGCTTCGGCTACACGAACACTTGATTTGGCATCCACACTTGAGACCGGATCGGGGGGCACTGCTCGCTCTGTTACTGATTCTAGCTCGGGTGCTTACAATCTGCGGTCTGTCCTTACAATAGCTTTCCAGTTCACTTATGATAATCACCTGCGCGATAGCGTGGCGACGATGGCCCGACAGTATGTTAGAAGCGTGGTCGCCTCAGTACAGAGAGTTGCTATGGCAATTTCACCTTCTCATCCTGGTAGTCAGCTTGGAGTCAAGAGTCCACCTGGTTCGCCCGATGCTCACATGCTCGCGCAATGGATTTGTACAAGCTATAGGTACTTTTAACCTAAACGATGGCCGGTCATCGCTCTCTTATCGTAATGCTCGTGTAAGTTATAGTTTAGATATAAAACAACTGCATTAAAGGTGATTAGTGATAAGAACAAAATTTGAGTATATATAATGTCTGCATTCCTTAATGCAGAATTTCTTCCCTCATCTATTTGAATATCTGACTGTTTTAACTCCTTCAGGGCTCATTCTGGGGCCGAACTTTTCCGACAAGAACCTCAAGCTAGCGATGCTTTGCTGAAATTGCTGTGGCACCACACTGATGCAATCATGTGTTGTTCTTTGAAGGCAAGTGCCAGTGCAAATTCAATCTTTTATGTTCCTTCAAGAGTGTGTATCGTTTCCTTTTCGCATGATATCGCATTGTAGTTTTTCTTTCGCAACAATTCACTGATGCAGAAAAGATAATTGACACTGCCATTTGCAGGCTTCGCCGGCCTTCACATTCACGAACCAAGCTGGGCTGGATATGCTCGAGACCACCTTGATCGCTCTGCAGGACATAACACTCGAAAGAATTCTCGACGACAATGGTCGGAAGGTGCTTTGCTTAGAGTTCCCCAAGATCATGCAGCAGGTATGCACAACCACCCTCAAAATGCCAGTTCTTTGTTATCTCAACGCTCTTGAAACCAAATCCATCTTCCTGCAAATTGTAGGGGTTTGCTTGCCTTCCTCCTGGCATCTGCTTGTCGAGTATGGGGAGGCCGGTATCGTACGAGCAAGCGGTGGCATGGAAAGTCCTGAACGACAATGGCTCGCCGCATTGTCTCGTCTTCATGTTCCTCAACTGGACCTTTGTTTGACCAAACCACACCATCCAAGTTATCTGGCGCAACTGATGGATGAAACTTTAAAATGCCATCCCTTTTGTCTAAGTTATTTCTGTTGAACTTCTAGATAGTTTCGGAAGACAGAGTATAACTGTATATTTAGTGCAAACCTCAAGTACTACTCTATGCGACTACTATGAATGCTGTCTCTCTTTGCCTTTTGCTTCACCTTCTCTCTGTCAATTCCAATCTGGCCAATTTAAATTACTGGTTTCTTTGTTTATCAGCTTAAAAACAAAATCATACTAACTCCACTGTTCTCTCACATGCATCAGTTAATGCATGCACACATTAATGCAGAGCTACAGTTTGGAATTCGAGCACGAGAAGATTTGAGTTTTGACTACTTTGTTATCCAATTTATTCAACAAAAGATGAAAACTCTTGGAGTACCAAACGTTTTATTAGAAGTATTCTTAAGTTAACTGTTTAAGCTTTATTGTTTAATCAGTTTAATTAAGTTTTGTGCATGTCTCTAGATTCTAAAATGAAGAAACTTGATATCCTTCAAAAGATCTCTTGGTCTTCAATTCTTCTACTCGCTGCTTATGGTTAGTTTATATTGGTTGATGAACAGGGCGCTGCGCCATGCAATGAAGACTGTCCACTTGCTCTGTTCGCATATTCTTGAAGTGACTTAAGATGATCCACATGCAGAGACTACTGTGCACGTACGTTCGTAGACGAATACATTGTTGCCCTGTTCAAACAGTTTGCCTTCATAATTTTGTCTCCTGAAACCGATTCAATTGAATAGCAAGGAAAAGAAAAGCAGCGTCTGTTTTGTTTTTGTTGAGGATTCCAATTTTTTTCTTTCGTTAAAAAGGCTTCGTCTCGACTTGCTTTGCATCTAGGGCGGTAAACGAGTCAAGTCAAGTCAAACTTTATAGTGTTCAGATTTATTTGATAAGATAACCAAGTCGAACTGAGCCAAGTCTAAAATTAATCAAGCTACTGAAAAATCTATTCAAGCTTGGCTTGATATTTTTTTTTTTTAGCTTGAGTTTGGCTTGAGCTTGACTTGTTTAATGAATATCAAGCTTCTAATCAAGCTTAATTAAAGCTTGTTTAAATTTGATTTATTTAAATGTTATCAAGTTCTTAAAATCAAGTTTGATTAAAGCTTGTTTAAATTTGATTTATTTAAATGTTATCAAGTTCTTAAAATTAAGCTTGATTAAAGCTTGTTTAAATTTGATTTATTTAAATGTTATCAAGTTCTCAAGTCAAATTTATTTGTTTATTTAAAATTTTATTAATTTAATCCTGATTTATAAATAAGTATAAATAAATTCAAAAATAATTTTTAAAAGAATATAATCATAAATCGGCTTGTTAATGTTCATGAACAATGTTCACGAATATTATTCACGAATACAGTTCACAAACATTAACAAGCCGAACACATACGTGTTCAAGCTTATTTATTTAATTTATCAAGTTGTTCAAGCTTGTTTATTAATTGACTTTGATGCATATTGAACGAACGTAAACGAGCTCTTACCAAGTCGAACACCAAGCTCGTTCATGAACGCTTGGTTCGTTTACAGCCCTACTTGCATCTGAAGCACTAATCTTATCGGCCAGCACAATAATAAAAAAATGCTCAATAATTCTTTCCGCCGGAGACTTCACCTCGCCGGCCGTTCGGCATCGTTGCTAGGCGATTGAATTTTGACTGCAATTCGTTCGGAATTTGATCATGATTTGATTGACACAGGAGTTCGATCGGATTACAGTCGAATTTTAACAGCGATTGCGACCGTCAATGCGATCACTATCGGCTGCAATCGAAGTCGATTTTGGCTGTGATTCAGTTAGGGAATCTGATCTCGATTCGATCGGACTCTAATGCCGATCGGATTTCGATTCGATCACGGTCGGAATCTGCCTCAATTACAGTCACTGGCGACCCCAATACGACCGGATTCCAAATGTGATCTGGTCCGAATCCGATCGGCACCAAAGTCCAATCGATTCGCGATCGGATTCCAATCCGATCGTAGTCGGATCGCGATCGGATTGTGGTCGGAATCGCTTCCATTCAGTCGGATTGCAGCCTGAATCGATCGCCATTCTGTTGAATTACACCGAAATCGATTAGACTTAGACTTATGTCCGTCGAGATTGTCAAATTACGATTGGATTGCGATCGAAATTGGAATTCCAACTACAATTTGATTAGAATTCGACTATAATTCGATCGGATTCCTACTGTAATCCAATTGGAATTTGATTGCAATGCAATCAATGTTAGTAATATATGAGAGATGTCCTAAGGCAATCGCCTTATGTATGAACCATTTATATAATAAATGAAGATTCACTATTTGAGTATACATGTTTTATGTATTTGATTGAATCTTAAACTCATTTACTGAATGTCCTCGATACGATTCACAGCATGAGAGAATTTGTGATTGGATCACAACTAGTGAGTATCTCTACATGTGTAATTGTGATGTATCAGAATTATCTCTAGTCGATGAATTGATGGATTTGGACACCATCGATTCTGTCAAGACTAGCACGAGGTATACTCCTTGGTGTATCCAAGCAGTTGATTCTCACTGGCTGGAGACATTGTGATGTCCGGAGTTAATCGTGGATGCTAGTTATGGTAACTAGTTCATTGGAGTGACCAGCCGTAAGACTTCATATGGTTCTCTGCATATATAGATATGTCAATGAAGTTCTTACTGTGACTTAAGTGCGATGTTCCTTTGACTTGCGGTATTCAAGTCATCTTGATCATAGAGACTTATACTTTGACATCTTAAGCAAGCATCTCTAAGGAGATGTGGACCCGGGATGATTGGGTATAAGTCGAAATGATCGAAGGTGTTTGAATAGCCTATAAAGGATTCACCATTCCTTGCGAGGAGATGTATACCCATGGTCTCTCGTCGGATTGTTACTAAAGTCTTTGGCCAAAGCATTACATGTTTAGAGTAAAGTACTCTTCGATACATGTGCAGTAACTAGAATCCGTAGGACGAGGAAATGATACTTGGGCTAGGTGTGACGTAGTCGACCTAGTGGGGAGGGGGTATAAGATGAGTGAAGGGAATGGGGCACGAATCATTCGAGCTGCTGAAGGGTTTCAGAAATAGTTCTGGATCAACCGTTGATCTTTTCGGTTAATTAGGAATCATGATGTACTACTAGGTGCCACTCATGATCGTTCTATAATTAATGGTTAATTATAGACGGCCAACATAAATCGAGAACCTATTTGGTCACACGCACAACGAGCGTAATCGGAAGGATTTAAAACGAGCTTGAGAATGAGATTCTCAGACCGAGAGAAACTAAGTTTGGTTGGACCAAACATGGAGCGAGCATGAAATCGTTTCAGTCGCAATGGAAGCGTGGATGGGCCGTGTCTTATGAAGACATAATGGATGGACCAAAATGGTCTGGTTCTAATCCAATGGAGGAGAATAAACCAAAGAGTTTGGTTTATTTTAAACGAATAAACCAAAAGTTGGTTCGGTTCGTTTTAACTTAAAATAAACCATCATGGTTTGGTTTATTTTAACTTATCTTAATGGAGCGGGTTAACGGACCTAATGGTTATGATCCAATAACCATTAAGAGAATTAGTTCTCTATAAAAGAGGGCTTAAGGGATAATTAAGCCCTAATCCAAAACCCTAGCAAAAAGTTGCCGCCCACCCCATTGAAGGAGTTTTCGGCACCAACCCTAAGCTGCCGCCCCTCTTCTCCAACCGGCCACCAGCTGCTGCCGTCTTCTCCGATTGTCGGCGTCGAGCTGCTGCCGGAAGAGTTCCGGTGATCTCCTTTAGGTTTGGCATCAAGGTGAGCTTTATCTTCCCTTGGTTGGCCGACACCTATCTCCTCCACCAAAGCTGTCCAGTTTTCTGGACAGCTTGTTCTCCTCTCGTCGGAGCGTCGTTTGGACGACGATTAGAGCTCCGACAGCGGCTAACTTACCGGGGATTCGATCTCCGGTAATCCTCTGAGGTGGAGGACGAAGGATTCGTCAATTGGTTGACGAATACCTCTCCGGAGAAGCGAGTTTTGAGAACTCGTATTAGGATCCGAATTTAGATTCGGATCGTGATCATCTCTCGATCACGTCGTCTTCAACACGAGGCTAGTAACCCGTACGAAGACGAAGCTCGTGGCTTAGCGAAGTCATCCCGAGGAACTCGGCGTGGATACGGATAGAGACGATTCTAGCGAGGATCGTTCTGGTTGATGTCGTTCCCGCTACACGTTATACGAAAGGTATAACGTAGATAAATTTCCTTTTATTGCAAATTTAAATTTACGGTTATGTCTACACTTGTTGTAATATGCATGCGTGTGTTGTAATAAATGTAGATTTATTATTTTTATTGCTTCCGCTGTGTTCATGTTTACGAAACGTGATCGAACACACACACGCCGCGGTGTCGGAAACCCAACAATCAACCGATCGATAATGGTGACTCCGACAGATTCAAAGATTGGATTATAGTGTTCATCATAAAAGAAAAAGAAAGTAGCATGTTTATCGATTCCTCAGATTCGGTTCTAGTTCGATTTTGACCAATTTCGAATATGCCAACATTGGAACCGATCCAAAATCGATTTTGGTTCCAAAGTTTTAACCTTTGAAACCAATTCGATCCACTACTTGAATCGATAGCAGGTAAATTGGTTCTGGACCGATTCTAGATTGGTTTCAAGATTCGACACGGGTGTATATAATATTTGAATAGTGCAACGTGAATATAAAAATATATTTGAAATATTCTATATTTTCCTCATAATTTAAGCTTCCAAATTCATCGATGGTCCTATTTTTTCCTGTTGCAGACTAATCGTGTAGATATATTAACATGCTAGTAATTTTCATCTTTAAATTAGTATACGAAATCGGCTCCAAATCAAAATTGGAACCGGAATCGGAATCGAATTTGACCGGATTCGAATCGGATCTCGAACCAGATCTAAAATCGATCGGAACTGAATCGAAATCGTTAGATTCCAATTCATTAAAAAATATTGTCTTTAACACATTATTTAATGGATTTGGGATGATTCCATAACTGATTCATCTAAATCGATTTTTGGGTTTAACACGTGGATTCCAATCCAGTTCCAAATCAAATCGACTTGTTAAGCATGTCTAAAATCGACGAAAAAAGTAATGTATATTTTTTTATTATTGTTCAATTCTGTTTGATCGGATGACTGATATCACGTCACTCATGCACCTCACAATGAATATATATGAGTTTGATATGATGAGCGCCTTCCGTTGCACGATGAATTCTTTGTCATCTGATCCATCGCGATTGTACAGTGAAAGAGAAATGCACAGTGCTTCCTCCGCCGTGACTTTCTATCGCCCACAGTTCAGAATCATTAGTAGTCGATCAGATTTCGATTGAAATCAATCGTACTATTGTGCAGGTCGGATTGTGGTCAGATTTCGATCGGAATCCGACCAAATTGCAGTTGCCAATGTCGCGATCACTGGCAACCATAATTTGTCCGAAATCCGACCCCGATTCGGCCGGCACAAGAGTTTGGCTGGATTGCGGCCGCCAATGTCATGACCACTGGCGGCCACAATCGCAACCGTTTTCGGTTAAAATCTGATCACGATTGAATCGAACTCCGGTGCGATCAGACTGCGATCGAATTTCTACTGAACCTTGATTGAAATCTGATCATATCGTGGTCGAAATTCGGTCTTCCTTTGATGATTTCGAGCTGTTATTACGGTGTAATTATTATGTATTTTTTTCGGGTACGATTGCACACTAAACAGGGGATTATATATATATATATATATATATATATACGGATGGGAACGAGGACAAGTCAGACGGTTAGGCGACGTCCCTTCGGGCGATTCAAAAGCGGCTACGGTACGGTGAATCCCGCGATTGGACGGTCAGATCGGTCAGATGGTACGTTGCTTCCGTCTCCGTCATCGTAATGTCAGCGAGAGACAAGGACGAGACGAGTATCCCACGGCCCCGGCAGGTGGTGCTTGGCCGGGAATCCCGCGGCGTATCGCTCCCTGTCGCGTCGCTGTCTGCCGGCGGGACCACTCGTCCATTCTCTCCTCCCCCGCCGCCTACCTCCGGGAGGAATCTCCAACTCCTCGTGCTTCCGCTAACGCGGCCTCCCTCAAAAGCCGCCACGCTGCGGCCGTTGTCAGGGAGCAGAGCAGGCACGCGCGTGACGCCCGCTCGAATAACTATTGCTCGTGGAAATGCCACTGCAGCCGTGCATGTGCATGTTGGCCATCTCCACCATCCTCCATCCCTACGTGTTTCATGCATGTCATGGAGTATGGATGTTGCCTCCTCATCGGCTACTTATAAATATCATCGTCCGACGCGACGTGTTAATAAGCCAATGAAAAAATTTATATAATAGATAAAAATCAATTTTAAAAGCGATTTAATTTTATCTTAATCTCGTTTGATCATCCATAATTTTGTCTTAGACTCAGATGATCATCCACGGTCTTATCAATCATGTCTAGAACATAGCTCTTTCATGATTTACTCTCTCTTAAATTTTGAAGGGTCAAAATGAAAAAGTTATTAAATTGACGATTCCAATTTTTTGCACAATAAATATCATCAAGTCTTCGTTTAAGAGAAATGATATCGTGCATATCCAATATATGAAATTATATAGTAACTAAAAATATGCATAATCAATTTTTTGAATCATGTCGAAATCATCATCGTCATCTCTCTTAGATCACAATCAACTATCGAAATCCAACCGATCGATCATGGTTGCCAATGGCCACGATATTAAGGATCATAATTAGGTTGAATTCTATCTGTGATCGGATCGAATTTCGATCAAAACACACCAAAAATTCAGACCGAATTACAACCAAAATCCAACCACCCCAATTTAATGCCAAACTTATAATTCTTTACTTTACTAGGACTCGATTGCGCTACTTGAATAGGGAAGACTTTTTTTGTTCCCAAAGTTTGTGTTTTTTTTTTTTTCAAAAATGAACTCAGTCATAAGTGAACCATAGTTCATGCAAGTGATCCACCATGATGAACCAAAGTAGTTGTTTGGTTCTTGTGTGAAATCATAATCCATTCTTTTAATTGCACTTAACATAGCATGGTGCAAAAAAAGACTGATATATTAGTACAAAACCAAGTGAGTGTAACATAAATCTATTTAAGATTCTATGATCACAAGAACTCCCTAAACTTAGCCGATCCAGATCGACCAGCAACCCTTTTTAGACTCAGAAACAAAGGTTTTAGAAGATGGTAGTCCCTCAGATTTGCATAATTACTACAAAGTGCAGTTTGTGATCACCTCGATATGCTCTGCTGTTTCTTCGACTTCGTCAAGGTTTCGATAATTCTGTACATCCATCGATCCAGCATTCCTTGTGACAAAATATACAATGGTTAACACTTTTCGACAGTGAAGATTTCCAGGAATATAATCTTGCATAGGTAACTCGATGGGAAAAAAAAAGAGGAGGAGATTCATATAGGGGACCTCAAATATTTAAAGTAAATATGGATTAATGATGATGGAGAAAAAAAGACTTGTCGTGCATGACAAATGAGTAGAATTCAAGATGAACATACACTTGGTATCTTAAATCACCAAAACTCGTCTCTTTTTTTTTTTTTTATAATTTTATTAGATGTCCTTGAATGAAAAAGATATAGCAAAGCGATAAATGTCTTCTCTAGCAAAGATGATCATGAAGCAAATTTTGATGGTGTCAGAAATGAAATAACATGTTAAGAGTTCATTTAATACAAAGCTCGAGTAAAATCTACAAAAGGTTCGTGATTCAGATGATCTTCAAAAAAAAAAAAGAAGCATGGAAATATGATTTGGAGAAGAGATTCAGAAGAGGAAAGGATAACCTAATCACTTCTTACACAAAATTGACTGCAAAGTAGTCCATGGATAGAACAGTGCCATAACCATTCCAAGGAAACCCACATATTACTATAATGGCCTCAAGTAACTAACAAGAATGACTATATACCGGCATCAACTAAATAAAAGATATGGCAAGAAACTGGGTGTTTACAAGGATAATCTTGCGAATTTTCAAAAATTTGAAAAGGGCAGAAAGATCAGCATGTACCTGTTAAAGCAAAAGTGCCACCAAGCACAGCACACAGCCGAGTTAGGAAATGAAGAAAACTACGTCGTTCTTCTCTTATTGTCACCGTAATAGGTGACAGATCATACAAGAAGAAAACAGCTGTTGAAAGAAAAAGGGGAAATGAGGTTAAAATTCTACAAAAAAATCATTTTGTATGTTATATCAGTATGACACTCAAGACACTGACCCGGCCATGACCTATCAAAGTCACGCATTGGCACAAAGTATTCTGTGACAGAAAACTGGTTTGTCGGCAACACTTCTTTAGAGAGGTATCTGTATTCCGTTGGAACAATCTGCATTGCATCAAGCATTAACCTCTTTCTTGTCTTTTAGAAAGAAAAAAGTAGTATTACAAGATTGAATATAAAGACAATCAAAAACTAGCATCCTGCAGATTATAACTAATTAAAAGAGTAAAACCATAAAGGTTATAATAGATCACTACACAAAATGTGTAGAAAATATGATGCGGCTATTGTTTGACAAAACCATAAGAAACTAAGTAGTAATTCAAACACCAGGACATTTGAGGTTTAACAGTAGATATTTATCTCACTACAGGGAGGGTAAATTCTTCAGTTGAAATCACAGAAAAATACAAGTGAATGGATGCTACTTTTGCTAATGCAGGTTAATCCAATAAATGAAACCAAAAACAGTGGGTTGAAAAATGAAAAGATAAAATTTTTGTTCAATGAGACACAAGAAAAGCCTTAGATGTCAAGGAAAAAAAAATCCTTCGGTAGTACAATCCTGCAATTAGATGAAAGGCCAGAAATAACCTTTATATAATACTTGAAAGTTCCACTTGTATCATCTAGTATCCTTGTAGTTCCATCAAGAGGATTATGGATCCCTGGATACTTTGGTCCGAAAGACAAATCGTGAATCACATGACTCACATTCACTTTTTTTGCTCCTCCAAAAATCTATGCATGAAGAATATAAAATGACAAGTTAATTGCACAAAACAGCAAACTATTGTAACCTCAGACAAGTAATAGATTTAGCCACGTAAGTTGCCAGATGAATTAAGTGCCTCGGGCCCAACTGGGATACCAGAGAAACAAAATTTATGTTAAGAAAATGTAGGAAAGAAAATAAAGAATTAAGCTTCATGTAGAATTACATTTCTCCAGTAAGTCAGAAGAGCCATAATTTCATAGGTATATGACTTCAATTTGAAAAGTCCAGATTGATGAGTTTTCAAGTATAAGGATTCAGAAGAACAACAATGAAATGAAAAGGGGAATATGAGTATAAATAGAGTGGTAACTTAGGCCCATATCTCAATAAAAATTACTTGTGCTATGTCTGGTTCATCGAATGGAATTGATGTGAATAGAATTAATTATTCGTAAGGAATGAAATTGATAGGGAGTGGAGTGATTTTTGTATTACTTAATTCATGGAATCAAATAGATGGATCATTTTTGCTACAACATTTGGTTTATAATGTAATTAGTACAATCAAAGAATAAGTTTATAAAATAATAAGATATCCGTCTGAGTAATAAGACTAAAGTTTGTTCTGGCCATCTAGCCTATCTAGTTTGTCCGACCCTCCTAATCTGGATACTCTAACTTGCACTATTTGATCCATTTGGCCCATCAAGTTAATCCAACCCATCTTCGTTTGTGCATCTAACCCCCACAGCCACCCCTGCCCCTCGTGGCTCCTTCCATCTAGTTAGGTTGGTTGCTGTCTGGACTGGCTAGTTTCTCCATCTTGCTCAGTCCCTCTTGCTTGTTCAAAATATGTTTTTTTTTTTTTGGAAAATTGAAGTAGGCATAGTTATATGTTGAAGAATGAAAGGGGTAGGAATAGGCAATCCTTGGCACGGAGTACAAAGTAGCTGAGAAGGATAATTTGGTAATAGCAATTCCATGGGAACTGTATTCCGTGTTCACTTTTGTAAGTAAACATAGAAATACCTATTCTGCAGGAACTTAATAGGGAATAGAATATCCATTCATATCAACCAAACTCCACAACTACTGAAATTGATTAAAAAAACAGAATTTTCAACAAGAAGGTGATAGGAAATAGTAGGGACCAAACACAGAATGCAATGAGTGGAAAGATGAAAAAGAATACAGCATGTAATGATATAACATACACATACATAACACAAAGTGCAAAAAATAAAATTACCAGGCATCATTCAGTAAAGTATTACTTAATATTTTAGTTATTCATAGTTATCAAACTAACCTGCTGTGCAACAAAAATATTTAAACCATGGACCGATATATGGAAGTTACCAGCAACCCTCTGCACATCCAAAACTCCATATACCTGCAGAAATTGATATAGCATAATATTGATGATGGAAGAATTTCAAACTGAAAATATAGGAGAGAAAACCAACATATTGAATATGACATACTCTACATCCTTCACCATTTGAAATAGCATGCTTGACATTCTCAATCATTTTTTCCGCATCAGAGCCCAATGCATGTTCATGCTTGTGTTGAGAGGATTCATCATGATGATCACTTTCATCTGTTGACAATTTCCTGACAAATTAATTTTCTTCAACTATTTTCTTTAATGCAAGCACCAATTAAAATGTCGGTACTAATCTGAAATGAAAGATTACTTCAAGAACACTATAAAATGCCCCTAAAAATTAACACGTATTGATGTACTAGAAAGGGAACAAAAAGAATAAGCAATATGTTACAACTAATTAGGATCAACAAGAAGAAGATAGTAATAACATTCAGATATCAACACTGTCACCAACCAATTCAAAAAAACAAAAATATTAAGGACTACAAATTTTACCATGTTTGTGACCCGAATGTTCTTTTTCAACAAGATCTGATAAGTATTCTGCACCCATAATTTGTCCCTCTCTAGTCACACGAAGCTATAGTATTCAGAAAGGAAAGAAATCAGGTCACAATTTAATAACTGTACTAACTTCAAATCATAGAATTAGACATAGTAACTTCAGGTATAAATATAGTGTATTTTTCTGATTTCATGTTTTAAGAATGGGAAATTATTTATACCAAAGGAAGGCGAAATCACTTTCATTAATTTTAAGTTACATGAGTATCCTGGACAGAACTTCATAGCAAGTTTAAATTGAATATGGGGTTTGACTTTGAAGGAGAAATCTCAAGAAACATGAAGAAATACATTATGCTTAACTTTGAGTCTTATTTCAAAGAACAAAACAAAACTATGTATTCTAGTTTGTGCAAGAATAAGACTGCATACATGTAACCTCTATAAGAATATCATAGTTATTAATAACAAGATCAATTTTTTGCACAAATAGATGCTGAGGCCAAAAGGTTATGGTCATTACTTTCCAAATATTTGTGTCCAGATCCACCTCGTGTTTTCCAGACATGTCAATGGCGTCCACACTTAGAACTGGAAACGGAAGAAAGTTTAGCCGTAGTGATCAAGCAGAAAGTTCGGGTACAGATTTCCAAGAACAAAAATCTTTTGAACTGCAGAAACCTCTGAAAAAAAAATAAAAATTAAGCAAAGACATAAAACTAACCTTCACAAGGTAATGATGGGAATGTCATATTTATATGAATAGGAAGATTTTCTCCTCGCTTTACATCCACAGACATCTACAGAAAGGGTAACTATAAGTCTATCATGAATAAGTCTACAAGACTCAATAGCTGAGAGCTAACAATAAACGTAGATTCAGCAAAGAGAAAAACCCATCCCACAGACATCATTCGGCATTTATATAATAGGGCACACTAACTAGTTCCGCTAATAGCTTAAAAACCAAATATTTGCAAATTACTACTGCTCGTGAGATTTTGAGAACAATCAGTTCAGTATATGATTAATATTACCACAAAATGATGGTTTCATCACATCCATGACTCTTTGACAGTGGATTCCAACACTAGATAAAACATAGTCCAGTAATCCAAATGTTCTGTCTTCATTAAGTAAAAAAATGGAAGAGAAAAGATTACAAGTATACGAGATAGCTGAAACAAACTTCTCAATTGCAACCAACATGTGAACTTGAAAGAAAATAAGCAACCACGAAATGCAAATCCAAGCAATGATCATGTACATGCCAACTATTTCAGGGTAATCAAATGGAAATTAATACATGACCTGGCTAATTCTAGATAGCATATCTAACATTCAGATATGCTTGTTTTTGTGGTGCAGCACCAGGCCACAAGGAGATAAAGCACTTGGACTTCATGATGAAATTCACCAAACAGAGAATTTTATTGACAAAAAAGATCAATTACAAAAGGGTAAGTTGAGGTCTTTAAAAGGTTCCAACCCAATTAGATTTGGAAGATAAAATAAAGCAAATGGGATAAGAAATATCCACTTGCCCAATGTGATTTGACAACTTAGAAAATAAATTTGTCCATAAATTGGACAAGTAAAAGATAACAAAAAAAAAACGAACACCAAAACTCTATCCTAAATTGAAGGACTAGCAAATAAGAAATTATAAAACAAATAAATTCTAAAGTTTTGCAACAGTCTGATTTTACATGCTTTTTAATATTTGAACCACATGACTCACGTATTAATTCAAAAGATTATAAGTAATATATTGCCAAGTAAAATGAAAATGCTTTATCATATAGACGCTTAACTAGTATTTGTTTGCTGAAGCAATGGAATATGAAAGGAATGCTACATTAATAAACAAACCCATATAGAGAAAAAAAAACTGATAAAAACTACCAGATGATTCTTACTCAAACTATTCAGAAAAGTAAACAACCACTAACAAACCTGATGAACGGTATAGGTAGTGAGGTAATACTGCAGCTCGTGTACAAATAAAGTGGCCATTACAGCAATACCGATGATGGAAACTGCAAAGTAAAAAAATCATGGACTACAATTTGAAACACAAGATAGAATGTTTACACAAATGGAGAAGCAGGTCATTAAAACAGCAGAAGAGTACAACAACAACGACTTCTTAAGAGCTAAGTTAGTCTGATGCTATCGTCTGGCATATATGTTCAAGACACAGGAAAAAAAAAAGAGGTTTGGTATCTACATACCAATAGCGCCTGAATGTGTCTTCTGCAATAGGTGCTCCTCTGCGCGAGGGAATGCATCGAAATTCCTCAAACTTTGGAATCGGCCCATCTTTGATCTTCGAACACAAACATAACGCTTTTAAGCCACTACACCTTTGTTTACAATTAGAAAAAGCAACACTACACCATGAAATATCTTTATCCTACATTTCTCGCAAAGTAAAGATATATAAAAGTAGTTACATTTACTCCCTCAAGTTGCTTTTTTTTTCCCCTCTGGCCAACGGCAAAAGAAAATCAGTATCTCAGACGCTAAAATCCAGAAAATAAACAAATTCAAAAAGGAGGGAGTAAGAAAAATTCGGATAAAGACGAGGGAAAATAGGGGGATACCCTCGTCCAGTCATCGAAACATCAGATCAAACAGGATTCATTCGGTAACAGAACCAAATCGAGCAAAAAATAAATTGCAGGTCAAGAATAAGGAGAGAAATGGATCAGGAAATCCGATTTCATCGACGCACCAGGGAGAGGTACCGATCGGAAAGATGAACCAGTCGTCTTCGTCGTGCCGTCGTCGCCCTCGTCGATGGCCCTGGCTTCTGACTCGAGGGAGAGGGCCCATGGCATTTGTGTAATAACAAAAGGGTATTGTTGCTGGTTGCATCACCGTTGATCACAAAATCGATAGATGAACGACGGAGATTGCAAGAAGACGGTCCCTAATTAGATTTCACCCGTATTTAGATCATAATGAGTAATGACCTAAAATTTTCACTTACCTCCCTAAAGTTCATCAAACTGTTTACTTAACCTTCCATATATTAAAGGAAAAAAAATCATGCATTATATTCAAAAACATTATTTTTACATATATTTAAAATATTTTAATAATAGACTCAGATCAGACGCGCTAGAGTCATCTGATAAGAATCGGATGGTTGTTATGGACCCTGAATTGTATAACTGCGGCGCATTCGCGAAGTAGCAAAAAATTCGGGCCAGTGTATTATTCCTAGTCCTCCCAAAATAGTAAAAATTGGGGTGAGAGAGGCTCGAACTCTCGACCTCAGGATAACTCAATTTCAATGCTATGAGACCTACGCGCTAGCCAACTGCGCCACCACCCCACAGACACCACTAAATAACATAAATAAAATTATTAATATTAATCTGCTTATATATACTTGGAAAACGAGTGAATTATCAACGTTTTTTTTTTGAATGGAAGTATGTGCATATTGTTAAAGCAAATTCAAAGATTAAAAATTTTAATCCTATATTATAAAAAATAAATTTTAAATTCTTTTGAAATAAAAACATTCTGGTCTAGAATAAATTAAAAATTAAAAAAAAATGTTTAAATCAACACTAATAAATTAATATTTTACTTTTTATTATTCATTTATTAATTACTTTATTTTCCTTTAAAACAATATATACATTTTTAATTTTCCCTCTATTGAATTATTTTCTTATTAATTTTTTTATCAATTTCACCCCCAAATTCCAATTTAAAGTTCCAATTTGGTGTCCCAAACATGCATATGACTATAAAAATGTATGTATATCTACACACCGGTCATGTATCTTTTCCATTTGAGAATTTAAATTTAAAGTTAAACAAAATGGGTTGGCTTGAAATTTATGAATCCGCACATCTAAACTTGTGTATTAACTAAAACACGCGTTTAAATTGCCAGGCTAACAGTGTTTCTACCTAATCAGAAACCAATATAACACAGAGTCTCAAATATTCATTAAACAAAAAAAAAACAGCATTAGTGTGTAAAAATTACATTAAACTCAGGAAATTATGATCTTACAGAGAAGTAAAACTCCTGAATATGTGATGAATTATCTTCCAAATTAAGTTCGCTTCAATTCAAAAGATCACTCACTGTTACTCTCCTCTCAGCACCCAAGCACACAACTGACAAGCTACCCTATCGATAGTGATCAAACTATCAAGAAAATTATTTGTATTGTATGATATGAATCTTAAATCCCACAATTCTGCAACTATGATTTTGACTAAGTTGAATTTCGTAGTCGTTATGGGTTCATGAGAGTTGTATCATCTTGGAATGCAACTCTACAACTTGAGATAGAAGAGTAGTAGCTTGGTAGGGGGCGAAAAACTGATTCATTTCCTCCGGGCGATGATCGCCATATTCCTCGGTGATAATGTAGGATCGAATATAGGAAACAGAGACGCTTCTATAGAATTTCCTTGTTCTTGCAGGAACAACAATCTATCGAGCAAAATGTAAGTCTCCACCAATGGCCCTAAAGCAGCGCGAAGAGACCAAAAAGGACCAACAAGTTCCTGCAAACAGGCAAAACACTAGCTCAGTGCTCAAGCAGATGGTATCGATTTACAATCAGTGGTATGAATAAAAAAGCAAAAAAAAGTACATCATTTCATCAAAACAGAAGGAAAAAAAATCAAAGAAACATTACAATTGTGCAATTAAATGGAGACAATTACTAAACATTGCAAAATAACATACAGAATAGCTTTGTGCATGGTTCCATATTCCCAGAAGACCAATATCTTCAGAAAAATCACAACCAAGGCGACTAAAACCTGACTTGCAGAATTCTTCAAAGAGCAGATATTTATCAGAATTATGACCATCTTGGCATCCACTGGCAAGATTATGACTGGATTTTCCGAGTTCTGGTGAGAAACCACGTATGCCGTCAGCAAAATAAGAAGAAGAAAACTTCAAGAACTTCCTGAAGCTTAATGACAAATACTGCAAGATAGATTATTTATGCAATGAAATAATTCACAAGTGAATGACATTTCTGGGAGGTATCACAATAACTTCATAACTTTTGTCAACATTAACAAATGCAGTGACCATTGAATGATCATGAAAAGAAAATTGCTCTAAGAAGGTGAAGAAAATATGTTTCTACCTTCTCTACTAGTCTGGGATTCTCGAAGCCTCCTGCATTGTTGGCGTCGTATAGTTTTCCCTTGTCTACCAATTGATGGACTTGACACTGAGATTGTTGGATAGTATTTGTCCAAAACCTACAAGTTGAAAAAGTTGAGTTTACAGTATGTTCTTATGTAGCAACAGCTATCCAGTAGACAATGACATTTACAACATGATAATCCATAATTTTCACATAGCAATACCAAGCCACAGTATCCTGACTATTTGGTGTCTAGTATGCTCAACTTTGTCCGGGCCATATTGAACAGCGTGAAAGAACTAACTATTTATGTTTTTGATATTGTAAAGCATACTTCTCACAAACTCCAGAATTGTATTGCATAGTGGTGGTAAACTATTGTGTGCTATTTTAATATTCTGGCATCTAACAATAATAATCAGTGATCCATGATTATTGTCATCTTGGAATTTAAGATGTAGAAAAAAAAACTGAGGCAGTGCTGCTACAAACAATAAATTAAACAATTTAGTCTACACATTGACAAATTTTGAATAGACTGAATAAAACATTATTGGAGACTACTGGACCAAATTTCATAACATAAAGAAACACCACCAGTTGAAAAGCAGCACGAAAGGCATGGACATCAAAATTTTGAAGTGCAGCGTCTTCAGTGAGAGTTCGCCATCTTTCAGCACTCTAGCCAAAAAATTATGAGATAACTCAGTCATTTCAGGTTAAAATATTTTCCAGGAAAAAAATTTAAGAAAGGCAATTAATAGAAACTTTACATTTCTCCAGATGGAAAAATTCATGCAAAACCAGTGTCTAGTATCTACTCTAAAGAGAGTATGATAGAGGGAATTGGAAAAATTTCAATTGTTCTCCATAACTAATAATCATTAAATGATTTTCATTATGCGTTGAGCCTAGAAGTGCCAAATGGACTAGACCATGGAGGCCTGTCCCGGCATGACTTTCCCTTAAGAATGATTTGCAGATTGGCAAAATAGTAAGATAAGCTCTGAATAGATATTGTTGGACTAAGATTCTTGCAAACTGAAGTTTCTAGATAGAAAGATATTGTCAATTAGGTTAAACATAGTTAGGAATGCGAGTTCCATGAACATTGTTGTTATCAGGATGAGCAGAAAGAAAATCTTGATTTTCAAAATTAGTCTCCCATAAAAACATGATAATTAATTTCGCATATCTGGACGATTACCTGTTTTCCTTCTATTATTTATTTACCTGAAATCCCAAAAGATTCTCTCTCGCTCATCTCATAGCAAAAAATATATGTAGAGACATACATATTAATATAATTACTAATTATGTCATACTATTCTCCTTTTCTTACTTCTGTTTGTAAGTCCTCTTCAATGTTTTAATTATTTATAACATGTAACAGAATGAAATACACAGCACACACTAGAGAGTACGGACCCAAATCCTGCTATTATTGTACACCCTTTAGCACTTGGGTTGTAAGTGATTAGCCAGGATTAACTTCTTCAGAGTTTTAAATCATCTATGCATGTACTCCAATGCAGAGCACTAGGGACCAAAATCCTGAGTGCGCTAAAGATGAAGTTTATCAATTTGCAAACCTGGCATGCAAGATCACGAGCATGTTTTCCAAGGATTAGGCTGGACAGCTTAGCAGTATTACTGATTGGAAAGCCACATGAATCACCAGCCTTCTCTAAGCAGTCTTCAGAAAGCAAGTTGTAGCAACAACCAACACCAACTAAAGCTCTAACTTGTTTGCAGTCCACGAAGGTCCTGGCTTGCCCATCAGGAAAGGAAAATAGAAACAATGTGAACCACAAATACATGCTTCAAAGTAATCCTTAAGTGAGCAAAGTGTACGTCAGCTGAAAGAGGTTTTAGATATAATATTTACCTAAGCATGTTAACTGAGAGGTCTCCACATGCATGAAGTCCAGCAAGAACCAAAAAGGAATTACCATACAGGTTAGACAATTTTTTTTCTTTAGCAATGTCTATTTCTGGAAGTCCACAATTGCCGAGACCTGAAGTGGATGATCGCTCTGCTGATTCTTTGGTATTATCCTCACTTAAAGAAGCAGTACTTAATGCTGTCAAAGCTTCACTTGAAAGGATATGGCAAGTAACTGTCTGTGGAATTTTGAAATGTGGGCTTCCTGCACTAGAAAAAAAAATGAAGTATTGCATATTGGATACAACGGGAAAAAAAAAAGAAACAGAATTGATATTGGGAAGATATTACACAATTTAGCTGCATAATGCTTTTTTATCCTCTTTGCACGGGCATTTGTAACATTAGCATGGTGCAAAGAAGCGTCAATTGCTATGACAGGAAGTTGGTACTGGAATGATAATGCTTGTGCAAGATAACCCTAACAAAGTCAATTAAAGCATATTCAAGCAGCAAAATAATAAAGGCAAAGAGAGCAAAGAAAATAAAAACCAAGCTTTTTTTAAACTACATTATTCCAAGAGAAAAGACACATGTTCAAACAAATGCTTGTTCAAAATTGTTGTAAGCATGCCGAGAGATTGGTTGAGATCAAAGAGAAATTAATCGCCTACCTGACCAGAACCAACATCTATGATTTTTCCTACTCCAGAATCATGGACAATTGAACTAACAACTGCAGCTAGTATCTCCACCTGATCACAAGCAATTATTACACTTAACACGATGATAAAGATATAAATTTCTACAACCATGTTCTTGCTTTCCATATATATATATATATATATATATATATATATATAGAGAGAGAGAGAGAGAGAGAGAGAGAGAGAGAGAGAGTCCCCTACACAACTTCATCCATGAGCACTTCCATTATCCACCATCCGAACGGGTGATGAATAATGGATGTGCTCACGGATGAGTTGTGTAGGGTAATATTCTTGTATATATATACATATAAGAAATGCAAGAACAGGGTTGTAGAAATAATGTGATCACAAAAAATATCCTAGTACTGCCACCAGTTTGCTGATATAATCCTCGTGTCAAGAGATCAATTCCCTGTAGAGACCTAAAAAGGATATCCTAATACTGGAATAACAAGGAATAGGAGATCTAATGCACCTAGAAAATTTAGGAAAGGTGCATATGTTACCTACTTCATGTTTTTTCTTCAAATTCATGCCTTGAGAAAGGACAGTACTTAGGGAAGCCACATGTAAATTAGGTGAAATCTGCAAGGTAATAAGAAGGTGTGATAAATCCAATATTGCAGATATTTCAAAATATAACAAAAAGTAGGATGATGTTGAACCATAACAGAAGCGGAACAAGAATAGTCATAGCATGATGACTAGTTTAAGTATTGTTAAGAACATACCTTGTTCAACAATTCCTGCTCCCTTGGAAGGACGAGAGACCTTAATTCATACAAAAACTGTTTAAGAGAAGCAGGCCAGTAATCCTGGACAAAAATGAAAACGACTTGGTGAAATAATTCCAAATATAAGTGCACATTTAGACTTTTCCATGAGGAACCTGACACTTTTGCCTTTTCTTTTCTCCTTATATGCTATATATCAATTACTAGTTTTCTAGCAACAGACTTATTAATATGGATGTTGAGACAAATGCAATGAGAGAAACAGATGGTATCATGATAATGTAACCTTTTAATTTCATAATCAATAACAAAAGTGGAAATGCACTGATAAGAAATGCTCTAACAAATCAAGTACCAAAGTTGCAGCACAATCTCAATGAAGACCGCATAATATAAATCCACTGAATTTACTAATATATAACCCAATTGTTATAGTTTAAACAAAATACAAGTTTGATAACCTTATTATACAGAAAATCTTCAAAAATTCCAAAAAAAGTTCAAAAATTATAACAGCAATACAAAAAAATAATGGAAAGTAACTTATATGGTCAATTATTAAACATCATTAAGCTCAAGAAACCATGAAAAGATACTCTAACCTAGATCTGATACGAACAGGAAAGAATTGAAAGGCATACCTGAGTACAACAAGAAGGCAACTTCAAAAGATTCGACACAGATTCTTTACGGAGACAGTCCATCCACTGCTCATCAACTAATTCCCACAACCTCTCCTGCAAAAGGTGCAAATGAGGTTCAGCTAAGAAAGTGCCCAACGAAGACCTTACTTTGCTTGAAATGAATAAAACAGAAACTAGAGCATCCAGAAATGAACCTTGAAGAAATTGACAACATGAGCATCCAGAAGGGCCCTGTAGGGCTGTATGAATTCAGCGATGGCATTCATCCATTTCAGAGTTTGGGCCATGGTCTCACAGGAGTAGGAACAACGCTGAGAAGCCATTCCCTAAGAGCTGAAAAAAAATCCCTGTTTTCTGTACCAGGGGAAAGCAGGTCAAAATGAATAGCTAATGCAAGATTACCAGTTTTATACATCTCATTCCAACTTGGGATTTGGTGTTTGTTAAATTATGGTTTATCTTAGCAGTCATTATGACTAGTGCACCAAAAATTAAAAAAAAAACATTTTTTTTTATTTTCCATAAAACATTCGTTACGTGAGTTTAAATTATCTAATTTTTGACATTATTCGAAGTCCATTTGTTCATGTGAAGAATGTCATAACAGCTCCGATGAAGGTATCATTATTTTTCACCTGTGTGACTGCTAATATCACTAATCTGATAATTAATTCGAGATATTCAACGAACAGAAACAAATGATTATAATAAGGTGAACTATGATTGGTATGTAACAACCCTAGAACTAAGTCTCCTTGGCTAGAGTATGTTTGATCCCAAATGATCGCTTACGTGCCCAACCGACAATATATCCACTCTTGTACAAGCTGAAATGGAGATAGCTTCCTATGATGCCAGATATTGAGAATAGCATGAGATTTAGAAGTGAAAAAAAAAAAAACAGCCCGATCTCCTGCTTATCGATTTAAGCTGGGAATTTAGTGTTCAAAACAAGGCCATTGAATCTACGGTGTGCCGCACTACGAATCACCTATACATGATCCGGAAGCCAAAAATAAATAAATAAATAAATCCGATAAAAAAAATCATTTATCACTCGAACAAAAGAATCGCCTCGGTCATTCTCGCCTGAGAAAAGTTAAATGAGATAAAATTCAAGTCCACACCCCGTGATCTGAAAGGCGGCCGAACTCAACTATGTCGAGGCTTGCTTCGAGCTTGACATCGCGGGAGAAGTTCGAAGAGGATCCGGCGGAGACCGACAAGCGAGAGCGGTTGCTGGCGACGGTGGCGACGGCGCGAAGTGTCGCGGGGGTGGGGGCACGAGAAGACAGGCGGGAGCGGGGGTTTAGGGCTTTATGTTAGCCCAAGAAAAAATGATCTGGCCCAATTACGGCCCAATTTTAAGGGGTTCGAAATTTTCCTCTCTCCGAAGAAATTTAACCTCCAGCTATTTATGGCTTAATTACTTGTTTACCACAACTAATTATGTCTTCTACCAATTCAAACTTGTGTCGAAGGCTATTAATGACACTCTTAAACATATATAAACCAAGTTTATGTCCGCTAATACGATCATTAGTCCTTAATCTCTCCCGCTCCTCGGAATCTAATCATCACTCCGCCGAAGCAAGATGATTCCCTGGACGGGCCTCCTCCTCTCGTCCTTCCTTTTGCTATCCACCACCACTTCCCACGCTGCACGCCGCCTGACGGAGCCGTCGCTCCCTGCCGACGCCGACCTGACGGCGATCGCCGGTTCCCTCGGCGCCGTCAACTCCTCGGTCCCGCCGCTCCCTGCCAACGTCGACCTGGCGGCGATCGCCGGTTCCCTCGGCGCCGTCAACTCCTCGGTCCCGCCGGACTTGTTGGCCGTCGCAGGATCCATCCCGAATCTGCCCCCAGGCACCAACCTCACGGCCCTAGCGGAGTCGGTGCCGGACGAGACCAAAGCGGAGTACTTGTCGTCGATGGGGAACGAGACCTCGCCAGCGGACTTGCCGGCGCAGGCGAACTTGTCGGCGCTTGCAGCCGGAATGACGTCGCTGCCGTCGATGGACATCGACATCCCCGACATTCCGAACTTGGAGATACCGGATTTCTCGCTGCCGCCGATCGCGCAACCGACCGTCTCTGTTTTCGGGCACGAGTTCCGGCTGCCGTCTCTCGTCGACGTGCTCGGCGGCGGCGGCGGCGGCGGCGGCCACTAGCTAGCTCGTTTGGAACTGATGAGCTTTGGCCATTCCATTCGACTGCAATCATCGATCGGCGACATCGACGGTTGACATGCACGGTGGCCCCATGGATTTTTTTAAATTATGAGGAATATTTAAGAGAAAAAAAATATAAAAACTGTCCATAATTTTTATTTCGTGCAATTTAAATTAAGCATGTTTCTCGTTTAAGCACTTGATATCGGGGATGTTTACCTCGAATGATCAAAAGGATCTAATGCAGAAGTAAACAGGAGTCGAATTGAATGACAAAGGACAATATAATAGGGAAGGGGCTTTAAACCTTTTTTTTTTTCATCAAAGTGATTAGGCAATTCAAAACGAGTATATTTCGCATAAGATGAAATGATTATCCATCTTGCACCGTGATTAATTAGTAATTGGATATGCCGATAATGTTAATATGTTGTAAAATGGACTAAGAAATGGTGTCCTATGATTTGTAACTTCTCCGTCAATTTAAAAGTATTTGTATAAATTGATCTAATACATATGTAATTCTCGAAAAAGAGATTTACCATATTATTGAAAAAAGTGAATTTTCTTCGTCCCACAAAATCGAATCAAAGATCGATCTTAAAATTAGCACATTATCTTTTTTTTTACATCAAGAGTAAAACTTTCCTTGTTACTCCCTTGGGAGCGTCACGTGGCACCTCACTATCACAAGTTGCATTAAGATCACGTGACTCACCTCCTCCTCCAAACAATGTTTTTGTTCTTTTCTACTCAATTAATTAATAACAAGGACACATTATATTGGTAAATACAAATGTGGTTAGATATTTTATAAACTGCCTTTAATCTCGATGGACTAATAAATAGGAGTAGTTGAGTCTTTATTCCGCATGCAATTAAGAAAAAAATTAATTAGAATGATCCCTTAACCATATAAAACACATATGATCAGCAAAGCAAAGGTTTTCGATTCCTCAAAGTGAAAAAAAACACACACGCAAACATCGCAATCGACACTTAATTATTGGGAAAACACCTTATCGTGCAATTAAATTCAGGCCACACTTAATTAAAAATGCATTAATTAAGATGAGATATAGCAGTTAATGAGTTGTTCGGGGCAATTAATGCCGTCTTGAACATCAATCTCATGTATCGACTAGTAAACACAAATTAGGTTTCATGATTAATTCACAAATTCATGTTCCCCAACTCGATATCTTCTTTTCAATTTTCCCCAGTTAACATATAATTAATCATATCCACGAAGCATCTAATTAACATAAAACAAAAAGTACGTACATTATTTAAGTTACAATGACAAAAATAAATAAATAAATAAATAAATAAATAAATATATATATATATATATATATATATATCGAGAGCATTAATTGATGGGGCCATTGGATTATGCAAACCCTAGCATTTAATTATGGCTTCCCATCCAAAGGGCAAAGTCCATGCATTAGCGTCTACTAAAAGCCATTGGAGTCTTTAATTTCTACCTTAATTAAGGTCAAGCCCCTCCTTACATGCAAATTTATGCACCCGAGACATTTATATTTATTTATTTATATAAAAATATTAATGGTTTAGTTCACTAGATTGAGAATAATTAATGAGTTAAGTTTAATTAATAGATAAATAACATGTAGGCAATCGATAAGTCTCGGGGAAATACACTCGATTTTTCCATCTCCCATCGTCCCTCTTCCTACGTTACCTCGACCCAATTAATATTGTTGAATTCGAAGAGATTTTATTTATTATTGATAAAGCTATTTTAATTTTTAATACTCCTTTTTTATTAAACTTGTACGATAAGAGTTAAATCAAATTTAAAATGTTTTGTTTTATTTTTTATTTTTCGAAACACATATTTTGGAGATGCTATTGGAAAGCTTGAATCCAAGGACTTCGAGACAGAATTATTTAATTAAATGGTCAAAAATTCTAATTATTAATCCACTAAATTATATGATTCCCATGCGGAGCAGAGGAGCATTCAATTCACTTGTTCCCTTGCAATTTCTTCCCCCTTTTAAATGCCTAATTAAACCCCCCCCTAATTATTCTTTATCTCATGTTACTTTTTTTAATTATTCAATTAATCCCGCTGCTTAATCAGTAATTAACAGTCGTCCCTCGGTTTCGGTCTATATATGCTGCTCTTCGTGGCTGATCTGCGCCTGTGAATTAATGGAGATGAGCTCGATTAAGGAAGCGAAGAGGGATTTGATAACCCTTGACCTCCTCGACGGAGTCTCTCCGGCTGCCGGAGTCGAGGATGTCGCCGTTGTGAGCCTAAAGGCGCCTTCTTTTGGCTGTCACCACCCACTACTTCTCCGGCCGCTGGTATCGATCGATCGATGTCGTCGTCGTCGTCGTAGCGTTAGGTTGTTTGGTAAAAAGAGTGTTTTTTGATGGATGTTTGATCGGTCGCAGGACCTTAACCAGTTGCCGGAGGACGTGATTCGGCGGACGCCGGCTGCGGGGCTTTTCGCCGGCGGTGGGGGCCAAAGCGTGTGCACGATCGAGCAGGTGAAGCGGGCGCTGGAACGGGCGGGGCGGGAATCCCAAGGCGAGCGAAGGCTGCTTGTGGCTGCTGAGGCGGAGAGCTCTGTGGTTTCTCCTTCGGGGGGTTCGGCTTCGTCGACGTCGACGTCGTCGTCGTCCTCGATAACGACGGCGTCGGCGAAGCGCCGTGCCTCCGGGGAGGAGGACGGAGGCGGCCCTTTCCTGGTGGCTGCCGGGTGCTCCGGCTGCCTCTCGTACGTGCTCATAGACAAGGGCAGCCTCCGGTGCCCGCGCTGCGAGTCACAGGTGGTGGTGGCCGCGACGGCGGCAATGGCGCCGCCGGCGAAGAGACCTCGCGTGGATCTAGAAATTAAGATGGGCCTGTAATTTGAGTATTGTTTTTGTGTGGGGTGATTTATGTAAAAACAAAAACATATTGCGGCGGATTAGGAATTTAATAGTCGAATTAATCCTCATTATTTTTTTAATTGTTTTTTTATAAAAAAGTTGGGAATTTTTAACTTGTTCGTTGGCTTTTCTTAGGCTAAGAAAATACAAAAATAAAATAAAATAAAAACTTTTTTTTTATATCTCCTAAAATGGTAAAATTGCAAACGCCATAATTCAGTTGATAAATATATTTTTAAATGGGCATGATCAATTTTTAGAGATGAATTTAATTTTTTTCATATATTAAATTTTTTCATTTTTTTCTCAAATTGGACGAAAATTTTTTCTTTACTTTTTTTATTGATAATATTTTTTTTTTGCCCTTCTATTGCTCATCATAATCACCAATGTTCGTAGATTATTCGTTCGTTCGTCGTTGATCGTTATCTATCATTGTTGATTACTAGCCGTCTTCCATTGATGATGATCATCGTTCATCTTTAGTCACCGTCGATCGTCATAGACGATGGTCAATTGCCTCCGCATATAGATATATATATATTATTTTATTTTCTTCATTTTCTCAAAAATCATTTTCTTTTACGAAAGAATTTTTTTTTTTCCGTTCAAACTTTATTTCCAATCTAAATCCATCCTTTGGAGTAAAGATAGGCTCAGCGAATATTTTTGTCTTGGACAACATACATAAAATGATGATTCACGAGACTTCCATCTTCTAATACGGCGGGAGTGCATTTATGTGTAAAAGAGAAGCTCAAGAGTTTAGAACGCCGGTTCAACCGACCGTGCGAGCCGAAATCAATGCGGTCCACTAGACCCCCCCCCTTTGATTCGGTATAATATATTTACACTTGTCATCTATTTATTTCCAATAATAAGACCAATAAGTGGCCAAATAAAAAGCCAAACGTAAGTAATGTTCATATCATTTATTGTTATGACTAAGAAGTTTATCTACTCCCACGTGACTTGTTCTTTACCAATAATTATATTTTGATCTTTTAGATTTTGACGTGCAAATATTTATTATTTCCATCAATATATATATATATATTAAATTTGAGCTGTCCAAATTTTAGTCTCTTTTTAAATGAACCGGTTGAATTTTTGAATTGGATTAGGTTTACTCGTCTCTTCTTCTCTTCATCATCAAGTGTAGAAGTGACGATTGAAGCCCCCGTAAGGAAGGATCTGATGGCTAGGACATATAGACGTTGCATCAAAGGATAACGGATCAATCCCTCGCAAATGCGAGGGTTCTATTTCTGCATGCGTTAATTACTAGTCTCAAGAGCCAAAGACCTACCGTGATTTACCTCCCTTACGATGGTCCAAGGACGAATTAATAAGGATTGTTAGATTCACGAATTCCAACCTTTTATGTCAGAAGGGACAATTGAAGGTCCATCTCTTCTCCCTTTTGTTCACTTGCATAGCCATCCATTGCTAACAAAGCGACTGACGTAAACTGGGCTCGGCCCAATTACCTAATCAGCCCACACGATTCGATGTGGCCCATACAGTAGGCCCAACAAAAATGGGATCGGGATCCGTTCCAACTCGATTAGCTTCAGAATTATTGAAAATATTTGGATTTTATGTTTGTTCACAAATATCTAATTTCGAACTCCGATTCGCTTCGAATCAACTATACAAAATAATTTTGAGATTTTTTTTTTTAAATATTTTGTTTTCGTGTTGAAAATTTAGGTCGTGTCCAATAACGGACCACACCTATCGTGCCACGTGGTACCGCGATGCAGATCCTTACGGCCTCCAGTCCTTACTGATTCGACTGCTGTAACTTGCTCCGCGACTAAAGCACCTTCCACGAGACAACGAATCGACGACGCTCATTTACCCGTGCGGACCGTTGGATTCTCCGGGCGGGGCACTGGATCATGATTGTAGATTGGGCCGCGGGTGATCGCACCGAAAGATGGAATCGTCCCGAGAAGAGAACGTACGAAAATTGTACCCAGTGGCCCTCTGACAAAATTCTACGTGAGCGTTGTTTGGATTGGTTGTCTGATTCGTGGGTAGGAGAAACTTGGGAAAGGGCACGGGAAGTAAAGCGTTGGATCAGGGAGATCGACGGCTGGATTGACACGGTGATCTCACCGCGGGGACGCGAATTAGTCCGCGACGATGCTCAGTGCTTCTCCCGCACGGACCACCCTTTTTAATCCTCCCATTTCCGTTGCCCTAATTCTTCTACCCTTCACCCTAGCGAGCAGCCACCACAGCACGAGTGAACCTTGCCGCTTCCCCTGCCTCCGACGATGGCCGATTTCAAGAATGCCGGCGACAGCTGCGGCCTCACCGTGGATCCTCCTCCGCCGCACCCGAGTCACAGAGGTCTCGTCTTTCCTCCCGGATAGGGCGCTGAAGCCGCGGCTTCCGTGACTCATTTTTATCCTTCGAGTCCTGTTGCTCTGCCTTTCGTGTATCTGGTTACGACTCTCGATCGCTGGTTCCTTTTTCCTTCGCGCCGAGACGATGGGCTTTTGATATAGGGTTTTCCGTTGTTTCCCTCGGTCTTTTCTTGAGTTCGATTCACATGATCTCGTTACCGCGTTCGCTGTTCTTTGTTTGGGGTAGGTGATGTTGTTAATTTTGATCGTCGATATTTTGATCTCGTTCCCTAGACGTCGATCTTTCTACTGTAGGATACTTCCTATTCTTCGTCTTTTTAGTCGTCCACCGTACAGTGTCCTGCCCGATTTGTCTCTCGAAGTAGAAAACGAGTGAGAAAAAGTGATGACCCCGTATGACTATACTTGGCTAACTAATAAAGAAGGGAGTTCTTTTGCATAGTTTTTGTGAATTTCGAGTGCAATCTCAAAATGGGTGTGATAAGAGGGGAGTCTGGTAATTTTCCCCCATGCATTCCGTCAATGCAGTTTAGACATTTGAATTCCCCGCCAACGCGTTTGACAACAGTCATTATCACTTATGCTAGATCCTAGCACGTTCTTCTTATTTACCTTGGACTTCTCAAGAATAAAGGTATATGCAATGACATTTTTTATGGGCATGCTTCGAAGTTGTGACAGTGGATTTAGAAATTTGAGGTGTTATTGTAACTGTGGCTTTTGAGGGGTTATTTCTATATTTTTTTTTATAAAAGTTAATTTTTTTGGTCTCATAGACAATCACTTTATTAGAATTTAACTGGAGTAATTTGTAAGCCTGGATGGCATCAATAAGGGTCGAAGTGCCCATTTGGTGCTTTCAAGTGCTTTCAATTTTTTAATAACTAGCATCAAATCAATCATCTATTGAGATAGCACGTGAAATTGCTGCTGGTCAATTTGCACAACCCGGAGGGCTACGGTCCATCCTTTGTCAAATAGAATCAGGATACCTCAAGGCTTTGATAATATAGTCACTTGGTCAATGACCTTCCCATTGGGCTCTTGATATCTAGATCACATATTTTTAAAAGTGACATGTTGGACATTTGCATTCACACCCATATTGGATGTTTGTATTTAAGGCTGATCAATGAAAACTCATTGTTCTTTGTTACTTTCTTCAATTCACTTCGTCTTTAAATTAAATCATGTTTTATTCTTGTATAATAACCTAAACTGTCAGTTGAAAGATGAAAACCATACGTTTATAAGCATTCTGAGTCATTGACCTTTAAAAGGATAAGGAGCAATCTTTGAGTTAGTAAAAGGTATTGCTGAATTTGCAGTTTGCTTTTTTTAGGTTTGTTTTGCTGTAACTGTAGTACATTTAGCAAGCGAAGTGTTTCATTTATCAAACAAGAGATTTATGAATCTTGACACTATCCTTCATGTAACTGGATTATTTTTTCGTGCAATCAATTTGTCCTAACTCTTTTTCTAATTGTTAATCTGATTTTTGCAGACAATCCAGGCTCTGAGAATCCTATACCTCTTTCTCCTCAATGGCTGTTTTCAAAGGCAGTTGACAGTAAGGTTAGGTTTATGATCTGTTAACACTGCATAATTTTCCTCTTTATAGTGTAGTTTCAGCCATAAGTTCTGCAAAGGGAGCTTCCACTATGAAATATTATTCTTACTACATTTACTGTTCACCTGACATGATATGTGTATATCTTTGGTACATGTTCAACATGTAATGCTGTGTCTCACATACCTGTAGGAATTGGGTTCCATTCATGATAACAAGACAGATGATGCGAAGGCATCAGTAACTGTTGATGGTTATGTTACTACTGGAAAGAAAAAGGATGCCTTTAGGCCAATCTTGCATGAAACAGAAGGTGGTCGCCGAGATCGGTGGCATGATGAAGAGAGAGAAACAAATTCTACCATTAACCGAGACCATTGGAGGGAGGGAAATAAAGAGCCTGGTGATACACACAGAACAGTACGCTGGCCTGAAAATTCCTCCAAGCATTCTGGGGAAGCACGACATTTACCTGAAAGATGGAGTGATTCTGGGAACAAGGAAATTGATCTGCGGCGTGAGAGCAAATGGAGCACACGTTGGGGACCAAGTGAAAAGGAATCTGATAACTGGCGCACAAAGTGGTTGGAGTCTGGCAAAGGCAGTAACGTGGCTCCTGACAAGAACTCAGCATATTTCACTAGTCATGGGAAGGACATGAATAATCATGGAAAGGATACTGAAGGTGATGATCACTATTCTCGTTCATGGCGATCTAACTATGGTTTAGGTCGTGGGAGGGGAGACTCTAATTACAACCAATCTCAAACCCCTATCAAGCAGCCTAATATGCATGGCTATAGTAGAGGAAGAGTAGAAAATGGGATATCACCTATGTTTGTTGGCCGTGGAAAATCAAACTTTGGCACGAACAACAGGAACAGTGATACTTCTCGGGTTCATCTGGTTGGTTCTTTTCACGAGAAGTTTGATGATACCTCTGGAGATCTTTCCAGCTTAAGATATACTAGGATAAAAATGCTTGATATATATAGGAAAACGGATATAAAGAATCTTAGATCATCATTTGATGAATTTGTTGAAGTTCCTTTTCTAACTCAAGAGGAAACATTAGAGCCCTTGGCATTTTCTGCTCCTACAGCTGATGAATCAGTAAGCAATTAGATGATCTCTTTGGTCAGAGTTGTATTCTTCCCTTGCATCCCTTATGCTATTGATAATTGTAGGTTATCATCAAGGGAATTGACAAAGGAGACATCGTGAGTAGTGGCGCTCCTCAACTGTCAAAGGAATCCTCCATTGGGAGGTCTACTCCAGAAGTTGTCTCATCTAGGCAGAGTAAATTAGGTGCCAATCTTTTGTTGTTTAGCTTTGTGTAACTCTATCACATTGGATATTTGATGTTTATTATGCTTGCTCAGTTTCCTGTTTCTTTTATATTTATTGCATGCAGATAATAAATATGACCTGCCAAATGCTGCGGATATTTACAAAGGTCAAATTGACAATTCCATGATGGAGAATTGCATTCCTTCTGAGAGCCCACCATATGATAAACAGCACTATCAACTTGGAAGTTACTCAAAGCTAGATACTACTTTCAGTAGATCTCAATCGAATTCAAAAGGTATAATAGATTTGTTCATATAGCCCTGTAAATTTCATTTTGCATAGCACTGTGAATTTCTTATCGAATCTGTTCTATTGGCAAAATTTATTTTATCTTTTTTTTTTGTTTTTGTTTTGTTTCTTTCTATCAGATGGATATGTATTTTATTGGTTAAATCATTGATATTTGCTACTTTGTAGACCTAGATATTGTTTCAACAAATGCAGATGAGATGATTTCTAGAGAAAGTACCCGGCTTGTGGCAACATCATCTTTTGTTCCACAAAAATCTCAGTCAAGTGAGGACTATAAACCTGGGCCTGTGCTTGATAGTGATGCTTTTTCCTCAGAGATTTCTCTAGAGCATATGCTGCGCCCCTCTCATCTTGAGAAAGATAAAGAGCCTAAGCACAACATTGCTATTAGCTCTGCAATCTTTAGTAACACTGACGGAGTTGGTCTGCACTCAGATGCTAAAAGCCATTCCTATATGAAAAGGCAACCATCTGAATTAACAAAGGAAGCCTATTCTTTTATGTCCAAGGATGTTTTGGTTGGAAGGAAATTGCAGCCTCCTTCTCCAGAAGAGCTTTTACTATGCTACAAGGATCCTCAAGGTCAAATTCAAGGTCCTTTTCCTGGAAGTGATGTTATTGGTTGGTTTGAAGCAGGATATTTTGGTATTGATCTGCAAGTCCGCCTTGCAAATTCTCCTGTGGATGCACCTTTTTCTTCACTTGGAGATGTTATGCCACACTTAAGAGCAAAGGGTGGACCACCACCTGGATTTGGCGTGGTCAAGCATGTTTCCACAGTGGATAACACTCCTAGGGGTAAATTTGCGGGTCCTAGTATTCTCACTGGGCTCAGTGAATATGATGTGCTTACAAATACACAAAGAGACCTAAGCATCGCTGCTACTGAAGCACAAAATCGATTCTTGGAGTCTTTGATGTCTGGCAATAATAGCAGTTCAGCTTCAGAAACCTTCTCTTTCAATAGAGGTTAGTTTTTGTCTGAATACGTATTCACATAACTGTTGGTTAGGTTCTTGTGTTTTTTTTTCTCCTATTATTACCTTGCATAAGCACTGCTTTTCCACTTGTTCTAGCGTTCCTTCATGATAATTATATTTGTTTTAAGTTCAGGATTGCCTGGTGTGGTAGGAGAAAGTGGGAATGAGACAAATTACCTCATGACACAAGCCAGGTTGTTGGAAAGGCAAAGGTCTTTAATGAATCCTGTTTCATACTGGTCAGGTGGTGATTCATCATCAGGGCCTGGCCCGAAAACAGATTTGGTTTCAGATAAACTATTTCCATCAACTGTGGACTCTTCGGTCCAAACACTTAAACCCCAGCAAGTTGACCTGTTGTCCCTTTTGCAAGCTGGTGCCGATAAGGCAGTTTCACTAACTGGTGGCTATGGTGCACCTTTTTTTCCGAATTTTTCAGATGCTGCAACTGTAAATAATCCCCTTTATGCTGGCACTGAACTTCCAGCTGAGGTATTGAGTATGCATTATAATCAACATTTGCCATCTCAGATGCGATTTGGAGGTCAACAGCACAATTTCCAGCCAGTAAACCAATCGTCATTGCCTAATTTAATCTCTCAACATAGTGATCCTTCATTTATTCCACCTGAAAAATTTCTTCCATCTGAGGTGCACCAGGATCCTCGATTGCCAAGCTTGTCGCAACAACAGTATCTGCTGTCTCAACTTCATTTGCAGTCTCAGATTCCTGCTGCTCAATTACCTGTGTTAGAAAAATTATTATTGCTCCAGCAGCAGCAAAAGCAGCAGGAGCAGCAGCAACTCATGATACAGCAGGAGCAGCAGCAACTCATGATACAGCAGCAGCAGCAGCAACAACAGCAACAATATCAGCAAATGCTTTCCAAAGTGCTTTCAAGTCATCAATCTCAGCAACAGTTTGGTGGTCCTTATGTACAAACATCTGTTGCCATGCCAACAGGCAAGATTGCTACAGATCATGTGGTGCTTCAGAGAGGAAATGAACAATTACAAATTGGTCAGCAGATGCCAGTTGCATATGAAAGTAGTGGACGGGCATCATATCATCTCAATACTAATCTACAAAGTTCCCTGGATGTTAGTTCATTGACTTCAGGACCTCTGTCTATACCCATTCCACATCAGATCCTTGACCAAGGAATTATTTCAAACGAATCAGATACTCAATTTGTGATAGATAATGTTGCTAATCTTCCTGATACCCAAACAAAACAAGAGATTGCAGATGATTTGAATTTCTCTGAGACTCAAGGGGATTCAGATAAATCAGGTTTTGAATCCCAAAATATGACTCAGAATTTGAGTGGTACTGAGAAAGAACAAGAGGTACCTCGTGTTTCTCAGGCTCAAGACATTGCACCCCTTGGTTCAGAGGACAGTCAATTATCTACAGATTTTGTACCTCCCATGACTGATCCTGTACATGATATTGATATTTCTTCATTAGATCTCAGTGACCAAAATGATCGAGCTGTCCCTGGCAAAGTTGTAGAAACACAAGAAGTGAAGAAAAATTCAGAAAAGAAACCTAAGAAGCAAAAGAAATCCAAGACAAAAATTGTTGTGGATGCAGGGAAAGGATTGTCTAATTTTGTTTCTAGCAAGGAATCAAATGTGGATACTGAAATTGGTGCAAATCCCAACGAAGCTAAATCTGAAGTGCTGACTGATGGTTCTCTAGCATTTATTATTGAAATGTCTGAATCTCAAAGTTCCCCAGTGGCATTCAATGTGAATCCTTTACACAGTGGAACAACAGATGAGGAAGCCAATGCGAGTGTAGTTGCTACACCCAATCTGAAGGCATCATCAACCCAGTGGGCATGGAAATCTGCTCCAGGATTCAAACCTAAATCTCTTCTGGAGATACAACAGGAAGAACAGCTGAAGGCACAAAGAGGTACCAGTTCTGAAACTGTTGCAGTCACAGCTGCCAAAATTGTTCCATCTCCAGCCCCTTGGTCATCAATAAGTAATTTGGAAAATAAGCCATTCAGTGATACTGTTCTAGAATCAAATACACTCCTTGTGAGCTCTGAAGATCCTCTTAAATCAAAGAGCAGGAAAAGCAATTTGCATGATTTATTGGCTGAAGAAGTTTTGGCCAAGTCAAATAAAGATATCAGGGCTTCTGCTAGCAATGCTCAGAGCTCACTTCTACCACAGCTATCACCAGGTCAGACACATCTGGATGCTTCTGCTGTTGATGACAATGATTTTGTTGAGGCTAAAGATACTAGAAAAGCTCGCAAAAAGGTATCAAAGTTGAAAGCTGCTGGAGCCAAGATACAACAACCAGTTAGTTCTGCTGAATTGTCTGCATCTCCATCCACTGTTGAAAAGGATAAAATTGCACGCCAAGTACAAGGAAAAGAATCTTTACTGGCTCCTGCTGCTCCATCATTGGGTGATTTTGTTCTTTGGAAGGAGGACCAATCGGGCTCTGCTCCTCCACCAGCATGGTCTTTCGATTCTAAGAAACAGCAGAGACCGGTATCATTAAGAGACATTCAGATGGAACAACAGAAGAGGTCTGGAATCACGCAGCAGCAGCAGGCTCCAATACCAACTGTTAAAGTCCAGCCAAACCAGGCAAGTCGTGGAAGCGGGACTTGGCAGATTAGTGGGACATCACCGTCTAACACTGCATCATCCCTTCAATTTGTTTCACCAGTTTCAAATCTGAAAAAATCTAGAGCTGAAGATGACCTATTTTGGGGGTTGCCTGAGGAATCAAAACCAGAACTCAAAAGGTTTATTCTTTCTCATTACAGTTCATATATTAGCAACGGAAGTGTATTCCAACTTAATTTCTATCATTGAACAATTTATTGTGTGATCTGTGAAGGCAAAATTACTTATACTCTTCTGTTTTCCTCTCTTATATTTATCTGGTTTCATATATTTAATCACTTCATCTATCTTACGATCTGTTCTTATTGCCATAATTATTTTTGGATGCTCCAATCAGTTCTTCAGTCGATTTGATCAAAGATAGAGCATTCAATCCTGTAGCTTTAACCAATCAAATCGAATAGAGTTTGACGTAGACTGAATGTAGTCCAAGAAACATTGTATTTTCATTAGTTGAATCAATTAGAGTTTAAAATGCATGAAACATTAATACAATAGAGAGCTTTGGACTTGGCCATGTAGATTTCCAGGAAGGAATATATTTGATTTATGCAGTTGAAACTCAAATAGCAAGACTAGCCCAGCTTCTGGTTTATGTTATGTCATAACAATTTGCTGTGTAGTTACACCTTGAATCCTGATACTTTTGTTTGTCCCTTTTGTCCAGGAATGCCATCGTTTATTTTTATCATTGCTAGGTAGTAATGTTTGATATGATTGTTAAAAGTTTATTAATCCATTTTGGTGAGTGATATTGAAATGGTTTAGGCAATAGCCAGTGAATAATAAAAAATATGGAACCACCACATTAATGGTCTCCTCCGGTTGCCTCTATCGGTGAAGGAGATAAATCAGGAATTCAGTTGGCAAGTGCAGAGAAGGGGATCTGTAAATAGCCCAAAGTGATAAAATTTTTGAGAATTGACTCTTGTCCACTTAAAAGTTATCCCTATGCACTTACCAACTGAGTTAGCCCTAGGGGCTAATAGCCAGTGAATAATAAAGCTAGCATGCCTAGTTGTTACTACTTGTGGGTTCCTCGTAATTCTTAATTTCAAAATTTTGAGCATTGCATCCTGCTAGAATTTTTTGCCTTCCTGTTTTTTCTGTCATATTTTCGTCTTTTGCACTCTTGCAATTATTTTTTGACCTCAAAATTTCAAGGATAATATTGATGAGTTGATATCCAACAGGTCTGACTTCCCTCCCACTGAGAGCTCTGGCAGCAGGGCAGCTAAAGGCTCCGCCTTAAAAGGAGTTTCTGCAGCAGGAACAGGGCATAAGGTTGGTGGAAGCAGGGGTTTGGATTATACTCTTTCCTCGCCTTTACCCACTTTGAAGGGCAGGGGCAATTCTTCACAGAACTCAGGTAAAGAAAGTATTCATCACTGTGACCAGTGACTGGCTTCTAAGAGTTTCTGTTTCTCACCTATTTTTTTCTCATATGCAGAGGCCATGGAATTTCGAGATTGGTGTGTCAATGAGTGGATCCGGCTCACAGGGACTAATGGTACTTTTAGAACTTCCAAAGATTTCTTTGTTTTTTTGTGCCGTCAAATAATAGATGCATGTTTTTTTCACTTCTGCTTCAGATACCAGTTTTCTGGAATTCTGCACAAAGCAGACAACATCAGAGGCTGAGATGCTATTGCGAGAAAACCTTGGGTCTCTGGATCGCAATCACGATTTCATCGACAAGTTCCTCAACTACAAAGAGTTCTTGCCATCAGATGTTCTTGACACTGCCTTCGAGTTGCAGAAGTCCCACCCTATATCCGTGGAGGACTCGAGTCACTGGAATCCCAATGCTGCAGCTGCAGCAGTTCCTGATCCTGACCAAGGCACAGATGATGCCTTCGAAGGGCAACCCAAAGGACGGGGGAAGAAAAAGGGAAAGAAGGGGCAGAAGGTGAGTTCAACACTCTTGGGGTTTAACGTTGTCAGCAACCGTATAATGATGGGCGAGATCCAGACAGTAGAAGATTAGGATAAGCACTTGAGGATTAGGGCAGACAGGACCTAGGGTTCCTGAGTGTACATACCTATTTATGTTGACTAATCTTTTGTTTTTTGTTGTTGTAAATTTCGCCCCCCCCCCCCCCCCCCCTCTTTTTTTTTACTGTTCTTCACTAGAAATGTGCTCCATGTATTGCAAAAGCCATTGAAACTTCCATGAATTTTTGCGAGGAAGCATCTAAAGCAACCCATGGTATGCCTCTTCTTACAAAGTTTGTTCTTGCCTCTCCGTGCCAAGTAGCATTTCGTAGCTTTTTATTTGAAATTTTTTAAAATAAAGTGATAAGCCGAATGGCGATCACTTTGTTTGCACTACCTGGAAACCATGCTCGAGAGAGCAGCTCCTAGCTTGCTCTATTCTCAGTCTCTCTCGCCATCACTTCCAAATAACAATTCCACACCGAGTCTGGGATTGAACGGTGCATATTAAATCGCGATCACATCTGCGAAGACTTCTTTCCCGTGAGTTCCTCTTGGGTTCTTCTACCAACCCTTCCACAGTCAACCTGTCTCCTACCAACTCTTCCACAGTCAACCTGCCATGTAACTTCTTTTTCTTCTTTGGCGACTTTAGCAGCTTCCTTCCTGTGTTCTCTCATCCCACCACGCTTTGTTTGGTCTGATGCCCCCATGGAGTTCGCTTCAAAGGAAAGATGAATCAAGTAGCACAATTCTAGAGCAGACTACAGAGAGGGTGATGGTAATTAAGTACAGTCAAGCCAACCAAAACGCAGACAGGAGTTGAAATATCTGCTTCGTTTAGATTCAGTCTCTGCTATATGACATAAAAAACATATCTTGTCAATCTAAATCATGATGCTGTGGATCCAAATCCGCCCTTCCCGTCACGGAGCCTCACGTTTCCCCTTCCTCTTTATTGTCTCCTCACTGGCCAGCGATGTGATGACTACTGTTCTCCTGTCTTTTCCTTTTTGTCTCTCTGCTGGTTCTTATGCTCAGTCAGTATAAATTTAACAAGTGCAAATTAAAAATCAGCGGCGCTGGAGAAGTAGAGAGGAAGCGGCAGGAGTAACAGGTGCACGTTATTTGGGCTGAATCGGTGCAATTATTGATGGAGGAAGCAGCAGGCCTAAGGAGGAGGCATAGCTCAGCGGCGTCGCCGTGCGCGGCGTGCAAGCTCCTCCGGCGGCGGTGCGTGCAGGGCTGCGTGTTCGCGCCACACTTCCCGGCGGAGGAGCCGCGCAAGTTCGCCTGCGTGCACAAGGTGTTCGGAGCTAGCAACGTCAGCAAGCTCTTGCAGGAGATGGCGGTGCAACACCGAGGAGATGCCGTGAGGAGCTTGGTGTACGAGGCGGACGCCCGGGTGCGCGACCCTGTCTACGGCTGCGTCGCACTCATCTCCTCCCTGCAATGCCAAATCCAATCTCTCCAGGCTCAGCTTGCCCTCTCCCACGCCCACATCCTACACCTCCGCATGCATCGCGCCGCCGCCGCCGCCGCCCACCTCGCCTCCGGCAGCCACATCACCACCGCCGCCGCCTCCTCTCTCTCATTGGAAGTCGATCAGACGGCTAAATTTTACTAGCTTCGCTTCTATATCGATTAACATCTAGCTACTGAATTTCAAGATGATCTATGTAGATATGCTTGAACTAGAACGTAATGCAGAGGATCAAAATTTATGTATTCTCCCGTCAATTCAAGTTAAGATTTGGAAGTCGATTGGTAAGAAAAGGCATCAAGTTTGAAGGTCACTAGCCAATCGATTAAGCAGGAGAGAAATTAGGAAGTGTTTTCTAAAGCAACAGAGTACATAATTATAGGAGACGTCTGATACGCATGCAAAGTCAAAACTAGCTAGAAAGCCCCCTCAAACCAATGCCATTGCCATAGTCGAGCTATTAGTGGAAGTCCCTCGCCGGAGCGCCGCCTCCATCGGATGGAGCGGATATGGCGAGGTCCGGCCACGCCAAGTTCCCTCCGGCTCCGCTGCTTCCCACGCGCCACACGTCTCCCGGCTCGTCGAGCAGCGAGTGGGACCAAAGCAAGGCGTGGTGACCCAGGCCACCGAACCCCATCTCCTCCGCAGCTGCCCTGGCGGCGCCGCAACCGAGCCCGAGGCCCAGCCCCAGCCCGAACCCTGCGCGGCTGGGGAGGAAAGCCTCTTCCATCCCGAGCAGCCCAGCGGCGCCGCCGGGGAACAAAGGGCCGCCACGGCCGGCTGGCGAGTCGGAGGCTGCCACCGCGTCAGTCGATGCCGGCGGAGGCAGGGGCGCGGGCATGGGTCGGAACTCGGGTGCGCCGGCGGGAGCCGGCGACGGACGGAGTCGCTTGCGGGAGGCGCCACCGATGGGAACATTGCGGAGAGTGCCGCCGAGCGTCCAGTAGCGTCGGCAGGACTTGCAGAAGTGCCGGGGCTGCGACATGTTGTAGTTATTGTAGTAACAAAACTTCGTGTCTCGCGACTCACACCGCGGGCACCGCTCCCTTCCAGCTCCCGCAGCCAGCGTCGGCTCCCCTTCCGCCGGCCGCCGCCGCCGCGACTCCCCTGTCTCCACCCCCATCCCACTCCACTTACAACTCACAATCAAGCTTGATCAAACTTTCACTTCCCGAGTAGCTAAATCAAACCATGCGTCAAGGACGATCAATTTGAACAAAGCTGCAAGAAAGCTGGGGGATTTATAGAAGGCAGAATGAGAAGAGGGGAAGTGGTCTCGGGATGCGCGGTAGGAAAAAAAAATAGTCGGACATATTCGACGTCGTTGTCTCGGTCTGTACGGATTGGATTCAAAAGCTGAGCCATGGAAGTGGAGAGGAGGAGGAGGAGGAGGAGGAGGAGCCGAGGAGGAGGGAATGGTCCGTACGCTGCTAGCTGCATGGCTTAACTTAATTTTCAGAGGAGCGCGATTAGGCGATGAGAAGCCGCTGTCTTCGCCTCCAAACCCTTGGCCTCCGTGCTGTTCCCTCCCCTTTCCATAAGCATCGATCCTTTCGATTGCATGCTCTTCCGGCAGCTCTGATCAGTTCGATCCATGGCATGCATGCATGCGGCCAGAGCAGAATTGCACAGAGGACGACAGTGCGAGGAGCGATCTCACACACATACACACACATAAATATCTGCTCAACGGCTGCAACCACGGCAAGTAAGCATGACTCTCGAAGAGGTTTGAGTACGCGCCACCATGGTCGGCCGATAGCTAGCACCAGCTGCTGCAATTTGGCCGGTAGCATTTTGGAATTTGCTGACTTGATGGCCACCGCAGCAGGGCCAACATCTGTCACTGTTCGACATGCAGCAGCCACAGTGCATGGCGATTCCATCGACATTACGCCACTAAAATTTTTTTTTGTGCGTGTCCCAAGGAGACGAGTCGGGGAAGTGGATGGAATTGGGAGGAGCAGCGGGATGTGCTTGCGAGGAGTGGAAAAAACTGATGGTTCCGGGAAAGGAGTATAGTCGCTGAGTACGAAAGTGTTCAAATATGGCCGCTGTGTGTGTGTTTACAGTTTGGTGGTTCAGTTAGGGATGGTCATGGAAGGAGGCGAAGATGGTGGTGAGTCAGTGTTGGTGAGCAAGCATGAGCCATGGTGGTGCTGCTTCAACAGTGGGTGGTGTCTCAGTCTATGAGGTATAGGACAACATGTAGGCGCTGTTAGGTCCCTGTCACTAGCATAGCTTGGTGCAGAGACATACCGGTCATGGATGAATTGTTTTTTTTTTATTGGTGTTAGGGTATTTGAATTTTCGTTCCGATTAATTTTTAGGAATGATCGATCCTGTCCCATGAACTTTCGGAACATCTCATCAACAGTTGAACCGAATAAGATTGGAACCTAATTAAGTCGTCTCCATCAGTCACTAAAGATAAATTAAAAAAGTGTTCGTAAATTTTTCACGATTCAATTCGGACTTCGTAGTCGCGTTATATTTGAACGACGGTTCAACATCGAAAATCGTATTCCGTCCACCGAATAAACTCCCGAGCTCCAAGACCGTCCGAATAGATTTTTTTTTAAATTTATCATCGAATGTTATCGCAGCAGACTGTATTCACTCCCGTAAAATACCTCTCTATTTTAAATTTATTACATTTTGACCGCTGCACACAAGCGATTACATAAACCTATAGCTAGGGTACCAAAATTCAAACACAACACTGATTGATTTTGGATTTATTATCATTTCTTTTGTTTGATTTGTTTTGACAGCAAAAAAAAATATTGAATTTGTTTGGTTATTTTGATTAAAATACTAGCTAGTCAGGACATAGGAAGGTGAGGGACTGGAAACCAAAGAAATTCAGATTGAAATAATAAAAATTTTAATGGTTCTTAAGCGAAATAATAAAAAGATGAAAATTTATATTTTTATAAAATTTAAACTCTTTTTAGAAACGATTAAATTTTGAGCTCTGGACAATGACCCCAGTAGTCCTCCCAGAGGCAGCTCTGGATTAGACATAGGAACCACAAGTTTTGAAAGTAATTCATCCATCGGATCAATTTAGAATATAATTTTTATATGTTTAAATGTCGGCTTTCAGGATATATATTTCTATCGAGATTTAAATTTTATTTGTTTCCATGAATACTTGATCACTCAATACACCGAAGGACATGGCTGATCTTTGAGGATCGAGAGAGATTATAGGATAATAGCACCTTTTATTTAGGTCTAAAATTAGACATTTAACTGATGAACTCTTCTAATTACTTCATAATGATTAGTGCTTTTAAATCTCTTGTGAAGAGCACAATTCCTAATTAGTAGTGCTCCAGCTTGAGGAAGGCTCTTCCAATTAAAGACATTCGTGTATTAGTTTTGAAAGATCATTTCATAATCAATCTAATTAATCATTTCATAGTCTATATTTAAACCATTGGAAACATTTTTAACCATGCACCCCAAATATGGACAAACTCCCATCTCCTATGCCCAAATACAAAAATCAGGTAACAATTTGCACTTGTTCTTTAGAGATTGATCTTATTCGATTGGATTTGTAGTAGTCTAAGCATCGGAGAAGCGATATCGAGAGTTCACTAGGAATAAAAGGACACGAAATTAACTCTCATTGAAGCATATCTCAAAGTTAAGTGATCGATGAACTTTGACAAGTTTATGAATTATTTAACACGTGATTGTGTGTGATCGTAAGAGAGAATTAGTTGTCCTCGGAGACACAGTGCAATGGTAAAGCGTGACGATATTTTACATGTCAATGCGATTCAATTCTCAGTTAGGATAAATTTGACTTTGAATTTTGAAAAAAAAAAATTGGATAGACAATCCTGAATCGGATGTGGATTGATTAGGATTCACTTTTTCAGACGGAGTACATCTTCAATGTCAGATCTATCTTATAGGGATAATGTGAATGCATTGATGGACTTAACTACTGAATCATAAGTATTTTTTTGATGCATCCTGATGATCGATGAAGTATATTTTATTTAATTTCGTTAGAAATTCATAGAATGAGATCAATCATCTTCGAAATTAATTAGATTAAACATGTCAATATATCATGCTAAAAAAAAAGCTGGGAGAGAATTAAGTTGTGTGGCCAAACATTTGTTCCTGTTTTTTTTTTTTATTTTTTAAAACAAATTTGTATCATTTTTGTTTTTCATGGTCATTGTGGGACAGAGTATCTAGCTTGTCAATCCAGGAAGCATCCAAAAGTTAATAATTGTTGCGAAATTACAGAATCTGTGGAAAGACAAATTTTCATTTTGGGAAATATGTACATCTTGAAAACGAATATATACCCTTGCGTTATCTTTCAAAATTATTTGTAAACCAACAAAAATTTTTGAAAATAATTTTTTTTTTTCTTAGATAAAAGATGATGCATTTATCTAGAACGTTTTTAATTGTCGATATCATAATTAAATAAAGAAGGATAAATCATAAAAAGTATTTTTTATCCAATAAAAATTAATACGATGAGGATTAATCCTTATATATATAAATGACGACTTAATTTTATATTGTAATTTGGCTAAAATAGATTCAGAGCGATGGGACACTCACGGGACAATAATGGAAGGGAATGCGCCGAGCTCGAGGCACAGATTCGTCGCCAATGGCATTTGGGATGCGCTGGGCCGCTGCGGTACGGCGCTGGGAGCCTGATCTCGTTCACGGGCTCCTCGATCGTGCCACCACCTCCCATCTTCCCGAGGCGGAGGCCCCGGTCCGGGTAGCCTGCGGCCACGGGCTGGCCGGCGCCTGAGGAAGAGAGGAGAGGTGAGGAGCGGACGCGTGTCGCCCGTCGACCGGCGGAGAGAAGTAGTATTCGCCGGAGAGATGCTTCGACGAGGTTGTTTGATTACTGGGGATTGCCACACTATGATGAAGCCGATCGTCCTGCAAAACGGTAATGAGCTTCTTTCTTGCGCATCCTCGAAGAAAAATCGACTGAGGGTTTATGAACTCGGGGGGAAAAAAAAAACATATCCTTTTCCGCTATTTTGTTACTAAACAGTTCGAATATGTCGATTTCAAGTGCTATGCTCTGCAAATTTTGCTCGAGATTGAAGGTTTGTTTGGAAGGAGCAGAGCAGATAACTGAAAAGTGTCTTCGACTTGGTTTACTTGTGTGGAAAGCTAGGGAGTGGTGGAAAAGATTCGAAAATTACATCTATTCTTCAAGGTGAATTCGTTCCATTCATCATCGTTTTTCTTTCAATGAATAGAGCTTTCTTTCTCTTTCTCTTTCTTTTTTCTAGTATTAATGTTTGCAAACTTGAATTTGCAGCGGGTTGGCGATATTCATGGCACATTCTTCGTTCCGACGAGAGTAAAATCGATCCGAATTTCCAACGAGAAACGTTCGAGGGCCAAATCTGAAGAGCTAAAATTCTTTGTGGGAGTGCAAAATGTACAGAATTTGAGTTGCAGAGGAGCATGTTGCAAGCTCGTGGCGTCATCAGCAATCTCTACGAGAGCAGACGCCGTCCCGGTCCCTGAAGTGGTGGAACCGCTTGTCGTCCCGCACGATGATCTCCCTCTGCTCCAGCTTCGAGATGATCTTGACGGCGGTGTGGCAGTCGCCGCAGATGCGGAGGTTCTTCGTCACCAGGGGCGTTTTGCCTGGCGGCGTGCACATCAGGCCGTATGCGGGATATCAGTGCCTGCGCATTCACATCCTCGTCGATGTCAAGGAGCACGAACCGGGTGTCCGGCACGTACCCTGCCGCCCTCAGCTCCTCGTGGAGCTGCCGCACCTTCTCGTACGCCTCCCGCCTCTTGGGGTCCGCCTCGCCGCGGCCTTCGCTTCCGCCCTTGATGCCCCTCCGGCGACGGACTCTTCTCGCGGGCATTTCGAAGAACATAAGGCGGGCTTCCTCGGCGCCGCCCAGCTTGCAGCACAAGGCGGCGACTTGGTCCTGGAAGGGTCTGACGGACACAGAGGGGGTGCCCATCGCCTGCCGGCGGGCGCGCCTGAGGAGATCGAGTGATCCCGCGTCGACACAAGCGCGGAGCAGCAGCAGCAGGGTTACGGGTGGAATGGTAGCGTCTCGTTTATCCATCTCATCCAGCAGTTTTCGAGCTCCGAGTTGGTGCTGATCGCATCAGGTGCCGCAACATGGGATCCAGCCGCGGCCGGACCTTTTACACACTTTGGAGCTTGGGGAGGAAGGAGACAGAAGCTGAGAAGAGCAGTCATTGCCATCGATCAATCTGCAGTGAGATATTTCCAGAAGACGAAGGAAATGACGTGAAATATCACATGTACGTATAGAATATTTAAAAGAAAACATTTAGAATCTCAATAAGTCCATCGATATAAAGCCCCGCTTTCATAGCTCAGTTGGTTAGAGCACCCGTTTAGTAAGCGGGAGGTCTTGAGTTCAACTCTCAATGAAAGCAAATATTTTTTTCCCCTCGACAAAACAATAAATAAAGGAGAATATCGCCAAGTTGCCACAGAAGCAGCTAACGATGTATTAAAGCACCAGAACTCTCAAGATCGATTGAAGTTCAATTTTTATGCGTATTCAATATTTGGAAGAACACTAGAAAGGGGAGCGATAAAACATGAAGGAAAGCGAACGAAAAAAATTTGATTCCGAAGCAACAACAGCAAACGAATGCACTGGCAACAGCTCGAGCGACCTTTAACGATGAAACGAGAAGCCAAGAGAAAGGGAGCGATAAATTCTCACCCGAGGAGCTCTCCGTCATCACCGATTCCAGAAAATGAACCGAAACCTAGATCTAATTTCCGAAAGACTACCCCCATTTTCTTTCGCAAGAGGAGATTCTAAAGAAACGGATGCAGGCTGTCACGTATCGTACGTACCTTCCAAGTCGATGTCCTCGGAAAGTGATGCACATCCGCAGCTCTCCAAAGAAAAAAGCCATGGCGGAGAACCCGAAAGGGCCAGTTCCACTGCTTCGAGCACAAAGCGAAGACGACAGGAGGAGGAAGGAAGTAGAAGCGGCGGGAGCTTCCGCCGAGTCGGGCTGCCCATATTTATCTTAGCACAATATAGTTGGCGATTGAGATAACAAGACTTTTATTAAAAATATATATAATTTGACTTGAACTTTTAAGGTGCATTTGATTCGAATTTTCCATGCACCATTATCCAAAAAAAAAAAAAAAAAACTCTTTTATTACATAGCAAACATGTTCCATTATTTAAAAATCATTTAATATTTGAATCGAATAAAATTAAATCATATAACTAAATATGTTATTAATCATTATCTTAAACAATTGCAGGAGAAGTGTTAAGCTTTATCTTATTTTACAGTACATTTTTTTTTCAAAGGGAAAGGGATGATAAATATTCATTTTTATTTTTAATTTTCCTTCCAATATTTAAACTCTATTATTCGAAAAGTGAAGAATTGGAAATAGGAAAATTTTAAGATCCAAACAAACAAACAAACCCAGGCGGGTTCTTGAAATGAAGTTTAGGCATAACGTTGCAGATATCGAAAACAACATCCTCTAGGAAAATGAAATAATGTTAATAGCCTCGGAGAAGAAGATAAAAGAGAGAGTTGAATGAAATAATGTTAATAGCCTCGGAGAAGAAGATAAAAGAGAAAGTTGTTCTAGAGTCGCATCCTAACTGGAATCAAGGAGATCTCTCAACTCTGACTCGGAAGGCATGGCCATGTCAGTAAATTTAGATAAATTTATACAATGAATAAAAATCAATTTTGAAAATGATCTAAAATTTTATTTTGAATTCAAATAATCATTCATTATCTTATCAATCACACATTTACATATATAATTCTCTCCTAATTTACCTTCTCACGAATTCTAAAGAGCTAAGACTAAGGAACCGTTAGATTTCATAAAGTAAGCTTTCAGTTCTCTTATATATATATTTTTATTTTTTTGGATGTGAGAGCCATAAACGAGTGGAAGTACAAGCACACTGATTTATTTTTCTACCTTCATCCAACTACATGAACTCCAAGAAAAGCAACTTTTACCAATTGGTTTTCACCAACCAAATATATCATAATTTGGTCGAACAAATCATGTCTCTTCCTACTTTTTATTGAGATTTTGTGCAAAGGAGATATTGTATACCAAATTAACTAATTCATCAGACAATTAAGCCCTACATTGTCTATAGCCAAAATTTTATTTGTTGATCAGTTGGTAATGCAATATTTTTCTGTCAGCATATATATATATATATATATATATATATATATATATATATATATATATATATATATATATATTACTTCGAAGGTTAGTTCCAGCTTGACGGTGGATGAGAGTGAAATTAGCAACAATGAAACAAACTGGCTCTTTAATGTTGATTTGATTTGTCTGACGACCAATTCGCAAGCAAAATGCAAAATATTAGCCTCCATTGAATATTTTCATCCAATTCTGCAAAACTGAACTTCCATGCAGTAATAATCAATTTGATATCTATGTCCGGAGTTAAAGATTCCAGCTGCAAACTAAGATAGTTGACAAAATATTGAGAATGAGCTGTAACCATTTTGATTGACATAGAATGAAAACATTGGAGTAGAATTGCCAAAAATAAATAAAAATGATATACTTAGTTCCTGGAGTTTGAGTACTTATCCCAACCAGATATACTCATATTTTTCATTATGTTTAAGATGCTTTACAGCAACAATCTGGGTGACAAAGCAGTTAAAGCAATCACTAAGAACTGGAATTCTTTTATTAATGCAGCCAGACATCCATAAAATATATGCATAGAAAGCTTGCGGTTATGGCTGTTTCTTTTGATTTAAACACATACTTTTTACTCATGAATGCATAACAGTATAAAACCTTGCCAATTAGCTTAAACAATTGCATAAAGTATGTTAGAAAACATATTATTTGATAAAATTAAATTGCAATATACAATTTTTTGTAGTCGTAAAGATACAGAATCAAGGCAAACCTCAGAAGAAATATGCAAACGCTCAAGGAGCTTATCCAGCTCCTCAATAAGTGCTTCACTACGAACAGACTGCATCGCCAGTCTGTTATTCCACAGTTCGATCTGTTAGACAGAATCAGTTAAATAAACAAGTAATGAAGATTTAGGAGCCAAGATAAAGTATTTGCTAGAATCAGAGTGCATGCATGAAAAAACAAGAATTTTTTTGCAAATGCATGATGCATCATTAAAAACGAGCATTTAGATGTGTACACTATCAGTGGATTTGAAGCATAATTCTAAGATAATAAATTATAGAAAAAACAGCATTCATGATTGTAGAAGAAAGAGTCATACATTGTGTTGAATGCCCCTAAAACAGCTTCCTGAACAGAGCACTAGACACTTAAACCAGGCATGTTTGTAGTTCCAGGATATTGATCATGGTCACATGATTCTCTTTAGTTCATAGAGATTTTTCTTAACAGCTTAGCCAAGTAATGCAGATGATTTTTAATAATTAGTGATTTAATGATAAGATAATTCTTTAAATAACATCTGCAATTAATGTAAATCTGAATCCAATCAAATATGCTAAGCATATTCTAATTATAGTGATAAGTAGAGAAGTATTCTTAAACTGACACATTGTATCTTATGGAGTGTGTTATCCTTGTATGTGTGCACCATCCAACAGCAGTGATATAGATTGGACAAGAACAAGGTTTTAATATTTCTGGGTAATTATATAAAACAAAAGAGGAAGGTGTGAAAAGGGACATTATTGAACAGAATTCATATCCTTGATAGCTTTTAGCAACTATATAGTGTTTTTTTTTCCAAACCATATAATAGCTTTAAACAACAAATATTATGACAATCCAGAATGATCATGATGCATCATTGCATGCTACCCTCATATATCTCACCTTGGTTCATGCAACAGAAATATAAAGAGGACTAAATTGTAGAAGCAGAATTGTTGGTCAATATGCATACCTGTCTGGTTCTACGGAGTATGATCACGAGGAAAAGGACATAGAGTAGAAAACAGAAGCAGATTTCTAATAGTAACCGTCATGTAATAGAAAAAAATGACATGAATATAAGATACTATCGATGCAATATCCTCCTGCATATGTCTGAGCTTTACATTTAAAATTCGCAACCCTTCATCAACATCATCCACACAAAGTGTAGCTGCTTCTAATCCCTGCAATACCTGAAGATTCAAACACAAAATTCCATATATATCCAGAACTATAGGGTATAAAACTTTTACAAAAATTACAAAGTTGGGAAACAACCCAGACAAAATTGGAAAACTAATATACACGATTAAATTATTGTCATGAAGGATACCGCCTTATCAATCCAGTAGAGATAATGATTACCTCCTGGATAAGTGACTCACTTTCCAGTAGGGCGTAGACATTAGCTGCTTCCAGAGCAAGAAGTTCCCACTTCATCCTCTCAGAAAAAGCCTCTGCTTCACCAATGTCTATAACATACCTGCATTAGTAGATGCAATTGATGAATCACAAACATTGACCACAAAGATACATTAAATCAAATTGATAAATAACCAGTAAAAGAGATGAAAATATGTCAACTATACTAATAAGGCAAGTAGCTGAAAAAAACAAACTTGACAAAATGATCCCTAGTACATTTGTGATACACCTTGCTTTACCAACTGACAAATCTAATTATCAGAAAGGTTATTGAAAGAACCAAGCCAAAGATCATTTAGCTTAAAATCTCTTCAGAATATAAATGAATCTGGCGACCATTTGCATATGAAGATAAAACATACGTGCCAAGAAGGGCTTCCATATCTTCCTCTTCAGCTTGTGAAACAAGGTCCTTTTCGACAGTAACCTTCATGTCATTTTGTTCCATAACATATGTAACTGGTCCATCTTGTGTGTTCATTTGATTAATAATTGATGGTGTATTTTCCTGGGAAAAACCTATGAAGTAACATGATTGACTGCTTCACATGGATTTCAAATCAATCTTCAAAACAAAACATATGGAACAAAAGGATTGACAACATTAATAGATCACCTAGGCATACCTCATTTAGATCAACAACCATTGTCAGCAAAAGCAGTTAGTTTTTGATTCTAAAATGGTCTAGATCAACCTTATCATGGAAGAAATATTTACAAGATTAGATACATTAACCTATAATTACATTTACAACTACCTCTATGGTCATTATCCTGTTGTAACTTATGACTAACCTAACTTGTTATGTAGAAACATATTCAAAACTCTCAAGTCAGCTAGAAGATTACATTGATATCCATACACATAATTGTACTAAATCAGCGAAATTAGATCAGTCACGAGTCATAGGAATAGGGGTGGACAGTGGTTACTTGTCGCAACAATCTGTAATTAAAAAAAAAAAATGATAGCAAGCAAGTGAACTATGACAAAACCAGATAAGATATCTAGCTGTAGGACAATTTGTCAAAGTTTGAAAATAATGACAAGTAATTTTATTCAGTTTGCACCTTTGTCCAGAGAGCAAGCTCCACTATATCTATCCCAATAAGCTTAGGAAGATGCTGGAATATCTCCTTGCACATGTTCAAAATCCAAAGAAGAAGTTGGTTCCTATGAATTAAGTTGATTTCAGATGTGTATGAACATTCATGTCATTTCTTGTTTCAAATGAATAAAATATATGTAACTTTGAAGGAGATTAATATAGAGAAGTTGTGTAATTTTGGGCATCTTCAACAATTACCTTTCATCAACGTTATGCATAATCCATTGGGGAGGGGCAACACTCTGGCTCCTAAAATTATCAAAGACCTGCAAGGTTGACTAACTTGTCTAAGTGCCACAGAAATTTTTTTTGTGACCTTGTAATTAATCCCTCCATAGATGCAGAGTACGAGAAACAGCTAAACATGCCGTGGAAATAAGAGAATTACCAGAATAAATGTACATCCAGTAGAATCATTTGAGATAACCTCCACCTTTGTAAGATGCTTTAGTTTGTCAAGTTTTACTGGCTACAAGCGAAAACAAATTATGTAAATTAGTGCAATTGTAAGATTGTAGCTGCTTCTCTTACTGTTACAGTCAAGGAAGTAGGAATTGTCAGCCATTCATGAGTGGTGCAGTCAGTAGGTAGTTCTGGGTGGTTGACATTTCTGTCTTAAATGGCAGTAGTAGGATTGAGGATGGTTTAATGTAGTGAAATCAGGAGAAAAAAGAAGTACTCTATCACAGGTCAAGTAGGAAAGAGTAAGAAAACCAACTAAAGTTAAGGGCAGAGACCTTTTGAATTTGATAATAGCAAATCCATTCCAGGATTAGGAATTCATCCTTGGAAGCAAAGAGGGAAATGTAGTGAGGTTGGGATAAACAAGATATGTTCTTCTATCACAAGTAGTTCCAATCACAAGAAAATTGCAACACCACTAAATCCATGGAAGAGTATTTGCAAAAACATCAACTCAATTCTGGTTGACTCTCATTCCCTTCAATTAGAATTCGGCCCACGGACAGACTGCTTAACTTGCCCTTATAGAGGTCAGAATTTCTGGTTTGGGGATATGTGAAATTAATGTCAGATTCCCTTCCACCTTGGACTCCTGACTGCAGGAGAAGATGGAGTGGAAGAGAATAAAGGATGGTTTCCCCCAAAACCCTGTCAAAGGAGTATCCTATTTCTTTCTGCAAACTTTCACATATTCCCCGGGTTACATTCCAACTACCTTTCATGTCCTTGAGTTAAAGGTAAACTACCTTTCAATTTTTGCAGTAGGAATACCCTATTCATCCCTTTCCTTTCCTTGCACTCCAGAAATCAGTCAATTCCTTTCCTTCACTGTCCCTGGGCTCAGAAACAGTAAATAGATTTATGTTCCCTCCTAGCACTCCGGGAACAATCAGTAAATGTATAAAACTTATAGATAGCAACAAGTGGATACACTAAAATTCAAAATTTTGAATTTAACAAAATGAAGAACTAGTAACCTGTTGATGTTTTCTTCTCTTCCTTTTTCTCAGTTGTCCAACTAAATTAAGGTTTTGCGATTTATCTCATCACCAAAGTAACTTTTTTGGTCTACAAATGATATCAAATTTATCTTGATCTTTAAAATTTCCTAATACCAGATATAATTAGATAGTTTCTAACAGATCTGAGTTCCACTACTTAGGACTATAAACAAGTGGTAAATTAGGAGAAAGCCACAACCTGCTTAACAAAAATCAATAAATGGACAACAACAACTCTAGAAATCACCTCAAGAACTCCTCTGGAAGAATATTTCAGGACTCGAAGAAAAGCTTTTGTTTTTTCACCTTTGGGTGACCATTTAGCTGCATAAAACAGGTAGCAATTATAACATCATCTGAAAGGTTATAAAGATCTAAATAGCAAATTGCATGTTTGTAATCAAACAGTTGGTGATTGAGAGAAAACTAAAAATAAATAAAATCAATAGGTTTTATTCCACAATTTAAAATCTCAAGCCATGGTGATCGGCACAATTTTTCATTTCGTTGGTCGATTAGCACATGAGAAGCTATGAAATCCTTGATATGATCAGGGGATCTTAATGTTGGCTTCACAACTTCATTGTGAGATGCTTACTTTGTTGGTGTCTTGCGAGAAGCTCTAACTTCTCTGAAATAGTCTGTTGCATTGAGCTCCTTCTCCTCCGCATCATGAGAAGTTTTAACTGGGTCAGAAGCTTTGCATTGGCTCTCTTTTGTGCCAATCCTGCCTTTGTGCTGAAACCCTAACCTCCTCCTCCTGCAGTGCTAACTCGTGTATCACATCTCACATTTCTCCAGCACCAGCTTGCATAGCATCTCTCTCTCCATTGGAGCCATTGACACTAGAAATGCTTTGGAGCCATTGGTGAGCACTAGGAGCAAGAAGACCAAGTGGATCACCTAGAAGTTGTGCAGTGAAGATCATCTAGTTTATCCATAAAACTCGGCAAGGAAGAACACTTAGTTTATCCATAGAATTCTTGATTTTATTACTCTTAAACATGTACATCACTTCAACTTGCTCTTACAAGTATGCTACTATTTCTCCAATCTCTAAACCTTTTTATAGTAATTGAGCTCCAGAAAACTTGTTGATCTCTAATGGCATCCATCTACTGTTTTTATACAGGACAGGCCAGTGAACTGGTGACCCAACCAGTTCCTATTTTTGCAGTTAAATGAGGCCAAAATTGAATTCATCTGCAATCTTCTACTAATCAAACGGGCAAGTAAGACTTCCAGTTACAAGATGAGCTGGGGGATCCATTCAGTCCGGTTTTGAAAAATGCTGATCCAAGCTTTATTAAACCGCTTGGGCTTAAACAGGCACAGAAAGAAATCAAATATGTTATTGGTCACCGTGTAGTATAACTCTTTCTATACTTAAACAAGACAAGCAAGAAGACAACAAACTTCAACTCGCTTCTCTAGTTATTCTTCGTCAACAATGATCTAGACAGCTCATTTTGCTCCAACCAAGACACTTTCTTAGGATTTAGTTTGCTAGTTGGCATCCACCTCTATATCTGTCTATCACAAGCAAAAGCTAAATGAGCACAATAAGTTTTTCATTTATGCACGTTCATATCCATGACCTGATTGTACGCACGCTTAGTCAATATACACAGGTACGTAGTCAACAAGGTCAGATTTAACTAACCAAAATCTTTACTTTATCGAGCCACAGAGGCGAGTAATAGAAGTATCTAGATCGAAGTCACTAATGCGTCAAATTACTTATCCAAATGTCATACCGATCCATCTATGTCACTGGAAGGAATCTAATCACGAGTCACGGCTAGCGTTCGACAATGTTGCTCGCTGCCGACCAATTCCAAATTTGCCAACAATGTCATGATCAGATCCCAACAAGGGCAACAGGTAACCAAAAGAACAACGAACCATAGTGCCACGGGTTCGACGTCCAGCAACAAAGACAAACAAAGTGGCTTGGCAAAGAAGGTAGAAACACTAGGGGCGAAGATGGGATCTTACTAGTGAGGACGACAACTCGTCAACTCGAGGGGTAGCAACGCGGCCAAGCTTCTCCAAGATTCCCCAGTCCTTGCGAACGGCTAGCACGATATCCCCGGCGCCGATAGTAGATGCACAAGCGCGCCGGAGCTCCATGCCATCGACGTTTGGCCTTGCCATCGCCGATCGCGCTCCACCTGCAACCGGCGGGGGCGATCGATCCGTGCGGGTCACAAAGAGAGGTGCAGAGCAGCACGACGTCTCGACGTTTACTAGGTGGGGGTAAGTGAATCGCCACCCGATCCGTTAGCAGGAGATATCTTAAAACACGGACGGATGTCTTAACAACAGCCGTATCGGATTCGGATTGTCTACCAGCCCGCCTCCATCATTCCCCCTTGCACGCTTTTTGACGTGCTCATTCCTAATAAAAAATATCAGCTTTTTCAGGGCATCAGTAAGAAAATAGAAAAAGCCCATTACGGGCCGTAGGATGAGTAGCAATTGTTCATCCACCGTCCATTGTTAAGATGAAAGCCGGCTCCCAATTGATACGCGAATTACCAAATCCATCCCGTTTCTTTTCTCGCGTCGTCACTTTGTTCGAAGCTAAAACCCTAGCGAGCCGGAAAGGAGATGTCCCCGCCCTTGCCGCCGCCTTCTGCGGCCGTTGGTGCACCATCGTCCGAGTTGGATCGAGGAAAGCTGTTCGTAGGAGGCCTGTCGTCGGACACGAGGGAGGAGGCGCTGGCGGACTATTTCGCGAGGTACGGTGAGGTGGAGGAGGCTGTGGTGATTAGGGACCGAGTCACTGGGAATGCGAGAGGCTTCGGTTTCGTAAAGTTTGTTGACCCACAAGCAACCGAGAGCGCGCTCAAGGAGGACAAGAAGCATGTCATTCGCGGAAGAACGGTGAATGTTCCTTACTATTCTTTCTCAGTTTTTTTTTTTTTATTTTTGCATCTTTGAAGTTTTGAAACGGAGTATGGCAATATTCGTTCTTGCTGTACGTTGGATTTGCATTTTCTCCAAAAAAAAAACATTTTATTGTTGTGCTGTTCTTAATCGAACCATTGTTCATTTTCTGGACGCGAATGAATTAATTTAACTATCATCTTTTCAGCGAACTATAGTCGGTACGAACTTAGTTGATAGCTTGTAGTCCTTTTCTTTGATATGTTTAGGTTACAGTGAGAAGGGCTGCTCTTCGAGGCCATCCACATCAAAACCGTGAATTCGTGAATCCAGACCAGAATGAGCAATCGATGAGATCATTCAACGACAACGGTGACAGAACGTTCTACAATGTCTACGGCACTAATTCGAAAAAGATTTTCATTGGAGGTTTGCCAGACAATGTGGATCAACATGACCTCAAAAGCTATTTTGAGAAGTTTGGTTCTGTTGTCGATGCAGTGGTAATGTTCGACGGTATGACGCGACGATCAAGAGGCTTTGGTTTCATCACATTTTCTTCGGAGGAGCCAGTCGCAATGGTGTTACGAAACAGCCACCACGAGTTGAATGGCAAACTCGTGGAGGTTAAGATTGCCATCCCCAAGGATGACAGGAAATATGCTAATAACAGGTATGATTATGATTATCATAATGCGAGAGAGGATCAAAGAGGTGGAAGAGTACCCTTTTATGCTCCCTATCCAGGCTATCTTTGCCCCAACTATGGGTATTACGGACATGTTAATTATGTGACACAACCTTTTCCTCCTTATGCATACGGAGGATTAGTTGGAGTATACAACTCCCAGGGTTTACAGGGGTTTCAATATGGTGGCCTGATGAGTATTCCGGCTGATCCTTGGAACACTTCAAAGAGAATTTCTGAGCATGTTATGCATCCAAACGTCGTTAAGAGGAGCAGCGGAGATAACTTGTCAGTTACTAACCATGATCACGGGTTCAATGGCAACAATGAGATCCAAAGCAGTAATGATGCTGAAAGCCAAATTGGGGGTATGACACAGTTAGATTTAGAAGATGTAGAATGTGGTGCTCTGTGAATTTGGATTTGTACAAAATCCCTCTACTTAGATTTAACCTTTTAATTTGCCAGGTTTCTCATGATTGAGCAGTTATGCATCACGCCCCTTGATCATAAAAAGGAGTCATGATGTCGTGGAGCTGTGAAAGCTTTAGGTAGTCAAATTTTTTTATTGGAATTTGTCTTTTAAGTTTGTTATTTGCTGTAGTTGTCCTTTAACATTAGAATCCGACAATATACGCTCCTGTAGCGACGACTTATCTGTGAACCTGTGCTGTTCTTAATTGTAATATAATTACTCGATGATGACCAAAAAAAAAAAAAAACATGATTCGTTTCCTGTTTCACTTGCATCTCAACAAAGCATCTGAAACGTGTACATTTTTTGACGCTCAGTCTGGAACAGTGTTGTGTTCTAACACGTCCAAGATCAAAGTTTCCCTCGTGCCATCAGCAGAACAAACTGGAGAAGCGAGCGAGGTCCAGATTTCTGCGTCAGGAATCTTACCGTGGCTGACCATTTCCTCTAACCACAAGACAGCTTCATAAATCCTGCCGATCAAACACAGCCCCTGGATCACATTGCCAAAGACGGCCCTGGTAGGCAGATGCCGCCTCCTCAGCATCTTCTCCAAAATCTGCGCTGCCTCAAGATATCGACGTTCGCTGCACAGGCCATCGATCAAAATAGTGAATGTTTCCTTCTGTGGTATGCAGCCCAACTGCCTCTCCATCCTGCTGCTCAAGTACTCCACTGCCCTCATCGACTGCCCCTCCTTGCATAGCCCTTCCATAACTAGATTGTAAGCTCGGACAGATGGAACACAGCCATTCTCAATCATCTCCTTGGACAACACATTTGCAGCTTCGTCTGCCTTCCCCTCCCGGCATAAAGCACCGATCTTGGCTTCGTAAATGGACACAGTTGGCCTAAAACCACTTTCGATCATTTCATCGAACATTTGTTGGGCATCTACAAGCCTCCCTTCCGCATACAAATCGCCGAGCATAGCTTGGTAGCTAGCCAGGCTCTTGATTCCTCGAACCACCAGCGCCTCGTCAATTACCTTCTTGACCTCCTCCGCGTTAAGCCCGTTCAGCACGGGCCCACAGAAGGTCCGCCGGCGTTTTGGGGATTTGAGGCCCTTGAGGAGCACTCTGGCGAGGATCTCCTCCGCATCGGCTATCCGCCCGTCCTGGTGCAACGCCTCGATGAGAGTACGGTACACGACGACGTCGGCGTCACAGCCCTTCTGGGAGATCCGCCAGAGCATGGAGAGGAGCAAGTGATAGGCATCGTCGAGGCGGCCTGCATCGCAGAGGCCGCACATGAGGATGCGGTAAGTGTCGCGATCGGGGTGACAGCAGAGATCCTTGAAGGCGGAGAACGCCTGGAGGGCCGCATCGGGGCGGCCGGCGCGGCAGAGTGCGTCGAGAAGGAGGTTTAGTGTAGGGGGCCCAAATTGGACTTCGCGTCTCCCGGCGCACCGCGCGACGATACCGAGGGCGAGATTGAGGTGGCCGCGGGAGAGGAGGAGACGGAGGAGGGCGTGGAAGGAACATGACCATGAAGGGGAGTTGGATCGGGGAAGAACGCGGACGAACAGAGCGAGGGCGGCGGGGGGATCCCCGCAGAGTGCGGCGATTGCACGGGCGAAGAGGGGGTCAGGGGAGGGGCAGGACTCGCGTAGAGAGAGGCGGGAGAGGAGGGAGGAGATGGCGGAGACCGGGAGGGGTTCGGCGGAGAGGAGGCAATCGAGGGCGGCGGAGTAGACGAGGGAGTTGTGACGGTAGGAGGGGTAGCGGAGTGGAGCGGTGTCGAGGAGGCGGAGGGCGGCGGAGGGGTCCTTCTGCTGCCGGATGATCTGCACGAGGCGACTCGGAGTCAACACACGGGGCCACTGGCTGACGGCCGCCGCCATTGGGGGAGGGGAGGGTGGCGGTGAGCAATACGGAGCAGGAGAGAAGGCAGCGAGCTAGGGGTAATCAGGATTCAAAATTAATTAAGACTGATCACCGATTATATGAAATTGTTCATGCGACTGCGTATAAAGTAATTCTTATCATTTAGTGAGATAATATATGTCTCACGAGTAATCCTGTCTCATCGATTATTCTTTTAGCGGTCGATTTCCAGTATTTTTTATTGATAATAAAAAAAATTTATTGAATAAAAAATAAAAAAATTAGATCACTTATCATTTGTTGAGATAACATCCAATCTCACGAGTGATTATCGTCCATTATCTTATCGATCCCCTCTGAAAAATGATCGGTGTTCATTGTATTTTTATTGACGATAAATATTTTTTATTCAATAGGAAATAAATATATTAGGCTATTTTCAAATAATGAATTAATACTGACGGTTAGCTATTAGTCGTCTTATATCGAGTGCTTCAACAATACTTTTTCATCTGATCATACTGAGATCCTATTTAAAATAATATTGATAAAAATCATTGATGCTTCGATAATAATCTTTTTATATTTATGTCAGACATGAATAAAAAATGAAAATAAATAAATAAATTGAGTTAATAAAATTATAATTATAGTTTTTTGATTATCCATCTTTCTCTTTTATAATCTCTCCAAATTTTTATTATTACTCCCTTAAATCTAAATTAATTAAATTGTAAATAACTATTCAAATTAGATTTTATTTTTTAGCTTGGTTTGGTGTGACGCTATTAAATTCTTAATTCGAGTTTATTTAATTATTTAATATTTTTGTTTTTAAAATTTATTTAAGTTTGGTATTTTTTTATATAGTTTTACTGATTTATAAAATTTTATTACATTTTATTCATGAATAATTTATAAAGTTACACTATAAGGATGTTGATTTATTTATTAATTTATCAATACCCATATATATCTGTCTTCTATTCGTTAATAATTATCACACTTCAGAAGTTTTAATCATTAAATTGTATTTGCAAATTAATATATAAATTGCAATTTTCCAAAGAGAATTCTGATCAAAATTCTATAAAATTCACCAAAATGTTGCTGCAAAAAAGGATCAAAAATGAAAAACAAAATTATCATATAGATTTATTTTTGCTATTTATTTACACGGTCGACGTCATCTGCCACGTCAACAACTCAATGAGAAAACCCTAATTGCCAGCCCTTCGCACCATTCTCTTCCTCCTTTAATAACCCACCTCGGCGGCTGCGATTCCATAGGCGACTCGAGGCAGACTTCTGCGACGGGCGGAGATTCAAGGAGAGCAAACGTCCTCAGCGATTCGGGCCCTTTGTTGCTGCAGTTCTCTTTTTGCGATTGTAAGACCTCTTTTTACCGGAACCCTAATCGACGGAGAAGAAGAAAAAAAAGTGATTTCGTCGTTTTAGATCAATCTAGATTCTTAAGTATTAGTTGCAGCAAATTGTTTCTTTTCAGTTATTTACGGTGTTACTTCAACTATTGTTTTCCTATTACGCTTGCTACGGATTTACTTTGTTACTTCGACACTGGTAACATATGAACCTGGTTTATCTCGATGCGAATGTTAAATTAGCACGAAGAGGGGGATAACGATGTTAGTTGGTTCTTAATTATTGTGTGGCATTTGATCTTGTTGGATTTCTCTGCAGAAGGTTTTCCTCTTCTGTTTAGAAGATGGCAGAGGTTATTTCGATGGCAGATATAGAGGCATCTGCCGCACGCCTTGAAATTGATCTCTCTTCCGTTAATCTGGATTTAATCCAACTCCCTCCGGGTGAGGATTTCGGGATCCAAAGGTAATGACCATAACCTTGCATGTTATATTGCATCCATTAGATTTTATTTTATTTTTGTTCTTATTGATTGTGTGTTTTTATTCATCAGTGATGATGATGGAGATTTGTACCAAGACGATCCTTTGGAGTTTGAAGGTGGATTCGGAAACATTATTGTTGTTGACAATTTGCCAGTTATTCCTCCGGATAAATTTGAAAAATTGGAAGGTGTTATTCGCAAAATATATAGTCAGATTGGGACAATTAGAGAAGGAGGAATCTGGATGCCAGTTAATCCAGAAACACAAAAGACTCTTGGGTATTGCTTCATTGAATACAACACGGCTCAGGTACTTTGTCCCTAGAGTTAGATCATGCTGAGCACTAGGTGGCAGACTAAAATTTGCTGATTATTTTGCTTTTGATTTCAGGAAGCAGAGTTAGCACGAGAAAAAACAAATGGATACAAATTAGATAAATCTCACATATTTGCTGTTAATGTATTTGATGATTTTGAAAAGTACATGAAGGTCCCAGAGGAGTGGAAAGCTTCTGAAATCAAACCATATACGCCTGGGGTAATTTTTTAATCTACCTATTGCATTTCCTTCATCACACTCTTTGACCTATTGGGTGTCTAAATAAGATCCTCGATGTATAGTGGCAAACAATACCATATTCTTGGAAAACCGAAAAAGATAAAAACTTTTGACTTAATATATCTTTCTCTAATTTGAAGAATCTCACAGTCATCACTTTCTAGCTTTGGATTGTCATGTCTTTTGGGACTGACAGAATTCATGTAGTGGAAAGGTTTCTTTTTGTAATTGGTGTTAAGGTAGATAGCTGTTTAAATACTAGCAATAATATATGCATTATACAAATAGGACTTTTATTCTGGTCAGTAGCATTCTAGCATCAGAGGTCTACAGTAGAAGGACAAGATTTAGGTGAGAGACTAATATATGCATTTTCGTATAACTGCAACTTACATCAATGAGGTTAGACCATTTATTCATTGATAATGGGTGTTATTGCAAACTCTGTGCAAGAATTGATCTTCTTATGTAAACTGGTTTTTTTACACATATGACAAGGTCTCTTACCACAATGGACTTTAAGATTTCAATAATGGGCCATCATTCTCTGTTGATCTTTGGAAAATAGCTACCTGAGGATTTTTTTTTATTCATCTATATGTGTGATGTTGATCTTTTTGAGTCTTTTGGGTGGCAATGGAATTACAGAATACCAAGAGGAATGTATTTTGCATCTAGTGGTGTAAGGCTTGATTGTTGTGGTTGTTGTTGGGTTAGTTATCTAACATTGATTGGGATGTACAAATTTTGTATGGAAATATACATATTATGCATTTGTGTTTTCATGAAAAATGGGTGGTTTGTATTTAAAAATTATTCTACTACAGGAGAATTTGCAGCAGTGGCTTACTGATGAGAAAGCCCGGGATCAATTCGTCATCCGGGCAGGTTCCAACACTGAAGTTTTCTGGAATGATCCCCGGCAATTAATGCCTGAACTTGTACATCAACGACAAGTAAGGAAATACCTGAACACTGAAGCTTGTAGCTATGGTACTCAGAGTTAATCTTATGCTTCCTTTCTTGCAGTATTGGACTGAGAGCTTTGTCCAGTGGTCTCCTCTTGGAACCTACTTGGCCACTGTGCATAGGCAGGGTGCTGCTGTCTGGGGCGGTGCTTCTACTTTTAATCGTTTGATGAGATTTGCGCACCCTCAGGTCATATTCACGTTTTACAAGTTTAGTTTGTTATGCAGTTAATGCTAATAATCGCTGCTAACAGGTAAGGCAAATTGATTTCTCTCCTGGCGAGAAGTACATCATAACATATAGCAGCCATGAACCTAGCAACCCCCGGGATTCTCATGTAGGCAATCAAAAGTGTTAATTCTCTGCTCCTTCTCTGGTTCTCCCTAATTTCTTTGTTTTTACTGCAGAGAATTGTTATAAATATCTTTGATGTGAGGACTGGAAAATTGATGCGAGACTTTAAAGGAAATGTCGATGAGTTTGCAACTGGCGGAAGTGGTGGCGTCTCTGGAATTTCATGGCCTGTGTTCAGGTCGTTTGAGATTTCATTTGATTTTTCTGATTTAATTTTAAATAACGATGATGCTGGTTCTTTTTCCCTTCACTTATTGGCTTTCGTATTTCAGGTGGGGTGGTGGTAGGGAAGACAGATATTTTGCTAGAATTGGGAAGAATGTCATTGCTGTTTATGAAACTGAGACATTTACACTAGTCGATAAAAAGTCTATGAAGGTTGATAATGTCGTGGACTTCAATTGGTCTCCCACTGATCCAATACTAGCTCTTTTTGTTCCAGAGCAAGGTGGTGGAAACCAGCCAGCCCGGGTATAGCAAAGCTTATCTTTCTATGTTTCCATAGTTGTGCTTTTAAACCGGTTGCTCATGCTAATCAATAGGTGAGCCTTGTCCAAATACCTGGAAAAGAGGAGCTCAGGCAGAAGAACTTATTCAGCGTCAGTGACTGTAAAATGTACTGGCAAAACAATGGGGAATATCTGGCTGTGAAAGTTGATAGGTACACAAAAACAAAGAAGAGCACCTACACTGGCTTTGAGCTTTTCCGTATAAAAGAGAGGGATATCCCGATTGAGGTTCTTGAACTGGATAATAAAAATGACAAGATTGTAGCCTTCGCATGGGAGCCCAAGGGTCATAGATTCGCTGTTATCCACGGAGATGGTCCTCGGCCTGACATTAGCTTCTACTCAATGCGGACTAGTCAAAACGCAGGTCGAGTTTCAAAACTCATGACTCTGAAATCAAAGCAGGCAAATGCACTCTATTGGTCTCCCGCCGGCCGTTACATATTGCTTGCCGGCTTGAAAGGTTTCAATGGCCAATTGGAGTTCTATAATGTCGATGAACTGGAAACTATGGCAACAGGGGAGCATTTTATGGCCACTGACATCGAATGGGATCCTACTGGCAGGTAAAGTCTTATTCCAGTTAACTGTGGATGTTAAACATTCTTAATTTGTGTCTCAACCAGCACTTAAATATGCATATTGCTGCTCGTAGATACATTGCCACCGCTGTCACATCAGTCCATGAGATGGAAAATGGATTCCACATTTGGTCCTTCAATGGAAAGCTGTTGTACAGGATATCCAGGGATCATTTCTATCAGGTCAGGGAAAAACTTCTTTTCCAAATCATATAATTAATGGCATGGCGCTTATTCGAATCTTATTCTGTTTAAAAACTGAAACAGTTCTTGTGGCGTCCGAGGCCGCCCTCCCTCTTGAGTGCTGAAAAGGAGGAAGAGATTGCTAAAAACCTGAAGAAATACAGCAAGAAGTACGAAGCAGAGGACCAGGACGTGTCGATGCAGTTGAATGAGCAGGACCGAAAGAAGAGGAAGATGTTGCAGGATCAGTGGAATGAGTGGGTAGCCAAGTGGAAACAGTGGCACGAAGAAGAGAGGCAGTTCAGGATACAGCTGAGGGATGGCGAAGCCAGCGACGAGGAGGAAGAGTACGAAGCAAAAGAAGTGGAAGTGGAAGAAGTACTAGATGTTTTGGAAGAGATTGTTCCGGACCAAGATTGATCAGTCTTGCTCGCTAGCTTTCTGTCGGAATTACATCGATAATTTTGCACCAGAGCTTAGTTTTTTTGTTTTTCCACCTGATGTGGTGTGTGTTTGGATGCTTGTTTAGTTTCCAAGTGGATTGTTGTTTCCAAACAGAATTGACTAGTTCCTCATCACAGACTTCTCACGTGTTCTTCGCTTCACACCAATTTTTCCCTTTTCGATGCATAATTTACCTTAGAAATTGTAAAAACTCAGCCCCATTTGTCTTCTCTCGAGAAGGAAACATAGAATTTGTGGATTGTTTCATCAAATTGAAAAAGGATGCAGAATGACGCCACTTCAAATGTTGGCGTTTGGGCTCGGACAATGCCAAGTCTATTAGATCTGTTTGTTAATTATTATGTATCTAATGCTACTGCAGAGATTTTTTCTGTCTTATTTCTTCTCTCTTTTTATACGTATATTTCTTCTCTCTTTTTATACGTATAATGTACCAAAGGGGACCGCTAAAGCCATTCCCCGAAAAGGAAAAATAAAAAAATAAAAGTGGAAGGGTTAAATGATAACTTTATTGGTGGCAGCACCAAATGCGATACCCCGATAAGACGCAAAGCGGCAACGGGCCTGTGTGGATTTAATTGATTCTTCGTACATGTACGGCTTTACACTTTGATTAACGTGCTCGATCGCCGGCCTATATATATATATACAGTGAAACATATCATTCTATTAGTACACAAATAGACCTCCGTGGGCAAGATGGTGCCGCCGGAGATAAAGGACGGGGAGGGGGAGGAGCCGGTGCTTGTGCCGGTGGTGGTGCATCCACCGCCCCATCACTACGATATGACACGGTACAAAAACGTGGTCGAACTCATCGAACAGTATCCGGCGCCCCAATGTGGTGGTGTCAGGCAATGGAAGCCATCGAGAAAAAAAGAGCTGGAAGATCAAGCAGAGGCTCTCTTGAGAACGGTGGTTCTCGAAGCGGATGGCAGCAGGCCGCCGCTGAACCTGATGAACGACTCGGTGCTCCATGTGGTGATCGAAAAGGGGAACACCGACCTGGCTCTCCGCATCATCCGCCTCCCGGAAGTCACCCGTTGCGGCATGCTCGACCACCAGAACTACTACGGCGACACGCCGCTGCACATCGCGGCCAGGAAGGGCGACATCAAGGTGGCGAAGGCCTTGTTATCAGGCAAGGATAACAAAAACCTAGCGTACATAAGAAACAGGTACTGTGTGCGCGCTAATTAACGAGTCGATGGTCGATCGGCTAGCTATATCCACTAATTAGATGATTCGGCATGCAAATATCTGATAGGAAGGGCGAGACGCCGCTGCACAAGGCGGTGCTGTACGGTCACCTCGAGGTGTTCAACATCATCATCGGGGTGGTAGGCTACGAAATGGCCAAAGATCGCACCGGCGACGGCTCCACCATCTTGCACTATGCCATCATGAGCGAACAGCCAAGTTCTCCCTCCACTCCACTCCACTCCACTCCACGCTGCTTTTATTTATTTCCTTATTTATTCTTAAACAAGTACTGCTGCTTCATGGTTTTACGTACGTACGTACGTGGTGCAGAGGAAGCTTTGGAGATTGCACGTCGGTTTCCAGATGAGATATTCACACGAAATGCTGCTGGGGCTACCCCGTTGCACATAATGGTGGCCTTTTTCAAAAAATCATCCGAACCTGGATTTTTCGGATCTCTTCTTGACAAGGGTGAGCTCATTTAACCCCTCCACTGTATAGCAGTACATATATACTGAAAACTGGTGTTTGTAGGAGTAGAGCAGATTGTACGATTAGGAAGGGATGAATATAAGATATACAGTACGTATGGATACTCTTCTAATAATTAACTGACTGATGTGTCATGTGTGTGTCTGTTTTTCAGATTTTAGTTGGGTAAAGGCCGCCTGCACGAAGCTGGTATGGAGAATAGACGACGAAGAAAGTGGACGCATCGAAAACGTACGAGTTTACTTTGATTTTACTCCATTAAATTCGGAATTTTAAATAAATAAAATAATTTTTTTTTATCCCACGGCAGTAATTTATATTGACCCTTCCGTATAAAACAATCCAATCCAAGTTTTATAATATTTAAATTTATTTGATATTTTTTTTTAATTTGAGCTTGACTCGATTTGAATTGAGCTTAGTTTATTTAATGGATATCAAATTTCTAATCAAACTTATTTAAATTTAATTTATTTAAACGTTATTTTTTTATTTAAAATTTTACTAATTTAATCTTAGTTTATAAATGAGTATAAATAAATTTAAAAATAATTTTTAAAAGAATATAATCATAAATCAGTTTGTTAATATTCATGAACACTGTTCACGAACATTAATAAATCGAATACATATATATTCAAATGTATTTATTTAATTTATCAAGCTGTTCAAGTTTATTTATTAATTGACTCTATACATATTGAACGAATATAAACGAGCTCATACCGAATGGAACACCAAAGTTATTCATGAACACTTAATTCGTTTATAATCTTACTTTCATATATAATATTTACCTATCTTCCAATCAGCCCATGCATGCGTAGGTAAAATTTATTTAAAGCACATGTATATATAATTAATCGCGCGGTGGTCGCGCTTTCCAGGCAAATGCAGGAGTGTGGCGGTCGATCTTGCCAGGTAATTATATTTATCTCGCGATAAAGTAATTGTCCTTTTTAATTAATCTGTACTAAATTTATTGATGCAGGCTGGTTGAGAAAATCTCAGCTCATGGAAAACATTGAAAAACTATGTGAGTTGCGCTTCTCAGGATATTTATTTATTTAATTTTTAGAAAAACAGATGATGTGTATATATATATATATATATAGGGGAGGAGAAGTCAACAAAAGAAATGACCATGAAGCTCCTGAAATTCTTAGCGCAGCACAACTTAGAGAAAGAAAACTTCGATTTCTACTTCAGGGGATCCCATTCAATCTACGGCAACAAAGTATCGAAGACGGAAGGCGTCTTGATCAGCGGTAGCGGTACTCCTGATCCGGCGGCGAGCGCAGGCAGCGACACTGATGGGAAAGAAAAAACTATGCTTCGTCGCCTCGCTAATGAGCTTGTCTCGAGCATTATGTCATGGGCCGGTAGCGACACCATGGCCGGTAGGAATGAGGCGATGGGGGAGCTGGTGAAGAGAGCAAACAAGGCGTTGGAGGAGGTGTCGGCCGAGAATGATAGGAACATATGGGAGGAGTCTCCGTTGATCTCCGGCGTCAAGCTCGGCCTCGACGACTTCGTGATCGAAATCCTCAAATTGTGTCCGCAGTCGGCCACCTACGTCGGTTCCGACGACATGAACGTGCTACAGGCCGCCATCAAGTATGACAGGAGGGAGGTCGTGAAGGCCATCCAAAAGGACGAGCGGCTTCCGTCGTGGTTGTTGACCGAGCTGGAGTCAAACACCAAAAACAACCTTCTGCATATCGCAGCTTCCGACAAGACCCTCAAGAAGAAAGCAGACCCCCTACGGCTGCAAGATGAACTCGAATGGTTTGAGGTAGCAATTAGCTAGTGATTAAACTCTTCAAATCTAGCACTCGATAAATTTATGAATTCATCGTCGAATCGACGTCAAAAATAATTGACGAAATAATTTATGAATATTGTGCTAAATACACTTGGAAAATAATCAATGTCAAAGAGCTGTAGTACGGCCGGCTTCGGTGTTTTTACAGATGCTGGAAAATAACGTTCCTAAAGAGCTGTTGAACTACCGAAACAAAGCAGAGAAGACCGCCTGGGAGGTGTTCAAGGAGAAGCACAAGGGGACGCTGAAGATCTGCAGGACAGAGCTGGCGGACATTGGCCGGACCTGCTCCCCGCTGCTGGCAGCGGTGGTGTTCACCTCCAGCTTCTACATCCCCGCCGAGAACAACCGGGACATCGACCGACTGGGCTTCAGGATCTTCTCCCATGTGTACGTGTTGGGGTTCTCCTGCGCCACCACCTCGCTGGTCATGTTCCTGCTGCTGGTGGTGACGCCGTTCAGGCAGAGGGACTTCCGGCGGACGGTGCCGTGGATCTACCGGATGGCGAAATACTTGCTGGCCATGTCCCTGGCTGCCTTCTTCGTCTCCTTCGCCTGCAACATGTACCTGCAAATCTACGGCCAGCAGAGGAAGTCCACCGCTGACTTGGTGACGCAGCTGCTCGAGCTCCTCCTCCTTCCCTTCCTCTGTGCCGTAGCGCTCATCCTATCTGGAAGAGCCTCCTGGAAATTTAATTAATTCAGTCAGCAAGTAATTCTCTCTCCTAACTCATTGAATTTGAACTTGATAATTCATGATTTGTGAGTCAAAAACTCCATTTTGTGGCAATTCGTGATAAGCATTGCTTTGTTTGTTTTGTGCATGTGGATTTGGTTGGCAATGGTGAATTGTAATCGTTCCAAGTAACTCTTCCCAAAAATGTGTGTGTGGTGATTCCTTTTTTAATAATAATAATAATAGAAAAAAATAAAATTACACTTGAATAAAAATAAAAATAAATTGATTTAAATCTTGGTATTGTTTTTCTATTTTGAAATTTAAATATATATATATATATATATATATAAATCTTAAAACAAAAAGTCAATATGATCAATATTGATATTTTTCATTAATTACTATTTAAAATATTTGATATTTATAATATTTATTCTTAATTTGTAAATATAATTAAGTCCATCTTAGTGACAGGCCATATATGTTAGACTTGACATTGTTTGTGCCTAGTCGAACTAGACCTTATGGCCGATCCTTGTATCCTATTCGAACCCATGGAATGTTCTTAATGCAAGAGTGATTAATTTTAAGTTCTTTGTTTCCATCAAGTGTTCAAGTTGCCTCTATTAATATTATTGGAGAGCGATTATTAGAGATGGTTCTTCGCGATGATTACCTCTTTAGATATATATGCCATCTTAAACCACTCAATCCTCGATACAGAATTGTTGTCTTAATTTAGAATGCTTTAAATAACCTTCATCATAATTAAGTTTGAGTTGATCGATCAAGTACATTTGCTGAAACATTTCGATTTGTTTTCTATGAAAAAGAAGTCAGTTTATGCACATTGGTTTAATTAATAATGCTTTATTCCTTGCTCCTTTAGTTACTAAGAATATTGGAAGATTTATCCTAACATCCTATATATTCATTTATGTCGACAACAAAAGAATTATATTATACGAAGCTTTCAAAAAGAAGCATTTAATTTTAAACCATTTTTTAATTGCAGGAGAAGACTCCATCAATCGATCGATCAAAATTGCTCAAAAACCTGTAAGGTGAATCCATACCGATCATTAAAATTTACTCAAAATACATAGACTTCTCAAACTTGTCAGTTGAATTATTTTCCTAAGTACTGTCGATTCACTCCTTTGGAGGAGGTGAAACTCTAACGATCATTGAAGTTTGAGGGTTAAAATTAATTTGTGAGGTAATAATTAACATTTCAACAATATTTATAGAATTATGAAAGTAAAACGAATGCAATAAACCTATAAAGAATATTTAGATAACTGAGACAATAATAACAAAAAAAAAAAAAGTCAAAGGTTCTTTTTCTTTTCTTTCTTTCTTTCTTTTTTTTCCCTTTTGGCTGGCAGTACCTAATGCTGTCCTCCAACACGAAGCAATATTTATTCTCTGTGCAGGTATGCATGGCTTTACGCTTTAATTGTCGCGCTCGATGGCGCCAACGACTTAGCTATATATATATACACACACATCAACTGTCCAAGTGAAACATATCGACATAACTAATATATACATATCATTCCATTAATTAGTTAAATTTCATATACATATATAAATATACCGCCATGGACATGCAGCCGGCGTTTCCGGCGTCTGAGTTGGTGTTGGCGCCGTCATTGCCAGACGAGGAGGAGGAGGAGGAGGAGGAGTATCGACCTCATAATTACGATCAGGAAAAGTACAAGAAAGTATCGGATCTCATTAATAGTGAAGGACCACTGTCTTTCTATGATCTTGCGAGAAGGGCGGTTCGCGAAGCGCTTCGCAACCAGGAGCCGTTGAACCTGATGAACGACTCGGTGCTCCACTTGTTGATCGACAGGGGGAAGACCGACTTGGCCGTCGCCATCATCGACGCCCTGAAACCCATCGAGCGCGGCATGCTCCTCCACCATGAAAACTACCACGGCGACACGCCGCTGCACATCGCGGCCACGAAGGGCGACGTCAGAGTGGCGAAGGCCCTGTTAAAGAAGGAAAAAACCCTCGCGGAGAAGAGGAACAGGTGTGTTAATGTGTGTGTGTGTGTGTGTATATATATATATATGTGTGTGTACTATTCACTCGGCCGGTTTTAATTCGGCAATCGATAGGAAGCGGGAGACGCCGCTGCACAAGGCGGCGCAGTTCGGCAACCTAAACGTGTTCGACACCGTCATCGAAGTGGGAGGGAGCCAACTGGCCTCAGGTCTCGCCGACGACGGCTCCAACATCTTGCACTACGCCATCATGCAGGGCAAGACAAGTACTAGATCTACTACTCCCTTCCCTTCACATCGCTTTTATATATTTGACGATCGAATTGCTGTTAAAGTGGCCAAGTCTTTTACGCGCAGAGGAAGCTTTGGCCATCGCAAAGCGATTTCCAGAGTTGATATCGTCGCGAAATGCTCATGGAGCCACCCCGTTGCAAATAATGGCGGCATATTTAAGAAAAACACCCAGAAGTGGAATGTTTAAGTCTCCTATTTGTGAAGGTAAAAGTCCATTTAACCCTGAAAACCATTTTTACGTTTATATTTATATATATCCATTTGATCGCTATGTGAATTAACAACCTCTATACATATCGCATCGCATTAACAATGCGTTGAATGATGTGCGTGTTTCAGATGCCCCTTTAGAAAAAGATCCGAAAAGAGATGAAGAAAGTGACGTCATAGACGTATGACTTACTTTATACTCCATTAAATTTGGAACGTATATACATAAAAAGAGAACGAGGACAGGCACTTAATAAATGGTACCTCTTCCCAGGAATTTAGGCCCTCGAAAAGAGGAAATTGGTGGTCGCGCTTGGCAGGTAATTATCATACGTACACACAAATAATATTATTTGTATAATTGCTGCTACAAGTATATTTTGCTATCGACTAATTGTGTTTTTTAAGTTAATTTCTACTAAATTTATTGATGGTGGGGAAAATGTTGGATCGTCCAAGCCATAATTAACCATCTACGTGAGTTTCGTTTCCGAGAAAATTAAAATTAATCCTCTTAAACTACAATTAATTAATAATGTTTATATGTGTGTGTATATATATACAGGAGGAAGAATGGTGAAAAGAATGCCAAACGACGAAATGAACGTGGAGCTCCTGAAAGTCTTAGTCCTGAACGATTGCTTATCATTCTACATCAAGGGATTCACACGTGGAGGAGCAACCAATCTCTCCGCCAGAGATACGATAAGCAGCATCTCGAGCGATACTGTCGATCGGCCGACCCAGCAGCAGCAGGTGATGCCGGAGAAGGCGAAGAGCTCGCACGAGTCGGCGGACGCGAAAGATCGTATAAAATGGGAGGAGTCTCCGTTGATCACCGGCATCAAGCTCGGCTCCGACGACTTCGTGATCCAAATCCTCCGAGTGTCTCCAGGGTCGGCCACCAACGTCGATTACGGCGGCATGAACGTGCTCCAGGCCGCCGTCAAGTATGGCCGGTGGCCGGTCGTGAAGGCCATCAAAGGCGACTATCGGCTTCCGTTGTGGTTGTTCACCGAGCTGGAGTCCGGCACAAACAATACCCTTCTCCATATCGCAGCTTCCAACAAGATCTTCAAGAAGCAAGGAGACCCCCTACGGCTGCAAGATGAACTCGTATGGTTTGAGGTATAGCAATTATAAATGAGTAGAATCATCGAATCTAGCACACGATAAATTCACAAATTCATCATCAAATCAACGTAAAAAATAATGGACGAAATAATTAACGAATATTTTGCTAAATAAACGTCAAAAAATAATGTCGAAGAGCTGTGGCCGGCGGCGGTCTTTTTACAGAAGCTGGAAAATATCGTTCCTCAGGAGCTGAAGTACTACCGAAACGCAGGAGGGAAGACCGCCCAGGAGGTGTTCGACGACGAGCACGAGGAGATGCTGAAGGACTGCTCGGAAAAGCTGGCGGGGATTAGCCAGGCCTGCTCCCCGCTGCTGGCAGCGGTGGTGTTCACCTCCAGCTTCTTCATCCCCGGCGATAACAACCTGGAAAGCAACCGACTGGTCTTCAACATCTTCTCCCACGCGTACGTGGTGGGCTTCTCGTGCGCCGCCACCTCGCTGATCCTGTTCCTGCTGCTGATGACGGCGTCGTCCAGGCAGCGGGACTTCCGGCGGAAGGTGCCATTGCACTACCTGATGGCTTGCTTCTGGCTGACCATGTCCCTGTCCGCCTTCTTCGTTGCCTTCGGCTGCAACACGTACCTGCAAATCTACGGCCAGCAGAGGAAGCCCACCGCTGACGTCGTGAAGATTCTGCTCGAGCTCCTCCTCGTTCCCTTCCTGTGCTTCTTGATGATCCCTTACCTTGGAACCTCCGCGGCATTTGTTGCCTTTGAACGTGTCACCATGTGTTTCTATGTTCGATCTCATTAAATATGAACTTGATAATTAATCCATGTTTTGTGTGTCAAAAACTTGATTATGGATCACTTGAAATAATTCCGACTCATAAAAATTTTGAGTTGGGTGGCCTTTCTTGAAATATTTACTCGCCTCGCTATAAGGTTTCACATTATATTTATATTAATTTCACTTTATAATTAATGGTTAGTACTATTATATTTAATCTACTATTATAGTTGATTTAGAATTATCTAGACTATACATTCTATATAATCTATTGTTATAAACTTCATTTTAAAATATGTTATACTAATAATCTTTCAAGTCATAATAACCCTAAATTAAATTTGATTTCTAACACCCCTCTTAAATTTAATTGTGTAACTCGAATAGATTTCACATCCAAATTTGAATGACTTCATAAAAATGGCAACAATTTTTTCTTTAGACTTTTGTGTCTCTTTTCTCGCGACCCACTCTTGGAATAGTGGAATACGTATGCTTTTATATCATGAAAGATTAGATTCATTTCTAGTGTTATTACATATTTATTATCATCTCAAATATTAGTTGTAACTCAATTGTTAATTGTTGGAGTACAATCAAAATATTATATCGATTGAAACGATATGAAAAAAAAATCATAAATTTATAATTAAGATGAAAATATATTCTATTGGTATAATTTTTTTTATAAAGTCTAAAAATAAATTAATAAGGGCTTATATAGGTTCAAAGTCATGAATGAGTAGCCTCAAATTAAACAAAGGAAGTGAGGTCTCTCATGTCCAAAGCAAGACAACTAGACATCATACAACAAGTCTAATTGAATCAAAAAGACTGAACAACTAACAAAAAAGCTAAATGGGTCAGATATCAAATAGAAACTCAAGTTGAATTGATATGCAAGACATGAAGTAGGAAGTCCAATTAAGGATTGGGTAGCAGGTATATGAAGATCTGATGGATTGAGAATTAAACATCAAATGGAGAAAATTCTTTGAGGACAAATGAACTTAGAAAGGGTTTGATGTGGTCCTTTGTTTAATAGTAGGAGTATATATAATTAAAGTCTCACATCGGATATGAAAAAGATCATGATCGAGCTTATAAGATATGGAAAAATATCTCTATTTGTATGAATTTTTTTAAATAAAGTTCAAAAATAAATCCATGAGAACTTACGTTTAAAATATACAATATCATATTATTATAAAGATATATAAATTTGATCGAACCTAACATTTTCTTACGGTAGATTTAACTCCATCAACAAATTTTTGTGCTAAATAGCAGAGTAAAAGCATGAAGTTAATTACAGTTATATACGTATTCTGCTTTACAAATAGAAATTAGGAAGCATAACCTTCATCGAGACATCTTACAGATCATGTTAGGCTTGACCTTGTTTGAGCCCAGTCGAACTAGGCCCATGGGCCAATCATTATATTGTATTTGATTCGAATCCATTGAATTCTCCGTTGATATTATATATTGAGGGTATTAGATCAAATAGCAAGATATATCATCTTAAACCACTCAATCCTCAATATAATTGAAAATGTTTTAAATAACATTCATCATAAGTTTCGCTAGTTCATTCGATAGAATAGCACAACAAGTATATAAATATATATATATATATTGAACGATTCGTAATCCACCTAATGAATACACCTTTCTTAATAATAGGGTGAACGATCCATAATCTTTCGAGTAAAAAAAATCATTTCAATTCACTCAAAGGCTATGAACGTATGCAAATAATCTAGAGTCTTCTTTGTGCGTGGAACCAAATGTTCTATAATTTTTAAAATTATATAACCGAACTCTATAATTCGAGGGATTATTTCCCTATTAATTCAAATAAGAAATTTTAATCTTCCTACAAGTAACAAGCTAAAATTCTCATATTATTGCTTTATCATAAATAATTATATTGATTGATCATCTAGGGTATTATTTTTTTCTTATTATATTAGTCAATATAAATAATTAGGTAATTTAGCTTATTATAGATCTCAAATAAGAAATGAATAAAAAATCGTTGATATTATGATATTGAGGGTATTAGCAATCAGTAGATAGCAGATATATGAGATCTTAAACCATTTATTTCTCAATATAATTGAAAATCTACTTTAATAAATTAAATTAAATCATGACTAAGACAACTACAGTAGACAAATAAGAAAATATATTTTACACAGCTGAAGTCATGATCGAGCATTCTAAACGTCACTGCACTCTTTTAATTTTTTTCATCGATATTAAAGTATTCCAACTTTTAGTCCAGTTAATCTTTAAATGTGATCGATTCTGTCCTATGGACATTCGAAATATCTTACCAACAATCGAGTCGAATAAGATCAGAGGTCAAATAACTTTCATCGGTCATAACTTTTCTTAACTTTCTATAATTCATTATCTAGAATAGCACAAGTATATAAAAATTAATTAATATATAACGTGTAATTAAGTTTATGCTACATGAGAGACAAATTATATTGAAAATAAAACAAATTGATTTCTATATCCATTACATAAAGAATATTTAGATAACTGTCACGTTCTGCATTTTTATATGCTTACCGTGACGCTAATTTATCATTTCATTTGAATTTTTTAACAATGTTAAAATTATATATATTTAAAACAAAAAATTGAACCGTGATTATTTAAGAGTCATTAAATAAGTAACATGAAACAATAAACTTTAACCCTCGCGGAAAACAAGTAACGCGAAAGTTAAATCGATAATGATCAATTTCTAAAATCGAAAATCATCATTCTGGTTAAATCTTAAGATCTAACATTAGTTATCTAGATTTATCCTGAAACTTAAAAAAATAAAATATATATATATATATACACTTAAGCTACATTGACAGGAGGAGCGACTTGCAATTCAAATAATATCAACTACATTGCAAAATTATATATAAATTTGTAACGTGTTTAATTTTATGCCGCAAATGCTTCTATTTCATCCATGTACGTCCCTTGCCTGTGCGAATCACTGAGAAAAAGAAGATTTCGAGAAGAGGCGATTTCAAGGACGACGAACAGTGAAACAGGACGAGAATCGAATCTTGTCCAGTTGTCCACAATTATATATATTAATGTAAGGAGCTAGCTAGGGCGGCGATCGACATTTGCAGCTGTGCGACACCAATAATGCGATGGCCGGTGTCGGCGTCGATGGCAAAAGGCATATATACATGCTACGACTAGGACGGTGGAGACTTTGACGGGGAAGACGTAAATTAAGGAAGGAAGGGAGTGTTAGGGTTTTGCAGAAATATTCAACAAGTATTGCAGTCGCGGGAAGGGAAAGAGAGGAGAAACAAGCAGGCATTTACTTTTGCAGAAATATTCAAGAACTTTTAAAATTTATCACCATTACACCCTTACTTTTATTTATTTTTTTTACAATAATAAAATATCTAATTTTTATCGAGATTATCCCTTTCCTATAACAAATAATTAATACTCGCGAGAGGAATTTTATATTAAAAAAATTATCATCTGCTATACTCTAAATTACGAAAAGTTAAGGAAATTTGATCGCGACGAAATTAATTAGGGGGGACAAAGGGGAAGTTTGATATTGGTAAAAAAACCTCCCCTCTAAATTATGAAAATTATTAAGGGAAAGTTGATCTGATCATAAAAAGAAATAAAAGTCGAAGTTAAATGAGAATTTAGTAACTAGTAGCTTGGCAGAGAATGGCCATTCTAACATATAAACATTTTAAAAGCCATCCGATTTAATTTTTCACACAAGTCACAATTTTAAAGGTTATTCTGTTTTTATTGAGAATATATAAATCATAGAGCGAGTCACTGCAATAATATTCCTCTAATTAATGTTATATTGGCTTGCCTTGTAATCTATTTTCGATTCAAAAAAAACAAAATTATGATTGTTTCGGGAATTTTGTATGGGTCGAGCTAGCTGATCAGTATACAAGAAGCCAAGCGTACGTCAACGACGACAGAAGAGATCAGATCCGAATGAGAGAATATATATCTATCTGCCTGCGTGAATTTGATTTAATCTCTCTCCATGCATGACTTTGCTCTTTAATTGTCGTGCTCGATCCCGCTCACGACTTGCGTGTGTAAATTCACACATCAACTGTCAAAGTGAATATAAATATCATTCCATTAGTTACGTTAAATTTCTTATATATATATATATACCGCCATGGAAATATATGCCGCTGTTGTCGCTGTCGCCGTCGCCGTCGTAGCTGTCTGAGTGGCACTTGGCGTCGTCACGAGGATCGACGTCATAACTTCAAGCCTTCAAGGGTATATATTCTGTTTCTGTGGATAATAAATTATAGGACAAGCGTCGCATATGTTTAATTTCGATTAAAAAAAAACATGATGCTTAAAAATAATGTTATATTGGCTAATTGCTTGCCTTGTAATTGAGACAGCGGGAGAGAAATTATGCCTGCGTGGATTTGATTTAATCTCTCTGCATGCATATATATATATATATATATATATATATATATATATGGCGGCTTTACGCTTTAATTGTCGTGCTCGATCGCGCGCACAAGTTGTTTGTATAAATACACATCGATCGACATAATTAATGTATACCGCCCTGGACATGCGGTCGTCGTCGGAAGAGGAGGATCGACCTCATAATTAAGTACGGTCAGGACAAGTACCGTAACATAGTGATTCTCATTAATAAAGAAGCCCCACGGGTTTGGAATTGGGTGTTCTTTCGAGAAGGGGGGTTCGTGTATCACGTTTCGGCAAGGAGCTGCTGAAACCTGACCAATGACACGGTGCTCCACGAGGTGATCGCCAAGAGGAAGACTCAACAATTAACGGCGACGGTGACCATGACTGATGACAATTATGACTGATAATTATTGACATCGACGATAATAACAATAATAAATTTTTATCAATTGTAAATAATTTAATCGGAAGAGAAAAATTTACTGAACAGAAAAAAATTATAACTTAAGAAAAGAAAAAGAATCTATTGATAGATGAAATCTTAAATCCACTCATTCGGATTAAGTAAACTAAAAATAAATAAAATATTTCCTTTTTTCCGAAATAAACGAAAGAAAATTTTTCACCGTGGATTTTTTTTTATAAATTTTATTTCCTTCCTCCCAAATAAACAAAACATAAAAGTGTTGAGTCGGGGGTAGGGATCGATGTCGAGATTTGTATTCGATACAATTTTTTGAAAATAAATTTATCTCCTTCAGACAATATTTTAAGATTACAATGGACATTTATTTTCTAAGATATAAGGGTAGATCACGATCACAATCAAACATAGGTTGATCGTGGCCAATGAGCTTGTACCCAAATATTTTCACAGGAAGAACTACCAACTAGTTCTTAGTTCTGTCTAAACAATTTTAAATTCAAGATTAATTCCGGGTGTTTTAGGCTTGATGATTAATTAATACATCTGTTATGTTATATTGATTGATTTTCTATGCGCAAATCGTGATTATATATGACTCATTTAAGTTTAGTGTAATTCAGATCTTAAATTTGCATTCATTTACGAGTGTACGCGTGAAAAAGAGCCTCTTCGTAACCATGAATATTATGATTTAATAGAAATTAATATCTATATCACTCATTTAATTTCGCGATGTGAGATTAAATTCTCATGCATGTGGTCCATCAACCTTTTCCTTTTTTTTTTTTTTTTGCCTTTCACATTATGAAAGTAAAATGTTATATTTAGATAACTGATGTCGCGTCCTGCAGTGTACGAGCTTGTCGTTATGCTAATTAACTTCGCTTACGGCCGCATGTGAACTATAACAATGTTAGAGAGGATTATATATAAGTTAACCAACTAATTATATGCATACATATGAAGTAATTTCACTAATATTATGTCTTAAAAACTCCAAAAGCGAGCACAAAAATAAAAACATGAGTCTATGAAAGAAATGCATGATATAAAATGGTAAATCTTGCTGTAAGAGTCCAAATAACAACAGATAATGAATGAAGGTCATATTTAATTTCATTGATCTTTAATTTTAACGCAATTTATCTTTAATTTTTTTAAAAACAATTTCATCATAAATATAAATTATATATGACATACTACAATATGCCTAAAAGGTATATATATATATAATCCATCCAAAATAAAGTGCATCCTAATTACATATAATTAATTATATAGGGTAAATCGTCTATAATGCATTGATAAAAAAAGTGACTTATAATTCAAGTAATATGAGCTACATTGCAAATTATATAAAAAGTGAATAACTCATAATGCACTAATAAAAATATATCGTATATATGTGGATAAATAATCTATAATTCACCTAATACGAATTACATATATATATATATCATAAATAATCCCACTATATCTTTCATGAAATATATATATAACCGAACTCTATAATTTAATAGGGTTATTCCCTCATTAATTCAAATAAGAAATACGAATGTTTCTACGAGCATAAAACTAAAATTCTCTCATATTATTTATTTATATGTGATCGCTTTTTCATAAATAATTATATTGATAGGTCATTAGGGTATTATTTTTTTCTTATTATATTAGTCAATATAAATAATTAGGTAATTTAGTTTATTATAGATCTCAAATAAGAAATGAATAAAAAAAGAAAAAGCAAGCAGTTTAGCGTTATCCAAACTTTAGCCTGGGAAAAAAACAAACTGTAGCACACTTAAATTTTTTTCACTATTAATCCGGGAAAAAAAATTAATCCGTGATTAGCCTAGGCAATTTTAATTTTTGGAGCCTCAGCTGTAGCTAGACAAAGGAAAAAACATCCATCTTGAATCGAGAAAATATACTTTAACACAAAGCTGAAGAACGAGTAAATTATCTTTTGCACCAACGATATAATTTAGATATGAATGAATGAGAATGCAAATTATGTGACGTAACAACTACAATGTACACCATGCATGCGAATAGAGGTCTTCATGGAGATAACGCGGTGATTAAGATGAGACAGTGTTTAATTTGTAAAAGTGATATGGGTCAATTTCGAAGGAGATCTAAATATTTTTTTTTTTGAATTCAGACGATTTCTATGTGTCTTGATTACTACGTTAAAACTAATAAGATTCTCTATGATTTATCTTCCTCACAATAATGAGGGAATAAATCAGTCGAAATCGTTAGATTGACTGTTTTGCGAATAGAGATCCATTAGCAGCTACTTTTGTAACGTGTTTAATTTTACGCCGCAAATGCTTCTATTTCATCCATGTCCCTTGCCTGTGCGAATCACTTAGGAAAATTTGAAAGAAGATTTCGAGAAACAGCACAAGAATCGAATCTCGTCCACAATTATGTATATTAATGTAAGGAGCTAGTGCTATTGCCTATTGGCGTCGTCACGAGGATCGACCTCGTGACTTAAAGAGTACGTTATTCTGTTTTCGTGGAGAATAAATTATAGGACAAGCGTCGCGTATGTTTAATTATTTTCGATAAAAAAAATGATGCTTAAAAATAATATTTCTATAATGCTATATTGACTTGCCTTGGAATTGCGACGGAAGAGACTAGATCCGCAGGAGAGAATATATGCCTAATGCCTGCGTGGATTTGATATAATTTAATTTCTCTGCATTCTTGACTTTACGCTTGAATTGTCGTGCTCGATCGCGCGCATAAGTTGTTTGTATAAATACACACATCGATTATATTGTTATTGTCCAAGTGAACTACATCGATCGACATAATCAATGTATACCGCCATGGACGTGCGGCCGCCGCCGCCGCTGTGGTCGTCGCCGGAAGAGGAGGAGGATCGATCTCATAAGTACGATCAGGACAGGTACCAAAACATAGTGAATCTCATTAAAAAACAACCCACGGGTTTGGAATTGGATGTTCTTGCGAGAAGGGTGGTTCGTGCATCACGTTTCGGCAAGGAGCTGCTGAACCTGAGGAATGACTCGGTGCTCCACGAGGTGATCGCTAGGGAGAATACACCCCTGGCCGTCGCCATCATCGACACCCTGAAACCCACCGAACTCGGCATGCTCGACCACCAGGACATCTACGGCCACACGCCGCTGCACATCGCGGCCTTGAAGGGCGACAGCGCGGTGGCAACGGCCTTGTTGGAGAAGAAGAAGAGCCTCGCTCGCAAAAGGAGCAGGTATGTCAATTAACGAGTAGATCGGCTAAGTTTTTATATATATATATATATATATATATTTAATATTCACTTAACTGGCTACTGATGCGGCAATGGATAGTAAAGGGGAGACGCCGCTGCACGTGGCGGTGAAGCTCGGCCACCAAGAGGTGTTCGAAATCATCATTGAGATGGGAGATGAGAATCTGGCCTTCGATCGCACCGACGACGGCTCCACCATCTTGCACTACGCCATCATGCGCGACCAGACAAGTACTCCATCCATCTCTTCGCATCGATCGCTAGCTATATATATATATATATATATATAGAAGAATATAATTACGTGTTAATTTATTCTTAAACAAGTGCTCCTTTATCTATTTGACGAATTAATTGCTATATATTAATTATAATGACCAAGTCGTTTACTCGATCGCGCAGGGGAAGCTTTGGCCATCGTAAGGAAATTTCCAGAGTTGATATCGACACGAAATGCTTTTGGGGCCTCCCCGTTGCAAATAATGGCGATATTTTTCAAAAAACAACCTAAAACTGGAATTTTGATTTCTCTTCTTTATAAACGTACGTAAAGCCAGCCCATTTAACTCTGACAAGTGACAACCGGTGTTTTTTTTTAATTAATATTTCTATTAATTAGTTGGGATCGCACTGATATATAATTGGCTAGCTAGCAATATCTATGAATCAATATAATGTTCTCCTTCAATTCGTTGCCTTCGCAACTTAACTGATCTATTTCCTATTAATGATGCGTTTCAGATCTTACTTGGAAAAAGGAGCAGCAAAGGATACAAAGTGGCAACGCAGCCGTATGAATTACTTTTACAGTTTTACTCCCTTAAATTTATAACGCATCGTGTATTAACGCGAGTTTAATATCTTGAGCGAGAATGCATTTATCGTGTGATTTTTTATCATCCGATCTATTATGATTTTACAAGAATAGAAATACAGATTTTCTCCGGCCGCAATTTCATCCACGCATCGGATTTATTGGTGGTTGATCGATTTGCTCGAATTTGACAGGTATCCGATTCGTGATCCGGCTAAGTTTGACGATCGAATTAATATATATATATGATCGAAAATGATCGCGATTGCGGCCGATATGGCGCGCGCTACTAACGCATCAGTGAATCACCGTGTTGATCCAACCGCATCATTGAGATGGGTTGATTGCGATCTGATTCGAAGCGCACGATGACATCCATTTTTATTCATCATTGCACATGAACACACAATAATAAAAATTTATGATATCAAACAAACATATATATATATATATATATATATATATATATATATATATATATATATATATATATATATATATATATATATATATATATAGAGTAGTGATATAATTATTATGACCAAGCGTTTACTCATCGCGCAGGGAAGCGCCATCGCCGTCGATCAATTTCCAGCCCGTCGAAACACGCTGCTGTCGCTGGCCGAAGTGCCGCCGCCAAATAATGCCGCCGCTATTTTTCAAAACAACCTAAAACTGGAATTTGATTTCCCGGGAGAGGATCGCCGTAGCGGCCGGCTTAATCGACAAGTGACAAGATCGCGAGCGGCGCCAATGGGACGCTACCGCGATCGGGCCGATTGGCTAGCTAGCGCGATCTATGAATCACGGCGGTTCTCCGGGCCGGTTTGTTGCCTTCGCGCCGATGCCTATTTCGCGCCGCCGGCCGTTTCAGATCTTACTTGGAAGCGGCCGCACGGCCGTCGACGATTCTCCGCCGACCGGCCGGATCCGGCGGCTTTGCGACCAGACGCCGGTTCGGCAATGGATCGGCAGCGGTTTAATGCCGCCTGATTATGCCGTAAATCGCCGCTCGATTTTAAGGGCATTTCGTTATGATTCACGGCCATCCCAATGGTGGCCGAATCGCGGACCGGCAATCCGTCCGTACGCGCACACAATAAGTTCACAGTGGAAATGTTCAGGAGAACTATATATATATAAATATATATATATATATATATATATTTATTTATTGTTTTTTTTGGGTGACTGTCCATGCACTGATCGATGATCTTCTATATATATATATATAATTAATGGTCGCTCTTTGACTTCCAGGGAATTAAACCCTCAAATAGAGCAAAATGGTGGTCGCGTCTGTCAGGTACTTATCATATATACGTACACACAGAATTTGGGTATTTGTATACGGTTCGTACATTTTGTTATCGACTAATATAATTGTCCTTAATTTCTTGATGGTGGGGAAATTGTTGGATCGTCCAAGGCATTGACAAGCTACGTGAGTTTTGTTTCCGAGAAAAAACATAAAACTAATCTTTTTAAACAATAATTAATAATGTTTATTAATTTCTGAATATATATATATATAGGAAGAGAAATCGCGAAAGCAAGAGAGGAGATGTCAAACTACAAAATGAACATGGAGCTTCTGGAACTCTTAACCCCGAATGATGGTTCCTTATCATTCTACTTCAGCGGATCCACACCTCAAGGACATTCATTCAACAGCTCCGGTGGAGATACGATGAGAAACGACTGGATAAATACTGCTGATTGGCCGGACGATCAGGTGGTGCAGGAGCAGGTGAAGAACTCAGACGGGGCGGTGGACGCGGACGGTAATATAAGATGGAATGATTCTCCGCTGATCACCGGCATCGAGCTCGGCATCGACGACTTCGTGATGAAAATCCTCCAAGTGTCCCCATGGTCAGCCACCTACCTCGATAAGGATCGAAGGAACGTTCTCCAGGCAGCCGTCAAGCATGGCCGGAGGCAAGTCGTGAAGGCCATCAAAAAGGACGAGCGGATACCGCCGTGGTTGTTCCAAGATCTGGAGTTCGGCACCAACAATTCCATTCTCCATATCGCAGCTTCCAACAAGAACTTCGAGAAGGAAGCAGACCCCCTACGCCTGCAAGATGAACTCGAATGGTTTGAGGTAACAATTATAAATGAGCAGAATCATTTTTTTTTTTCAAATCTAGCGCTAGATAAACTTGCAAATTCATCGTCGAATGAACGTCAAAAATAATGGACGAAATAATGAATATTGTACTACATAAACATCGAAAATAATGACAAAGAGCAGTGGCCGCCGGCGGTGGCCTTTTTTACAGATGCTGGAAAAGATGGTTCCGCAGGAGCTGTTGACCTACCGAAACAGTCAAAGGAAGACCGCCTGGGAGGTGTTCGACCACGAGCACGAGGCTACGCTGAAGGACTGCAGGGGCAAGCTGGCGACGGTTGGCCAGACATGCTCCCCGATACTGGCAGCGGTGGTGTTAACCTCCAGTTTCTACATCCCCGGCGAGAACAACCGGGAGAGCAACCGACTGGCCTTCAAGATCTTCTCCCACGTGTACATGGTGGGGTTCTCCTGCGCCGCCACCTCGCTGGTCATGTTCCTGCTGCTGGCCGTGACGCCGTTCCAGAAGCGGGACTTCCGGCGGAAGGTGCCGTGGCACTTCGTGATAGCCTGCTTCTTGCTGGCCATGTCCCTGGCCGCCTTCATCATCGCCTTCACCTGCAACATGTACCTGCAAATCTACAGCCACGACAGGAAGTCCACCGCTGACTTGGCGACGCTGCTGCTCGAGCTCCTGCTTGTTCCTTTCCTCAGCGTCTTTGCGCTCTCCCTCACAGGAGTTTCCTGGACATTTGGTACCTTTAAACGTCTCATCAAGTAATCAATTATATTATATATATGCTCTATCTCGTTAAATATGAACTCGATAAATTCATGGTTTGTCTGTCAAAAACTTGATTTGGTGGAAATCCATGATAATAATTACTTTTCTTGTTTCTTGTGGATTTGACTGGCAATTAAGGTCGAATTATAATCCTTTGAAGTGACTCCCACTGATAGAATTATTGAGTTTAAAAACAGATTTTATGGAGCTAGAATTTTCCTTTGCAGTCATTAATTATCCTCAAAAATTGAAAAAAAAAAAAACAAAGAAAGTAATTTTACTAACAATTTTTCGTCTTCTTTTTTTTTTCACTCAATTCACGTATAACTCCATGCTAGCTTCCTGACTTTTTCATGGAGATATCTAGCTTTCTGGTCACAGAAAAATAAAACACAGTTAATTTCTCCATTATTGTATATATTATGACAAACATATATATGCTAATCAAATGCTCATCAGTCATCACTTACTCCATTATATCTAGCTCGTATCATGTTTTATGTTCCACATCCACTTCTTAATTACCATTATTCTACCCTAATTTGTTTTGAAATACCATATTAACGACTATTTAAAAAATAAAATAAAATAGAAAAATGAATGATTTATTAATAAATTGAGATAATTAGAGGGGTAGATGAGTCCTGCTAACTTTTGAATAGGATTTTTAATGATTTTTTTTCATGTTGTATTTGCATGACACCATTTTAATTAAATAGACCATCTCAAGGATTATTTAAAAAAGTCATTTGTCTTTATTTAACATTAGCTTAGGCTCGACTGAAAAATTTTGGTCTAAGCCCGAGCCACACAAGTTTGGTGATTCCATTTTTTTTAATATAGAATAATAATAAAAGGTAAATATCAAATTATTATTATTTAAAAATATATATAATATATAATTAATTTTGTCATGCCATGGTATAATATATTTACAGCACCCACTGATGGTACGATAAATGTTCATAACAAATTATTAAGTACTAATAAACCAAACAAGTAGAAAAACAGACCTAGAAATACATATAATAATAACAAAAAATATAAAAACAAACTGAACTAATTAATAATACAGTAAAAATACTATTTTCAACCTATCAATTTGGAGGTTAAGGAAAAAAAATAGAAATAAACATATGTAACTTAGTGGGTGCATGATTTGAGGGATTTATTTATTTTTAGAATTTTAATATGTAATTGTATTTATTTTATTATTCTTTTATAGACATCTCATTTTATATGTAGTCATCACTAATGTCACTATGATAGTAACCACTAATATAATGTAATCATGAGCTCCGGATTACGGTGCAGTGTAGGACACCGACGGTATAATTAAAATTAGACATCAAAGGTCGATTTTCAATTTCAATGTATTTACATAATTTTCTTTTTCAAATAGGATGACAAATTGTGGACGATAAATCATTGGATTATTTACTGTGAGTGCTCTCTGATTTATTCAGATGATCAATGAAAAAATTCTATTGGGTCAGGTCCTCCATCTTTAGAATTAGTCGGATCAAAAATCTAAATATATATATTTAGTACCAATTAAAAAAATAATATAATGATGAACAATGTCATTTTTTCAAATGTATGATACAGATGAATATAATATAAGCGTCAATTCATTATCTTTGTCTTATAGTCACATGAGTGGTTATGATGCCTCTAAAAGTTAATGCCAAATTAAATGATCTTTTGTCATCATATAACCTTTTGTCTCTACCGGGATGATATAGTTGTTAAGACACGATGAAGTTTACGGATAAAGTAGTGATCGATTTTGGAGGTAGTTTAAAGTTCTTTTTTATATTCAGATGATCTTCATGTGTCTTGATCACCACATCAACGCTTATAGAACCTTTCGTGATTTACATCTCTCATAATGATCATGGAAATAGATCGGTACGAGTCATTAGATTGACGGATTCTAATCTTTTACGGACTTAGAGAATAATTAATTAAGAGATGTATTTTTTTTACTTATCTTATATTTCATGATTAATAACTAGTATAAATTCTGTTAATATACCTATATTGTCATAATATATCCATATAAGTGAAATGCAATATGAATAAAAAATAAAGCGATTACAATTCTATTAATTCCAATATATCATTATATAATATGCAAATATATAAAAAGTGACATGATTCATAAATAAAAATACTTAGATAACCAATGAAGATGAAAGCGAAGCGACATGTTGTTGAAGTGTCAATGAAAAGAACAATATAGATTTTAAAATAACCTATTTTCCCTTATTTAGCACTGTTACTCCATGTATAAGATCAGTTATATTTTCTCTCTCTTTTTTTTTTGAAAATAATAATACAACATAAATAATTTATTTATAAAAAATAATTTAAGGAGATTAATGGATAAATATACTTAACTCGAGTCTGATTATTATTTTGACAATCTACGTACTAGCTAATAATGAAATCTACTCGTTTTCGAATTAATCTAAAATAGCATAGCATGATAACTTGAAAACTCCATTAATAGGAAGAATTAAAAAAAAAATTGATTTAATTTTGAAAATTGATTCAGTTAATTTATTTTTTTATTTTAACTTTATTAGTATCTTAATTAAAAATTATAATTAATTATGATTATAAAAAAAAGTGAGGCGGTGGAGTTTGTGGCGACGAGGTTGACTACGTCAATCTGTAACGAGAAAGTGATGGGCATGGACGTTATGAATGTGGGAGAGAAGACAAAGTATATATATATATTTTACAAGTATAACAAATTTAAATCTCGATATTATTTTTTTTTTATTTTTTGAATTTATTTTTAAAAAACTCAATAACGAATCTTAATATATGGCAATCCTTGTATCCAACTCGAACCCATTGAATGTTCTTAATATAATTAAGAGCGATTATTTTCAAGTTATTAGTTGTCTCTAATATAGTTTTACCATTAAGATTCTCCGATTATTATTGGAGAGTATTAGAGATGGTTCTATCACTGCTATCTATATTCAGATTTACCACCCTAAACCACTCAATCCTCAATTCAAAAATTGTGTGTTAAAAATGTTTTAAATAACCTTCTTCTTATATATGTTTCACATCATCAAGTTTTACTCATTTGGTAGAATAGCACAAAAGCATATGAAAAAAATAGAATAATATAAAGTGAAGTTTATGCCATATGAAAGTGTTGGGGCTGGAAGTGGATATGACTGAGATAGCTCGAAACCTTCAGGGCTCCGTCAGGTGGATCTTCACGAAATAGAAAATTGAGATGAGAAGGGATTCTTGGAAGCAAAGGGAACCTTAACCTATGGAAAACTCACAGAAAAAGTGAGGAGGGGGCGTTGAGGGAAACTTCAACGGTACCTCTCCGACGCTCAATTAAGTTAAAATGTGAAAAGGAAGATTAAGAGAATAAAAGGAATAAGATCAGCAAGAGCTTCCCTTCTCCTCTTCCCTCCTTCCGTTTAATTATATAAAATATCCCATGGAGAAAACCCCCCAGGTTTGTGCAATCATTCTGTAGGGAGAGAATGATAATAGTCATGTATTCATTAATACTATCATAATAGTTAACGAGGGCATAACTTCATAAATATATAGCAGGGGACTGATGAGAGATATACTTCTATTAATTAATATCACGAGCATGCACAACAGACTCTATCTCGTTGTCGGAGATTGTACGGATATGATACCAGAAGAAAATCTTTCTTATTGAATATGTACTTGAGTTGACACGATGAAGGGCACCACCGCAAGGTCAAGATATTTTACTGAGGCATCTGACGAGGATAACCTATTGAGGTATATTATCGAAGTATGTCATTGAGTCGAAACCGAGGTATTTTGCCGAGGCATATGACAGAGATAACTTGCCGAAGTGTACTGTCGAAGTACGTCA